>CM051236.1:195709907-196909907 GCA_027917425.1 Gastrophryne carolinensis
ATTATGCTACTTTTATAAATAGACTTTCTGGCAGACAATGAAAAAAATCAGATTTGGTTGTCAATATAAATTAGCAGGGAAAGTGTTTTACAGCACAGTTTACTAACTTCCCAATTAAGTGCAAACAAGCATGTCATTGTTTCTACTTGATGTCTTTCGTTCTCTAATAAAGCAAATCTGTGCTCACAGCTTCAATAAGTTAGCAAGCAGGCAACAATGTTTATTCATCTCATAAAGCCAATCCTTAGAAGTTGTCGAAGTCTGCTATAGACAAGCCAATGCTCCCAACTCACATTTGTCTATGGATATAAATCCATACATATGTATAGAATTAATGGAGTATGTGCTGTCTGGTGTGAAAGGTTTCTTGTGAGGCAACAGGGTAAGTGCTTTTCAAATAATAAAGTCAAGCTATGCTTTAGAGTTTTAGGCCCTTATTTAAGAAGGGATAGCGTCAGGTAGCGCCTGGTTAATGAGAGGTAGCGACTGATAGCGACTGGTCAACGCCGGACACGGCACGCAATTACACATTTATCAAGCAGAATCTGTTTAGCGGCTGGGATAGCACCATGTAGCGTCTGATTCATCATTTTCACAGCCTCAGCGAACAGCGCCAGCGTTCAGCCTTGCACAGCGCCAGGTATGACCTCTCGCTACCTGTCGCTCTCCCATACATTTCAATGGACGATACTTTTCTTCTCTTTAAACGGGGTTTATGTTTTTTTTTTTAATTCAAAAAATCACAAATAATTCTGTGACCTCTTCTGGCATTGAAAAAGCAGTATTTTCATAATTTTTTCATTTTTAAAATATTTCCTCAGAAATGACATTACAGGTCTGGCATTAAAGTGTTCATGTTACAATGTTGTTACAATGTAATTCCATATGTTTTCGCTTTGTTACTAGTTGATAGATGCTTGAAAACAGACTTTAAACACACCGCCTCCTGCGCTCTGGGCTTCAAACAAGTATTTTTCAGCACCAGAGATTTGTGAGGCTGTTTTTTTGCTGAATATGGTGTGAGTCGGTCTCTATGAGCAGTCGCTAACATGCGCTCCCATACAGCGCTGTACTGGTCAAATAGCGACTCCTCACAATGTATTCACCATTACTGAACAGCGACTGAGTCGCTATAAACTAGCGACTCACGGCCGAGCACTGCGACTACTAGCGGGCGCTCTGAATATGCCTGCTACAGACGCTCATCTGTCGCTACCTGCCGCTTATGATGAATCAGCCTCCCCGCCTCACGTTCTACTTCCAAAATTCTGAAAATGTTCATATAAAACTTATATCCAAAGGTTTAGTATGAGATATCATTCAAAATTCTATGTCTGCACATTTATTTTAATTACATTATTATAAATCAGTAAGAAATGTGTGGTCCATTCTATGATGAGGTAACCTAACCTGCACAGAAGGCGCAGATTGAACAAGAAGCCGCGCAAAGGTGGTGTGAGTGCTCTAGGAGGGTTTCACACAATGGAGCATCCCGAATATGGATGCCCCAGGACCAGAGAGGACCAATGTCTGGGATAATCAAAATCCTGATGATTGGTCCACTTTAAGCCCCACTGAAAGTTCCCTCAAAAATGTAGCAATTTCTGACTGCAATTAATGCTATCTAACCACAGATAAACTCTCCCATGGTCACAAGACTATTATAGAAATGTTAGATAACTTGCTGTGCTGAGCGATTTCTCTCCTGTTCCCTTGGGCAGATTCTCTTTCTTAACTCTTGAAGGGCTTGGAGAAGGGAAAGTGGGAGAAATCACTCAGCAGCCTGTAAATGGCACTGACATCAGGAGAATGCACTCCACATTAATTGCAGATATAGATACATTTATTTTATGTAACATGTTTCCTTAGTTGGAGCAATGTTCATCAGCATGTTCATAGACTTTCTCTGTCAGGCCCCAGATGCCAAAGGGCACAAGTCTGCCACTTACTAGCCTCTTACTTACCATCTATCACCCTCAGAATGAGAAGCCAGTCTGGCACGTGGGTGTGGTCTCTGTATGGAGTACCCCTATTGACTTCAATTGGAGGCCTTCATAAACATAAGTTTTGACTGGACTTCCACTTTAACACGGGCAGGCTGATTCATTAATAGTGCCAGGTAACGGCAGATGAGCTAAGAGCGACCGCTATTGGTCACTCTGACCAGCCGTGAGTCGCTATTACAGAGCGCCTCAGTCACTATAGTAACATGGCATCATTCACCCTGGCGAAGTGGCAATTGGCCACGCAACGCGTCGGTGGCGGGCTGCTGTGAGAGGATCCCAGGGCTCCTATGACCGGTGATGTGATTTCTTTCATTATTTATAGTAATTGAATGTGTTATAACTATCATGTTTCCGCACTTTGGTTTGTATTGTAAATGTTTGTGAGATATTTTTATCTTTTAATATAATATGGGGCACTCTTTGCACTTTAAAGTCAAATTGTTTACTTGAGACACTTAAGCCCTTTGTAGATATATAGTTCAGCACTTTAGCACTACCCCGTGTTCTCTGCACATCGCACGTAATACGCCATTTTCACTCAGAATAGATGATTAGTCTTCTCTATACATCATAGATTATATTGGATTGTTGATAGAGCCATCCAAAGGGATTACCTCTCCAGCGATTAAATTGTCTGTATGTTTTTAAAGAGTCTTTAATGTGGGTTTGTGATATTAAGTCCTGACTAAATAAATATACGTTTTATACATTTTTTGAGTATATGTTTCAATGTGCGACAGTGAGTTAGGGGACAGGGGGCTGGTCTAGGGCCCTCACTTTTGTTCTGTTCCATTTGGATATTTCCTTTACCACTGCCAGCACCTGCCTTTATTATTGCATATATTATTAAATAGCTGTGCACACCCAAATGTTTGAGTTATAGTAACATGGCCGGCATTGATGAATTTGATGTGTGAGTTGCTAAAATACCAGTACAGCACTATATGGGAGTGAACGGTAGTGACTGGTCAGTGTGAGAGATTCAAACCATATTCATCCAAAAAACAGCCTCACACAGCGCTGGTGGTCAAAAGTGTGTCACTGTAGCCCAGAGCGCCAGAAGCTTTGTGATTAAAGTCCATTTTCGAACACATATCCACCAGTAACAAAGCAAAACCATCTGGAATTACATTGTTATTACATTGTGACATTAACACTTTAATACCAGACCTGTAATGACAATTCTGCATAAAAATATTAAAAATCAAAAACGTTTTCCAAAAAAATGACATTTAATACACACAATGATTTGATAAAAAAAAAAAATTAAACAAAACCCTGTTTAAAGTGAAGAAAAGTAACCATTGAAATGTATGGGAGAGCGACAGGTAGCGACAGGTAATACCAGGTGCTCTGGAAGGCAGAGCGCCGGCGGTATACGCTGAGCTGTCTGTGATGATGAATCAGACGCTACATGGCGCTCTTAGAGTCGCTCACCAGAATCATTTTGATAATGTGGTATTGCATACAGCGCCCGGCGGTCACTGTTCGCTACCTGACGCTATCCCTTGATGAATAAACCCCATAGAAAACTATTGTCCCCTTTCTCATTCACAGAACATCATTCCCAGGCTGGATCTTCAATACTTACCAGCTCAGAGGCTTCCCAGTTTAATACACTTGTTCCTCGCATGACATTATTTATGTCGGTAAAGATCATTCTCAGGATGGACCTTCTTGACACCCCTTATATGGTTTTACTATTGTGCATTTTAAATAGACCACTAATTTAAAATTCACATTTACAAAAATGTTCAAGAGTTACTTGTTTTTTTAATATTGGTGTAGCAAATTGCACAATATTTTTTTTTTAAATAAAAAAATGAATCTAAATGTCTAGGTGTAATCTGCATGAGCTCAGATTTATTTGTGCTGATGCACATTTTTTCCTGGAGTTGGTAATAGCAAATGTAGCACTTTAAATAGGTTATAACTCATCTTTATGGCAGGAGATCTTGAGGCTCCTTTTTTAACAATTTAAACTTTTGAATCTCTCTCTAAAATGAAAGTGGTGTCACATGGCCCCAGGACATGTGGCATAAATAAATGCAAAATGGTGACAACCTGATCATCCAGCATGGAAAACACATCCTAAAAAGGATGAGCCAACATCCCTTAAACTCATTTTACATATCACTTGTCCCTGCGCAGTAAATTACACAGGGTTTTCCATGTCAAGGGCCGCAATTTGTACACCACAATGCTTGCTTTATAATCAGAAAATGTCAGACAGTAAGAAATTTATTAGAGTTTTTTACCTCGAAAGAATGAGCCAAAAAGTGTTGTAATGAATTGTCCTTCCATCTGGTGGATGAAAATACTTCCTATTTTTCTGTGGGCTATTAAAGATCATGCCACTTACATTGCCATTTTGTAAAGAAACTACAAATGGAGATTATTTACAGGTCTTCGGTTGTCGGGGAGGCTGATTCATCATTAGCGGCAGGTAGCGACAGATGAGCGTCTGTAGCAGGCATTTTCAGAGCGCCCGCTAGTAGTCGCTGTGCTCGGCCGTGGGTCGCTACTTTATAGCAACTCAGTCGCTGTTCAGTAATGTTGAATACATTGTGAGGAGTCGCTATTTGACCAGTACAGCGCTGTATGGGAGCGCATGTTAGCGACTCCTCATAGCGACCGACTCACACCATATTCAGGAAAAAAACTGCTTCACAAATCTCTGGCGCTGAAAAATAGTTGTTTGAAGCCCAGAACGCAAGAGGCGGTATGTTTAAAGTCTGTTTTCAAGCATCTATCAACTAGTAACAAAGCAAAAACATATGGAATTACATTGTAACAACATTGTAACATGAACACTTTAATGCCAGACCTGTAATGTCATTTCTGAAGAAATATATAAAAAATGAAAACATTGTGAATAAACTGCTTTTTCAATGCCAGAATAGGTCACAGAATTGTGATTTTTTTGAAAAAAAAAAAAAACCTGTTTAAAGAGAAGAAAAGTTTCGTCCATTGAAATGTATGGGAGAGCGCCAGGTAGCGAGAGGTCATACCTGGCGCTGTGCAAGGCTGAACGCTGGCGCTGTTCGCTGAGGCTGTGAAAATGATGAATCAAACGATACATGGCACTATTCCAGTCGCTAAACAGATTCTGCTTGATAAATGTGTAATTGCGTGCCGTGTCCGGCGTTGACCAGTCACTATCTGTCGCTACCTCTCATTAACCAGGCGCTACCTGACGCTATCCTTTCTTAAATAAGGGCCTAAATCTTTGTCCTCCAGGACAGATACAACAAGCACTTGCAGATATGTAAATGGCTATATATACATGTATATAATCTTATAAAAGAGAGCATATCAGAATCAAAGCACCCTCAGGGTAAGTTTCAAAAAAATGCCGGGTGCTGCTTATCCATTCAACTCTACACAATCTATATGAAAAAGAAGCAAGCACACACGGGATTTCAATGCAAATTAATTTAGGGCCTTATTCATGAAGGGTCAGCGCCAGGTTGTGCCTTGTAAGTGGCAGGTAGCGGGAGGTGAACGCGGGACACGGCGTGCAATTACACATTTATGAAGGCGATTCTGGTGAGCGACTGGAACAACGCCATGTAGCGTCCGATTCATCATTATCCCAGCCTCAGCGTACAGCGCAGGCGTTCAGCCTTGCAGAGTGCCACGTCTTACCTCTCGCTACCTGGCGCTCTCCCATACATTTCTATGGACGATCCTTAAATCCCTTTCCTGATCCCAATTTTTTTTTCATTTTATTAAAAAACTTATATCTTTCAGACATGTATCCTGGCCTAGAAAATGACATTTTTGAAAAATTTTTGATTAATAATATTTTTATGCAGAAAGTGTTCATGTTACAATGTAATAACAATGTAATTCCATATGTTTTCGCTTTGTTCCTAGTGGATACATGTTCATAAACAGACTTTAATCACACAGCCTCTGGCGCTGTGGGCTACATCGACCCGATTTTGAGCACCGGAACTGTTTGAGGCAGTTTTTTTTATGAATGTGGTCAGTCGCACTGAGCTGGCGCTACCATTCGCTCCCATACAGTGTAGTACTGCGAATCACATAACGTATTCAACAATGCAGGCCAGCGACTGAGACGAACCATGGCCGAGCACAGCGACTACTAGTGTTCGCTCTGAAATCCTCGCTACGGCGCTGTCTGTTGCTACCTGGCGTTAGTAATAAATCAGCCTGTTAGTTTGTATTTATTAAGAGGGTAAAATTAAAGTAGATCAAACCACCACATTTTTAACTATCATCCCCTAAATTGTTCTTTCTATGAAGAGCACATTTTGCCAATTTTACTGCTTCTGCTTCACTCTAATCCCAGATAATGGCGCCTGTTTTAGCTGTAAAGCTCCGACTCCTCCATTCATTGCCACTTTTGTCTATGGCAATGATGCCATTACCACACCTATGCAATGACTGATGCCCACCATCTTACAGAGAGGGACAGCAAAAAAGCAATCTACACCCTAAGAAGTGACTATTGGCAGGGGCTTTGGCCAAAGTATTTCACAACTTCAGTGGGTTTTGGTCCCCTTTAATATATGTGCAAAGTATATAGGACACTACAAATCATTGTTACAATCAACCAATAACTTCATGCCATAAGCTCTCTGAGTAGTATACATACTAAGGCAGAAATATACAAGACTCCTCCCGCTTGTTTGTGTTTACAATAAACAATATGCTTACAAGCTGTAATATATATTCACAGTTTTCAAAATGACCTCAACACAAGCAAAGCCAGGAGCGCCTATACATCAAAGAAGCAGCATCTGCTGCATGTAGCCTCTGAAGAAGAGCGCTGCCTGAAATGTAATCATGGCATTATCTGCCGAATGAATCCCTTCCAAGGGGCCTTGCCGCAGGTGAATTGCCATCCCCTCCTGCCCTTTGAACTGGTATAGGGGTCTCATGGACACCTTACCAGTTCACAAAGAGTTAAATGTAAAAAAAGCAGACAGCTGTGAAAATATCATTTATTAAAAGTGTCCATTTGATCTCCACTGATCATTCCTGGCCTCTGCTTGCAGGCCACCAGCAGAAGCAGCCTTTAATACCGGAAGAGGAAGATAACGACATCATCATTTTGCTCCTCCTGTTAAAGGCCCCTATCTGGGTTGGCCAGCAAGATGCCCCAAGCTGGTATCAAATTGGGATATCGCTCTGGAAAAGAAGGAATACCTGGGAGAGTGAAAACTAAACAGCCACAATTTTCTGCTTGGTTGTCTTTGTTAAATGAACTACCAGGATTCCGGCTGCAATCTTTAACCCTTTTGGTGGCAGCCTACCTAGAGAATTTGTCACCCTCTGTTGCCAGACCATTTTGCGCTATATCTATAACTGCAATTTTTGCAGGAATTTCCAGGGATTTCCAGGAAAATGATATATTGTCTTTTGGCAGAGTTTGGGCTTTAACATGACATGTTTGAAATTTTTCAATAGTTCCTTTATATTTTTGAGAAAAAAATGTAAATAAAAAGTTTTAAAATTATGTTCTTTGAATTTCCTCCCAATTACAACAGTACCATGTGTTTATCAGTAGACACCCATTCCTGTCCAGGAGACACTCCAAACTGGAAAGAGTGCTTTATAACATTTCAAATGAAATGTGCATCAAGTGTTAAACCTTAAAAAAAAATAAAAATGGCATGGGGTCCCCCCTCTCTATTTTAAAAGGTTAAACCCTTAAATGACGTGTGGTCCCCCCATCCAAGCAAAACCAGCCCAGGCACAAGCTATGGCCGAGTGGCCGCCCCCCGGCTCTGAAGCTTACCAGCCCGCATAGCCTAAATGGGATCTTTTGCACCCCCCTGAACTTTGAGGCAAGTCACCCTCTCGCTGCAAATGACTTGCTAGCCCCTCCTGACCTGTGAACTAGTATAGTGGTCTACCAGTTCACAATGGGTTAAATATAAGAAACACACAACGCAAAAAAGTCCCTTTATTTCTTTTATTTTTTTCTTTATGTCTTTAATTTTTTTTTACTTACCTTGATTCCATTGCC
Organism: Gastrophryne carolinensis; assembly: GCA_027917425.1. Lineage (NCBI taxonomy): Eukaryota > Metazoa > Chordata > Amphibia > Anura > Microhylidae > Gastrophryne > Gastrophryne carolinensis. The sequence continues at coordinate 195,717,915 of CM051236.1, forward strand.
AATCGCTGTGTCCTGCGCCTCTGTCTGGCATGCAGAAGTGATCAACGGAAGCCAGGCGCAGTGCAGGGGAATGGAGTATCTTGCCCGCACCCAGCTTCTGTTAATCACTCCTGGCTCCTGACACTTGCTTCCACTTCTGGGAGTGGCCTTTTATCCCGGTTGAGTGAGATTACATCATCTCATTCCTTGTATTAAAGGCCCCTTCCTGTGGCTGTAAGCGAGCTGTCAGAAACCACTGCATGGGGCAGGGAATGGGCACTTAAGTGGAGTAAGCTTTTTTTCTCGCTAGTGGGGCAAAAAGGCCAGGCTCATAGAATCGACATGCTTGGCACATAACGCTAGGAGAAGCTTGGCATTTAAAGGGTTTTTCTTTCCTGAATACATCTAATAGAATTAGCCTAATTGCGGAGCTATGTGTTCCTGCTAGTAAGGTCCATTGTGACATTTACCGGTTTTTTTTTTGCTCCATAAATTGTACTCCCCCCCCCCAAAAAAAAGTGTTCATGCTTCATATGGAATGGATGTAAAGCTGGTAATGGAAACGTTCACCTACCTTACAGATTCTCCTGCACTGATGATTGTCCTCCTACAGCCCTGGTTCTGGCTGGTGGAGGGGTGAGTCATGTGTATGGTTGGCTCCCATTGAGAATAGTGGGCGCTAGCTGCACACAGGCCATGTCCACCTGGCAGCAGGAGGATAATCAGTGGGGTGTGGCCAAGAGTAAAGTAATTGGACTTTTTTTTTTAATTCTAGGGGAGTCCGTGTGTGTAGAAAGAGACACAGCTCTGTGAGAGCGGACAGTGAAGGATGGGAAGGTAACAGTTAAACTCACAAATAGGGTTCCAGTGCCGCTTGCTACTCACCTCTTACCTCCCAATCAGGGGTGCCCCGCTGTGTGAAACCCCCCAGAACGCAGAGACGAGCTCACCTCTTCCCGGACCCACGGCGCTTCTAAGAGCAGTGGCTCTGATGGCCACATCCTCTTCTCCCCTCTAACAGGGAGCTTGCCAATGCCTGGCGTGGGCACGCCCTCTGCTAGAAGAATAGCGGGATGTGGCCACTGCTCTTAGATGAGCTGTGGGACAGGAAAATGAGGTAAGTGAATGGGGCGACCTGGGGGGTTTCACACAGCGGGGCATTCTGATTTTGGATGCCCTGGGGGGGGGGGGGAAGAATCGATCCATAGGATTCCCAGGCCGATTGAACTGGGTTTTGGTCCACTTTAAATATGCCTGGAGTAATATAACTTCTAAAAGACTCCAGGGTCATTCGAGTTCCACTCCTTGGAGAATTCTGAATTGCATGCGTTCCCTCTCACCTTGCCATGCCCACGCCCAGCCTTTCTAAATGGGTGGCACAGGCACACCACAACTAGAAGGTGAGCGAGGGATGTGGCTGGTGGCTGCTCGGCTGCTTAGCTGTCTAGGCGGCTTAGCCATCAGCAGAGCCGAAGGGAGCCGAGTGAAAGCGAGTGTGGTGATTGGTTGAACCTGAGCCTGTGCCCTGGGAGTGACAGGAAGGCGAGTGTATGGAGCTATCTGCAGGTGATACACTCAATGGGGAATCCCAAGTCGGGGTGCCGTCGCATAGAGGAACAACACCCCAAAAAGGCAAAATTTGGCGAGTTGTTCCTTTTTAAGAGTCTGACGCATTAGCCTAGATTCAGTAAGAGTTGAAAAAAATTCTCCCAATAATAAAAAAAATCACTTTAGGTGAAAAAAGCATGAGAATGACACTGTTGCTAAGCAGACAATAAAAAACATTAGCCTTTTTTACAGCAGTATAAAAAGTTCACTACTTTTCATAGGATCAGAAAGTGCCATTGCCCTTCATTTTCTTCCTAGCTGGTGATTCAGTGACATTCTCATGCTTTATTCACCCAAAAGGATTTTTTTACTAACAAGAGAAATTTTTCAATTCACTTACTGTGGCTGTCTTAAGGTAGATTATAGATGGTTGCAATTTCTTTAATGAATCACAGGTATAAAATCAGAGACCTTATCCAGCTCCAGCATACAATACAAGTCTATAAATATGAACTACAGTATATTTGAAAGAACTCAGCTAAAAGTATTTGTGTATGAATATATTATACAACTGTTTTGTACAACAGGCCCAGTATGGTGGTTTATTTAGTATAATATAAGATACTGCAGACACAAGTTTTAGCTGAGTGGGTATCAACAGCGCTAGATCCTAAACCTTTCACATGGATCGCTATGTGTCACTTGAAGAGCATACATTGAATAAAGATTAGACTTGGGATCATCAACCTTTCTCATAATGGGAGCCACATTGAATGTAAGTAGAACAGGAAACAACTGGAAACCATTCCAAATAACAGCTCCTTATTGGCCGGTCAGGAGCTTGCTGTTGGCTTCAAAGCTGAGTGCATCCAGATCAGCTCAGTCCACTGTCCTACAAGGGATCGGGTCTGGAGACTGGCATGTAGGAGATTGCCCCTATCTACATGGGCCACTGTCCAAATCTGGTGCTTGCTTACTTCTGCAGAATAACCTCTGGTATTCCTTCCCCCCCTTTCCCCCCCTCCCACTTTGGAATGAACCCAAAGGGACACTGATCCCTGTGCTATTGAAGCAACGAACAGAGCTTCTGACTTTCAAGTCCATTAGTAAATAATGAACCTAGGTCAGACCCCTTTCTAACGACCAGCCAAATGCTGAATTCTTTTTCTCAGGGTGAAATGGATTATTTAGTATATTCATTAGGGAAAAATGTAGCAAAAAACAGGCTGCATTTTTATTTTAAAAAAATGTAATCACATTAATATTATTACTAATATGTTTTGGCTTAAGTGGACCGATGAAATAGTCAAGGTCCCTATTTCACTAGGAATGTCCTCTAGCATAATGTTTATATATACATATAATATACATACAAAATAGTTAATTTGCGGTGCTTTTTTATCTCAGTTGTTTGTTAAGGGGTGCCACTGCGTCATTGTATTTTGCACAAAGCTAATTAGATGTTCGGTTGTCCTGCGTATTTTGGAGGTGAATGGTTGTTTCAGATGATTTCCAGAGAGCGGAGCAGACAATCTGATCTCCCATAGACTTGCATAGTTTTCGGATTCAAGATTCACACCAGATCTGAATGTTCTAAAAAACTGCATCATAATTTAGAACATAACACTAGAATTCAAGAAAAAGTTGCATTTGCTTAACATTGCATATATACTGTATGCTGTGCAGAGTGAATCACATCATTTTGTGTTGAGGTATTTATTAATTATGGCTCAAGCGTACAGTCCAAAAGGATTATACATTCAAGCTAAACTCTGTGTTCGGTTTTTCCTTTCTAACGATTTGAATAAATACCTAAATAGTACCAGTTAACTTAAAAAAAATAGTACCACCGTAGCAACTTAACTGTTTGCTTTATCAGAGCAACGGAAAAAATGAAAGTTCAAAGGGACATGTTAGACTGTGTGTTGTTTTACCCTGCTTCATCCCTTCATAACCATAGTTTAATGAGTTTTTATTAGAAAAGCATGGCTGCACTTATGAAAAAAGGCTCCTTTGAAACCAGAGGTGGGGGCATGTTTTCCCTGGCATAAGCCTGTTAGTGTTTAATATGAGGTTTGCGCTAAAGCCGACTTTTGTTGCTTTTTGGGAGCATAGGCCAACAAGGTGGATGCTAATAGCAAAAGTGTCCTTTGCTCATATGGAAAAGGGGAAATATTTAAAACAAGAACAAATTTCACCAAACCTTCCACTGTTTCTGGTAGCTGTCAGTGGCTGTCTGTCAAATTTGATTTGATCAAGGAAATCTATTATTTAGTATGTCATATAATATGTCATATAATAAAAGAAAACACGCTTTAAGTTCATATTAGCCGCCAGTGACTATTTCTGTGTTTTACATATCAATGATTAGAAGGGGTGGAAGATAAGAACAGATATCTTTTGATTTCAAAGCTCAACTTTGTTGAAAGTGTTTAGCTTTAGGTCATTGTTATATTCGACCCAAATATTGCTTTCTGTTCAGTTATCCAGACCCAAACGGGACATATTACGTGACCCTATTCAAATGTCCTTTCATTTCTTTTACCTAAAACTAATTTTTTTACTTAACCTTCCTCTATGGATGCTGAGGGTTGTCACCCTGGTGCTCAGAAGCCAAGGGACAGGTGTACTAGCCCCTATGCCTTTTGGCCCTGGTCAGATGCTCTTTCAGGAGTGCTTAGGGCATGCCAGGTAGGTTTCTCATTGACCTCCTACCATTTAAACTGATATAAGCATGTTTGGACCCCTAACCAGTTCACAAGTAGAGTGAATAAAATGAAACACAACTCACCAATAAGAAATTACCAACAGTGCCTTTGTTTCAGTCTCTTGAAGCTTTCTTGAGGATCTCCAGTGCAGGAACCACCAAGCTGAACAAAACCTTGCATTAAGATCTCCAGAGCTTAGGACTTGTCTGAGGCATCTTGTGGCATCCTTCCATGAAAAAACCTTACCAGTACCAACAATTAGACCCCTGTTTGGCTCATCTCTATTGATGGGCAGCAAGTCTAGCTATATTGCAGAATATAAATCATCACATTTACATATTGTTTATGTGCAATTATACAGTTTAATGCTCAGTTTTGTTATAGTGCAACTGCTCCCTATACAACAGGATAGGCAAGGTACCTCTGAACTACAGGACAGAGCAAATAAACATTTCCTCTACTCCTATTGGATGCTAGTGTATGATGCCCAGCATTTGTAGTGCTTTGTCACAAATATTCCTAAAATATTCCTAACTGTATTTATTCCTTGTTAACTTTCAATCTGATTTTCTGTACAGGTATTGGCACCCCAAGAAACCCTGATAAGTGGTGATAAAAGAGCTGTGGCATTTTGGACCTAATGTACGTTAGATGGTAATGTAACCTTGCTTGGTCTGTCCCAGAGATTGTAGTTTCAAGTGTGCTTAAAACAGACTGCCTACCCTTGAGAGATGTCCAATACAGTGCTTGTCATCCAGACTAAGAGGACCACCCGCCTCTCCACTATATTGATACCAATTCTTTTACCTTTAGCATCAGATGAATAGTCCAACGCAGGATTGATGTAGGAATTATTGTGCAACCTCATATCATTTTATGCCAATTTTGGCAGTGCATTTTTTAATGCAACTTGTGGTCTTCCATCACTTGTGCCCAATGAGAGGTGCAGAAATTCGTTTTTTTACAGGGTGCACTGAAAATAAATTGTTTTGGACTCTAGCTTGAAACAACATTACTACATATAAATAATCAGAGAATAAAGTTTTATATTCTAACATAAACCTTGTAACAGCAATAATAAAGCATCAAGAGGCTTATCTGATGCCTGTCTCAAGTCACCCCCCCCCCCCCATTTTGCCCAAAGTTGTGGCCCATACAGCTCTGGGTACCAGCATACAGATGTCCCGGAATCTCTTGAGCAATAGCAGGGCTTGTTTTATCCAAATATGCTGGAATCCTCTCACTTAAGGCAAAGTTCTTTGGCAAAGTTCACTTCTCTGGCTTGTAGTAAATATCGCCCCCCTGTGTGGTTCAGACAGCAAATCTGGCCCGAAGGCACGCTTTACTACAGCCCATGTGCGGCGGTGGGCCACATTATATGCAAATGTTTCATTAACAATAAACAAGCAAATCTACTCCACCAATAAACAGACTTATCCAGAATACAACCACCAGTCAGCTCACCACTCTTAAAACGGTGTATAAACCTGAACTCCTCAATATAAATGCACCATGGGACGAGCCAAGGAAGCCGGCCAAAACACTGTAAAACCGAAGATCCAGCCCCAGACACAAGGGATTGGCCAATCTTTTGGTTGCTCAAGAGAAGGCACACATAAAAAGGGTCACTAGACTAGCAACAACAAATGAACAGCTAAAATAAAATAAAACAAGGGCCAAATGGGACACATGAAAGCTGTGAGCGTAAGCTAGGCTAACCTCAAGAGAGGAGAGCGGGCTACAAGGAGGAGCTATGTGGAACTAAACAGACTGAGACAGGGAAGCTGTTTGGGGGGAGGGGAATCTATGCCAGCCTCAAGAGAGGAGAGTGGGCTACACTGATAAGCTATGTGGAACTAAACAGACTGAGAGACAGGAAAGCTGAATGGGGAAAGGGGAAGCTAGGCTCACCTCAAAAAATGAGAGTGAGCTACAAGGAGGAGCTATGTGGACCTAAACATACCTAAACATATACTCCTGTGCATCTGATCGATATCCAGGTAATTGCGGGTACACCTAAGCTCTGGAAGGTACATGGTTAACAGCCCATGCTGCTGAAGAAGCTCGTATCTTCATGGAACTAATCAAGGGGCTCCATCTTGGGTGCAAAGGATGTAGGTTGTATTTTCACAAGCAACAAAAGACCGTTCAAGTTTTTCTGCAAGCAAAAAGATGGTGTAAGTTTGAACCAGAAACCTATGGCTTTATAGGTCGAAAATTCACAAATCAGGGCTCTGAATCACGCACAAATTAAGGCATGGCACGGATGCCTTGAGTCGCATTTATTTCTCAGTCACTTGGCTCGGCGTACGCATACCGTCAATTCCCGAAAGAAAGGACAACTTGGCCACAAAAACAAGGATCTGAATCACCCGACACGGAAAAGAGACTGAATGCGGGCCTTTGACGTCATTCACGCTGGCGGGAATGCGTGCAAGAGAGGCTCTGAATAAAGCCGTATGACCTGCCTGATTCTTCATAGCACTGCACTCCGCCCATGAGGAGGAGATCAATGCTCACAGAAGTGTATACACTCATAAGAATGTAAGTAAAATGCTGTTCTGTATCTAGGTTTAGGATCACTGATCAATTGTTTAGGCAACATTTCCAGTTTTACATTTAAAGAAATTTAAATGCTTAAGCCTGTTTCTGTTCGCTTATGTATGGTGTGTGGGAAAATTAGCAATGGGCAGTTATTATGAATCTGTTTAGTGGGAGAAACATGAAAGTCTCGAGATTTATCTGCCAGAAGGATCTATCCTTCATTTCCTGTAGACTGAATGTAAACTGTAGAGAGAGGCTGGATTTTAATGTCTGTCTCTGATTATTTTGGACTTACGTACTGACTCACTATTAGAGTGTTTAAAGAATCAGATGGGAATTTAAACTTGATTTATTTACCCAAAGTTAGAAAAGTAAAAGCTGCAAACAAAACAAAATATGCAAAATGATATACATAGAAATGTGAGAAATATAGCAAACACTTGTAATAATGCTTGTAATTATCATTTGACTTCTACTGCTGGCAGGACAGAAGCAGCCATCAAACATGCAAGCGCCCCAGACTGAGTTTAAAGAACCCTTACCTGCCAACAGTGGTGGGTGGCATGTTAATAACTCCTGTCCAATCACCTGGGCACCTAAGTTATCATTTCCTATGAGCTGGGCTAGTTACCTCTGGAGAAGGGGGCTATGCATTCTTTTAATAAATACGTTTAAAAAAATACAAACATGTTCATCATATTGTTTACTCTTTCTTTAGGCAACCGTAAAAAGTACTTTTAAAGAAAAAGGTGATTTTTCAGGTGCACTTTTGAACATTTTATGTGCTCAAGTTACTTCAGAGGGGAAACTTCAAAAAGTTTTACAACCAAAATGGCCATTAATGCTTTAAAGTCATGTTTCAGGCAAAGGCACTTGGTACAACATTGTGTTGGGCTACATTTGGCACTGTCCTAAACTGTTTTCCATTTTTAAATTGAAGAATAAGTGGCTGAGGTTTACAGATTCACCTTATAATTTCTCTTCTGAAGCAAGTAGGTGTGGCCCTTGGCTCTGTGATGCTGCATAATAATCAACATAATAATCATCATAGTGGGCAGGGTCAGTAAGATTCTCAGAACTTGATTCAGACACCCTGGCTTTGCACATGTGCAGACTCACCAACACACATGCACGGATATTCCCAAATACACAGGCGCGAACTCCGAAATGCACATGTACGCACTCCCAAATGCACATGTGTGGACTCCCAAGCGCACATGTGCACACACCCAAATGCACATGCATGTACTCCTGTACACACAAGCATGGACCCACAGCCGTGCATACGTGCACGCCCAAACTTGAATGCAATAGTCCCATGACTGTATGCACACACTGAGGTGCAGGGAATCCGGAAATGTGGCTGTGGCTCAAGGCTGCTACGCGGGAGTACCGGAAAGGTGAGTGTGCGCGATCTATGGATGGGGCATCCTGAACCAGGGTCACTTATCCCACTGGCCAGGGAGTTTTTCACTCCAGGGTTGGTCTAGGAGCCAACACACTGAGCCCCCCCACCCCCTGCTTAGTAAGCATCAGCGGGTGGACCAGCCCCCCCAGCTATCGCACTTAGCTGGCCACAGTCAAATAAAGGCAGGTGCGTGGGCTGACACTGAAGGGGAGGGAGGGTAAATCCATCAGTGGCGGAGAGCAAGGCAGACCAGCATGCCCCCCATACCTCCCATACCCTAGAGCACCATGAAAGTAGGTAGAGGTGCAGGTAACCCCTTCTCTCCTGCAGACAAACATTGCAGGGGGGCACGGGGCATAGCGGCATCCCCCCCAAACATCTACCGACCCCATTTGTTGCTGAAAGGGGGGCATGGGTAACTAGTAACCAGCTCCCTCCCACACACAGACCTTGTGGCTGGGAAATGGGCCAGAGCAGTGTGCCCCCCCCACACCTCCCAACCCCACTCAGTGCTAACGGGGGGGCGTGGGTAACCCATTCCCTCTGCACACAGACCTTACATCTGGGGAACAGGCAGGGCAGTGCGCCCCCCACACCTCCTCTCAACCCCTGGCTGTTCTTTCTGCAGCCTGTGTCTCGACCCAACACGCAGCTCCTCTGCCTATAGCACCCATAGTCATTATAGTGCTGTGAGGGGGAGGGGCGTGCTACACACAGGTAAGGGGAGGGCTAAGGAGGCATAACAAGGAGGCACGGCACATTGTGCAAACTCTGGATTTGATTGCTTGATCTGTATGAAGGGGCCGTAAGGACGGGGGCATGGTATCATATTTGCCCTTCCTCCCTGACCCCAGGCTTCTGCAACACAGATAAGAGGCAGCAACCGAACTGAAAAATCCTTTAACTTTTTTGTTGCATTAAGCCTTTTAACATTTTGTTCTTTTTTACTTCTTTGTGCAAGGTAAGTACTCCTTTTTTCAATTAACATTAAAGTGGAAGCAACTTTCTTTCCCAACCTAAATCCCACATACCCTACCTAGCACTGTACAGAATAGCAATTACAGACAGGGAAGAACTTACAGTACATATCCTTATGAATACAGGATTCGATAGGAGAGAGAGCCCTGCCCTTGCGAGCTTACACTCTAAACTATAAGGGGTGCAGACAAACGGCAAGGATCACAAACAGTACATATTGGGTTTGTTTTGGCATGAGTCCTTTACAGAATTTTCTAAGTCATGTTGTATGCTGGTCTGAATAAGTGGGTTTTGGAGCACTTTTGAAAACTTGGAGGGTTGGGCAGGGGCAGATTGAGTAGGGTAGGGCATTCCAGAAGAATGGAGCGGCACACAAGAAGTCCTGGAGGCAGACATGAGAGGAGGTGACCAAGGTGAAGGACGAGAGAGGGTTGGAGACAGAGTGGAGACTGCATCTTGGTTGATATTGTTGGATTAGAAATGGCATGTAGGGAGGAGCTTAGGTGGACAGAACTTTGTAGCTAAGATTTTGAGTTTTTAACCTGAACACGCTGTGGCACAGGCAGCCAGTGACAGAGGGGAGCAGAGCTGGACAAGCGGGAGAAGATATGGATGAGGCTAGCAGCAGATAGATAGATTCAGGATAGATTGGAGGGGTGCCAGTCTGTTAGTTGGTAAACCACAAAGAAGAATGTTGCAGTAGTACAGTCAGGGTATGACCAGTGCATGCACTAACATTTTAGTGGTGTCAGGTGAAAGGAAAGAACAGGAGCACTAGATCTTTTTGTGTTGGAGGTGACAGGAGTTTGCTAGGGAGTGGATATGAGGTTTTAATGAAAGGGCCAAGTCCAGAATGACTCCATCAATCTTTGGGAGTTCAGTTATTGTACAGTTGTTGACAGAGCTAGACATGTTAGAGAGGGGAGGGAATTTGGATGGTGGGAAAATTACCAGTTCTGTCCATGTTTAGCTTGAGGAAGTGAGATGTCATAAATGAAGATAGAGCTGTAAGACAGTTAGGGAGGTGAGATAGGAGAGATTGGGGCCAGAGAGGAATATTTCAGTGTCATCCACAAAAAAATGTTATTGAAACTCTAGTTAAGGTATACGTTTGCCAAGACCATAAGTGTAGACTGAGAAAAATATGAGGTCTAGGACAGAACCTTGAGGCACACAGACAGAAAGAGAAAGGAAAGAAAAAACAGTGTTGGAGGAGGATAAACTAAAAGATCTGTCAGAGAGGTAGAAGGTGAGCCAAGTGAGTGCCAGACCTTGGACCTCAAGAGAGGATAAAATATCAAGACACAGGGAATGGTCAAAGGCTGATGATAGGTTAAGAAGGTTGAGGATGGAGTAGTGACCCTTCGTTTCAGCAGTGAGCAGATCATTAATGACTTTGATGAGGGCAGTTTCAGAGGAGTCATTAGAGCGAAATCCAGATTGTAGGAGAACAAGTAAGTTTTTGGTAGATAAATAGTGTGCCATGTTGTTCAGTTTGGAAGTTTGGAAAAGAAGGGGTAATAACTGCATGTTTCTAAGAGGAAGGAAAAGTGCCAGTCGAGAGGGAAAGGTTGAATAGAGAGGTTGGGGAGGGGAATGAGGCATAGAGGCAGTTGAGGAATAAAGTGGGATTGAATGGGATTAAGAGAGCAAGTAGTCAGATGAGCCAGAGAAGTTATTCCTAGTTCAGTTATTGAGTTAGAGAGTAAGGCAGAAAGGTTGTTTGGGGGGGTGAGGAATTCTGGGGAGCAAAGCCAGATTAGATGCTGTCAATTCTTCAAAAATGCTGAAAATTCTTCTGCTATTATTTGGAAGGTTGGAGGAGGGGGAGGTGGGCGGAGTAGGGAGCTGTAAAGATTTGGATAGTTGTTTGGGAATAGCTGTTTGGGGCCCTAGTGAAGACAAGGTCCTAAGACTGCAGGCTTCCTGGTCAAGAGGTGAGTTAGTCTGTTCTCCCTGCAACCAGTGCTCCCCTTGCGATAATATGACATCAGGCTGGATCAAGAGACTGATGTCATTAGATTTGTACATTCAAAAGCTTGCCAACCTGTTTTGATCGCTTCCAGTACAAGAAAACAATGGTGTTAAAAGTTGTTGGAATCTGTCCTCCACCAAGATTTTTTATATTAGTCTATTTCCATTATAGATTTATTTTAAATTGATATCTATCAGTGATATATGTCACATTATATTTACATATATAGTATGTAGAAATGTATATCTATAGGTTTTTTAATACATCTTAAACATAAGGTCTTTATATATAATAAAAAAGGTGTGTTGCATGAAGTCACTAACGTGGCATACAGAATAGCTCAAATAAATGACAAAAGATCAACGATTATTGAAGTTATATTATTATAGGGAAAATGTACAAATTGGAAAACATGACCAGTTAAACTGCCTTTTCACGCTGCATTACTAAGAAAGACAAAAATATTTTCCATTTCACTGATTTAATAAAAATCTTCCTCCTTGCTCAACTGAAGAAAATTGTATGAAGTGATGTGTTTGAAAAGATTTGAAGGTTTAACATGCCTTTAGGAAAAAGAAAGTTATTTCAACTTTTTGTTAAGATCCACATAGTTATTGAAACTTCATAAAGCAGCTGGAACTCATTAATACTCCAACACAACTTCCATCCAATACTTCTCCTTCTTAGCGCTATTTCTTTAGCCTGCCATGCTAAGAAATCTGCTTGATGTGCCTTTGTTTTGCTATACTAAAATATTTAGCACTATGTTGAAGCCTCACTTAAAATTATTTAAATATAAGCTTTAAAATAATTCCACTAGGCTTAGCTTGGTTTGGTTGTATCATGTGTCTGTTGGAGGTAATCATTGCCAAGAAATAATAGTATATTGTTGCCATAAAAATCAAATCAAATCTAAACAAATACTGTGGTGAATATGTGTGACTGAATGCCTAACTGAGTTTACCCCATGTAGAAAGATCAGGAATACTTTAAAGAGCTTCTGGAGCATGTGTGCTTCATTTATGTAATAAGAAATTGTAATAGGGAAATCACTCACACAACAAAGAAAGCTGTGAGTCACCTGTGAGCTGTTTACCTATTAATAGCAGGCTTGTGAATGATAATGACAAAACTAAAGATACTAGACAGCCGCTCCCCGCGTCATCTAGACTAACATAGGTTAATAGCTCTTTATTAAAACAGAAAGTACTTACATGGCACATACAGGCCAAGAATAATCAGATTTATCCATGATCCTTAGCAGTAGGAGGAGCCATGCAAATGATCATTTCAAGTACCTTAAATTCTAATTTCTACACACACACACACACACACACACACACACACACACACACACACACACACACACATCTGTTTTACACAGCTATCACTTCCTGCTTCTGGACAGGTGTTTTCGTCTAGTGGCCCTCAGGCCCTCAAAGGCACAACATCGGAAGTGATAACTGTATAGAAGTTGAGGCTTCGCAGCACCATTACAGATGGGAGAAGCCACTTAGGCCTTTCCCTTCTTTTGCGTGCCCTAGAAAAATCGAGGGAAAAATATGGTAGTTGTTATCCTTTTTAGTGTTGGGTCCTTTCTAAAACATTACAAAACAAAGGTGCAAAGACATTTAAAATCACAACTTTTAGCTGTATTCCATATTTGAAAGAAAAATTAGGTGAAATATGGTCTTCTCACTCATATTTGTTGCCTGGATCATCTTGGGAAGTTGCCCAACAAGTTCCATAAGAGCATTCTTGGTCAGCACTGCTGTTATAGAACCCATGACGATTAATATTATTTTTAGGTTTTCCATTAGCTGGGTCAGTTTCCAAGACTGGCATCTGGCTGATTTCGAACCATCTGGATAACAGAAACTATAAACCAGTAAGCCTAACTCATTGTTGTGTGAACATGTTTTAAAACACACTAATGGCTAGTGTAAAGTCGAATAATCTAATCCATCAGTGTCCATCAGTATAATAATGGTAATCTGCATCTAACTAAATCCATTCATCTTTAGATGGCAAAGGTTGTAAGTCAGTGTTGGAAAAACATTAAATACAATATATTGAACAGCGATAACAGTGGAGTACTACTGTGTAGTGTTAAATCTACCCAATAAATGAAAAGGAACAAAATATTGAGAGGCTGAACAATGAAAACTCTCATATTTAATATATCCATGCAATCATACAAACTTTCCTTAAAATATCACATGAAAATAGGAACTTGTTTCATGTTTTAATTTAGAATAAAGTATAAGCTAAATAATATTGTGAATCAGCAAATTGGGGATGCTAGAGGCATGATTTACACCCAGGGGCGGGCTGGCCATAGAGCATACTGTGCAAAATCCCGGTAGGCCGACGGCAAGGAAGGCTGCAACCCCCTAAATGACATGATGCAGGAGGGTGGGTGGCAGCTGATCTGCCAGTCGCTGCTGTTCCCCGGCCGCCACAGACACACACTTATCGGTACTTCTTGGTTGTTGCGCGCTGGTCAGTCGGCGTCTATGGGCGGCATCCATTGTTTTCATTGGATGCCGGCCATATGAGACACACCCACAGGACAGCGCGCAACAACCAGGAGGTGTCAGTAGGCGTGTGTGTGTGTGAGAGCGATGGAGGTGGGAATAACAGTGACAGTCAGACCTGCTCTCTGACCAGAGGTAAGAATGAATGTGTGTGTGAGCGGTGGCGAGGGGAGTAGAGAATGGGGCTCACTGGTTGTAAAGAGCGATGCCCCCACTGGCTGTACTGTGGGATGCCCCCACTGGCTGTGCTGAGGGACAACCCCACTGGCTGTACTGAGGGATGCCCCCACTGGCTGTACTGAGGGATGCCCCCACTGGCTGTACTGAGGGATGCCCAACTGGCTGTACTGAGGGATGCCCCCACTCGCTGTACTGAGGGATGCCCCCACTGGCTGTACTGAGGGATGCCCCCACTGGCTGTACTGAGGGATGCCCCCACTGGCTGTACTGAGGTATACCCCCACTGGCTGTACTGAGGGATGCCCCCACTGGCTGTACTGAGGTATACCCCCACTGGCTGTACTGAGGGATGCCCCTACTGGCTGTACTGAGGGATACCCCCGCTGGCTGTAAAGAGTGATGCCCCCATTGGCTGTAATGGGAGATGCCGCAACATGCCTCTGTGGGATGCTCCTCACTCGCTGTAATGAGGCATGCTATTTACTGGCTGTAATGAGGAATGCCCTTAACTGGCTGTAATGGGAGATGCTGCAACATGCCTTGGTGGGATGCCCCTCAATCGCTGTAATGAGGGATGCCCCTCACTGCCTGTAATGGGAAATGCGGCAACATGCCTTTGTTGGCTGCCTGTAATGGGTTGATTCTGTGCACTGTCTGTAATGGGGAGATTTTAGCACACCATTTGGTCTTCTAAACCCTGGGTGCGTGTTATGGAATGAAAAATAAGGTGTATATATAATGTGACATTTAGATACTATACTGGGTCAGGAACAGTACAGCAGAGCCAGTGTGCCCCAAAAAGTCCCAGACCATTTTTAAACCCCAGTCTAAATCTTATTTATATCTTATTTATTTCAGTGAGTAGATACTTTGGCCTGTCCAGGATCAACATATGAGCAGTTTCAAACATTTATTGAGCTATATTATATCTTCTTTTATCTCATGCCCTACTCTGAAAAAAAGCTGAAATACAGTCAAGGCAAATGGCTGTGGTTATTTTTATAATACCAAATCTAATTCATATAATACAAGCTGTTAAGATTACATCCAACTATCCAACTATATAAATAAATTCATAGGGTGGGTTGATTTTTAAAGAACACGTATGGTTTATTAGTAATAGCAGGTTAGTTACAACACCACTATCCCTTCCAATCTGCTAAACCTAACCTGCTGGGGAAGGGTGGAAACCACAAAGCTTTATTTTTATATTTTTAGAATATGCAAAGTATTAGGCACAATACTTATGATGATATAACATCAAACATCACATTGATAAAGACATTTCATAACATTGAATATTGTTAAAGTGCTAAAAGTCCAAAGTGCTTGATGTACTCATATGAGTTGTTAAATCAAAACCAAAGTTCCTCTATGGACAAGCTTAGTTTCTGCTTTGCTACACTATTACGTTATAATATAATATGATCAGAATGAAAATGATACAGGTCTGTGAGCAACGCAGTTGATATTCAGTCCATAAAATTCGACAACAACATAACATTTTTATGTGAAATGGTGGCCACATCCTATTACTCTCATTCTTTATTAACCCAGAGGTTAAAGTCCATGTTAAGGCACATCCTCCCTCTCACATTATCCTCCTTGGGAACAGCATAAAATGAGCCATTTCAAAGCACTTCTTAATATCTGAATATATATGTAAAATTTACATTGTAAGACTGATTTCCTTGCTTCAATTTCATGTGTGTGCACTCTGCTTTGGTCAGAGACAGCTGTGTGGTCATTGTGACCTGCCAGGCTCGCTCACACTGGGAGCTCCAAGGGACAAAAAGGCTGTTAGACCACTTTTTTGCGTAGTCCTGGATACTGGAAAATGTAAGCAGGGCAAACTTTGGAGCCCTGTTACAGGTTCTACCAGGGGCTGCAGGAAATTAGGGAGATGCACATGGGACAGGCAGTAGGTGAGCTGCTTGCTGTCTTTTTTTTTGCCATTGTCTGGATTGTCCCTTTACGCAAGGATTGGCAGAAACACAAGACAAGAAACAATTCTGGAGCTTCTGCTCACCTGCTGATGGCTTTGCTTTCTGATTCTGCCATTGTTACATATGTAACTACCAGCATGTGTCCCCCTGAAGCTTGAGAGACTGGGGATCAGCCATCATTAAGCTGGTCTCCCCTCAGCTCACTGAATTAACATTGTTGTCAATTATGCCAGAGACTCTAAGATGACCTAACCTAAGACCTGTTGCACAACTTGATCCTGGAACTTTGGACTCTTGGACTTTATGTTTTGGACTCAGCCCTCAACTCCAGACTTGAGCTTGCAGAACACATAACTCTGGAATCTTCTGGCTGGCTTCCTTGCACATCTAGATTCAGTATTCTACAATTTTCAGCCCAGATTCCCTGCAATCCTGCATTCCAAAACACAATTACGCCTGTTTACTGTCCAAGTGTTGTTTATTAGTTATATAGTAGCTTTAGTTATTATGTGTTTTATTGTTTCCACTATGGGACTCATTAGTGTGTCGGCCACTGTGTTTGTCATCCACCCTGTTTATTCATGCTGGTCGCTTTCAGTTACCTTAAACTTATTTCACCTTTATCTCCAGGTCCAGTCTTCAACAGTTTTAACTCTGGTCAACCACTTGCGGGATACGACCTTGGTTTCCATGACAAGAAGTCAAGAAAATCCAAATTAAAGCTGTCTTTGTAGCAGATACAAGAACTTAAGGCAACCTTACAGGCCCTCCAATTCAATTATTATTTCAATATTAGGCCCAGACAACCTTCCCAGTTAATATTTCAATGGCAGAACACAAAATACAATTTCTGCACTATATTGGGGCTTATATCTGTCCACGTCTGTCGGCCCAACAAATCTTTTGCTCCAACATGGGCTACTGATCTTGCAACTGATTTGTAATACAAAAAGTGGAAACAGGTGAATACTGTGGCTAAAAGCTCTATAAACACAGCTGTGAACTCATAAAGCAGGCTGTGGTCATGATGCAAACCAAACTATTCTGGCCATGTAGCGTCACATGTATTACCAGAGGCGATTCAGTGTATAGTGCTGGTGCTCTGGGTTCAAGAGCGCCAAGTATTACCTTTCGCTCAGTGTCGCTCTCCCATACATTTCACTGGGCTTTCATTTGCATGTGTTTAAATAGCGTGTTTGGCAATTCAATTTTTTTTTGCTCAAATCATTGTGTGACCTCTTCTGGTCTGCAAACAAAGAGTTTTATTATTTTTGTTTTTCATAAATATACATTTATTGACTTTTTATATTTTTATGCAACATTCTATGTACAGGTCTGGCATTAAAGTGTCATTGTCACAGTGTTAAAACAATGACATTCCATGTGTTTTCGCTTTGTTATTGGTGTATATGTGTTCAAAAACAGACTTTAATCACACAGCGTCTGGCGCTCTATGCTACAGCGCCCAGCTTTAGAGTGCCGACGCCGTGTGTGTGTGTAGTTTTTTGTTAAATATGGTGTTGAGCGCCAAGTACCGGACGCACTGAGCTGACACTACCTCTCACTCGCTGCAGCATTATACTGTTTTTAGAGGGCCCAACACACATCATATTCATCAATGCCGGCCAGGTTACTACAGCGATCGCAATGCTAGGTACCCGATGCCCGCAAGTGTCTACTAGCTGTCGCTCTAAGCACCGCTATACAAATGCTCATCTGGCAATACCTGGCGCTATTAGTGAATCAGCCTCCAGGTGCAAAAAATTAGGCATCTAGTCTGGGAGCTTAGTTCACATGTCCACAGCCTTGCTGTATCTTATTTAGAATTCAATATGTATAAGCTATGCCTTTTTTTCTGATTAAACATATAGAATTGAAAGTGGCAATAAGTAGGTAGAGATTTTATTTTCACAAATGAGTAAATACCAGAAGCCTGAGGGTATTCAAACAAATATTTAATGTGTTAGAATATCCCATAGCATGCTGTTTATTTAAAGTTTGTAAAAAAAAGATATAGCAAGTTATCTCAATGATTTGTTGGAGAGCATTGAAAGCTTTTCTCACTTAGAACACAATAAATGTAAATACAAAATAGTTATTTTCAATTTTAAAATCAGAATCCCCATGCGAGGGGAAATTTCTATAGGTGAGATCCAAATTATTTTCAATGGGGTGGATGTTGAAATTTAGAAGTTTGGGAAAAAAGCCTATGGGGAGCCCAAACAAATTTGAAGAGACTTATTTTAATGTGTTTCAATTACCCATAGGTTGTTATTTTTTATAACCTCTCAAATAAGTTACTGACTTAAAAAAGTTGCACCTCACAAGTAGAACTGCTCCATCACATGTTCAGAGGATTTTGATGTTTTAAAGAGAACAAAATTATTTTATAAACTCAACCTCTCTATAAAACGCAGAATAATTTGCTTACCACCTATTCCCTCAATCTAATTTTCCACTTTTCTCATCTTTACCTGAATAGAAACATTTTGCACCACACCTAAATAAATGTTGCATTGCAAACAAACAAATTGCCATTTTAGAACATATAAAAGTAATGTTTAGTGAGTTGAAAAAGCTCTCCAAACTCAGTCCATATTTTTTAATTAAATGTTGGTGAGGCTTTCAAAATCTAATTGAATTGCAGCAAAGCCACTGGTGGTGACACAACCTGCCACCAAACAACTAAGCATAAGAAAGCTGGAGCAGACTTTAACATAGCATCAAGGTAATAGCAAAATGCCTTAGGTATCCCAGCAAAAAGTTGTAATTATTATTTCAGTATCATTATGTTCTATTATATAAATAGGGGGGGGGGGGGGGTAATGCAAATAGCGAGCCTTTTAATTGAATATGTGTGTGCTAAGTTTGAAGAGACTTTCCATCTCAATATTCTTTTTAACAACTGCACCTGGTTGGATGTTGGGTGTTGAGGTGAGGTGTTGGGTGATGAGGATGAGGAGTATACTTTTTTTGCTTCTGTGAATTTTTGAAAGAAATGTAAAGTATCCCCCCAGAACTACATAACAGGCAGTGCGCAAAATCCCCACCATCACTGTATAACAGGCAGTGCACAGAATCTCCCCCAATCCCTCCATAACAGGCAATGTGCAGAATCCCCCCCCCCCCCCCACCTAGAAACACATACCTGGCAGAGTGCAGAATGTCCCCTGTCACTCATAAAAGGCAGAGTGCAGATTTACATGTGTTGTATAGGTCACTTACGCGTTTCGGACCCCAGTGTTTAATCATAGTAACCTATTGCTAAGTACATTAACATTTATATATTGTACAATATGTAAATTAAACTCACATCGTGAAATGGGGCGCAGGCTGGAGCAGCCGCACGTCACGTCTCTGTGTGCAGCGTCGCTACGTCACACGGAGGCAATGACCAATCAGAGGAGTCTAAGCTCCTCATTGGTCCCCGTCAGGGTTGCCCAGAAACCCTGAGCGACGCTAACCAGGGAGCTCCATACAGCCGCTGCTTGCCCTCGTGTTACCTAGGTGCCTGGATGCTGACAATTATCCTGCAGCTGCACCCCATCTCACGAGGCAAGTTTAATTTACATATTGTACAATATATAAATGTAAATGCACTTAGCAATAGGTTACTATTGAAGGACTGGGGTCTGAAACCCGTAAGTCACCTATGCGACACATGTGATTTTCAGGACCTTGTCTGTTTTTAGATTGGCTTATTTACATTAAGGAGATGTTTTTAAATGCTCTATTAAAGGTGAAGTGTGCGGACCATCCATTGTATATTTATGTTCTCAGTTGGGCTTGGGACCACCCACGGTGGAGCACCCTCTAAATGAGCAGGTGAGCGGATATTCTTGTTTATATTTAGAGTGCAGATTTACCCTACCCAATCACCCCATAACAGTCAGCATGCAGAGTCCCAAAGGCATGGCCTCCATGGAATCTTCCTGACATCATAGCTGATGTCACAGAAGGGGTGGGGTCTAGTGGGGATTTTTCCATGCAACCCCCTGTAGGTCCCTCCCCTTTTGTGACATCATATGTTGGGAGGAATACTGAGAGTCGCCTCCTCCTATTATGAAAGCCACTTAACCAGGCATCCTTAGACACCCCGTCAGCATAAATTTAAATGAGCATGTACGGGAGCCCCCATAGAGAAGGTAACTATAAGTTAATTTAGATTAATAAAGACATTTTTAAAAAAACTAGTGTGTTGGTTGGTTCACTGGCTGGGTAATGCTTAGAGGGAGGGGCCCCACGCATTTTCTTTTGTCAGAAAAGATTTAACCCCGCCCCCTACATGTATCAACAATTGAAACAAAATTGGGTCCCCTCTCTAAGCATTGCCAACATGGTGAACCAAGCATATGCACTTGTAATTCCATGGCTCGGGGGCACCCAGCCAAACCCTGTCCCTGACCATTGAAAGCCCTTATGTCCTCTAGCCCCAGCTCATGCTATGGACTGCCAGGCTCATCCACACCA
This sequence comes from Gastrophryne carolinensis, assembly GCA_027917425.1. NCBI lineage: Eukaryota > Metazoa > Chordata > Amphibia > Anura > Microhylidae > Gastrophryne > Gastrophryne carolinensis. The sequence goes on from CM051236.1 coordinate 195,738,188, forward strand.
CCAATAGGCATGCGGGTGAGGGCATGGTGGTGCGGGTGGTGCCACTTAAAAAGGAGGGGAACACAGGTTCCATTCCGTATATATATATATATATATATATATATATATATATATATATATCATTTATTTGGGTTTTTTTGCTTAATGTGTAACTATCAGCAGCCATAGTTATCTCAATTTCACTAATGATGAATGCCCAAAAGGCCTTCGACTTTGCCCTAAGCCAACACCTTAGGGTTGATTCAGAGAGACAAAAAAAACTTTCGTTTTTGTGTCGATTTGTTTTTTTTTTTATGTGTTCCCGCTCTCGTATGAGTGTACGAGCGATTCTATGCATGCATTGCAAGCCTTCTGTAAAGTCTTCATCCGTTTGTATGCCAGAGTACGAGTACGAGCATGTCATTTTCCAGCGTTAATTTTCCATTTTCTTTTCTCATGTTACAGCGTCGGCTTTCGTTTTTGCCCTTTTTCCATCGTCCCCTTCCACGAATCCTTTACGTTTCCCGTTAGATTCTGTTTTTGTCTTTTTCAATAAATAATGGTCCAGACGAAAATCCTTACGATCTTGCGCCTGTGCACTACAAACTTAACTCATTAAAGTGCTCGCCTACATATTTGCTTCACTCACTTCTGCTACAATGTTTAGCTAAATTACTTTGCGCTTTCCTTCTTTTTCCATTTATCACCCCTAAAACTCACCTAAATCACTTTGCGCTTTCCTTCTTCTTCCATTTATCACCCCTAAAACTCACCTAAATCACTTTGCGCTTTCCTTCTTCTTCCATTTATCACCCCTTAAACTTACCCAAATTACTTCGCGGTTAGGTTCTTCTTCCATTTTTCACCCCTAAAACTTACCCAAATCACTTCGCGGTTAGGTTTTTCAGACCCCTGTGGATGTTTTTTTTTTTTTAGGTGGAAGCTAACTTATGACGCCATATGTCATTATGCTAAGTAATTAATCTAAGGAAGTGGGCATTTGTCATTTTGCTAATGCCATTGACTATGGCTTTAGGTATCTTGGTGATCATGTCAATTACCACATAGTCAAAAGAATGACATTACAACTTACTTCGTTGGTGGCCGACGTGTGCGTCGGGGACCACCCTGGGTTCTGGGCCCTGCCACTGCTGGGAAGTTGAAGCTGTAGAGACATGTCAAATAGGGTCACTTCTAATGTCTTAGTCAACAGTAAGCAAATGACAAATTCAATGTGTGTGTGACATCGCTCACCTTCTCCCTGTGCCACCTGGGCCTGATCTGCTGCAGTCTCTTCCACAGATCCTTCACCCGCTACATTAACATCTAGAAAAAAGAGATTAAGGGAATCAGCTTTTGTTTAAATAGCATGTATGTGTGTGCACTTACCACATACCAGAGGCTAACGGCTCCATCGCTGGGTACGACCGTGACGCCCCTCCTCTGTAGAAAAGTCCAGGGGCTGGTCGGAGGCCGCTACAGAGGAGGGGTAGGAACGTCGCCCTGGAGATCCACCACCTTCACTTTGTGCTGCAGAATCCTGCAGCACTGGTTGGTCTGTGCGCCTCCGGGTGCGTTGGATTCGGTACTCCATTTCCAGCACTAGAAAAGAAAAGCATTTATAAATAAAGGCCTACCTTCTGTATTAGTTACATCTAGCATGCAATCACTATGTACTTACTTGGGAAATGGAGTCCGAAAAATCGCCGCACCCGGGGCATGTGGAGCCGTTTCAGGTCCGACCAGTGCTGCATGATCTGCGTGTTGGTGAAGGTGGTGTCAGTCTCCTGCTGGATCCTGGAAACAATCTCCAGGGCGATGGTCCTCTTCTCAAAAGTGTTGGGCAGGTAGTTGCACCTGCGCTGAAGCATCATCTAAAAAACACAAAATAAACATATTTTTTAGATCAAACTGCATACAAATATCTGTCACAAATCGGTTGACTAAATGACTTTACGAGACACTTTTGAAGCCTCAAGCTATCCTTCTAGATGGAAGTGACTTGGTTCGCACATGTGGGCCCAAACTTCTGTTTGGCACGGAGTTTTACACACTTTTAAACCAAACCGTTTCTTCCTGCTCTTCCTTAAGGCCTAGGCATGCATTTAGATGGCAAATCAAAGGCATTAAAATACACTTATGAGCATAATCAGCTCTTCTTGTTGGCGGGTGAAGATCGTGGGCGCCATCTTTCTTCTTTTCTGCAGCAGATAAGTAATGCCTCAGTGGTTTCCGAGTTCTGCACGGCCGGGCGAACGACCGTACGCACGCGTATGTGAACGCGTAAGTGTCATACCCAGGCATTAGTATTTAAAGGGTCCTGGACCCACAGCACAATCTCTTTCAGAGTCTCAACATTATAGCACCCAAAAAAGCCATCAGGAAGGCAAAAGCAGGCAAGGAGGGCAGCAGCAAAATGCAAGAGCGGCGTGAGGAGACTTCTTCAGGGCCGACCACTCGCTCCAAAATTCCAAGGCCAAAGGTGCGGGAAACCCGCAGTGGCCAGGCCAAGGTGACAATACCAACAAAGTCTGCTAAGGCACCAACAACCAGCAAACCAAAGAAGGCAGCGGCGAAGAAGAAGCCCCAGGCCACCAAGCAGACAGGTACGCCTGCAAAAAAGGCCACTAAGCCCACAAAAAACCCATCCCCTCCTCCCCGGACGACCACATCCGTTCTCCAAGAACGCTCCGCTGGCAAGGCCAGTAAAAGCCACAGGGCCAGAGGCCCCAGCCCCCAAAGCTCTGCATCACCACATACACATCAAAAAAGCGAGCATGGAAAGAGTAAAAGCCACCGGGCCAGAAGCCCCAGCCCCCAAAGCTCTGCATCACCACATACACGTGGAAAAAGCGGGCATGGAAAGATAAAAAGCCACCGGGCCAGAAGCACCAGCCCCCAAAGCTCCACATCTCCACAGACACGTGGAAAAAGCGGCCATGGAAAGAGTAAAAGCCACCGGGCCAGAAGCCCCAGCCCCCAAAGCTCAGCATCACCACAGACACGTGCAACTACCTCCCAGGGGCATGCAAGCACAAGTCTCAAGGGCCCCCAGAGGCACAGGGCAAGAAGTCCAACAACATCAAGCACACCCTCTCCTCCTCAGCCACATTTGTCAGTGGCACAGGTGGCAAGGCACTCTCCATATGCCACATCGACACCTGCAAGTTCAGTGGCCACCCAGGCAAGGACCCCAGGTCCATTTCCAAATCCAGTACATTCTTTATCCAGCCACCTGTCCAACATTTCTACCCAACACAGCCAGCCCAGAATGTCCCCCGAATTGCCTACAACCACAGATGAGCCCGAACATCAAGCAATAGGGTGGACATTGCACCGAGTCCAGTTGAGTGGCAGGTTTGGGGAGGCCCAAACTCTGGCATTGGCTAGTGGGCTGACCTTACATTATAATGAACTATATGGGCGAAAATCCAAAGCAACCAGCAAATTGCGCAATTACAAGTACATATATGATTTGTGCATTTGTCTGCTTCTTGTATTGTCAACATTTTCCTACATTTGCCAAACTATATTTTTCAGCTTACAAACTGGCGGAGGCTTCCCCACTAAATTACAATTTACCAGAGCTGAGGAGATGGTGCTGGGCCTGATACATCCCGTGGCCTTAGAGGGCCACTCAGGGCGATGGGACACGGACATCCCTACTATTCCAGCAGGTTTGTAATGTTAGTGTGTATGTGAAATGTTTTAAACCTGTAAAATGAGGCTCACAGGCATATATGAATACATGCCCCTAGGGAGTGTCTTGTAGAGGAGGTTACAGTTTTAGCAGGGTGTGTAATGTCTGTGGAATGTTCATTTTCTAATTTGCCTGCCCATACATGACCTTGGACAGTATTTATGGTCACTATTAAAGTCTTAATATTAGCAAAGGACTGCCTGTTATTTGATTCTACTCAATCATATCCAACACTTCCTTCTTTGTCTTTAGGCCACTTGGGTTTGAGCTGTGCTTTGGTCTCAAATACTTGATCTGGGGTCAGGGAAAGGTCTACATAGTAAGAATGCCCACCAGCATACTCCTAAGCAAAATGCTCTTTGCAAGCTGAGTGTGGGTCCCTAATGGCCCTTTAGGGATGTGTGAAGCCTCATAACATGCAGTACATGCATGTTTGTATTATTTAAGGTGACCAATGTGTATGTACAGGGTGACTCATACATATAACAGATAATGACATTCATAGTGAAGGTCCACTTGGACCATTGGGGGAGTTGCCATTCCTGCTTGCCCACGTGTTTTATAGAAGCCTATGTAGTAATACAGATCATCAATGCATATTTGGGTGTTTACGTGCCTTTTTTTTTACTATACAGCCCAGCATCAACCCTCAGCTAGTGTGGAAGCCTCATCCAGTTGGACCACGGCATCAACTTCCGGGCTGCCTAGGAGCCAGGACCAGATATATACGGTAAGTGTATTTTGCTGAATCTGCTGATGCATGTGAATGAACATGGCTAATTGGCATAACAAATATATTTAGGGCCCAAACTGAACCTTTTTTTTCACATGTCCCAACAGACCCACACACTGATGGAGGAAATCCAGGAGATGGAGGAGGATGCCACCTTGATGGGACCTTCACAACATACCCACCTGGAACATATGGGTTGATTCAAAGAAACATGTAACAGCTTGGATTTGGGTGCCGATCATCCTATTTTTCACGTCCGCTCGTGCGTTCGTATGAACTTGCGAGTGATTCTATAAGCAAATACGTTTCTATCCTAAAATATACGTCCGTTCGTATGGCAGTTCGGGAATCAGACCTATGTCAGTTTCCATCCTGATTTTTCCGTTTCATTTCTCAGGTTGCAACATTGGTTTTGCCCTTTTTCCTTTTTCGTCTGGACGTAAATCCTTCTGATCTTGCGGCTCCGCACTACAAACTTACCTCATTAAAGTGCATTCTAAATATTTGGTCTTTTATTTTTCTTTATTTCATTCATTTTGCAGTAACCAACCATTAATGAATGCATTTGCATAAGTAAATCTAACTTTGTTTAATTTTTACTTAACTTGCATTTTTTACTTGTGGATTTAATTTTTATATTTTGGCTTCAAATGGTACAACTTTAAATTTTTTGTGTGGTTACCCACACCCTCTACATACAGATTGCTCTCAAATATTAAAAAACACCCAGCAACTTCAGCATGTTATGAGCCTAGAAACAGGCAAGATGGCGGCTCAGGTATTATCGGGCAGCCTGCAAACAGAAAGGGCCTTGTGACTGTGTTGCTCTGGATTCTTTGATTTCTGACCTTTCCGTGCCCCCAGCTCTGCTGTGTCTGTGCAAAATACAGCAGTAACCCACATCCTGCACTTTATCCCGCTCTCCTCTCCGCAGTAAGTGTGATGCATCTGACCAAAGATGTGCTTAAATAATTAAACAAAGCAAAGGTAAACAACTACACCAATAAATGCAATCTAAAAATATTATTCTAGTACATCAATTTAAAAATAAATAACAAAGGACATAAGTTTCTTTAATTAACGCAAATATATTGCCAAATAAAGGTTTACATGCAAAGGACTAATTAAGGTCCACATTAAAATGCTTTTATAAGGCATACATGAATCAGGTATGCATTGCTATACAATTTATGGGCTCGGCCATGCTGATATATGCAGTTCATTGCAGCTCAAGACGCGCAGACTCCTCCACATAGCCAAAAAACCTGTTCAAGAACAGCAATACGACTGCTAAAAGGTGTCGGCAGTGGCTTTCTTTTAAAACGTATTTAGAGGTTTGAAAACTGTTCTCTGAATCACACCGAAACACATCCAATTAGCCTAAGTTTTACGTTTTCATCCTAAGTTTTAGGATTTGATCCTAAGTTTTACGTTTTGATCCTAAAATTTAGGAACGAACTTGCGATGATCGTAAGAGCATATACGCATTCGAATGTAGGCTCGTGCGAGTCGTAAATGGCCAAAAAAACAGGAAAAAATGACTAACACCCACCCAAACTTACGATTCTCGATCCGAAATCAATTAACTTTTGCTCTTTGAATCGAGGGGATAATCTGCAACTGTCCCAACATTTTTCTTCACCAAATCCTCTGCAGCAGAGTGAAGCTGGCCGCATCCTGCCAGGCCATCGTGGGCAGCATGCAGAGACTGAGCCTACAGTACCCAGTGGTAGGTCTGCTGCAGAGGATTTGGCAAGCACATCTGTGGCTGTTGGTCGGCCTAGACGTCCATCATCTGCAGGTGCTCCAACCCGGGGAATTGGGAGGCAAAGTCAGCTACGTCGCCCAGTTTCCCAGGGGAGGCGCGTGCCGATCATGGAGTCAGCATGGCACCATGAGAGGCGTTTATTTTGCCAACTAACTGAAAGAACCACAGAGCAGCATCATGCACAATTAGAGACCTTAAATAATACATTAAACACCATGCTGGCAGAATTTAGGTCGACCAACAGCCACATGGCCACCTTATCTACTAATTTCACAGCCATGCTTGAGGAAGTTCGAACTAGCAACACCCACATGGCCACCTTAACTAGTAATTTCAGTGGCATGCTGGATGAAGTTCAAACAACCAATAGACACATGTTGGAACAGTTGCAGATTCTGAATGCCACACACGCCCAGGTGATGGGCAACCTCCAAGGCCCACCACCAGGGTTTTATGGGCATCAACCATTTTAACACCTATTTGCCCTGTATCTGCTCCACATCTTTCCTCTACATCTCTACTGTATTGACCTGCCTGGTGAGTGCTACCAATATAGCCTTTTTGTATGGCTTTGCTTGTATGCTTTGGATTTTCGCCCATATAGCTCATTAGGGTGCTGAGATACCCCACTAGCCAATGCCTGAGCTCAAGCCGCACTGAACCTGCCACTCAAGCTATTGCGCTGCAGGCTTTGGCCTAATTAAATTGCTTCTTGCTCATCCTGTTTGTAGGCATGATTGGGGGACATTCTGGGCTGGCAAACTACTACCTTGAACCCTGGCAGAGATTGTACTGGACTTGGATTTGGACTGGGGCTTCTTGATGGGTGGGCCACTGACTTACAGGCATGGATGTGGCATAGGTATGGCTGCTTTCCACCTGTGCCTGTGGCAAATGTGGCCAAGCAGGAGAGGGTTTGTAGGTGGCCCTATTTATTACAGGGCAAATATTGACATGCAAATGCTTGCTCCCTATGTCTGTGTATTTTATTTAGGATTTAAACTTCGGCCTGGAGTGCATTACTTTAAAACTCCTGTATGTGGCCAATTGCTAGGTGCCATGATTTGCCACAAATGTATTTGAATGTTGTACTATGTATGTACATGAAGTATGCGAGTGCCCTTCAACTCCAAATTTTCATATTTCAATAAAAAATATTGAATGTGACCTGTTGTTGACTAAGTTGATGCATTTTTGTTTTGGTTATTTTTAGATTACTTAAGGTTTTCCTAAACAAACAGGGCAAAAAAATGCATGAGTCTCAGATCATGTGTGAATATTTTAGTCATTAACTCATTACTAATTGATACACCAAAAAATAATAAAAGATTTACAAGGCAAAATTAGAGGAGCAAATAATAATTACAGGCACAAAACAAACACAGGCAACAAAAATTATGCAAAATGTGTCTGAATCAAATTGGGCCGAACTGCTTGGCCAGAGGCACTAGGTGTACCGCAGTAGTGGTCTTCTGGGTCCTGGCTGGGTGGAGAGGGGGGCAGATCCAAATACCGGGGGACACGCTGCATGATGGCATAGTTATGTAAGACACAGCAGGCCAGTATGATGTCTATGACCTTTTTGGGGTCATACTGGAGTGCTCCCCCAGTATGGTTCAAACACCGGAAGTGTGTTTTTAACAGGCCAAAGGTCCTCATCCTGTGTGGCATTCTGTGGTCTGAAGGACGGGCGTCAGCAGCCAGGGAAGTAGTGGATAGCCAGAAACCCCTGAAAGAATAAGAAAATACTAACATAAATTACACAAAAAGGTTTTAAAAAAAAAGGTTGTTCACCCTGAATAATAGCCTATCTTATATTTTAGACACACCCTGAACATACAGATTGCTCTGCTAAAGAAACAGCCTAACACCATCTACTGCATGTTCTGACCCTTTAAACATCCAAAATGGCGGATGAGGGCAAATCAGGCAGACTGCTAACAGGTATTGGCTTAGGACTGTGCTGCTCAGCATTCTTGGATGTCTTACCTTTTCAGGACACCAGATCTGCTTTGTGTGAGCCAAGCACAGCTCTAACCCAACCCCTGCCCTTTATCCCGCTCTCCTCTACTCAGTAAGTGTCATGCTTCTGAGCAAAGATGGCGCAGACCCCTAAGTCAAGAACAGAATTGCAGCCGAGTGTGGGGAAGCATAATAAGTAATTTAGTAGAAATATATTATTTAATAATTGTGGAAACTCATTTTGTAAGGGTTTGTGCTTTGCTAAAGATCATGGTTAAGGTCCGGTTTCACCTGTCATCAAGGGGTAAAAACAGCCATAGCTTCAGACATGGGTCCGAAACTATATTAATAGGCATACATTGAAAAGTGAATTACGTTATTTGCGTCAACTTACCAAGGAGCCATCCACCAGAGAATTCTCCAGACTCAAACCGACGGTACAATCCAGAACGTCGCAAGATGTACGCATCATGGGATGAGCCTGGAAACCCGGCGAGAACACTAAGGAACCGCATTTCCGGGGCCACCACTGCTTGGACATTCAGCGAGTGGCCCATTTTGCGGTTCCTGGGAAAAAAGAAAAATAAAATTAGCAAGGCAAGGTAAACTACTCAAACAATAACTCCTAACATCCTCCAAAAAACATGTTGGCCAATACAAATAACACTAACTAAGTACCTAACTATTTTTTAGGCCTACAAAGGATATGTATGTTGGATCAACTAAATATTAACTTTCACATGACAAATTAAGGTCCACATGCAAATGTTTGGCTTTGGGCTACATGAAAAACATTGATGACGCTAAATCCGGCCAAATATATCACATGAACAATTTGCAAGGAGGGATTAACAGATATACAGTGTAAGATAATTCACAGGGACAATTTACATGGAGGGATTAACAGATATACAGTGTAAACAATTTCACAGGGACTATTTACAAGGAGGGATTAACAGATATACAGTGAAAGCTATTTCACAGGGACTATTTACAAGGAGGGATTAAGAGATATTTAAAATACCATTTATGTCAACTATAGGCTGGGAGATCCCCACGGAGAGGGCACCTAGCCTCTGGAACGAGCCATTCACCAAAAATTGCAGGCATCCAAGCATCTTGGTCATACCTGAAATTGCTTGCCCCTTCCTTGTGGTGCGGGCTAACCATGGCCGCAGCTCACTATACAACTTATGGAGAGAAGCGCGATAAAGTCTGGTCAGCTCGAACAGCTCAACGTCATGCATGTCATCGATATGCATGCATCGCCGGTGCAATCTGGTCTCGGCCCTGCTGATACATTCTATGCCCATTAGCTGGAGCTTGTGATGCTCCTCCACAAAGGCACACAACTGGTTCATTGCAAGGGTATCCAAGGTCAAATTGGTCCCGTAACGGGATCGCAAATGAAACGGTTTTATTGGGTGGTGGTTCCTCGGCAATCAGCTCTCTGAATGAGACGCAAGGCCATAGCAATAACGTAAGTTATCTGAACGAACACAAAATATCAGATTTTGATGGGAAAATTATCCAAACTAATGCAAATGATCCGATTTGCTTTCGTTCTTCGAAAGCGCATATACACATTAGCCCAAACGTTTGTACAAATGAAAAATGAACGAAAAAACTAATATAATGACAAACACACACAAAATCTTTCACAGACAGCTATGAAAGTCCAGACGAATGTGCCTCTGAATCGAGCCTTATATCCAGTATGTCATTAACTACTGGAAACAGCGGTTACCACAAGCTATTTCTTAAAGAAAATCAAGTTTTATGATTTTCTTTAAGAAAACTATTATAATTGTCTACTATAATCTACTTAACTAATTACAGAAAAATATATACAGCAATTTTGCATTATTTTATCAAAGAACATTTTTTGCAGGGGGTATATTGATCATATTACAACCACAGAGGGCACGTTTCTTGACAATCAGGGGGTAGTTCACTTCATAGAGGCCCAAGTAGGTTGGTGTAAGTTCTACACCTAGATATACTGTAATGCAGTGGTCCCCAACCCTGTCCTCAAGGCCCACCAACAGGCCAGGTTTTGCAGATCTCCACAAAGATGCACAGGTGGAGTAATTAGTGCAGCTGCAGAGCTATAGAGCTGGCTATTTGGAGATCAAAAAAATATGACATATTGGTGGGCCCTGAGGACAGGGTTGAGGACCACTGCTGTAATAGACGTTCTTTCCAGTTGAAGGGAAAATTGGGTTGTATCCAGTGTAACTCAAATTGATCCGGGACGACACTGATGATTTGGTTTATGATCTAGTACTAGACCAGTTCTGAAATCCCTCTAATCCCATGTAAGGAAGACCCCTGCAGAAGACCTCTGCTCTGTACTCCAAGATCTGACTACATTTTTGAAAGAAAAAATCTACTACTCATAAATACTTCTGTTCTTTAGCCTGAGTTATGATTTGCTTTAAGGTATATCCTCCTCTAAGGGAATTCTGCCCCCCTCTAAGGGCCTTCTGCCTGAGGAAGTGTACCACAGGTTGCTTTAGGTATGCCCCCCACTAAGAGCCTTCTGTCTGAAGAGCTAAAACTCTAATTTTGTCTAAACCGGACCAACACTCGGGTGCCGGCTTCTGACGCTCATTTCCGGTTGGCAGGGCAGCGATGGACAGCATGGGACAGAATGTAAGTAGTAAATAAATATATATATTAAATTATTTTTACTAGTGTGTGTGTTTACACAGACCCCTATACCTGTTCAAAGGGCAGGAGGGGCCTGCAAGTGAGTGACTTGCCAAAACTCCCCTGCCACATTACCTACATCCTGTGGATCAACCAGCTCCCATAGCTGGTGCCTGGGCTGGAGTGGAGGGAACGCCATGCTAATTTTACTAACCTATGAAGATTGTAGAAAAAGCCTGGGGTCCCCCTGGATTTTTTTTCTTGCTATGACAAATTACTACTGTGAAGTTAATTGTTTTTATCCATCACAGCTACCAACATTTTTTTCACCACTGTGTCTTTTCATTATGCCATTGTAATAACAGCTTACTTTAGAACGGAAAGACATGGTTAAAAGTGTCTGCGCCCTTCTGCTTTTGGTATCAATAATGGCTTTCTTACCCCACTAGCACCCATGAATAGCTTTTGTTTGCTAGTGACATTACTCTGCTTCTAGTGCCCCCAAAACACTGTGCAAAAAATTTTTTTATTATTTTTTTATTAGTACAATGTTCCCAGACATTCTGCAGCCTTCCTATACAATGTGGATGCATGTGGCTGCTTTGGGTGTTTTCCAGAGTGTAAACATAACACCCAATTTTTAAAGGTGATTGGATCCAATATGGACCAAGAATAAATCCTGAACATTTGACAAGTTGGAACTGCTCATACAATTTGATGAGGCAGGGTTGGGATTCAGCAAACATCTCTGCTCTTCTCTGCTCTCTACCACAGATGAACTGACAAGAGATGCAGCGGGGGGGGGGGGCATGGCTATAAAACAAGGGCTAGAACTCATGAACTACTCCCTCATGAGGGAGCAAATCAGGAGGCTAAAGTAAGTAGCCCCACTCCCATTTTGAAATGGGATGCCCCACCTGCACCAGGCCTTTCTGAATGGCCAGCACATCCAATTCATAACAAACCTTGGAGGTGCATGTGAGAAGGGCAATTAGGTTACACAAGTCTCAAGGGGCCACAGTATTCCCCTGGTTAGCTTGCAACAAACCTATAATCTGTTTAGAAACAGAGGTCTTGGTCCACACACATCTGGTGGTGCAGTCCTAACTATAATCTATTAGAGTCCCTTTTGGGACATACAATGTAGTGGATAAATTGGGAGCAGATTACTGTACCTGCACACGGGGAGGAAGGGTCCAAAGCCTTACAATACAGCTTTAGGCCCCCCACCCCATGTGCTTGCACAAATAAAAAAAGGCAGGGTGGCAGCTGCTCAGACCAATTTATAACTAGCTGCACTGAGCACGGCAATTAGGATACACAAGTCTTAAAGGGGCCACGGCACTCAACCCTGTTAACTTGCAACCAACCTAAAATCTGCAACACTAGAAGACACTGTGATATAAAAGTATGATGTTACTCTGAAAATGCATCATAAAACAGAATCCTGAATAAAGAGTCTAGAAAAAGAATAGCTTTGCCTTTTACTACACCCCAGGCCACTACATTTAAAATAATGCTATGTATCTATATGATAAAGTAAGTATCTATATGAAGCTATTTTCTTCAAGGCTCATTAGGGGTCATGTTAGCTTTTGGTTCTTGGAACAAAAAATGTTTTTGCATCTTCCAGTGTGTTAAAGTAAAAATATTGACTCAGAAACAGGTTCTCAACCAGACCAACAGCCTTGCACAGTTGAAAAAAAAATCCCCAAAACTCACTTGCCACATCTGCGTGCATAATACTGAATTACTGTCAGCTGTTACATTTGCTCCTGCATCCCCTCAAATTTGAAACTCCTCACAGATTTCCTCCTGGTAGCGGCCATCTTAAAGCATCTCAGAGACTTCCCTTCTCAGCTTCCCAGCTGTGCTGCTGTCTGTATTAAACCGACTTACCCCCCCCCCCCCCACACAATGATTAGCGGCAGGAAACCCAGCAGTACTTCCTCTTTGCAGAATGCATGATGCTCCATGAGAGTGCCATTTTGGTTATAAAATCAGTGCCAATGTAGTGCACAGCCCAACACCAGATAAGGCGGGAATGACGGTGCTCCAAAGCTGGCGTTATAGCCACAAAAATTATGCTAAAAGGCGCTCATCATGAATAAGGCCCTAAAAGTGTCACAGATGTTTTGCATTTTAGTAAGGCTTTGTGACGGGAAAGTTATTATTATTTTACTCTGCGGCTATTTTTATGTGACAGTGGCACAAAGTTGCTTGATGTCACTCTTATCTTCCCCATGCCATTATGTGTAAATATATATAATTATTTATAAAGTGGGAGTGCTAAACCAAGACAAAATATACTTTTCTAGGTGAAATAGGAATAGGTAGAGTATACTACAATGTATTTAAAGTATATCTAAGAAACCTTAGGTTGTTTGTTTAACATTCCTTTGAAACATGCACTTTTTCATTTAGCAACCTATAACAGTGTGCAGGAATTTTTAAACTAGTAAAGTACCGGAAAACTGAATTGCACATACATTTTGGCATGTAATAAATTCCTTATAACAAACATACATCTTCAACAACAGAGGACCCACTGACATGACTCTTTTCCTCAAGATCTTTTCATTGGAAGTCTTGTTTGAACGTCTATTCATATCTCGAGCAAGAGCAAGAGTAGGAGAAGACAGAAAAACAGGGGTAAATTCAATAACATAAGGGGAGGTTCGTGGCATTTTAGTAGTCCAATCTATAGTGAAGGACAGAATCCGTAGTGAATACTTGTGTACTCAGTTTGTAGATCATTTTTTTAATGATGTGGGTATTTTTTTGTACAAATTTCTAAACTAACTATACAACTCGAACAATATGGCTAAATAAATAGCAAGACTCCGCGGGATTAATAACAATGAATCCAAATTATATCTTCAGTCTTTAAAGCTCTAATGTAAATTCCACCAGCTGTGCTCTTCAGTCAAAACGTGTGTCCCAACACCAGACCTTAAATGCACGTACCAAATGGCTTCTTTAGGTAAAACTTGAAAATTCAAAAACACTCTCCACAGACCAATTTCCTTTTATAATAACAACGGTATCTTCACCAGCAAATGCCTCCGTTTATGGTTACCACATAGATTTTAGTGAGGAGTGAGGAAGGAAGCAAAAGACATTGCACATAGCGTAACTCCGTTTGGCAAATTAAACTGTATAAGATTTATTGTGCTTACCGCATAGCAGAATTAAAATAGCGTAGGTATTCACATCCAAATATGATGTACACAGCAAAGTCGGCGTTGCTTTTCAATTCACCTAAATAGAAACTGCAGAGGAACCTTAAAAAGCCGCGCTCCCCCGGCCGTGGGAGACGCGATTAAAATCCAGCGCGCGTAGTAACTCAGGTGGAGACGTCTATTGAAGCAGGTGATGCAGGTTAACTATACAACTCACCTATAAATGAGCCTGGCATATAAAATCCATACAAGGACTTTTGGACTTTTTGGATTATTTGCTATCACCTGGCACACTCAACCTACCTCACCACCATGCTTAGTTGGTACACACTGTTTGTGACCCAACCTCCCATCTCCTCCCTTATCTCTCAGATTATAAGTAGTGATGAGCGAATCGATCCGGACGAACCCGGATTCGTTCCGAATTTCATGGAAAATTCGATTCTGAACGAATCCGAATTTCCCCGCGATTCTATCGATCGAAGTTTTCCTTTAAACTCCATTCATTTCAATGACGGGCATTCTAAGATGGTGGCTGCACATGTCCAGACATGTACCCTGGGGCAAGGTATGATGGGACAGTCACATGCAGCCTATCAGCAGCCAGGAAGCCCGGTGACGTCACCGTGCTATATAAAGCGGCGGCCATCTTGCTTGTGCCCATTTCAGACTTGCATTCGTGAGACAGCTGTGGTTGCTGCAGACAGGGACAGACAGTTAGCGATAGGTAGGGAGATTTACAGATAGGTAGGGAGATTTAGAGAGGCAGACAGAGCCAGGGAAAGATAGTGGAAAACCAGAACAATCCAGGGACAGCATAAAAGTGACAGTGACAGGGTGATTTGCCTGATCAGTTTTCAATTCAATTTGATTTCTTTGTGCTGTAAACCGTAATCTGCCTTGCCACTGTGCATGTCATCTATGCAGTGCCTTATGTAACCCTATCTGTTACACACAAGCATTTAAATAACTGGATTAATGTTAACATATTTGGGTCTGCTTTAAATACACCAGGCCACTGTGCATGCCATATATGCAGTGCCTTATGTAACCCTATCTATTGCACACAAGCATTTAAATAAATGGATTAGTGTTAATATTTTTGGGTCTGCTTTAAATACACCAGGCCACTGTGCATGCCATCTATGCAGTGCCTTATGTAACCCTATCTGTTACACACAAGCATTTAAATAACTGGATTAGTGTTAACATATTTGGGTCTGCTTTAAATACACCAGGCCACTGTGCATTCCATCTATGCAGTGCCTTATGTAACCCTATCTGTTACACACAAGCATTTAAATAACTGGATTAGTGTTAATATTTTTGGGTTTGCTTTAAATACACCAGGCCACTGTGCATGCCATCTATGCAGTGCCTTATGTAACCCTATCTGTTACACACAAGCATTTAAATAACTGGATTAGTGTTAACATATTTGGGTCTGCTTTAAATACACCAGGCCACTGTGCATGCCATATATGCAGTGCCTTATGTAACCCTATCTATTGCACACAAGCATTTAAATAAATGGATTAGTGTTAATATTTTTGGGTCTGCTTTAAATACACCAGGCCACTGTGCATGCCATCTATGCAGTGCCTTATGTAACCCTATCTGTTACTATAATGTATCAGAACAAAAGACCGCACTCTGTGTGTGGTATCAATTACCTGAGTGTGCAACACTGAGGGTTGGCCAAAGGTAACCCCTCTCGGGGCCAAAAGTACAAGCAAGCAGGAGTCCCACACACTCCTAAATTGCCAACCTCATCTAGAAAGTGGCACCACTACACTTAGTTAATGAAAAAGTACAAAAAATTTATTTATTACATTTTTGGACATACAATCATAGACCAATTAAAACCAATTTAAAAAACACAAATAACATGATAAATGAATCAAAAGGGGGCAAAGCTAGACCTTGTAAGGCTGGACAGGGGGACACAATCGTAATAGATGGAAATATAAAGTGCTGCTAGAGCAGATCTATGTGATTAGTATCTATTATCCAATTCATGAGTGGTATCTGTAATACAGGCAGGTAATCAAAAAAGTGTCACAGAGGAAAAACAGAAAACTATCTAGTGTATAGAAATACTATATACCATAATAAATAACCATATAACTAATGTCATAAATCCACACAGATCATAAGAAAAAATCATTAAGTATAATTCCTAAAAAAAAAAACACAAAAACCTCAATCAACACCCTGCATAATCAGTAAAGTGCAATATGCTTAAACACTGACCTAACCCTATAGAAAACTGAAAAACCATAATACATAATCAATAACGTGCAATGTGTTAAATAATCCAAATAATATCTATTTATCCGCATACAGTCTAACTAAGGCAGAAGGACCAGCCAGATGGAAACACACAGACCACTCACGACATGTAACACACACTTACTGAATCCCCATGAGCCAGCAGCAACAAAGCCCCCAGCCAGCAGGTCTCTCACCCCCGTCGTCACAGCCAACGCGTTGCGTGACGTCAAACGCGTCACTTCCTCAGGGCATGTGAGATCAGGTGTTGATGGAGGCCCTTAAATACTTAGCTACCTCCGCTCCAACGATGACGTCCGCATATTGGACCGAGACGCCGCCATGCGCGCTCCGGCCGGAAGCGCGCCTGCGGTTCCCGTCCACGCTGCACCAGGGAACTAAAACGAGCACCCGGAAGCGGAAGAGAGCCCTGGAACGCATTGCGCTCCAGGAACTCCACGGACGGCAAGCCACCGCGGCCAAAAGGCCAACAATGTCATGATGGAAATAGGAAGGAGCGGAGGGAGGTAAGCATAGAGTCCATCCGACATAAACAAACAAACATACCATTATACACACAAACCTACAATCTGTCCACTATGTTACTTTTATATTAATAAAATAATAATGCTTGAATGAATTCTATATAGTGTTTAATCACCATGTCACTACTAGGCTACTAGTGTATATTAATCAATATAATTCTATCAATAATTGATGATTAGAGGACATCCATTTAACTCCCCACAAAATACGGTATATTAAATGGATACCTGCATCATGCCAAAATATGCACGACCGTAGAGCACCCCCCCTATATAAGTGCTACCTACACGTGGAGGGAGATATATTCCTATAGTGATGCTATCATGGCAGCAAATACAAATGGGTGAGAAAAAACAGGGAAAAAAAGGGGAAAGAGGCACGGAAGGAAAAGGGGAAAAGGGGAAGGGGAAAGGGGACAAAACAAGAGCAAAACCACAACCTACAGCGATACATAGGTTTATCTAGAATGCAAGCTTCACAAACCATTAGAGTAATACTATGGGTACTCATCAACAAAACTATACATGATCCTCTATACAACGGCGCTAAGTATGTAGTCAGGCACAATCACTGCATAGTCCTGATATCCCGCAACCAATAATCCCAGCAGGTGATCTTCATATTTCGGATGGTCAAACTGTCTCATTCTTCTCTTATATCTTCCATCCATCTCAAATAGATCCATTTTGTCCGGTAAAGTAAGGGCAAGTTTTCATCTGGTGTTGGGGCTCCAGCCGGGCATCCGCCATAGGTCCTCGACCTTCTGGTTAGAGGACTGGTTAGTGCATTCATATAAAACTCAGTGCTAAAGAGTCTTGTGACAAAGTGATGAGGAATAATAATGAAAAAATAAGTGATAAAAAACACACCAGTAAGAGACATATAGCTCAGTGATAACCATAATACATGGCTTAACCACTAGGCCATATACCCACATACATAATGTGTTATAACTACATAGTGACCACCCAAAAAGTGACAGCGTGAGCCGAGCAACAAAATACTGAAAAACCCCAGCCCCCCCACACATAAACCAACACAACCCAGCTAGCCTACCCCAGTGCATATACCTAAATTACGTCCCCAGAAAAGGTGTAAACGCCAAATCCTCATTTAACCCGAAAGGAGTCTGGGCCTGTAAGTTATGAATCCAGCGTAATTCCCGCTGTTGGAGCCTCCTCTTTAGATCTCCTCCCCGTGGGCCCATGCTTACCTTTTCGATCCCCATCACCTTTAGATCACTGAAATCACTATTATGTGCATTGAGGAAATGTAGGGCCACCGGAGGGACCACCCCACCCAACTCAGAATTTCTAGCCGCTAGGCGTATGGATGAGAAATGCGCTTGAATCCTAGCCTTCAGGCTATTTCTAGTCTCACCAATATACATCCTAGGGCAACTGCATTGGAGTGCGTAGATAACTCCGGAGGTCCCACAATTAATCAACTGCTTAATACGGAAACTTCTACCTGACTGTAGATTATTTATCACTTTACTTTTTACCATATGCGGGCAAACAGAGCATCCACCACAAGGGAAATTCCCCACAATTGTGGTTTGATCCCGCAGCCAATTTGGCAAAGTGGCAAAGTGGCTGGAGCAAACTCTATCACGTATGCTGGGTGCTCGCTGTGCCAGCATACGGGGTCCGCCCCGTATCCACCTAGCTAAATGAGGGTCAGTCCTGAGAATATTCCAATGACTCTGTAGAATCTGTCTTAAATTGTGCCAGTCCTCATTGTATTGGGTAATAAATCTTACCTCAGAATTCTTTTGTTTCTTCTTCCTGGGGATCAATAGGTTTGCCCTCGGGGTCCTCCTGGCTCGTTCAAAGGCTCTATGGACCACTTCCTTAGGGTACCCCCGTCTGATAAACCGAGAAGATAGATCCCCAGCTTGCTGTAAAAATTCCTGTTCTTCTGAGCAATTTCTGCGCAATCTTAAAAATTGCCCAGTGGGTATCCCACGTTTCAAACTGCCCGGGTGGAAGCTATTAAAATGTAACAACGAATTCACAGAGGTCTCCTTGCGATATAGCCCTGTGCTGATAGAGCCATTCTCATTGATTGAGATATTGAGGTCCAGGAAGGTCACCTGTCTGGCAGGGGTCTGTGCCGTAAGGAAAATATTGAGATCGTTAGTATTCAGATACTGTAGAAATTCCTCAAATTCCAAAGCTGTGCCCTGCCATATCACCAATACATCATCTATATAACGATGCCACCCAAGCACGTGCCGGCCAAAAGCAACATTGTCCTCATGGAACACGATTTCCCTCTCCCACCACCCCAGAAAGAGATTAGCCACCGAAGGGGCACACCGTGCCCCCATGGCAACTCCACATACTTGACGATAAAAATCCCCATCAAAGGTGAAGAAATTGTGCGTGAGCACAAAGTCAAGTAGGGAGAGGATGAAATCAACTGGGGTGGCGGGAGAGCCACGTCCACTCATGTTAAGGAAGTACCGGCACGTGCGGGTGGCATGTACATGAGAGATGCAAGTATATAATGCCTCGACATCCATAGTCGCCAAGAGAACATTATCAGGAACCCATAGTGAATTGAGGCTCCTCAATAGATCCATAGAGTCTCGTGTGTATGAATCAAGGGAGATGACAAAGGGCTGTAAAAATTGATCAATATACATACAAGCTTTTTCTGTCAACCCCCCGATGCCCGCCACAATCGGTCTTCCCGGTGGGCAACGGGGGTTTTTATGTATCTTGGGCAAGATGTAGAAGGTGGCCACCACCGGGAAGTCCACCATTAAAAAATCTCGTGTCCTGCGATTTATCACGCCCTCTGTCCAGGCCGTCCCAATCAAAGTGTCATATTCCTGTTTGTAAGACCTCAATGGATTAGCTGGTAATCTCTCATAATTGGAGGTATTCTGTAGCTGTCTCAGGGCCTCCGTGCGATAGTATTCGCGTGACATCACCACAATATTTCCGCCTTTATCAGCCTCCTTAATGGTGATGTCAGTGCGTGCACGGAGGCCCGAGACAGCCAACAACTCCTCCTTCGTGAGGTTTGAAGGACCATGTGTTAATGGTAGTTTACGTATCTGATCGCTCACAACCTGAAAGAATGTATAAATCGCAGGACTGAGCGTCCATGGTGGTGTATATTTAGAGGGTCTACGTAACATTACATTTGTACTCACTCCCGATGATTCTGGTGTTTGTTCCTCCAATAATGATACCAGATCATCAAGGGCTTCCCCCTCTTGCCAGGTCAGATCTGTCATCGATGCTGCAGGGCTCTCGAACTGCTTCTTCAAAAGTAACCTTCTACAGAAGAGAAATAAGTCCTTAATAGCCGTGAATTTATCGAGTTTGTTGCGGGGGGCAAAAGTCAGACCCCTCCGTAAGACGGATTCTTCCTGTGGGGTGAGTAATGTACCAGAGAGGTTAATGACCGTCAATTCTTGGCTATCAGGGTTACCAACAGGAGTACCATGCACGCTTTTGGAGTGTGACACTGCTTCACTATCTAAGGGCTGGGGCCCAGTCTGGAGCGTTTCGATGTCGAGGGTTGTAATCTGCGGTAATCCCACCGCCCGGTTGGGCCAATGGGCCCTGGGTCTGTTTTTCCCCCCCCGGCGGGTCCTTCTGCCCTTCTTTCGCCTAAAAAACGCTGTGGTGTCAAATTGCCCTCCTCTGATGATCTACTGGCCATAGATGATCTCCGGCTAGGGGGACGACTATCCCTATCATAGCCCCGTCTTGCATTGCCTCTGTGGGTCCATTTATACACCCGACCTGTAGAAAAGTCATTTTTGTCCCTGTTTAGTTTGGACTCCTGTAATTTGTCAACCTCCCCCTGTGCGATATCTTTGGGTATACTATCATAAAGTTCTTTCAAAATTTCTTTAGTCCTAAGTAGGGATGCCCTATCCAAATTGATTAATTCTTCCATGAGTCCCATTGCGCACCTATTCAAGTGCGTCTCCCATCTTACTCGTGTCTCATCAGTGACTTCCCAAGCAGGGAATATCTGTACTCTTAATCCACGGGGGATGAGTGACTGTTCCCTGTAGATCTCCAGCGTCTGGACATTCCACCATAGTTTGGCATATTTGATCTGCTCACGTTTAATTTGTTGAAAAATGTCCCTTAGCGCTGGAGACCTAGAGGGATACAGATTACCATCACCCCGTGTCCTCCACTGCTGGAGTCTATTAGCCCAATCCGTCTCTTTATTTTCCCATATAGATGACATGGTGAGGTGCTGGTCTAACAACAACAGGCCCAAACTCAGTTGGGTCCTGCACGTGGGTAACGTTTACTATAATGTATCAGAACAAAAGACCGCACTCTGTGTGTGGTATCAATTACCTGAGTGTGCAACACTGAGGGTTGGCCAAAGGTAACCCCTCTCGGGGCCAAAAGTACAAGCAAGCAGGAGTCCCACACACTCCTAAATTGCCAACCTCATCTAGAAAGTGGCACCACTACACTTAGTTAATGAAAAAGTACAAAAAATTTATTTATTACATTTTTGGACATACAATCATAGACCAATTAAAACCAATTTAAAAAACACAAATAACATGATAAATGAATCAAAAGGGGGCAAAGCTAGACCTTGTAAGGCTGGACAGGGGGACACAATCGTAATAGATGGAAATATAAAGTGCTGCTAGAGCAGATCTATGTGATTAGTATCTATTATCCAATTCATGAGTGGTATCTGTAATACAGGCAGGTAATCAAAAAAGTGTCACAGAGGAAAAACAGAAAACTATCTAGTGTATAGAAATACTATATACCATAATAAATAACCATATAACTAATGTCATAAATCCACACAGATCATAAGAAAAAATCATTAAGTATAATTCCTAAAAAAAAAAAACACAAAAACCTCAATCAACACCCTGCATAATCAGTAAAGTGCAATATGCTTAAACACTGACCTAACCCTATAGAAAACTGAAAAACCATAATACATAATCAATAACGTGCAATGTGTTAAATAATCCAAATAATATCTATTTATCCGCATACAGTCTAACTAAGGCAGAAGGACCAGCCAGATGGAAACACACAGACCACTCACGACATGTAACACACACTTACTGAATCCCCATGAGCCAGCAGCAACAAAGCCCCCAGCCAGCAGGTCTCTCACCCCCCCCGTCGTCACAGCCAACGCGTTGCGTGACGTCAAACGCGTCACTTCCTCAGGGCATGTGAGATCAGGTGTTGATGGAGGCCCTTAAATACTTAGCTACCTCCGCTCCAACGATGACGTCCGCATATTGGACTGAGACGCCGCCATGCGCGCTCCGGCCGGAAGCGCGCCTGCGGTTCCCGTCCACGCTGCACCAGGGAACTAAAACGAGCACCCGGAAGCGGAAGAGAGCCCTGGAACGCATTGCGCTCCAGGAACTCCACGGACGGCAAGCCACCGCGGCCAAAAGGCCAACAATGTCATGATGGAAATAGGAAGGAGCGGAGGGAGGTAAGCATAGAGTCCATCCGACATAAACAAACAAACATACCATTATACACACAAACCTACAATCTGTCCACTATGTTACTTTTATATTAATAAAATAATAATGCTTGAATGAATTCTATATAGTGTTTAATCACCATGTCACTACTAGGCTACTAGTGTATATTAATCAATATAATTCTATCAATAATTGATGATTAGAGGAAATCCATTTAACTCCGCAGATTACCGCAGATTACAACCCTCGACATCGAAACGCTCCAGACTGGGCCCCAGCCCTTAGATAGTGAAGCAGTGTCACACTCCAAAAGCGTGCATGGTACTCCTGTTGGTAACCCTGATAGCCAAGAATTGACGGTCATTAACCTCTCTGGTACATTACTCACCCCACAGGAAGAATCCGTCTTACGGAGGGGTCTGACTTTTGCCCCCCGCAACAAACTCGATAAATTCACGGCTATTAAGGACTTATTTCTCTTCTGTAGAAGGTTACTTTTGAAGAAGCAGTTCGAGAGCCCTGCAGCATCGATGACAGATCTGACCTGGCAAGAGGGGGAAGCCCTTGATGATCTGGTATCATTATTGGAGGAACAAACACCAGAATCATCGGGAGTGAGTACAAATGTAATGTTACGTAGACCCTCTAAATATACACCACCATGGACGCTCAGTCCTGCGATTTATACATTCTTTCAGGTTGTGAGCGATCAGATACGTAAACTACCATTAACACATGGTCCTTCAAACCTCACGAAGGAGGAGTTGTTGGCTGTCTCGGGCCTCCGTGCACGCACTGACATCACCATTAAGGAGGCTGATAAAGGCGGAAATATTGTGGTGATGTCACGCGAATACTATCGCACGGAGGCCCTGAGACAGCTACAGAATACCTCCAATTATGAGAGATTACCAGCTAATCCATTGAGGTCTTACAAACAGGAATATGACACTTTGATTGGGACGGCCTGGACAGAGGGCGTGATAAATCGCAGGACACGAGATTTTTTAATGGTGGACTTCCCGGTGGTGGCCACCTTCTACATCTTGCCCAAGATACATAAAAACCCCCGTTGCCCACCGGGAAGACCGATTGTGGCGGGCATCGGGGGGTTGACAGAAAAAGCTTGTATGTATATTGATCAATTTTTACAGCCCTTTGTCATCTCCCTTGATTCATACACACGAGACTCTATGGATCTATTGAGGAGCCTCAATTCACTATGGGTTCCTGATAATGTTCTCTTGGCGACTATGGATGTCGAGGCATTATATACTTGCATCTCTCATGTACATGCCACCCGCACGTGCCGGTACTTCCTTAACATGAGTGGACGTGGCTCTCCCGCCACCCCAGTTGATTTCATCCTCTCCCTACTTGACTTTGTGCTCACGCACAATTTCTTCACCTTTGATGGGGATTTTTATCGTCAAGTATGTGGAGTTGCCATGGGGGCACGGTGTGCCCCTTCGGTGGCTAATCTCTTTCTGGGGTGGTGGGAGAGGGAAATCGTGTTCCATGAGGACAATGTTGCTTTTGGCCGGCACGTGCTTGGGTGGCATCGTTATATAGATGATGTATTGGTGATATGGCAGGGCACAGCTTTGGAATTTGAGGAATTTCTACAGTATCTGAATACTAACGATCTCAATATTTTCCTTACGGCACAGACCCCTGCCAGACAGGTGACCTTCCTGGACCTCAATATCTCAATCAATGAGAATGGCTCTATCAGCACAGGGCTATATCGCAAGGAGACCTCTGTGAATTCGTTGTTACATTTTAATAGCTTCCACCCGGGCAGTTTGAAACGTGGGATACCCACTGGGCAATTTTTAAGATTGCGCAGAAATTGCTCAGAAGAACAGGAATTTTTACAGCAAGCTGGGGATCTATCTTCTCGGTTTATCAGACGGGGGTACCCTAAGGAAGTGGTCCATAGAGCCTTTGAACGAGCCAGGAGGACCCCGAGGGCAAACCTATTGATCCCCAGGAAGAAGAAACAAAAGAATTCTGAGGTAAGATTTATTACCCAATACAATGAGGACTGGCACAATTTAAGACAGATTCTACAGAGTCATTGGAATATTCTCAGGACTGACCCTCATTTAGCTAGGTGGATACGGGGCGGACCCCGTATGCTGGCACAGCGAGCACCCAGCATACGTGATAGAGTTTGCTCCAGCCACTTTGCCACTTTGCCAAATTGGCTGCGGGATCAAACCACAATTGTGGGGAATTTCCCTTGTGGTGGATGCTCTGTTTGCCCGCATATGGTAAAAAGTAAAGTGATAAATAATCTACAGTCAGGTAGAAGTTTCCGTATTAAGCAGTTGATTAATTGTGGGACCTCCGGAGTTATCTACGCACTCCAATGCAGTTGCCCTAGGATGTATATTGGTGAGACTAGAAATAGCCTGAAGGCTAGGATTCAAGCGCATTTCTCATCCATACGCCTAGCGGCTAGAAATTCTGAGTTGGGTGGGGTGGTCCCTCCGGTGGCCCTACATTTCCTCAATGCACATAATAGTGATTTCAGTGATCTAAAGGTGATGGGGATCGAAAAGGTAAGCATGGGCCCACGGGGAGGAGATCTAAAGAGGAGGCTCCAACAGCGGGAATTACGCTGGATTCATAACTTACAGGCCCAGACTCCTTTCGGGTTAAATGAGGATTTGGCGTTTACACCTTTTCTGGGGACGTAATTTAGGTATATGCACTGGGGTAGGCTAGCTGGGTTGTGTTGGTTTATGTGTGGGGGGGCTGGGGTTTTTCAGTATTTTGTTGCTCGGCTCACGCTGTCACTTTTTGGGTGGTCACTATGTAGTTATAACACATTATGTATGTGGGTATATGGCCTAGTGGTTAAGCCATGTATTATGGTTATCACTGAGCTATATGTCTCTTACTGGTGTGTTTTTTATCACTTATTTTTTCATTATTATTCCTCATCACTTTGTCACAAGACTCTTTAGCACTGAGTTTTATATGAATGCACTAACCAGTCCTCTAACCAGAAGGTCGAGGACCTATGGCGGATGCCCGGCTGGAGCCCCAACACCAGATGAAAACTTGCCCTTACTTTACCGGACAAAATGGATCTATTTGAGATGGATGGAAGATATAAGAGAAGAATGAGACAGTTTGACCATCCGAAATATGAAGATCACCTGCTGGGATTATTGGTTGCGGGATATCAGGACTATGCAGTGATTGTGCCTGACTACATACTTAGCGCCGTTGTATAGAGGATCATGTATAGTTTTGTTGATGAGTACCCATAGTATTACTCTAATGGTTTGTGAAGCTTGCATTCTAGATAAACCTATGTATCGCTGTAGGTTGTGGTTTTGCTCTTGTTTTGTCCCCTTTCCCCTTCCCCTTTTCCCCTTTTCCTTCCGTGCCTCTTTCCCCTTTTTTTCCCTGTTTTTTCTCACCCATTTGTATTTGCTGCCATGATAGCATCACTATAGGAATATATCTCCCTCCACGTGTAGGTAGCACTTATATAGGGGGGGTGCTCTACGGTCGTGCATATTTTGGCATGATGCAGGTATCCATTTAATATACCGTATTTTGTGGGGAGTTAAATGGATGTCCTCTAATCATCAATTATTGATAGAATTATATTGATTAATATACACTAGTAGCCTAGTAGTGACATGGTGATTAAACACTATATAGAATTCATTCAAGCATTATTATTTTATTAATATAAAAGTAACATAGTGGACAGATTGTAGGTTTGTGTGTATAATGGTATGTTTGTTTGTTTATGTCGGATGGACTCTATGCTTACCTCCCTCCGCTCCTTCCTATTTCCATCATGACATTGTTGGCCTTTTGGCCGCGGTGGCTTGCCGTCCGTGGAGTTCCTGGAGCGCAATGCGTTCCAGGGCTCTCTTCCGCTTCCGGGTGCTCGTTTTAGTTCCCTGGTGCAGCGTGGACGGGAACCGCAGGCGCGCTTCCGGCCGGAGCGCGCATGGCGGCGTCTCGGTCCAATATGCGGACGTCATCGTTGGAGCGGAGGTAGCTAAGTATTTAAGGGCCTCCATCAACACCTGATCTCACATGCCCTGAGGAAGTGACGCGTTTGACGTCACGCAACGCGTTGGCTGTGACGACGGGGGTGAGAGACCTGCTGGCTGGGGGCTTTGTTGCTGCTGGCTCATGGGGATTCAGTAAGTGTGTGTTACATGTCGTGAGTGGTCTGTGTGTTTCCATCTGGCTGGTCCTTCTGCCTTAGTTAGACTGTATGCGGATAAATAGATATTATTTGGATTATTTAACACATTGCACGTTATTGATTATGTATTATGGTTTTTCAGTTTTCTATAGGGTTAGGTCAGTGTTTAAGCATATTGCACTTTACTGATTATGCAGGGTGTTGATTGAGGTTTTTGTGTTTTTTTTTTTAGGAATTATACTTAATGATTTTTTCTTATGATCTGTGTGGATTTATGACATTAGTTATATGGTTATTTATTATGGTATATAGTATTTCTATACACTAGATAGTTTTCTGTTTTTCCTCTGTGACACTTTTTTGATTACCTGCCTGTATTACAGATACCACTCATGAATTGGATAATAGATACTAATCACATAGATCTGCTCTAGCAGCACTTTATATTTCCATCTATTACGATTGTGTCCCCCTGTCCAGCCTTACAAGGTCTAGCTTTGCCCCCTTTTGATTCATTTATCATGTTATTTGTGTTTTTTAAATTGGTTTTAATTGGTCTATGATTGTATGTCCAAAAATGTAATAAATAAATTTTTTGTACTTTTTCATTAACTAAGTGTAGTGGTGCCACTTTCTAGATGAGGTTGGCAATTTAGGAGTGTGTGGGACTCCTGCTTGCCTTAACCCTATCTGTTACACACAAGCATTTAAATAACTGAATTAGTGTTAACATATTTGGGTATGCTTTAAATACACCAGGCCACTGTGCATGCCATCTATGCAGTGCCTTATGTAACCCTATCTGTTACACACAAGCATTTAAATAACTGGATTAGTGTTAACATATTTGGGTATGCTTTAAATACACCAGGCCACTGTGCATGCTATCTATGCAGTGCCTTATGTAACCCTATCTGTTACACACAAGCATTTAAATAACTGGATTAGTGTTAACATATTTGGGTATGCTTTAAATACACCAGGCCACTGTGCATTCCATCTATGCAGTGCCTTATGTAACCCTATCTATTGCACACAAGCATTTAAATAACTGGATTAGTGTTAATATTTTTGGGTCTGCTTTAAATACACCAGGCCACTGTGCATGCCATCTATGCAGTGCCTTATGTAACCCTATCTGTTACACACAAGCATTTAAATAACTGGATTAGTGTTAACATATTTGGGTCTGCTTTAAATACACCAGGCCACTGTGCATGCCATATATGCAGTGCCTTATGTAACCCTATCTATTGCACACAAGCATTTAAATAAATGGATTAGTGTTAATATTTTTGGGTCTGCTTTAAATACACCAGGCCACTGTGCATGCCATCTATGCAGTGCCTTATGTAACCCTATCTGTTACACACAAGCATTTAAATAACTGGATTAGTGTTAACATATTTGGGTATGCTTTAAATACACCAGGCCACTGTGCATTCCATCTATGCAGTGCCTTATGTAACCCTATCTATTGCACAAAAGCATTTAAATAACTGGATTAGTGTTAATATTTTTGGGTCTGCTTTAAATACACCAGGCCACTGTGCATGCCATCTATGCAGTGCCTTATGTAACCCTATCTGTTACACACAAGCATTTAAATAACTGAATTAGTGTTAATATTTTTGGGTTTGCTTTAAATACACCAGTCCACTGTGCTTGCCATCTATGCAGTGCCTTATGTAACCCTATCTGTTACACACAAGCATTTAAATAACTGGATTAGTGTTAATATTTTTGGGTTTGCTTTAAATACGCCAGGCCACTGTGCTTGCCATCTATGCAGTGCCTTATGTAACCCTATCTGTTACACACAAGCATTTAAATAACTGAATTAGTGTTAATATTTTTGGGTCTGCTTTAAATACACCAGGCCACTGTGCATGCCATCTATGCAGTGCCTTATGTAACCCTATCTGTTACAAACAAGCATTTAAATAACTGAATTAGTGTTAATATTTTTGGGTTTGCTTTAAATACACCAGTCCACTGTGCTTGCCATCTATGCAGTGCCTTATGTAACCCTATCTGTTACACACAAGCATTTAAATAACTGGATTAGTGTTAATATTTTTGGGTCTGCTTCAAATACACCAGGCCAAATGGGCATCCCAAACCTGCACTTAGCAGCCTATCGGTTATACTAAATAAGCGTTGTTCAGCCTCAGCTTTATTAAGTTATTGCATTTTGAATTGGTTTTTGTACTGCTGTCAATACACCAGGCCGCAGGGTATCCCAAACCACCACGTTGCACCCTATCTGTTATACTAAATAAGCGTCTACAGCCTCAGCTTTATTAAGTTATTGCATTTTGAATTGGTTTTTGTCCTGCTGTCAATACACCAGGCCGCAGGGTATCCCAAACCACCACGTGGCACCCTATCTGTTATACTAAATAAGCGTTGTTCAGCATCAGCTTTATTAAGCTATTGCATTTTGCATAGGTTTTTGTCCTGCTGTCAATACACCAGGCCGCAGGGTATCCCAAACCACCACGTGGCACCCTATCTGTTATACTAAATAAGCATCTACAGTCTCAGCTTTATTAAGTTATTGCATTTTGAATTGGTTTTGGTCTGCTTTAAATACACCAGGCCGCAGGGTATCCCAAACCTGCACGTTGCACCCTATCTGTTACACTAAATAAGCGTTGTTCAGCATCAGCTTTATTAAGCTATTGCATTTTGCATTGGTTTTTGTCCTGCTGTGAATACACCAGGCCGCAGGGTATCCCAAACCACCACGTGGCACCCTATCTGTTATACTAAATAAGCGTTGTTCAGCATCAGCTTTATTAAGCTATTGCATTTTGCATAGGTTTTTGTCCTGCTGTCAATACACCAGGCCGCAGGGTACCCCAAACCACCACGTGGCACCCTATCTGTTATACCAAATAAGCGTCTACAGCCTCAGCTTTATTAAATTATTGCATTTTGAATTGGTTTTGGTCTGCTTTAAATTCACCAGGCCGCAGGGTATCCCAAATCTGCACGTTGCACCCTATCTGTTATACTAAAAAAGGGTTGTTAAGCATCAGCTTTATTAAGCTATTGCATTTTGAATTGGTTTTGGTCTGCTTTAAATTCACCAGGCCGCAGGGTATCCCAAATCTGCACGTTGCACCCTATCTGTTATACTAAAAAAGGGTTGTTAAGCATCAGCTTTATTAAGCTATTGCATTTTGAATTGGTTTTGGTCTGCTTTAAATTCACCAGGCCGCAGGGTATCCCAAACCTGCACGTTGCACCCTTGTCTGTTATACTACAGAAGCGTTGTTCAGCATCAGCTTTATTAAGTTATTGCATTTTGAATTGGTTTTAGTCTGCTTTAAATACACCAGGCCGCAGGGTATCCCATACCTGCATGGTGCACCCTATCTGTTATACTAAATAAGCGTTGTTCAGCATCAGCTTTATTAAGTTATTGCATTTTGAATTGGTTTTTGTACTGCTGTCAATACACCAGGCCACAGGGTATCCCAAACCACCACGTGGCACCCTATCTGTTATACTAAATAAGCGTCTACAGCCTCAGCTTTATTAAGGTATTGCATTTTGAATTGGTTCTGGTCTGCTTTAAATACACCAGGCCACAGGGTATCCCAAACCTGCACGTTGCACCCTATCTGTTATACTAAATAAGCGTTGTTCAGCATCAGCTTTATTAAGCTATTGCATTTTGCATTGGTTTTTGTCCTGCTGTCAATACACCAGGCTGCAGGGTATCCCAAACCACCACGTGGCACCCTATCTGTTATACTAAATAAGCGTCTACAGCCTCAGCTTTATTAAGTTAATGCATTTTGAATTGGTTTTGGTCTGCTTTAAATACACCAGGCCGCAGGGTATCCCAAACCTGCACGTGGCACCCTATCTGTTATACTAAATAAGCGTTGTTCAGCATCAGCTTTATTAAGCTATTGCATTTTGCATTGGTTTTTCTCCTGCTGTCAATACACCAGGCCACAGGGTATCCCAAACCACCACGTGGCACCCTATCTGTTATACTAAACAAGCGTTGTTCAGCATCAGCTTTATTAAGCTATTGCATTTTGCATTGGTTTTTCTCCTGCTGTCAATACACCAGGCCACAGGGTATCCCAAACCACCACGTGGCACCCTATCTGTTATACTAAATAAGCGTCTACAGCCTCAGCTTTATTAAGTTATTGCAGTTTGAATTGGTTTTGGTCTGCTTTAAATACACCAGGCCGCAGGGTATCCCAAACCTGCACGTTGCACCCTATCTGTTATACTAAATAAGCGTTGTTCAGCATCAGCTTTATTAAGCTATTGCATTTTGAATTGGTTTTTGTCTGCTTTCAATACACTAGGCCGCAGGGTATCCCAAACCTGCACGTTGCACCCTATCTGTTATACTAAATAAGCGTTGTTCAGCATCAGCTTTATTAAGCTATTGCATTTTGCATTGGTTTTTGTCCTGCTGTCAATACACCAGGCCGCAGGGTATCCCAAACCACCACGTTGCACCCTATCTGTTATAATAAATAAGCGTTGTTCAGCATCAGCTTTATTAAGCTATTGCATTTTGAATTGGTTTTTGTCCTGCTGTCAGTACACCAGGCCGCAGGGTATCCCAAACCACCACGTTGCACCCTATCTGTTATACTAAATAAGCGTTGTTCAGCATCAGCTTTATTAAGCTATTGCATTTTGCATTGGTTTTTGTCCTGCTGTCAATACACCAAGCCGCAGGGTATCCCAAACCACCACGTTGCACCCTATCTGTTATAATAAATAAGCGTTGTTCAGCATCAGCTTTATTAAGCTATTGCATTTTGCATTGGTTTTTGTCCTGTTGTCAATACACCAGGCCGCAGGGTATCCCAAACCACCACATGGCACCCTATCTGTTATACTAAATACGCCTTGTTCAGCATCAGCTTTATTAAGCTATTGCATTTTGAATTGGTTTTGGTCTGCTTTAAATACACCAGGCAGCAGGGTATCCCAAACCTGCACGTTGTACCATATCTGTTACACTAAATAAGTGTTGTTCAGCATCAGCTTTATTAAGCTATTGCATTTTGCATTGGTTTTTGTCCTGCTGTCAATACACCAGGCCGCAGGGTATCCCAAATCACCATGTGGCACCCTATCTGTTATACTAAATACGCCTTGTTCAGCATCAGCTTTATTAAGCTATTGCATTTTGCATAGGTTTTTGTCCTGCTGTCAATACACCAGGCCGCAGGGTATCCCAAACCACCACGTGGCACCCTATCTGTTATACTAAATAAGCGTCTACAGCCTCAGCTTTATTAAGTTATTGCATTTTGAATTGGTTCTGGTCTGCTTTAAATACACCAGGCCGCAGGGTATCCCAAACCACCACGTGGCACCCTATCTGTTATACTAAATAAGCGTCTACAGCCTCAGCTTTATTAAGTTATTTCATTTTGAATTGGTTTTTTTCCTGCTGTCAATACACCAGGCCGCAGGGTATCCCAAACCACCACGTTGCACCCTATCTGTTATACTAAATAAGCGTTGTTCAGCATCAGCTTTATTAAGCTAATGCATTTTGAATTGGTTTTTGTCCTGCTGTCAATACACCAGGCCGCAGGGTATCCCAAACCACCATGTTGCACCCTATCTGTTATACTAAATAAGCGTTTACAGTCTCAGCTTTATTAAGCTATTGCATTTTGAATTGGTTTTTGTCCTGCTGTCAATACACCAGGCCGCAGGGTATCCCAAACCACCACGTTGCACCCTATCTGTTATACTAAATAAGCGTTGTTCAGCATCAGCTTTATTAAGCTATTGCATTTTGAATTGGTTTTTGTCCTGCTGCCAAAACACTAGGCCGCAGGGCATCCCAAACCTGCACTTAGCAGCCTATCTGTTATACTAAATACGCTTGTTCATCCTTCTTCAGCTGAATCAAACTATTGCATTTTGAATTGGTTTTTGGTCTGCTGCCAAAACACTAGGCTACAGGGTATCCCAAACCTGCACTTAGCAGCCTATCTGTTATACTAAATGCGCTTGTTGATCCTTCCGCAGCTTAAGCAAACTATTGCATTTTGAATAGTTTTTTGTCCTGCTGCCAAAACACTAGGCCGCAGGGTATCCCAAACCTGCACTTAGCAGCCTATCTGTTATACTAAATACGCTTGTCCATCCTTCCTGTCACGCTAGGAGTAACTCCAGACCTCTTGATGAGCTCGCAACCCCCAATCTCCACAGCCAGCTACACCTATAGGAGCCCCCGCTTGCCGGGACGCAAGTACGCCTACCCGGGATCGATTGCCCCCAGGACTTATTGGCTCAAAGGATGCAAGCTTATATGGAGAGATCTGGAGAACCAATAACTGGAGCGTGAGTGACGGAAGTCCAGAAACAGGCAATAGGTCGATAACAGGAAGGCAGAGATCTTAGCGGCACCAAGGATTAGGCAAGACGTAGTCGGGGTACAGGCTAAGGTTGGCAACAGGGGTTCAGGATCGAGGCGTCAATACAGGCAGGGGTCGGCAACAATGGTTCAGGATCAAGAGGCATCAATACAGGCAGAGGTCGGCAACAAGGGTTCAGGATCAAGAGGCGTCAATACAGGCAGAGGTCGGCAACAGGGATTCAGGATCGAGAATGGTCAGTACAATCAAATCGGCAACAGGCTAAACTTCACAGGAATAGAGTACACAAGGTTCTGAGCGCTATCACAGGCAATTGGTGACTGAGAAAGGAAACCCTTTATAAGGACAAACGGGGAGGGAGATTGTAGGTGATTGGTGCACTTGGGATACAATCCAGGATTGGTCTGCAGGGCTGAAGAGGGCGAATCCCTCAATTCTCCTAGGGCTCATTGGCCCTTTAACTGATCCTCCGGCGGGCGCGCAAAGCACAGCGCCGCCAGAGGGTATAACAAATACTTGCTCGCGCCCGCGCGCGAGCACGTCCAGAGGAGGAGGAAGCGGAGGGCATGGCCGAGCTGAGCGCCGCTCGAACCGACGCTGCTGGAGCCGCCGCCGCCCAGCACGGCCACCGCACACTGACAGCCGCGGCCGGACGCCTGGGGACGGCGCTGGAACGGGGGCCAGGTAAGCGATTCCTGACACTTCCTCAGCTTAATCAAACTATTGCATTTTGAATTGGTTTTTGGTCTGCTGCCAAAACTCTAGGCCGCAGGGTATCTCATATTGCCAATTTTCATAGTATCTGGTGCAGAGAAGCAGTTCCTCGCTTTATTTAGCTTCTTCTTTTTAAAGTAAACACATTTTTATCGTACCTATTGTGCATTTCAAATACATAAAAATGTCAGGCAGACAAGTGCAAAGATGTTCAAAGAGGAGTGGCAGAGGCCAAGATTCAGCAGGCAGAGGTCGTAGCAGACTAGGAGCGAGTGGCAGCAGGTGTCACGTTGAGAGACCTGATCTGCCAGTATCTGCTAGCAGTCGTGTCTCCACCAGTAACGCATCTGCCGTGGTAGATTGGTTAACCCGCTCATCAACATCATCACAAGTTACATCTGAGACCCCCAGTCTAGGCTCAGTAGGTTCCTCTGACACAACCCTGAGTTGGCATGCCCCCAAGAGCAGTCCCTGTCCTCCCATTGCCTCTGTCCTACGTCGTTCCCTCCCCCAGCGACGTATCCTATGCTTTGGGTTCAGCTGCACTCTTTAGTGAGGAGGACGATCAGATAGAGGACAGTCAGCAGCTACTGCCCAGCCAAGAAATGGAGGTGGCTTCTTTAGCTAGGCAGACAAATAGTGATGTGGACAGTGTCGTTGGTGTTGTGAGCGTTCCAGCGTTCCTGCGCCAGACACTGTTGAGGAAACTGAGAACATCAGTGACGGGCAGCCACAACTCGGTGATGATGATGATGATGAAGCCGATCGCACTTGGGAGCCGGGTGATGAAGGGGCTTCAGCATGGTTGGCAGTCAGCATGGGGGCACAATTGTAAAGCCTAGAGCCAAACGGGGCCGGGGCCGGGGTAGAGCACCTGCTGCGCGGCAGGTTACCTTATCGGGAGGTAGTGGAGCAGGGGTTCCTGGAGTTGGTGACAGTAGAAGTGAATCAGTGAGGCCTGTTGGTGGGAAAAGTAGCTACTCGGCAGTGTGGCAGTTTTTCCTGAAGCATCCGCAGGAGGGTAACATGGCCACATGCAAGATATGTAGGCAGAAGGTGAAGCGTGACCAGGGCCCAAATGTTGGCACCATGGCCCTGCATCAACATATTATGCGTCACCATAAAGCGGCCTGGGAGAACCGAGGCTCCGAAGAGGTAGTCCAGCCTGCTTCCTCACCAAGTGGCACGCCGCTCCCAATTTCTGCCAGCCAAGACTCCAGCACCTCAGCCGAAGGCAGCTGTGCATCATACCCAACCTCTGTCGCTCCTGCTCCTCCTCCTACAAGTCATGTATCCCGCCAGCAATCCATCAGCGAAGCTATGTCCAAGAGACAACAGTATGCGCCCACTCATCCTACGGCGCAGAAGCTGAACGTGCTCCTGTCCAAGTTGCTGGTGCTGCAGTCGCTCCCTTTTCAGGTGGTGGACTCTGCACCTTTCAGAGAACTGATGGCTTGTGCTGAGCCGAGGTGGAGAGTCCCAAGCCGTCATTTCTTTGCCAAGAAGGCAGTGCCAGCGCTGCACAGTTTTGTTGAACAGAAGGTGGGCCAGTCCTTGAGCCTGTCGGTGTGTAGCAAAGTGCATGGCAGTGCCGACATCTGGAGCTGTAACTACGGTCAGGGGACAGTACATGTCGTCTACGGCCCACTGGGTGAATGTGGTCCCTTTGCAGCAGCAGCAGCAACTTGGACAGGTCACGCCGCTTCGGCCTCCGCGCTCCCTGCACGTTGGGCCTGTGACACCGTGCGACTCGCCCTCCTCATCCTCCGCCATCTCCTCACCCTCCACCGTAGGCTCAAGTCTCAGTGCCCCTCCAGTCTACCATGGGTGCAGGGCACGGAGGTGTCACGCTGTGCTTCACATGGTTTGTCTTGGCGAACGGAGTCACATAGGGGAGGAACTGCTTAAATTTATTCATCAGGAAATCCAAACATGGCTTACTCCAAGAAAACGTAAAGTTACAGACAATGGGAAGAACATTTTGTCTGCGCTGCGCCAAGGAAGCCTGACCCATGCCCCCTGCATGGCTCACGTCTTCAATCTGGTTGTCAA
Organism: Gastrophryne carolinensis; assembly: GCA_027917425.1. NCBI lineage: Eukaryota > Metazoa > Chordata > Amphibia > Anura > Microhylidae > Gastrophryne > Gastrophryne carolinensis. The sequence goes on from CM051236.1 coordinate 195,773,783, forward strand.
GCGGTTTCTGAAGTGTTCCCCCCATCTGCAAGACGTCCTAACAACTTCAAGGAAACTTTGCATGCACTTCAGCCACTCATACACCGTCAAACACACCCTTCTTGAGCTACAGCGTCAGAACGGTAGCCCCCAACATAGTCTGATTTGCGATGTTTCCACCCGTTGGAATTCCACCCTTCACATGTTGGACCGATTATATGAACAGAGAAAAGCCATCACGGATTTCCTGATGATCCAAGCAGATAGGGGGACTCCCCTGTGTAACTTCAATGTCAACCAGTGGCAGCTCATACGTGACACCTGCCGTTTGCTCAGGCCCTTTGAGGAAGCCACTTTATTTGTCAGTCGGCAGGATTACAGGATGAACGACGTGATTCCACTGCTTCATGTACTACAGCACATGTTGGAAACCATGGCTGGTCAGGGCACTGGAGACATGGCGTCTACATCTTACGGCCACATGAACCCCGTTGGAGCTGAACTGGAGGAGGAGGAAGAGGAGGAGGAGGGGCACAGTGAAGCACAGTTTAGGCTTGGTGAAATGGCTGGTTTATCTAGTCAGCGGACAGGAGAGGAGGAGCAGGAGCAGCCAGAGGAGTTAGAGGGTTTTGAGGAAGGCGAGACAGAGGACCCGGACACACAGTGGCAGTATGCAGTGGAGATGGAGACAAGTAGTCCCTCCCAGTCACTTGCGCAAATGGCAGGAAGCATGCTCACGTGCTTGCGTAGTGACCCCAGAATTGTTTCCATTTGTCGGCGGGATGACTTCTGTCTGTCCACCTTATTGGACCCTCGCTTCCGGCACAAAATGGGGGCATTTTTTAAACCCGCCGAGAGGGAGGACAAACTGAACTACCACTAAGTTGGCCGATGCCTATCTGCGCCATGGTCCATACTCTCGCAGGTCTGACTCGGGGGGACCTCTGCGCTCACCTTCCACTGCCATGCCTGCTGGGGGGGTTGGCAGGAGCAGCAACAGCAGCTCCATCAGCAGCAGCCTCAGTCTTCAGTCGCTAATGAGTAGCTTTCTACACCCGCATAGTGAGGCTACTCATGAGCAGCAGGAAGACCTGGAGCAGGACCTCAACCAGCAGGTCATGTCATACCTTGACATGACCATGCCAACACACCTTGAGGATCCGCTGGACTTCTGGGCAGCCAAACTTGGCTTGTGGGCGCAACTAGCAGAGTTTGCCCTGGAAAAGCTGTCCTGCCCGGCAAGTAGCGTGGCATCTGAGCGGGTGTATAGTGCGGCGGGGGCCATAGTTACGGTGAGGAGAACTCGTCTATCAACTAAAAATGTCAAAATGAATCAGGGAGGGATCAGCCAGGATTTCCACCCACCAATGGCTGATGCATGAGACTAGATTCAGCATGGTGCCACGTTTTACACTTTCCAAATGGTGCAAAACATATTTATGTCTTTAGACCAATTTTTGGCCTCCTGCTGATGCCAACTTCAGGGTGTGCCTTCCAGCCAATTTTTGGCCTCCTGCAGCTGCTGCCAACTCCAGGGTGTCTTTCAAGCAATGTTTGGGCTCCTGCTAATGCTGCTGCCAACTCCGGGGTGTGCCTTCCAGCTCATGTTTGGGCTCCTGCTGTTGCCAACTTCAGGGTGCCTTCCAGCCAATTTCTGGGTTCCTGCTGCTGCTGCCAACTCCAGGGTGTGTCAGTCAATTTTTGGACTCCTGCTGCTGCTGCCAACACCAGGGTGTCTTTCAAGCAATTTTTGGGCTCCTGCAGCCAACTCCAGTGTCTCTTTAAAGCAATGTTTGGGCTCCTGCTCCTGCCGCTGCTGCTCCTGCTGCTGCTGCTTGCAACTCCAGGGTGTGATTCATCCAATTTTTGGGCTCCTGCAGCCAAATCCAGTGTCTCTTTAAAGTAATGTTTGGGCTCCTGCTGCTGCTGCTGCTCCTGCTGCTGCTGCTTGCAACTCCAGGGTGTGATTCATCCAGTTTTTGGGCTCCTGCAGCCAAATCCAGTGTCTCTTTAAAGCAATGTTTGGGCTCCTGCTGCTGCTGCTGCTCCTGCTGCTGCTGCTTGCAACTCCAGGGTGTGATTCATCCAATTTTTGGGCTCCTGCAGCCAAATCCAGTGTCTCTTTAAGGCAATGTTTGGGCTCCTGCTGCTTGCAACTCCAGGGTGTGATTCATCCAGTTTTTGGGCTCCTGCAGCCAACTCCAGTGTCTCTTTAAAGCAATGTTTGGGCTCCTGCTGCTGCTGCTGCTCCTGCTGCTGCTGCTTGCAACTCCAGGGTGTGATTCATCCGATTTTTGGGCTCCTGCAGCCAACTCCAGTGTCTCTTTAAAGCAATGTTTGGGCTCCTGCTGCTTCTGCTGCTTGCAACTCCAGGGTGTGATTCATCCAATTTTTGGGCTCCTGCAGCCAACTCCAGTGTCTCTTTAAAGCAATGTTTGGGCTCCTGCTGCTGCTGCTCCTGCTGCTTCTGCTGCTTGCAACTCCAGGGTGTGATTCATCCAATTTTTTGGCTCCTGCAGCCAACTCCATTGTCTCTTTAAAGCAATGTTTGGGCTCCTGCTCCTGCTGCTGCTGCTCCCGCTGCTGCTGCTTGCAACTCCAGGGTGTGATTCATCCAATTTTTGGGCTCCTGCAGCCAACTCCATTGTCTCTTTAAAGCAATGTTTGGGCTCCTGCTCCTGCTGCTGCTGCTCCTGCTGCTGCTGCTTGCAACTCCAGGGTGTGATTCATCCAATTTTTGGGCTCCTGCAGCCAAATACAGTGTCTCTTTAAAGCAATGTTTGGGCTCCTGCTCCTGCTGCTGCTGCTCCTGCTGCTCCTGCTTGCAACACCAGGGTGTGATTCATCCAATTTTTGGGCTCCTGCAGCCAACTCCAGTGTCTCTTTAAAGCAATGTTTGGGCTCCTGCTGCTGCTGCTGCTTGCAACTCCAGGGTGTGATTCATCCAATTTTTGGGCTCCTGTTGCCAACTCCAGTGTCTCTTTCAAGCTATGTTTGGGCTGCTGCTGCTTGCAACTCCAGGGTTTGTTTCATCCAATTTTTGGGCTCCTGCTGCCAACTCCAGTGTCTCTTTCAAGCTATGTTTGGGCTCCTGCTGCTTGCAACTCCAGGGTGTGATTCATCCAATTTTTGGGCTCCTGCAGCCAACTCCAGTGTCTCTTTAAAGCAATGTTTGGGCTCTTGCTCCTGCTGCTGCTGCTTGCAACTCCAGGGTGTGAGTCATCCAATTTTTGGGCTCCTGCAGCCAGATCCAGTGTCTCTTTAAAGCAATGTTTGGGCTCCTGCTGCTGTTGCTGCTGCTCCTGCTGCTGCTGCTTGCAACTCTAGGGTGTGATTCATCCAATTTTTGGGCTCCTGCAGCCAGATCCAGTGTCTCTTTAAAGCAATGTTTGGGCTCTTGCTCCTGCTGCTGCTGCTGCTTGCAACTCCAGGGTGTGATTCATCCAATTGTTGGGCTCCTGCAGCCAACTCCAGTGTCTCTTTAAAGCAATGTTTGGGCTCCTGCTGCTGCTGCTGCTGCTGCTGCTCCTGCTGCTTCTGCTGCTTGCAACTCCAGGGTGTGATTCATCCAATTTTTGGGCTCCTGCAGCCAACTCCAGTGTCTCTTTAAAGCAATGTTTGGGGTCCTGCTGCTGTTGATCCTGCTTCTGCTGCTGCTGCTTGCAACTCCAGGGTGTGATTCATCCAATTTTTGGGCTCCTGCAGCCAAATCCAGTGTCTCTTTAAAGCAATGTTTGGGCTCCTGCTGCTGCTGCTCCTGCTGCTGCTTGCAACTCCAGGGTGTGATTCATCCAACTCCTCGGTGTGATTCAGCTAATTTTTTGGGCTCCTGCTGCTGCCAGCTCCAGGGTGTGTTTTTCAGGCACTATAGGGGCCCCTCATAGTGATGGCACTTCAACTCTCTGCAATTGTGCTGCTCTGCGATTCTATTAGCGATGCCTCTGATCTGCATGTCCTAATTATTTACAGTATTATTTCACTAAGCCAGCACGCATCCTATGCATGTTACAGCAAGGCAGAATGGTTTACAACCCTATTGAGACTCTAGGAAGCTCAGAAATAGCTGTTTTTAATAGCGATTCATCGCGAATACATTCGGGTCGAAGCGATTTTTGACGGAAAATTCTGCGAATCAGTCGAATCGAAGTTTTCAAAAGTTCGCTCATCTCTAATTATAAGCATGGATGGGCAGGGCTTCTCCCCTAATGCACTCTTGTATCAATGTATTTTTGATGCAATTCTGTCACTTCTGACCCATAATACTGTGTGTTTTATAACTTGTATTACTTGTCTTGCCTTTGTCTTTTCCATCTTTTCAATAATTGTTATTGAGCATGGAACAGATGTCGTATACATCCATCATAGCAATATACAACATTTTACTTCTGGCTTTACAAAAGGATTGCATTTTTGAGGTCTTAGTCAAGATAACTACAGCATAATTACATAAGCTGGCAATTGAGAAGAAAAGGAAGGGGGCAGAAGGGAGTAAAAAGTGTGGTGGAAACAACAATAAATATAGGGGAATAGGGGAATTAGTGATTGTAGCAAGGAGGGGGAAGGTGAATAGGTCTACCTCCTGGAGGAGCGCAAAAATTATACTGTTAAAAGGTTAGTGTCGTAATCTGACGGCCATAAGTTTTGAGCCCAGCTGTAATTTTTTACCTTGTACAGTGCCGTAGAATAGAATGGTGCTTTCTAAATAAACAATATTAACAATAACAGCTGGCTTGGTTTTATGTGTCTTTTCTATGAGTGTTAAAATTTGTCATATATGTTAAATATGTACTCCAGGCCTCTCAATGCTAATACTGAAAACCTCACCAAGTATTTCCAAATTGCATTAAGTGGACTAACAGTCAAAATGTATGTTGGCCTGCTTAGTCAGGGGGAATATTTGCCAGTCACACATACCCCCCTGCAAGCCCAATACCAGGCTGCTGCACTTACTTAACACATTCCCTAATTTCTAGGTCCATGGGCTCATGTCTAGAGAACTTGATTGTGTGCCAGTGATTATGTGGGGTGGTGAAACATTAGTGATTAAGTAGATGTGGGTATGTGCAGAGGGATTTCATATTCTAAGCTTCTCCCTGACAGTCTAAAATGTTGCAATCACATTTTGCACTTTATTGTGTGTTGAATTGAAAAGCTCAGCAAAAAAGCTCCAAAAGGCCTCCGTTAATGAAACTCAATGCATCTCCAAATCTTATTGCATAAACACTGTACTTTATCATGTTTACTCCAATAGCCACAAAATATTTCAGGTACATTTTTGAGTTAATGCTATATATAAGGGGTCAATGCAAGTGAAATATATTTTTATTAATTCCATTGTTTAGTGTAACCATACAAGAAAATAAATTAAAAAAAACGTAACATAATTTAAGTGCTGTGGGAATAGCCACCTTTTTAAGGTCGTACCTTTTTTGCCAGATTAGTATTTAGATTGTTAACAAGGGCCCTTATGGCACTATATGCTATTAACATGTTATACTCACAAATGCAAATTCTCATATGTTTATTAATCCACTTGTTGTTCCAGATGTACAGTCAAACCATTTGATTTGTCAAAATATACTTTCAAATGGAACATAACGTAATTTAGTGAATCTGTATTGATGCATGCTGGTATGGAAGCTTGGCTATAAAATGATAAATTATGCAGTATGACATATTTTATGATCGGTTTGCTTTTTGACAGGCTTCTAATCTTCCTATCTACAATCCCTGAAATGTCTGAATCCAGACATACAACATGTATATATGTAGCCCAACTAATTGTCCTAGTTGACATGTTGCGAAGACATTTGTAGCATAAAAGGGTTGTACAAATCATGCCTGAATAGAACATGCCCAAAATAGAAGTGCTTTATTTATAACAAAGGGCAATGTCCCAGCTACAATTAAAAAGGCTACATTAATGTGGGGTGAAAAAGTCTTTTTGCAAATTAGGCGAAACGCATACAGCATTTTGCAAATGCAACACGTTTTCAAAATATATAAAAATAAATGTGAAGCATTGTAAAATTTACACTCAACATAATTATAATATTACACATTTGTTAAAAATATCAAACAAAAAAATAAATAAAACATCCATTTACATCTTTACAAAGAAACTGAAAATTTTGCCTGTCTTCGATGTACTGAACACAAATGCCAAACTAAATGAAAAGGTACAATGTTTATGGTTTCTTTTATGAGGTAAACAGGAAGTTGTTTTGTAGTATGGAAATGATAGCATGTTACTCAAGTTTGTTAGACAGTTTGCATTAAAACAAAAAGCAAACACTTTGGTATTTGTTTTCATTCATGTTGAATATTTCAGTCTGTAGGACCTTGATTCAATAAACCACTCTTAAAATATCTCATGAGAAAAATAACTATTTTAGCACGTATTAACAAAACAATGCAAGAGTTAATATAAGGGCATTACAGGAATGTGTACATTTTGAAAGTGCTCATATTATGATTATTAACGTCTAAAACACTCAATTGGAATGGTGTAACTCTCCAGATACATTTGAAAAAAAGTTGTTACAAGCTCCAGTGAAAGTTTTAGGAGTAAATGTTGCCGGTAACATCCTCTTTTTTATTCAAGGGTATTTTTGTTTTAATCCTGTCTTATTTTAACTCATGCCCTATGTTAAAATAAAGTGGCCCTTATTTCCATAAGCTATATTAAGGAACGTTTCTTGAATCAAGTCCAATGACCTAATCCTAAAAGTAACCAGATTTTTCTGCAATACAATAATAAAAAGTTAAAACAATATGCCAGACTTTCATTTGAATTCATTATTATATGGCACATAGACCACTTAAAAGTGGAATTCTTCATATTAAGAAGAAGACGATATTCTTTAATCCATTCTCATGGAATACACTCATTTGGCAAATGAACTGCAACACCTTAGTGAAGCTCAAAGAGCTAGGCCTAAGGTATTGCAAATTTTACTATCAACATCTCAAGATTTCTTTTAAACTTATAGTATTTACAGTATTGCACTTTACTGCACTTTAATTGCATCTTACTAACACATGTTACGTATTAAAATCATTTGAAATCTTCTTCCTTAAAAAATGCTTCTGTGTATTTCTGTGTATTCCAAATCCATTTTTAACTAAAATGTGGACATGGTGGTTGTTTATAAGTAAATGACATGGAGCACAGAATGTTAAGAATGAAAGTACGCCATCTTTGTGACATCAGATGTATATTGACCTTTACATGAACTGAGAACACCAATAACTTCTGTGGCTAATATGATCATTTTAAAAATAAATTAGTATTCAATTTATAAGGAGGTTACTATACTGAAGAATGACTTTTGTCTGTGAAGGCTGTCACTCATCCATGTCATGCTATATCTGTAGTAATAAATCAAGGTAAGGGAACTTATATATATATAGAAGTCGCCACTGGCTTTTTCAATTCATTCTGGAATGTCCTTTTGCTTGAATTGTTACTACATATAAGGATGACTCTAGTGTTTCATATTTCCAAAGCTCCATGAACCTTTGGCAGACTGCATCTACAAAGGAAAAATCTAAACAATTAAACAATTCCATTGGCAGCCAAAAGATGGCATTTTAATGGAGACCAGCCCCAGTGTTTTGTTATCTACAATATATTGATCTATCTATATGGATTTTCCAGGTTTCCTCTTGAAAACATGCAGAAGAAAAACTGAAAGCAGCCAATGGGATAACTGTCAAGTTCCTTTGTTTCTGAAGGTTAAAGAACAAATTATATACTTTTCATTCCTCTTCAAAATGTGTCCAGTAAGGCTATGTTCTTATTTGTCTCCATCTTTGTTTCAAGCTCAGAATTTCTGGGGTTGCAAACATTGTATAAAATTGATGATCATGTTCATTTCAAGCTTATTTCAAGTTTGATGAGTTAAACCAAATGATGCATGTGTTAAATAATCGTGTTTGATCTTCTAAAGAGGCAGATATAGGCCCTTATTTTTTTTTCTAGCACACTTGCAAAGTTTTATTACCAACCCATTTGGTGTCTGAGGAGTCATATAATGGCAGAAAAGAGTTTCAAAAAATCAGTCATTTTATTTCTAAGTGTCAGAGCCCCAAAGCCTCTGCATGTTTTCTGGCTTTGAGTCGCAAGTCAGCAATGCTGGAGTTTTTGCTGTTACTTTTAGCAGCTGCTGCAACAACAGCTGCAGCAGAAGCTGTATCTGCCAAGGATGCAATTGGAAGTCCAAAGGGTGGAGGAGGAAACATCAAATAGGGAGCGTGGGCTGCCAGGTGCGGATGAAGATGAGGATGTGCGTGAGCTACACCTTCTAACTGTAACTGAGCTTGAACCTAAAAAAGATGAAAAAAATAACAAATACATCAGTCACGTAACGTGATTATTAAGAGCATTGTATTCATAAATGTTATATATTATTTGTGTACCAAATTAATTTACATTCACAAACGAATACTCTGCAAAGTAACAGTAATCGTCATTTCATGTCTTATTAATGGTATGTGCAATTCCATTTCTAAAGCATAATCCAAACTGCTTACTACTATGAAAAGATTTGTAAAAGTTTTTTACTACAAGTCAGTCTTTACTTGCTCACTTATCAATTTATGTAATATATAAGATATGTAATTTAGGATTCAAACACTTAATAGTCTATAACTAAAGATGATTTGTAAAATGGTCCAGTTGGTAGCTATTAAAAAATTCATTTCTTCTTAAACTTTTTTGCTGATGACTTATTTTAGGCTTTATTTCTATTCATATTAAGGGCCTTAATTATGAAGAGTGCTGTTTAGCATCTTTCTGGTGGCTATAGCACCAGTTTCTGAGCGCCGGCATCTTTTTTTTGGCACTGTTGTGCTGGAAGTCACAGCGCCCGATGCTAATTTGCTTTAATTGTTATGTTAAGTATTGGCCGGCCTGTGTCAGCACATTTTGGACCCAGCTGCCGATTATAACAATGAGCACCACTTTGTACCACCATCTTTTCGGTGCTGCACAGTGTACTTTTTTGTCACTGTATTTTTCAGGCACTGGTCAGCGTTTCATCTTTACAGTTACAAGATATCACTGCTAGGGACTAAGGGGACAAACTTTACAGTGTATTTAGGCTGTGTTTTAGTTGTTGTCCAAATAGCAGATTAGAAAGCAAAAGAAGCCCTGATTTTACAAGAAAAAAATAGGCCTTTGGAGACATCTAGGTCCTGTGTTTACATTATTGACACGTCGCAATGCAAGTTCAGCACAAATAAATGTGTGCAATATAAATATACGCATAAAACACTTCAATCCAGTTCTGCCCATTCTGCTCAATGGGATCTTGTATTTTTGATCTGACTGGGCGGTGAGGGGGGAGAAGAAACACAATTCTTCAATGAGGCAGCTCATTTACCAAACCAAAGCTTTGGTACCACAGTTGTTAGGCTCCTGCCAACACTGTGGAGTGGTAGGTGGTGGGGACAATTTCTTCTATACATTTGAGGGGTCTGTACAGGGACAGGCATGGGTGAAGAGTCAAAGAGCGGATACCACAAAGAGGTTCATGCTCAGAAGTGGCCTTTAAAGAAGTAGCTGCTATGGAGTTCATATGATGTGTATTTTCATGCCTTAAACATTGTCATTTAAGCAGATGCTGACATCAGTTAGGCCCATATTCCATATTTGAGTTGGGGACTGGTGGCCTGAAACGGATGTGGGAGTTTCTGACATCAGATATCACTCTGATTTTTTTATGTTTCTTTCAAATTTTATCATTCTATTTTATGGTCACGTCTTTTCTGGAATAGCTTCCTGCTTAAGTATGAATGTTTTTTAATATGTTTGGATTTAAAGATTTTATGAGTTTTCCTGGATGAGATAGGAAAGTTTTTAAAATTCATTTTTTCTCATTTGTGTGTTGAGTTCTCAAGGTTCTCCAAGCGAGGTACAAATGTTTTGACTTTTTGCACAAAATAATAATTTTATATGGAGCATTGCAGGCTGCAAAAATCTTTCTGTGTATAATATGTAGTTTACCAAAACCTATACTAAAAAACTATAACAGTGCTAAAACTAAACAATATGTCTTTGTGTTGTACTCATACAGACACAAAATGTTTATTACAAAGCCAAAAGCTACTAGACTCCTTTTCACACATGGTATCAATTATTTTAGCTGTTATCTCTGAAATAGTAACAACGATTTGTATGTCATAAACAAAACATATAAAATTGTTTCTAGTAGCGAAATGTGTATACATGCTTTATTTAGCATTGTATACTCTACACGATAAACAAAACATTGCCATATACATCCTCTCGTGATAATCGTACTACAATACTGTAATATAAGAAAACTTGAAAAATGTTACATAGTTTATCTTGCTGATATTTTGGGGCAATATATATTAAAATCCCAATTAGATTAAACAATGAATATATTAAATAAAAATGTAGAAAAAAACTATAAAGAAAAATTGCTTTGGAGTGCCTTTGTAGTAAATTCCTTTACTTTAAAACTTTTTATTACGCATAACTGGCCTATATTTATATTTATTTTAGAATTTGAAAGTGAATTCATCAGGGTACCCAAATCCTATAATCTTTAAACTACTGCCTTTTGAATCGCAGCAGGAACAAAAAGTTGAAACATCCAAAATATAGATTTTGTTTATATTGGAAACATTTCAGTTTGTAAAAATGCTATAGATTTTTTAAAATGCAGATCAGAAACCTGGTGCACAGTAGTACTTATGTTAACACTTAAGTAAGCATATGTATTGTTAAAAATGACTTTTTTTTTTTTTTTACAAGTTTTGAATAAAAACCTCTCTTTGGTATGTAAGACCTGTTCAATGTGTTTGTAGCTGTTGACTAAGATATAATTAGCCATTGATTTTTTTTGTTCAGTTATGCCAGCTATTTAGTGAAGAAATGTTCACTTTTGGGCTTGCTTTTAAGCTTTAGAATGCTGGTGAATTGTTTGGAAAATTCAAACAACTTTTTGTTTTGCATTTTGAGTAAAAGCAAGGTTTGTATTTCAACTCCAAATTATTAGCAAGAGCCCCATGTTAATGTCTGGCAAATATATTTCAGTACATAGTACTTTAAGTACAGTTAGTTATTTTAAGCCATGTACAAACAAATAGTTGTATTACTTCTAAAGAAATAACTCAGACATATATATACATATATATACTGTGGAGATTATTTGTTATATAGCCTATAAACATGTTTTTACCCTCGGTGCTATAGTTTATGAAAGTAACAATAGACCAGACCATAGCTGCAAGTTTACACAAACAACTTAAATGGGCATTTTTAAATAGCTATAGAATATGTTGTTTTTAGTTTGTGTAGATGACTTTTGTAAAATGACATTATTTGATAATTCAATTCATTCATTTTTTAAGTTTCATAATACAGTGGCAATAGTGAATTCTCCAAAATCATACTAATTTAAAATGAGGAAACGCATCTTGACGTCTAAACAAGTGTACGGAAGTTTCAATAAATAAAAACTCATTTGCACATGATTTAAGGCTTTAAGTGAGTACAGGTTTGCTTCCGCTGTTAGCCTTCGTAAATCTTTCCCTGACTGTCTGGTTAAATCATTCTCCATCATTTTAACCTGAATTGCTCTGTATGTAATATAATACGGCAGCATTTGCGGCGCACAGAATTATAGTCAATCTGTCACATCAAAAAAAACTCACGGTGTTGCATAACACGTGTTAGAAATCAGTTGCCTTTAAACTTTATATTGCTGTTGTTAAATAGTTAGTGACAGAGGTACAGTATGACGTTTATCGGCGAATTTCTGTGCACTGCATAGAAGTTACGGAGTTATCTACACTGATCTGCATCTGGGTGTTAGGGAGAAAAACATGGTACGGGAACATTAATCTAGATACTGAAAGACTTGGATTTATAAAACAGTAGCAATATACATACAGATAGCTGAGAACATCAAGCAACCAAAACCATCCAATCAGGGATGGTGGGGAAATGTAAACAAAGCAATGCTTTACTGCTCTTTGCAGCAAGGTAAGGACAGGTCATCTTAAGTTCTTTTGAGTTCTCTAAAATATTAAAAACCAATTTGTAGCATCTCTAAAACTGACCATCCACGTAAGAGCCCATGATTCTTTCCCCAAATAACTAATTGTGCAGCATACTTGAAAAATCCACTGACAGGGCCTTCCACTTGCCACCTATGAGCAGTGCTGTCAAAGTTCTACAATCCGGGCCTTTATACTGCTAAGATCTTTAGGGTACTTAGTTATAGTAAATAAACAGCCGTAGCACAGTGTCTAATGTAAGGCTAGACATTATTTAATTAATTTTAGTTTTTTTTTGAACAGTGAAAAAATATGTATAGCTTTTTAGAACCAATAGTAATAATGTAAGGTTAAAATACATTACAAACTAAAAACAAATACTAAAAAATGTGTAAGGTTATTTCTTACTGACCAACATAATGAGTTTGTGAAGATAAATCCCGAGAGAATTATATTTTATAGGCATGATCTCCTAATTCAAAGGGAGGTGTGTTTTTTTATATTGCAAAGCAAACAGTGTGCAGAAAATGGCAGTTTATTAGACCCAGATATCCTTTTGCTGCTATAGTCTAATTTATTGTCAGCAGCAAATATATAAATATTAGTTCTAACTAATTATTGCATTTTAGTACACACAATACTGGAAATATTTTACTGGCCATTTAGATATTAATGAATATTCAGATTAATAAATGATAAAATATAGCTATAATATCATTGCTTTTATTATAAATCAAAGTTAACTCTAAAATGTTTTATGATAAAAAACATGATATAACATTTGCAGTTATTTGAATATTAGTAGGTATTATAACAGAGTTTCATTATTTTATTTAAGTGATTTTTTTAATGTGTCTAAAGTTTGTTTATTAACTGTAAGCCATTAGTTAAATTTCTTTAGAAAATTTGAGATGCTAAAATAATTTTATCCACCTAATGCTAACCTTAAACTTGAACTCATTTCACTTTTTTAATTTATGTAAAAAAAAACCCGGGCCAAAAAAGTCTGCTCACAAGTGCATCATTTGAAGGTAAGTAAGAATGTGTGTTTACTGTACACTGTAAAAAGATTTTATTCTCTGAATTTGCTGTATATACAGTCAGAAGGATGATTAATAAATATAATTAGAAGCATATATGAGAGCTGAATGAACCATTTGTACAGTTGTGGATTTCATATTAATATTTCCGGCTCATATGACCCAAACAATTTCACGGTGCAGAAGGCTGCTAAGTGCAGGTTTTAAAAAGCATAGATATAAATTAGTACTGAGAAAGCACATAGCTTACGTCTTTCATATAAAACAGGAAATCTTGCAGAGTCAGTTTATTCACTATGAAATGTTTTCAATAAAAAAATAAGCCTTCGTTTCTCCAGAATTGGTCGACCTTCATTTTTTCTACCATCAACGAACAATGGCCATAGGATTCTACTTTGCAGATTTTCATATGCTATACAAGGACCAGTATTATGTCTCTCATGAGAATATCTTGGTAATTAAGTTATTTTTGTCAATTCAGGGGAACTGCGTTTGTGTCACTAGTGGATTTTGACAGCTACAATATCAAGACCAGGAAAAATTACCACGCTAGGCTTACAACCTTACTGATCTCTTGATCATATTTCAAAATGACTAATTCTTAGGTTATTCATATCCATGGATACTGTGTATCCTTCGTCCAATTTAAATGACTTGGATTTGAACAGTTTGGCACTTAGAAGTTTACTTTCACCAGTTGGCTGGGGAAAGGAAATGCTTTTAGTTAAATGTTTTCTTTTACTTCTAGCCATAGACGGCCCCCCTTGCTCTTACCAGCCACTGATGCTAACTTCCCTTCCAATCATCTGACAGATCTCTTTTTACAGCAACACAGCTGCAACCCTTTTCAAGGGTTGTAGTTGCCTTACAGTATGCTCAGCAACTAACAGAACTCTAACTATATTGAAGACTCTAACTATATTAAAGAGAGAAAATGAGGATTATCTTTATGATTTTCATAGCCCAGGAACGTTACAATCCACACACAATAAAGTAAACAAAAATTGATCCCCTTTTTTTTTTTATTTCCTGCACCTATATTGGGGCAAGCCTACAAGTGAAGGGCATAATGTTTCTTTTCTGAGAATGATGTTGCATTTTAGAAGTTTGGAAGTCACAACAGTCTATTGGGAATTCAAACACATTTGTTTGGCTTCCCAATAAGCTGCTGCTATTTTTAAAGTAACATATCTACATTATTAACCCTTTTCAAAATAAGCTACCCTTGTCTGTAGAACTGTACTATGGCAGGTGCAGGTGGATTTTAAATAGAAGATTTTTTCCACTTTATTATGTGACAAAATCTCATCAGACGCACTCCAAAAACATTTGGATAACCCCGATAGCATATAAATTTTTATAAGATATTGTTATTTTTAGATCCTGGAAAATGTCTGCCCCTCACCTACTGAGCTGCCACATAGCACGGGCATTGGATTTTTTTTTTTTCTTTTAATGGAAGAAAAATATTTTTTCCTACTTTTTTTTTTTATTGGAAAGCATCTCAAAACTCGGGCTCTCCAAAGGTTGCGGAGGCTCTCAAAATCACATAGATAACCCTTTCTATGTTATACAGCCGATGCCAAACTTCAACAACCAGTTTATGGAAGTGTTTGTTACTTATGACTATATATTTGTTTCAGTCATTTTAGTTACAGTATGAATGCATAAAGGGGCAATTTAGTATTTGGTTGTATTTTTTTTTTTCTTGCTTATAATGTTTTGTCTAGCTCTGGCCTGTCTTCCTAATCCATTTTTTAAACCGATAGTTTATTGTGGAAATAAAGAGGGAAGTTTTATCAAATGTGATTTCAATCAGTGGTGTTTCAAGAAAAGACACAATTCTGAATTCTAAAATGAGGCTAATGACAAAAAATACCTTACATAAACACACTTAAATAATCTGCCATGGGGGGCCTATTTAGCCATGTATGGCGGAGCAGCAACTAATGTTTCACAAGTTATGTCATCAAACCAAATATGTAAGTTAGGCTTCAAGGGAAGGCCTTTAACTGTGGGACAAGCCCCCCACCTTAACACCTTAACAAAGATATTTTGTTAACAAAGATATTTACTTTTTCCTCACAGGGTTCCATTACAAAAGGCCGGGAAATGGCAGCACACATTGCTGCAGCGTGTCCCTACTATTGAAGAGTGTACTGCAGGTTCCATCTGCAACTTTGCTTGAGGTTCACCAGAAGAAGATTAGTATGTCTTCTCTAGGGGGCTGGAGGGAAGCCAGATAGTATGTGTCACACTCACAGTGGATCACACTCACAGTGGTTTCAAGTACTTCAAAACTATTAATAACAGTTTTTCAAATTTGCTCATTATATGACATGTCTGAAAATGTATTTTTACAGTGTATTTACTAAGTAGCAAATTTGTGACAATTTAAGTAAAAAAAAGCCAAAATGATATAGAAGCTAAAAAAAATAACGTAATATTGCTAAAGCCCACCTATATCAGTAATATATTCAGTCCATCGCAAGGCAGTCTATCATCACCAGCAGAGAACATGAAATATGTCTTCAGCTCCTTCCAAAGTTATGTGTAGCACAGTGTAAATTTGTTATAAGGAACTGATGTTTATCTTCATTTTCTACCATAAAATCTAGGTGAAATGGCCAACAAAAAATGAGTATGACTGAAAACATTTGTTTTGGACCTCTGTCCCAAAACCACATGTATGCTTGAAGTTTGCCACCTTCTCCATGCAAACATCAATTTAGTCAATATGACTTTAGGTGGCTAGCTATCCTATAAAGTGCCATTTGTATTGTGAAAATAAGGGACAGTACTTATCTGTGTAAAACCAAATCAAAAAGAACATTCATAGGTTAAGCATTCAAAATATTCACCCGTTTTATACTTTTTTTAACTCATTAATAAATATGAGCCATTTTTTTTTAGGAAGCACTCGCTTACCACACATTAGCACCTAGGCCTAGACTGGTTAAAATTATTTTTCCACACAGGCAGAAAATCATGATAATTTACACCTGGAAATGAATAAAATTAAAAGAATGCGAACTAACCCAAAATTTGCAGTGTCTCATTATTTTCAAATTGTAAAGACCACCTACTTCAAACTAACAGAATAAATAATTTATTTGGCACGCCTCTGTTTTTAATGGTGACCACTGAGGTAGGTAATAAAGATGTGCTTTTCAGAAAATGCATTGGTCTGACCTGATTAAAGAATTCTCGTTATTAGTAATTTATTTCAAAGCCCAGTAGAATGCTTTTTTCCATTATCTATACGTTTTACGGCTATACGGCTTTAATTTCAGCCAAAAAAAAGACAACCTGTGTTGCCTGTTATGAGCCCATAGTGTATTATTTACTAAAGTGTCTAAAACATATTTTTCTCATTGGATCGTTTCTTTTATTTTTTTGTGCTTGATTATATAAAGACATAGTTTAGTTTAAAAAAAATCCCTAAAATCAGTTGCAGTTATCACAATTGGGCCTTGTACATTGTTTATTGACTGTAGCCAGGCTAAAGAGTCAATTTAAGGGCTTTATTCATCAAGCCATAGCAACAGGTAATGACTGGCAGTGACAGGTAGCGCCAGGTAGAGAGAGGTGACCGCCGGGCGCTGTACGCAATACCACATTTATCAAAGCAATTCCGATGAGCGACTCTAACATTCATCATCACAGATGGCTCAGCATATGCCGCCGCCGCTCTGGCTTCCAGAGTGCCTGGTATTACCTGTCGCTCTCCCATACATTTCAATGGACATTCCTCTTCTTCTCTTTAAACAGGGTTTTATTTAATTTTTTTTTTTTAACCCTTTCGCTGCCAGCCTACCTGCAGCATTTCCCACTCCCTGTTGCCAGACTGAGTTTGACTGTTTTGCGCTACACATGTTCAACTGTCATTTTCGAAGGGATTTCCAGGGATTTCCCAGGAAAATTATATATTGTTTTTTTCAACAGAGTCTGGGCTTTAACATGAAATGTCTTGTTTGTGTTTTTTAGGTGTATTCTCAACATTTTTGGGTGAAATGTGTGAAAAAAAATAAAAAAAATATATTTTTTTACAATTTGTAGAGTTTTTTTGTAATAAAAAATGTAAGTTTGTCAATAAAATCTTATTGCGTGAGAAACCCCAATTTCTCCCGCTTACAGCGATACCACATATGTATAGGTAGACACCCTTTCCTGCCCAGAAGCCTTTTATAGCTGCTGGATGACAAATGGTTAATTAAAAAAAAAAATGACATAGGGTCCCCCTTCCCGGGGAGGGGGACCCCATTTTTTTTTGGATTTTTAAGGGTTAAAAACCCTTAAAAATCCAAAAAAAAAAATGACGTGGGGTCCCCCTTACCCAAAGTAACCAGCCCGGGACCAGCTATGGGGGCTTGTAGGCACAGAGTGGGGGGGCCAGCTTTGGTGGCCCCCCCACCCTGCAGCCTACGAGCCCACATAGCCTATGTGGGCCCGGGCTCTTCTGCCCCCCCCTGGCCTTTGGGGAGGCAGGTAATGGGGGTGCGGGGGTTAATGGCAATGCCACCCCCCCAGCCATGTGAACTGGTATAAGGGGTCTCATGGACCCCTTACCAGCTCACAAAGGGTTAACTGTAAAAAAAAAAACACCACACAATAAAAAAAAGTATTTTATTAAAAAAAAATAATTTTTTTTTACTGTACTTACCTTCGATTGCAAGCTCTTGTCCCTCGCCGCTCAGCTGACAGATGCCGGTGATCGGTACAGGAGAAGGAGGAGGCAGGAGATCAGAGGATCTCCTGCCACCTCCTTACCCTGTGCCGATCACCGGCATCTGAGAAGTTGAGAAGGGTGAAGCCAGATATCGGGGGCCGGGATGACGTCATAAGCCCCGCCCCCAAGGGGGCGGGGCTTAGCGGCAAGATGGCGGCCGCCATCGAGGATCAAAGGGGAGAGAGCCTCTCAGCCTGACCAGGGGTCAGGTGAGTATTTTTTATTTTTATTTTTTAAACTAGAAGCGATCAAAGTCAAGCACGTAACACCTACGGGCTTGGCACTTAAGGCCCAGCCAAGCCAGCACGTAGGTGTTACGTGCTTGGCAACAAAAGGGTTAAATATCAAATTTTTTTTGTCACCTCTCCTGGCCTAGAAAAAGTCATTTTTGAAAAGTTTTTTTATTTTTAATATTTTTATGCATAATTGTCATTACAGGTGTGGTAGTAAAGTGTTCATGTCACAATGTAATAACAATGTAATTCCATGTGTTTCGCTTTGTTACTAGTGGATACATCTTCAAAAACAGACTTTAATCACACAACCTCTGGCGCTCTGGGCTACAACGATCCGATTTTGAGCGCCGACGCTATGTGAGGCTGTTTTTTTGATGAATATGGTGTGAGTCAGTCGCACTGAGCAGTCGCTACCGTTCGCTGCACCACAGTAGAGTTTGGAACTCTTTTTAATTAAATAAAAATACTGTGATAGTGGATGGTATACTTCATTCTGTTTTGGAAAAAGTTTCAGAGTCTTTCGAAATTTTGATTGAATAGCAGTGTGCTTAGGTTTGAGAGCATCTCCTTGTTTTTAATTTCCCACACCTCATTGAGTGTTGTGGTGGAAGTGCTGAAGATTTTCCATCCTAGCATTCATTTTTTCCATCTACCTTATTGAAAAATTCTGCACCAAACATGTAGAGCTTCACCACTGCAAATCAGATACAGTGGATTTTAGGAGTATATATTTATTTTCTCAAACCTCAGTGTATAATATAATTTTTTTTATTTTGAGTATAAATCTATAGTTTTATCATTTCTAACTCATTAGGTATTTCATTCAATTATTTCAGTATGAATGGGGCCTCTCCAAATGATTTGGGATTTTTTTTCGAGTGTCTGACTTTTTTATACTAAAGTCAACATTCATAACAACATGAACTGGATGCAGTCGGCCGTATTGTTCTCTGGCTGAGCAGCCCCGCTCCCCTATCTTTCCAGTGATGAAACATTTAGGCCCTTATTTATGAAGGAATAGCGACAGGTAGCGACTGGTGAGCGGCCGGTAATGACGGGCCCCGCCACGAGAACGCCGGCTCCCCACCACAATCACACATTTATCAAGCCAATCCTGCTTAGCGACTGAGATAGCGCCAGATAGCGACTCATTCATCATTATTCCAGCCTCAGCCCACAGCGCCAGCGTCCGACCTTGAACAGCGACAGGTATGACCTCTCGCTACCTGGCGCGCTCCAATGCATTTCAATGGAACAATCTTTAAATATTAATAATTAATTGTTATTAATGTTTTTTTTTTTTGTTTTTTTTTTTAAATGTGAAAAATTCTGTGACCACTTCTGCCATTTTAGATATTTTTTTAAGGGAAAAAAATTAAAAAAAAATTGTACAGAATTGATATTACAGGTCTGATATTAATGTATTCATATTACTAAATTATTTAAAATGCTTTTTTTTTTAGTTTCCAAAAATATGGTAGTTTGGGGGTTAAAAAACGACTTTTAACACATCGCCTCCAGCGCTCTGGGGTTTAAACATGCATTTCACAGCGCTTGAATTTTTTGAGCGTGATTTTTTGATGAATATGGTGTTAGCCGGTCGCTCTGACCAGTCGCTATCATGCGCACCCATACATCGCGGAACCTGTCAAATAGCGACTCGTACCCTTGTATTCAACATTACGCCATACAGTCGCTCAACTGTCGCTACATGTCGCTATTAATAAATCAGCCTCTTAGTTACAGTACACACAGTTCAGCAATGGGGAGCACTTCAACCTAACTGCCAATATGTAACTGTTTAGTTGTAACTGAATGAATTAGCTGCCATTCACCATAAAACTGCTTCCTGTTAGTGCTTTATCAATAGTTGGCAAAGGTTTTAGTAAAAAGAGAAATGCAGGCTGTTTTGGGGCACTGGGCTGGAGATGGAAGTTGATGACATAAACTTCCTTTTTGAATATAGGTGCACTTGAACACACTAAAAATCTGTGATGTAAATAAATGATTTTTTCCCATAAAATCAGCTACCCCTGTGATTGGGCATTCTTTCAGGTAAAGTGCATCATTTTTCCAATGGTGTAAAGATTTTTTGATTTTGGAAAAAAACAGCACCGTATGGGTTATGCCAAAGAATTTGCCAAAATGGTCTGCATAGCCCATAGGGTGCTGTTGCTTTGTAACTTCTATGAGTACAAATTTTCCCCATTAAAATATATTGCCCTTCATTTTTAACGCTTAGAATTAATATTACATGCATTTTTTGTACAGAACTTGGATTGGGACTTGTCAATAATTAAAACATGGGACATCGATAGGGTCAAAATGTTTTTTGGGTGTTATTAAAATTATTGCTTCACAGTGAGTAATTTGGACATCAACAAATTAAACGCAACCTAAACACACTGAAAAGGTTTCCGTAGTCCCAGTAGTCTTCCTGTAACTGTAATGAAAAAACGCTGACCAGCTCCGGCAAAACGCAGCGTCAAAGATTTCAGGGAGGAAAAAAATCATAAATATGTTGGGGAGCGCCAGAATAACGGCAGTACAAATTGGCAATGACTGGTGCTGGGATAATAGGCCGGTGGGTCCAACAGGGGATGACCTGGGCCGGCTAATACTTAAGTAGCGTTCCGCGCAGCGACTGATAGCGCCAATGTAATGCACAGCACAGCGGCAGATAAGACGGAATACCAGTGCACCGAAGCTAGCACTATAGCCACAAAAATGATGCTAAAAGGCGCACATCACAATTAATGCCCTCAAATGTATCTCAAGGTAACATTTTGCAGATGCCTGAAAATTGTACTGTAAGCTTCTGATTTCTGATTTAAACTAGACTAATAACACACCACCTTTACTTTAGTACCATTTATGTTTAGCCCAGGTGTCCTCCACATTAAACATGCACATGCGAGTTCTTGAATAAATGAAAAGTCATAGCTACCTGTTGAAAGGGCATTCTCAGTGCTCCCATGTTTACGTATGGTGCAACTCTACATGTTTCTAAATGGCTTGCTGTTCCAAGGATCACACCTATACAAATGGAAAAGGTTCGTGATGATTGCATTGTCTTAGCATGATATATAACCATTTACCATATATTTGGTTTCATGTAGAAAGAGAAATCTAAAAGCATTTTAATATGATACATTTTATATATTACAATTATCATATACCGTATATAGTTTAAAACTGTATTTTGACTAAAAATATGTTTTGACTGTAAATGCTTATGTTGGTAACTACTTTTTGAAATGATCTCAAAAAGTTTAAATTTAGATTTAACAGATTTGTTTAAATATTGTGATGGAAGTGTTTACATGGCAACAAAAGATCTTGACAAACCTCTATATTTTTATAAAACCATTAAATAATATAATGAGCAACGCAATCCACCATCTTACACCATGGGGTCCCCAACCTATTTATTTATGTATTTTAATTTCCAGCTTTAGTAAAGTACCACAAAGGTTGTATGTATGGGTTGTCAGTCATCTAAAACTGTGTTTAAAATACACAGCAACGTAATGTGCATAAAACACAAAAAAAAATGCACATACCATAAATATTTTTTAGCATAATTTTGAAGCAGTTTGGTTTTCTGGAGTAAATCAGGGAGGCTAAACTATAGATAGCAGTAGATTTAAATGGAGGACCTTAGCACTAGGAGTGCAGTAAGGATCAAACATGGAAGGGGCCAGGGCATTCCTCATAGTATAATAGGATAATAAGATTGTAATCTACATATTGCATGACTTATGTGTATCTGTTTATATACTAATCAGGTAGCTGCATGAGCTCTTTGGTTGCACATAATGATTTACACTTAAAGCGGACCAACAGTCAAAAATGACCAACGCCATGTCAGTTGAATCCAGGCAAAAGCATGACTGAGATGCTGGGAGAGAAAGCTCCAAAATGGCGGCTACCTTTCTTTTCTACATGTGCCAGGCTGTTGCTTCAGTTTAAAGTCAATATGAAGCTCATCGACCATCATTCTAGGTTATTAAGCCATCCTTCTCAAGTTAATATATGTAACCCCACATAAGCTGATTTTTGAGCTAGAGAAATAGCCATACTAAATATTTACAGCAAGTGCCAGTAAGTACCATTTCAAGCATATGAATATTATAATAGTGAAAAGAAAGAAATGTGAGTGTGTAAGGTTTGCTCATGGATTTTTTTATTTGTGATTTCCTCACAATACTCTTCTCTGGAGCCTGAAGACTATTGACTGGTGCCATGGTGTAGATTTAGATAATTAAGGTCATTCACAACATTTTGCAGAAGAGTATCCTTAATATTTCATTAAAAAATGAATAGGGTTACTATGGAGACTGCTTTCCAGGCAGTGATTTCAGGGAGAATTAATCCAGCTTCGTAAACTCCACTTGCAATTTTTGTACTCTAAGTCAAACTTCTGTTTCCTACTGCTTTTTTTAATATAACTGACTGGATTTGTACTGCGTGTGGTTTTGATCTTCCTCTGGGGTGTTTTTATGTTGCACATTTTACCTACCTTTATGCATTTGATTTTCTTGTTTTCTGCATTTTGCTCTCCGGTTCTGGAACCATACCTAAAACCACATAAAATAAGTGTTCAAAATTTAGACAAATACATATCAAATATATATGTTTTACAATAAATTGATGTTCTTGTTTGTGAAGTTTTCTTTTTTTTTGTCCCTTCTTTTTCCAAGTTTGCTAACAATTGGTCTTTGACATTGGCTAATTATCCTTTGCATATGGATTTGTTGTCCTCTATCATTATTCATCTACAGTCCCTGGCAAACTCCAAAATGATAGAATCACAGTTCGATATATACAATTACAAAAAAAAAGGAAAACTTGCTATTGGAGATCTGTGAGGAGATCCCAAAAATATAGCAGCAACTGTGGTCCATATATAAAAAACAGGGCCAGCCTTAGGATGGAAGGCACACTTACTCACTACTGGTCTACTGCCCCACATGATTGCTGACAGCACAGGGATTTACCAGAAGCCCCCTGCACATAACTTAGCATCAAGCCTGATGCCAGGCAGAGGTACCCACTCGCAGGCATTGCAGAAGTGGGGGAGTTCTTCCAGTATCAGGCATTATGCTAGGGGTGAGTGGACAGCAGTTGACTGCTGGCCCAATTTAAAGTGGACCAAGACCTGTATAAAAAGACGACTGATTCCCTATCTCCAGGGCAACCCAATATGAGATTATGGACAATCTATTTGCAAGTAGAATTAAAGGTAGAAGTAGCAATATTATTAGGGACTGCTTCCATGTAAAGGAAAATATCTGCTAACCGTAACATTCTTGAAGCCACTTAGTGCCTCTTTAGTATTTGTGTTGTAGAATAGAATAATCACTTATCAGTGCATTTTCTGTGACTTTGATAGGAGAGGAGGAGGTTACAAACAGCATTAGGCTGATTACTGTTGAAGGGACTGTCCAGGCAACTTAAAAAACTGAATCCATAACATTGTTTTTCCTTTGTTGGTCCTACTCCAGAGGTCACAAACTTACCAGGTCTTGTGTATGCCCCATCCCCAGTCGCTAATGGCCTATTTAAAGCGGAACAAGTAGAAAAGGTCCAGCTCCCTCAGAATGGCTTAAAACCTTTTACTAGCCATGTTAAAATAAGAAAATTGCCCCCATATGAGAAGCAAATGTACACCAGATAAGGTGACGCATTTCAGGGTTTCAACCACTTAGTCTTAGGTAAGATGTGGGGGCTTTTAATGGGGGCAGTCTATTTCTTCTGTTGCATCTTTGTGAGGTGTGAGCAGACTTGGCATAATCCGGCAATTGCAGTGGGGTAGGCTTGCTTGATTAACTGTGACTTATGGCGAGGAGCAGTGGCAGACTGGGGTCAAAAATCAGCCTGGGATTTTACTAGCCCAGATGGCCCATGACTAGCCCACACCGTCCCTGCTGAGTTCCCTGCAAGGTTGATGCTATAGCATAGCACAGACAGGTCATGACCAAGTTTGGATATGGCAACTAGATAGTACTGAATCTTTACTTTTGTAGGATAATGTGCACCCTCAGCCTTAATTCTAAAGCTATAACATTGGGACAAATCATGAGCTGTTTTTTTTGGCTAGGGGGTATAGTGGCAACAAGTGCAGGTGCTGGAAGGCAGAAATTGTATGGCGGAGCAATAAGCAACAGCCCAACTGGCCTTAAAGCAATGGGGCCCACCGGGCAATCTCCCGGGTATCACTGTGACCACTCTGTCACCTGGTGGTGGCTGCTGGTGGAGGATCAGGCCTGCATGGCACATGACTCAATCTCATGACCCAGTAGATTTGTGACCACAGGAGCAGGACTGCTCAGCTTTGGGGGGAAAATAAAGAAATAACTCTTTTTTAACTATTTCAAATAATATGCTACTCTGTCTCAAGGGGATTTAAACAAAAGCCTTTTCACACTTTCATTGTGTGTTGACTAAGCAGTATTTGTTGAATCCAGATACACTGAGGTGGGCAATGCACTACGATTTGTATTACGTCTCCATAGGTCTTGGATTCTCTATTGCACTCACTTTAGAGCAGTTGATTTACCTCTTAATGCTTTCCATGAGGTGGAACATGCTTTTTTTAGCATAAAAAAGTTACATTCTCAGCTAAATGACAGTAGTGAGTGAGGAAAGCTTTTAATGCAGACCACAATTCTAAACTCCCACAGCGGTCCTCTAGCCTCTAACCCATTCCCTGGGCATGCCCATGCAGATTTGGAAGCATGAAAATAGTGCAGAGATACTTAGTCCATGCCCCACTGCACATCTCAAGTCACCTTCAGTGAGACATGGGGTTCACTAGGTGGGCATGCACACAAATCGACGTGAATAGGAGTATTCTTCAAGTTTTTTCATCTTCTTATGAGAATCTAAGCAGACAAACATTCCAAAATGGGCTTCTAAGAGTGGTGGCTGTTAAATGGGTCAATAGTCATTTTTTACTTTAGTTCCAATTTCACTATATGCATTATAGCAAGGAACATCAGATTTTGAAAAGTGTATTATCTGGCACCTTGGTTTATACAGGAAAGTTTCAAATTTTACTTCTATTTTGTGAAATATTGACATTTTGAAGAACCTGCATGAATGTTTACTGATAGCTGATGGCTAGAATGCATGTCTCATACAAGGTATAAGTGTTTGGTGAAATAATATGTCAGTACAACAAAAGTAGAGAACTCATTTCTTAAATAGATCACCTGCTTGTATTATTAAGATTTTTACTTTTAATTACTTGTGATGATTAATTCTTAGCTTTTCTGACCTCAGCATATTGGCGCTCTCCCACTATTCACCTAAAAAACACACTTTTAAATTCTTCTGCATGTGATTGGCTTGGTTTTTTGAAAAGAAGTTGCAAAATGTTCCATTTTATTCACTAATTTGGAAATCTCTATGTAATAATAAGTTTTGTTCTTCATCCATAGCCTGGCCTCCAAAACAACCATAAAAGCTATTAGTTTCTAACTGTGGACTGAATCTATTGCTTTGCACAAAACAAAAAGGTGCAACATTTTACATTTCACAAATAAAGATAGTTTATCAAAGTATACTTAAAATTTTAAAGATATGTCTAATAATTAGAAAAGGAAAAAAAGCACATTGTTCCTGAACAGCAGGCAATTTCAGCTTAATGCACCCATATGCATCCCTTAGATGGTGTCAGATGCGAGTACCCAGCCATGAAATGGTTGGATGAAAGGAGACCACACACTCTCTTTTTATACAGGCTTGGTATACAGGATAAGGGCTCATCAACCTTCATGAGAAACACTGTGAGAAGATGGCCAAAGGGCACTTCCATTATAATTTTAATATAGTTGGAAAACCTAAATACAGGCTATGTCCTATTATTACTTATTCTATAGAGAATATAAAAAAGATCCAGCAAGCAAAGATTGTGAGTGTAGACATTGGTAAAACAGAATGCTGAAAGAACTGCTATCTCCTGACTAGCCATTCTCAAAGGAATATTAGCCTTGGATCTTGCCCCATTCAAAACCACCAGCAACCACCACCCAAATCAGGATGTTCACACTTTTTGAAGCTTCCCATTTCACTGAGAATCTCACGTTTCCGGTGATCCTACAATGCATGTATGGACAGCATCCCCTGCATCTTTCTGGTAATGCGCACCCCCCTGCCATAGCTATCTGGATATGTAGATACACACAGCTATGGTCGCAGATTGGCTTGGCTGCCTCGAATTTTGCTCTCTCCTCTGAATGTAGCTTTATTTGTTGGCTACATATCTTGAGGGTAGTTAAACCTGTTTCAAGGCCTGAGTGTGGATATCTTGGCAAGGCTGCACAGAGCCTTATAAGACACTCAGGGCTATTTGCATGAGAAGATACACACAGCTATGGTCACAAATTGGCTTGGCTGAATTTTGCTCTCGTCTCCGAATGCAGCTTTATTTGTTGCCTACATACCTTGAGGTTAGCTAATCATTCTCAATAAAGAGACCATCTCGTACAGCTATATATGCACTAGAAATCTTCTACACAGCTTGCAGAAAACCACACCCCAAGTAATAATGTCCATTCATCATGTGATACCACCCACCCAGCCATTCTAGTAAATGAAGGATGTTGAGACAACTAATGAGGCCCATAACATATACAGTGTTCATCTACACTTTGTTTTGAAATTAAAGTGGAAGTCCAGTCTATAGAAATCCCCGCCCCGACTACCACCCCCGCTGCAAAGGTAAGACTAAGTGATATAAAAAACCCTTACCTTTCTCATGCAATTCTGCGTGTTTCCCCAGTGTTTCAATGCCTGAGCGCAGATATCTTGGCAAGGCTGCCATGTAAGACACTCTGTGCATGTGAATGCCACTCTGCAAAGCCTCTCTGCAGCTGCCTTCTGAAGCACCAACAACAGAGCTTTTTTTAACCCCCCCCCCCCCATCCTGCCTCCACTATTATAGAATATAACCACCTAGATGTGTTAAACATTTGATGAAGACAATTTATGAAGAGATATGTAATATGTAGCTAATGCCTGGTCTTTGCCTGAAAACTAGAGAACCATCATAGATGATCAAATGAAGCTAGAGTCTATGACTCTGGGCCTTCGATTGCTTGCTTCTAATTATTAATCCTAAATAAATGAATACAATTTTGATAGAATCAAATTTGCTACAGCAACTATAACTAGATATTGTAAAACTATAAATAACCTTCCCCAACTTTAACACCCAGTCAGGTGCAGGGCATTTGAAGATATGTAAATTCTTAATGCCCCAATCTAGCGGAATTTAGTATCTGCTCCACATGTACACTACAGATTTACATTAAAATATTATATTTCCTCTAAGACCAATGGGTGATTAGATTAACATTATAAAGTAAGAAAGATATTTCGTGCAGCCATGTTTGATATTGTATGAAGTTTTCCCTAGATTTGGTATAGGCCCCTCGGGGGAGAGCCCTCAGGTGAAAGGCCATAAATAAATCCCAACAGCAGGCAGCCACAATGCTGCAGCTTGCTCCATATACATTAGAAAGAAGGATCTTTGCTGACACTATTAATGGAAAGTATTATCCAACAGGCAGCCATCTCTGACAATCTTCAGGTTGTGGTTTATTTACAGATTTAAGATGCAAACCTATGAAGAGCTGAGGGTAGTTTTGGGACATTTTGTGTCAGTCATGTCTACAGAAGTTCAAATCATTGAAAGACCTTTAGTGTTGTGGCAGTGAGCCAAGCTTCATCCCATCTAATGTCGAGTTGTGTGGGAAAATAGAATTATCATCAGGTATTTTAGGTATTCATGCCTGTTCACATTATCATTTTAAATGGCAAATCTAATATACTTGTTTGCTTAAAGGGAGAGCCCAGGCAAGGGCAATAATGAGGTAGCATGCATACCACCTGAAGCGCCTGTCCCATGTGCCTCTACTTCCTTTCCTACATCCCACTATAGCATAAGGGTCTCCAAAGTTTACCCCTCCTTTTGATTCCATTCTTTTCTGACCTTGTACAAATATGGTTACATGGCTGCCCCTGTTCCTTGGCACTCCCAGCAGGAGCCTGGCAAGCCACAGTGGTCGTGCTGCCTCTGATGACAGCAGGGTGTTTGCATGTTTTATCAAGTAGCACCGCTCACAATGTCTGTCACAGGCCACACTCAGAAATGGAAGGGAAGACAATAACTAACACAGTGTATTTAATTGAAATCAGACATTTTATCTTATTTTTATGCAGCACCGCGTAAAAGCTGTACCAGAATCCCAAACCTTTGCTCTTCTGTCTCAGTGAAAGCGAGCATGTTAAGCCACAGCGGTCCTACGGCTATTTTCTATTGCAAAAGAACTAAAGAGCCTGGGGGAAAGGGAAAGAATGAAAGAGGAAGAAAGAAAGGATACAATGAAGGAGTGCAATAGAGGAAAATAAAGGTGACATATGCTGAGATTCATAGTACTTACATGCTTGATCAATATTTACATATGCTAAAGCTATAGAGGACACAGTGTATCTTTTGTAGTTTAGAGGATAGTGATTTCCCAAGCGATTTACACATGACATTTGAAAGTACATAATGATAAAGATACTGTACATGGCCCTTCTATGTATATATTCCTGGTGGCTTAAATAAACAAGGGGGAGGCAGTGAATAAAATTACATCTTTGTTTTTAATTCATTTCAGCCTTTCATGTAAATAGTCTACTGAGGAGTAAATTGGAGGCCTAAATTAGACTACTATTTCATTAGCTATTTGTGCCTTCCGGTGAGGTAGTCCAATAATTCAATGTCTGCAGGCCCCAACTAGCAAACTGCTGCTGCCCTATTTAGGCCCCAAATTCCAAACTTCATAAGATGCCATAAAACAAATGCAGAAATTAGTAGGGGACATAAGCCCTTACTCACTGTAAGAAAACAACCCACCCATCTAATATAGACTAGACAAATATATTATCCTACTACCACACTGTTAAAGCTTACCACTTGCTAAGCTAACCCTTTGGGATGACAGCTCCGTGAATACTGCCCCCCCCCCCCATCAGTGATATTTACCAATTCAGCATGAGCCGCTTGCTAATGTGTGACACAGAAAACAGCTGCACACTGCAGGGTGGGCAGGCTATTGTTTTAACTACTCTATTTCAGTCTGTGTTTTCTGATGCCCCCTATTTTAAAAAGCTGACCACCAGACCACTGGGGAGCATTGTGCTAATTAACAAAATAGAAAAAAATGTGCAATACTTTGGATGTCACTTGCCACAAAAGGGTGCCACTAAATCAGAAATCGAAAGGTGTCGCTGGATCAGGTGTTAGTTTTGTAAACATTAATAGCAGTGCAATCTTCTCTTCTAAATAAAATATTCCTACACTGATACAGTGAGGATAAAACATAGTTTGGTTTAAAACTGTAATTGTAAGTTATGTTGCTGTGAGATTTAAACTAAAGTTAATTTTGACCCGGATTTTGGCTTTTGGTTTATGATTTTGGTTAAATTCATTGCGTTAATCATCATTGTGTTCTGATGGCTATAGCGCCTATTTTGGAGAGCCGGAATCTATTTTTTGGCGTTTCTATTTTGACTAGAATGGCCCTGGAAGCTGCACTGCCTGATGCTAACTAATTTGTTTTGAATGTTGCATTCGGTATTGGTCAGCCTGTGTCAGCGCCTGTTGAACCCAATTGCCGATTATATCAGCACCAATGTGCACCACTTTGTACCGTCATTTTTTGGGTGCTGCCCAGCGTATTTAATCATTTTTGGCACCCTAAAATAATTGTTGCTGTATTTTTCCAGTACTGGTCAGTGTTTTATCATTGCTGTTTCAAGATATCGCTGCTGGGGACAAAGGGGACAAACTTTATAGTGCTTTAGATTGTGTTTTAGTTGTTATTTCAACATTTCATGTTTTATCACAAAAAACTAAAATGACATTTGGCGATATCTAGATCCTGAGTCTCCATTACAATGCAAGTTCTGTACAAATAAATTTGTGTAATATTAATTATAAGCATTAAACACTACTATCTAGTTCAGCCCATTGGGCTCTATCGGATTTTGACCTACAGGTTTCAACTGGCGCTGCTTCAACCAGAGCACCCAGGGCAACATTTTGGGCACTAGTGTTAAATAAGACGCTAGCTGGTGGGTGCATCGATGCAGCCTGTTTTCTGTTTCTTAAATTGCATGCTGAGTGCTGCTGAGGCCAAAAAAGTGGCGCTGTGTGGCGCGGACGCTTCATAAATAAGGCTCCTCATACTGTAGTTGGACAGTTGGTTGCTCTAGTTGCCTTATAGAGACCAGAACACACAGTCCAAAGTTTTCCCTTATAGACTTGGTGGTATTGATTAGAGTGACTGATTAGTTCGAAGATTTTGAAAAAATAAGCAAAACTGCATTAACCAGAGGAAGTTTCAAGCAATTCTAGTAAGAAGGATGACTGAATTAAAGCAGAAAGACTTCTGTCAATAAAATTAGAGCTTTAATTCTTTTGCTTTTCTGGCTACTAATGTAACATGCTGGACTTTATTTGCATGGCATGGCACTGCAAAGCAAAACTAATAAGAAATCTGAGGCTTTAATTGAAAAACAGTGGCCTCCCCCGGGCAGTCCCCCCTGGCGCCGGTCCTGGGCCACCCCGACTTCCCGGTGGAGATAGCCGGGGGCCCCTTTAAAGCTTGGATTCAGCAGAACTGCTTCAGAAGGCTTCATATGCAGGCCGGGGGCGAGTGGAGGAGACCGGAGGCTCTAGTCGAGGACCTCGCACTCAGACCCATCACGCAGTTACAGACCCTACAGCTTCTGCATTATCAGCGGTCGGTTGGGTCTGCGGCTGACGCGACTAGACGCCCAACACAATTTGAGCAGACCTGCCTAGGGGTCGGTCACTTTCGGGGAGCCTTGTCATACTCGTACTCGTTACTGGTGGAACCTCCAGACGACTTTGTTCCACCCTACGTGAGGGGCTGGGAGAAGGAACTGAACAGAACCTTTACGGATGAGCAGAGGAGTGCCATGATTCAGTTGGCGCATAAGAGCTCCATCTCCTGCAAGTACCAGGAGACTACTTTCAAAATACTTTCCCGCTGGTACCGTGTCCCGGCACGCCTGGCGGCTATGTTCCCTTCCTCCTCCCCCCTCTGCTGGAGGTGCATGCGAAGTAGAGGGACTATGCTGCATGTTTTTTGGGAGTGCGAGGGGTTGGCCGGCTTTTGGAGGGGGGTGAGGGAGGTCGTCAGGAAACTGACGGGGGTTGACCTGGGAGAGGATCCCGCGTGCTACCTGCTTAACTTGGCCCCAGCCTCTATGGGACTGAGGCGTAAATCCCTCCTTGCCCCACTGCTGAGTGCTGCCAGATCGTGCATACCAGCCAAATGGAAGTCCACAGACCCCCCCACCACAGCGCAGTGGCTGGCCACTGTCCAGGAGATTTGTAGGATGGAAGAACTCACTGCTTCACTTAAGGGGACTCATGAAAAGCACAGACGGATTTGGCAGGAGTGGGATCGCTTCACCTTCTCGTCGGACTTCCCCCTCTACACGTAGCATGGCGTGGGTGGGCTTCTGGTGGGGTGGCCTCTCCGCCCCTCCCCTTCTCTCCTTGTACCTACACAGTCCTCCCGTCTCTTCCTTGATTGTGTCCGTCTCGTTTAACCCCCTTTCCCCTCCTCCTCCCCGTTACTTACTCCAGAATGGTTCGGTTTCGCTTTGTTGTTATACTTTTTGAAAGGAAAAATGGAGGCGCGGGTTGCAGCAGATAAAGTATGCCACTGAACGGGGCCGCTGCCCAGGGTCTTGAAGGTGAGGGGCCTACTCTGGCCCAGCACCTCTATCGTCTGGTTTCTTGACCGCGCATTGTCGTCATCAAGCGACCCCGCTCATGTTTAGCTCCATGTTTAGATATATGTTTATGTACGCATTGTTACATGTATACACCAGTGGCACTGCGTTGCCAAGCACTGTAATATCTCGCTTCCTTCAATAAAAACATTTAATTAAAAAAAAAAAAAAAAAAAGAAAAACAGTGGCCTTCCATTAGTCCACAAATATAATAATTTGAGCTTTAGGTCTTAATATTAAGGGCAGAGGACTAGCAGATACTACGCTGGGGGGGGGGGGGGGTAGAGAGGCCTAAGAGAGCTAAGATCTCAGTAGACCCACTAGACTCCCAACAATCCCCCCCCCCCCCCCCCCGATTGGAGACAGCAGCAAATACCAGGCACCCAATATAATCCATTTGCCTCCAAGATGGATGTCAGACTTCCCTATTGCCCCTGACTGTAGATTGGTTGCACAGGGTAATATGGACAAGTTTGATGTATTTCCACCAAATATCAACATTCAGTTCAGACCAAACCAAGTTAAAACGGTAATATTCAGGTCAAAGCTATAAACAGTATCCAACATTGGTGTCATGAAGCCATCAGAAATGTTAATCTGTGCATTGCTGGAAGGAGCACAATGCTAGTGCATGAACTTTTGCATAAATGCTGCACAAACTTCCATGCACATTGCACAGACAATTGAAGGCCCTTAGGAAGCTGAGGCACCAAGATGGCAATGGAAGATCTTCTGATTTTCACTTCTAGCCATGCATTCCGCCTTGTTCCAGGAACATCTTTACCCTTTATATTACTTACCTGTTGCAAACTTTTGCCAGGATTTCTGAATCTCTATCTTGCTGTGCACCCCCAACTTTAGCCTGGATTTTCATTTTTGCCTTCTACCCTCTGCCCATGACATCTGTTATGGCCTTGCTTTTTGCCGCTGCCCATGACCCTTGACCCTAATGGACTTTTACTATGCTTTCCGCTGCCTGCCCAATTACCTGCGTATACTTGACTACATTCTTATCATATTGCTACTACCAGTTAATCTGGGCCAGTGAATCACTGCTTGACTACTGAGACCCTTGATCCCTCTGTGGCATGATCTGGGGTTTCCTCCAGCCAAACCACCCATGGAGTAGAGGCTGTAGAGGATACTGGGGTTGCCCTTAGTTTCTGGCCTGGCAGTTTCTGAACCCTGGGTGGTAGCCTCCAGTGTCTGCTTTGCGAGTAGTGAGACCCCAATTCCCTGGAGTCAAAACATCACCTGAATGAAATAGTCGGTCAAAGCTTACAAAGCTTACATTCTGATTTGAAAGGAGAAAAAGTTAAACAAATCTAGTTAATCATTTCTCTATGTGACTCTCATGGGGGGATTCTGGTTTTTCATCTCTCTTTCCAAGGACACTAAGTTCTTTCAACAAAATATCCTCAGGTACCATAAGAGCCAAGAAGTGATAACCCGTAAAAATGTAAGGTACCGTGCAGTGTTTTTCTGTTAGATAAGCCTAGATAAGATTAGTCAGCCGGATGAAAATGAGGAAAAATATCTAGAGTAACAATTATGCATTATATACATCTAAAACAGTACTCCCTAGTAATAGTATTCCCCAGTTTTTTCCTTACCTTCTAGTGCAGTACAGTGAGCCACCATGAGCACTTTTCATCTAGTCTAACCTCTAGCACTTTCTGTATTCACCCACTATCTGGCTGAACAATAAACACCATATGAAGCACACGCCATATGAAGCACACGCCTATGACAAATCTAGCAGACAAATCTATAACTAAAAGAAATTGTTTAATGAAAGAAGAAGAGAATGGAAAGGCGGCTACAAAGCTGCAAACCAGAAAGGGAATACAAAAATGGGTACAGGGATAGAATCTACAGGGGGCATGCCATAAAGATACATTGATGTTGGCCCATCTCCACTTCGAACCCCGCGCATTTATTTTCGTTCTGGAAAATCTCTTTATGAACTTGCATTTTACTTATACTATTTCCCTTAAAGTGGAAAATCTTGTCTACATAAAACCTAACTGGGTAATAACAGTGAGCACTGTAATAAAAAATGCATCCTCTAGTTAATCACCCCCAGAGTCATACAGGTATGCCAGGATGACTTGTGCCAGTTCCACAATGATCTTCTGTGAGTCATAGTGTAAGGTACACTGGCCTTATTTCATTTTGTCCCGTTTGCATTACTTATACCATTGCCTACTGGATGGAAAATGTCCATTCATTTTAGTTGCATAAACATCATTTTTACAGGTCTGGAGACACATCAGACAGGATAATTGGCACACTTATATCAGTATTAATAACCTGTGAATCCAGTTCCAGTTTAAAGCTATTAGGACGGTGGAGAATCACTGACTACAGGCAGCAAAGGTGTAATGTCATTTTGTAGTTTACTTTGCTTAGTTCCTACAGCCATTACACTGTGTAGTAAGGTAAACATGAACTGTGCCATTGCCTGTCAAGCAACTCAGTGTTTAATTATTACTATCTGCATTGCATTACCCTCCAAGCTTTGTTCAATTGCCTTAATGACGGTCATTTACAAGGCGGTAATTAGTGCAATGAGACTTGTAGGGCATCCATCACAGCGCTCAATACGGCAGTGTAATGTGACTGGATGGCTTGCACATTCCTGTGTCTGTTAGAGAATGGCTACTCTGTGTAAAATCTTGACATCAGCACTCCTTTCATTTTTAGGATAGTATCTGCTCCCCATTAATGACTGTCCTTTGAAATATCATTGGTTTTCAGGACTGGCCAGCTGCAACTGAAGAAAGACTTGAAACTGGGAAAAAAAAATTCAGCAGATGACCAGCGCAAACAGTGAGGTTTCCAGGAAAGGGATTGAAGCGCAAAAGGATATAAAATGGACATCCATTCAAAAGTGACTAAAGGTTTGCTGACTTCTCACCACCCCCCAACAACCCAAATAAGTGAAGATGCCTGGAATTGGACAAAATACATACCTTTCCCCTGTGGCGACTGCATCTGGTCCATTCTCCCTCATGTTCTCCCCAATGACTTACACAACCAATAGTTTTTGGGGGTCTTTTTAAAATGCACCTGGGGCAAAGATTTGAAATGGCGCCCCCACCTGTTCTGAGGCCCCCTTCTTTGGCACCCCCCTGACCTGCTGCACCAGGGGCATGTGCCCCCCTGCTCCCCTCTAACTACACCCTGCACCCTGTGAAAGTTGTTCTGCTGCCACTGAGGAACAGCCTCCTCACTACACTACCTCTTATTTATACCAAAGTAAATACAAACTATCTCAAACTTTTTACACCCATCAATTAAGTAAATTTGCCTTGAGATATCGCATAAAAATATAATAAAATATTTTGAAATTAGGCATGAGTTTACAAAAGGTGTGCTTTAGTAAAGAGAGAAAATAAAAGCGTGATATGCATGAAGAAATGTCACTAGAGCAATGTGCCACCTTATTGTTTTTGCTTTTTGTAGTAAATTCTAACTTTTAGAGTTTACGACTCTTTATACTGGAGTGAAAGCTTTTGGTGGCAGTAACCAGTAGTTCTATTAACTCCTGTAACATATTTTTTGCTTCTGGTTTTAACTTATGCCTTTCTGGAATAAAGCAGGAATGAGCCTTTATTTCAGTGAGATATTTTAAGGACAGTTTATTGAATCAAAGCCTTATTCTAGTTTGCTGAGTGTTGTGGGGAACCTATTCCAGAATCTATATCTTGAGGGTGATCGTTGGGTGATTTCTACATTGTGCTTTGTGCTGATTCGCTATATATTCACAAAATTCCTTGAGTGTATATTGGGCTTGTTCACACCAAGGTTTAGGTTGTGACTGTGCTTGTGATCTGCAAAATTAAAATGCTCCCAGGAGAGCAAGAGTAAGCGGACCTCTAGTCATTTTGACTGGAGGTCAGCCTCGAGAAGAAACTAGTATTTTCTGATGGTTGAGGAAACCTATTTATGTCTGTCCTACCACCCCAGTTACTTTCATCTCTTGAGCTTATTCACCACCTGTCCGCATGCACTTCTTCTAAAAAAACCTAGAGGCTATCTTAATAAAATCTTACACATCTTATTCAAGGAAAATTCCCATTTTGTTGGTTTTGTTTTTTGTTTTGTTTGCTTATTGCTCTTAAGCTCTTAGTAAAGCTCTTAGCATGCTTTTTAACTACAAATCCCAGAATCTTCCAGCAGGTGAGCTCATCAACAGATTTGGCAGATTTGGCTAAACAAAGCAGCAGTAATCACCTCCCCAGGTGAAAATGCTGGCAGTAACCCTTTAGCTACTGGAACACAAGACTGTGATGCCTCCTATATGAAGAAGTTGAATTAATACAGAAACCTGTCATCTCTGCCTCAGTCAATCAGCTGATTATCATTCCAGAGTCAGGAGGTTTTTGAAATGTACATCAGAACACTTTGATGTACATTGCTAAGGTAAGCACAGAAAAATGAAAAAAATAACATAACTTCAGCACCTTGAGGACATCATATTGGTGCATGATAATGGAAACTCTTAAAATGACACTGAAAGTGAAATTTAAATAAAGCATAGGTTTACTTGCATAAGAGGTCTTATATTATTTCTCTGGCAAATCAACAAAATAATAACAGCTTTGGCCATGTACATGAGGTTCTCAAATGCTCCTGCTAATACTGTTAGAAGTTGGTGTATCAGTCTTATCTGGGCACGGCCCATCTAATTTCTTTTGTTATTAGCTACTAGTATGAAAGTTTTCGGTACATTTGTTATGTCAATATATACGCAGTCGGTGAATTTTTGGGGGAATCTGAGTGACCTTATTTTTCACGCAGTTATATTGTTCGAATATGAAAAATATTTCTTGCCCAGAAACGCCCTTCCAAAGGATTATGAGTCTAATATTATTTGAATTTACCATCATCTAGTTTTTATTCTTTGCATTTAAAGAAAAATATCCACTGGAACCAATGGCTTTGAATAGGTTCAGATAGGTTCTTTAGTCATGGAGTTTGCAGCTAAAAATATAGGAAATTCCCTAAAATAGATTAAGGGCCTGACTCATCAAGCACTATGAAAGTGTGCGCTGTATAGTTGAAAACAACATTTATCAGTCATTTATCTGCTCACACTGTCTCATGTCACCACACTGTAAAAAAACACATTTAAAGTGGACCAAAACCCACCTTTTTAACTAACATCCTGTGAATTGCTCCCACCTTGAAGAGTACTTTATGACAATTTTCGCTGCTCCGGCTTCATTCTACTCCCAGCTAAGGGCGCTTGTTTTAGCTGTAATGCCCCGCCTCCTCGAGTCATTGCCACTGTTGTGCTTGTGATGTCATTGACGCATCTATCCAATGACTGATCGCCTGCCATCTTACAAAGGCCAGATAAGCTGTTTCCAAAGTGTACATTGTTGTGTATGTCTCAAAGAGGGCTCTCATAGATTAGAGTTACAACTGCACCTATGCAGAGGCACTTCTTTGCAGATATGTGCCAATCAAGACCTCTGTTATTAAAGAAAGAGACTCTAGGGCCGGTGGTGTCGCTCTTTATGCTGTAGCTTTAATTTAAGGTGCATACCCACGGCAGACCTTTCTGAATGGCTGTCTTGGGCACAACCCACAACTAGAGGTGTGCGGGGATGTGTCCGGCAGTGTGCGCTTCATTCAGCTTTTCTTGCTCAGAGCCGCAAAAAAATCAAAATAGAATGTGAGCCACTAAATGCTTGAGCCGCATGCCCATGCTCTGTGGGAATAGAAAAAAAGGTGAGCATTCAGCAATCTCGGGGCATACACACAGTGGCACATCCAAAATCGGGATGCCCCAGACAGCTATCTTGGGTTTTGTTCCTCTTGGTTGCTAGCTAACAGGGCTGTGTGCTGTGGCTGCTTTAAGATTTACCCATGTACATTGGTGTAGCCTATTTTTCCTGGTGTATGTCTCTCATTTCCCATAGAAAATAATATTTTTACATTTTTTTGTATATTTGTTTACTCAAAATGTTGTTCTAGGCTTTAGGAATATGAAAGAGGAACACTTGTTAAATATTGAAGTTTATTGAGATTTTTTTTTAAGTCCCTAAATTGTTATTTTTTTTTTACCAATTAATACGTTTTTTTACTTTATGTGTGAATGTGTGGCTAGCTATGCCACCTGCTGGGATAGTGATAAATATAGGTTGGTAATATTGGCGCACCCTGACATAGCCAATGTAGAAATTGTTTTAAATGTCAGTTTGCTAGTTAGCCACATAATGCTGGTCACACTCGTATGTACCATGGCAAGCCATGTGCCTTTTAAAATGTCACACTGTAGTAAAATAGAAGTTCAAAATAGGTTATTAAAATCAGATCTACTAATGGAGGATGAACTAGAAAAACTCAGTTGCAATTTGTGATGCCTTTGAACGGCATCCACATGGTTCTACCAGTTCTTATTGGTCTTAGCGATTTACGCAAGCAGGGTGGGAAAGCTACCCAGGCCCTGTTGTGTGTGTAATACTTGCGAACAAAGAGAGCTGCATATGTGCAATCAGTGTGTAATGTGATTATGTTATATTGAGCTGGTGTTGCTTTGAATAGCTGCTGGGGCATTAGCTAGGGACCTCTAGAAATAAAAGCGAGAGATGAAGCTATTTTAGCCATGGGAGGTGAAATGAAAAAAAAAGCCGAAACTTATAAGGAAATCAAAGTGATAAATTAGCCAGTAGGTTACGCAATAATGAATCAGTCATTGCCACGATTTGTGATCAATTCCAATTAGACAGAAATCCACTAAGTAAAGCACAGCAGACAGTTATTTCTTCATCACACATCACTCAATGATCCCTTTCACAAATACTCTAATCTGATTTCCTTTTGATTTCCATTAGAGACAGTGAATAATGACATTTAATTTAGCTGTGCACCATAAACCAAGAGATATTCCTTGTAATTGAATTACTGCCTGCTCCTCACTATGGTCTCATAACTTTCAATTATGAGCATGACAGCTGGCTGGTGTGGCCTTCCAGGACACGCTAAAAATAAGAGGTTAATAAGGACCAAGCAGCCAGAGGAGCATCAATTTATTTACAGCAAATTTCCACTCTAAATTGAAACTGGATCTTCTAACTACAAGGACAGTGTGTGCTGAGAGAAAGGCTTTTACTAACAGCCATCATGTATTCACAAGGCTCCTGATGGCTTCTATTCTTACATCATGGTAAAAAAAAAAAATATAAGTAATCAGAAACATTGTTTATAATTTTTCAGTAGCTATGTGTTTTTTTAAATACTGTTTTCTTTCTGGGGCCAGGAGGCATTCTCTGCTGGTGAGGTGTTACACTTACCCAGTTAATATAATAACATAGCACCATGGATTTATTATATAGTAACAGAACACCAAGGCACTGGAAGAGATTATATTGATGGAAAAGAGTGTACTTCTCAATTAGCTAAATTCATTTTATTACCAAATGTTACACTGGCTGGATGTCTGGAGCTCTGCAGTACTCACTGTTCCTGACACTAATTCTCCAGCCTTCATAGGCACACAGGGTCATTAGGAAATACACCAGTAACTTCATTTTCCTGTCCAGGAACTCATCTACTCTCATTCTCATTTACAGCAACTTGTAATACTGGAAGCATCTGTTTTGGCCTAAACAACTCTCAATGAAGTCCATAAACTACCAAAAGGAATGGGCACACGCCTCATTTCGGCCCACTCCTTAACTGGGATACATGTGTTTTTATCAAGCTGAAGAAGAGGGGTGTAATTTCTGTTGTATCTCTCAGGCCCTTTATAAAAATTAATCCCTGTGTGCTCATCCATTTTTTCCCTGTGTACTCATCCATTTTTTCCCTGTGTACTCATCCATTTTTTCCCTGTGTACTCATCCATTTTTTGTATGTGGAGGTGTATGGAATAATGATAAGTAACACCTATTACTTGTTTCATAGGAACAGGGGGTACTGTAAGTTGTAGTGGCTATAAGACTGTAATCTAACAGATGATAGGATCAAATTAAACTGAATTTTAATGGTTGCTCCCTTACAATGAGGTCTACTAAACTTGTGTAGTATAAGATCACTAAGATCACATTTCTGATCAACCCCTACAATCAGATCTACTAAACTCTTGTAGTATTAGAGCACTAGATCAGATTGCTGATCAAACCCCCTTACAATCTGTTCTCCTAAAATCGTGTATTAGAGCACTAGATCAGACTGTTGATTAAATCCATTGCAATCAGATCTACTAAACTATTGTAGAAATAGAGCATTTGATCAAATTGCTGATAAAATCTCTTTCAATTTGGTCTTCTAAACTGTTGTGGTATTAGAGCATTAGATAAGAATGTCGATCAATCTGGTTACATCCAGATCTACTAAACTCTTTTAATATTAGAGCACTTGATAAGATTGCTTAACAAACCCCTTACAATCTGGTCTACTAAACTCACATGATGTTAGAGCACTAGATCACATTGCTGATCAAACCCCTTGCAATCTGGTCTTCTAAACACTTGTATTAGATTTCTAGATCAGATTGCTGACCAAAGCACTTATAACCAGATCTGCTAAACTCCTGTAGGATTAGAACATTAGTTCAAATTGCTGATCAAACCTCTTTCAATTTAGTTTACCAAACTCTTTTTGTATTAGAACACTAGATCAGATGGTTGAAGCCCCTTATAATCTGGTCAACTAAACTCTTGTGGTATTAGAGCATTAGCTAAAATTGCTGAACAATCCTGTTACATCCAGATCTGCTAATCTCTTTTAGTATTAGATCATTAGATAAGGTTGCTGACCAAAACCCTTCTAATCAGATCTACTAAACTCTTGTAATATTAGAGTTCTAGATTGCATTGCTGACCAAACCCCTTAATCAGATCTACTAAACTCCTGTAGTATTAGAACTCTAGATTACATTGCTGACCAAAGCCCTTACAATCATATCTGCTAAACTCCTGTATTAGATCACTAGATCAGATTGCTGATCAACCCCCTTACAATCAGATCTGCTGTATTAGATCACTAGATCAGATTGCTGATCAAACCCCTTACAATCAGATCTGCTAAACTCCTTGTATTAGATCACTAGATCAGATTGCTGATCAAACCCCTTACAATCAGATCTGCTAAACTCCTGTATTAGATCACTAGATCAGATTGCTGATCAAACCCCTTACAATCAGATCTGCTAAACTCCTGTATTAGATCACTAGATCAGATTGCCGATCAAACACCTTACAATCATATCTTCTAACTCTTGTAGTTTTAGAGTATTAGCTAAACAATCTATTTAAACTATAATGGCTTTAGGGTAAGACTGGATTATGTTTACAGAAATCAGACTGTAGGGTGTGTGGAGAGCTTACATATAGACAATTGATTTATTCGTGTGTACAAATTCGCCCCCTTTTGTTGGATATACATATATATATATATAAATTGGCATATGTTATATTCGGATGGAGAAACTTAGCCCCTGCTCGGTAATTTACTATCAGCATTGCTAGGTAGCCCTGTTGCTTATTGCACTTGTAATTCCTCGTTTGCACGTTGTCTTTTTAAAGGCAATTATTTCTAATCCCGCAGTTATTTTATCTCTATTGATTTCTCCTCCGACAGGAAAACCCATGTCCAATAGAGATTGCATTTTAGGTGTCCTGTCATAAACGTTAGAGGGCTCAGC
This sequence comes from Gastrophryne carolinensis, assembly GCA_027917425.1. NCBI lineage: Eukaryota > Metazoa > Chordata > Amphibia > Anura > Microhylidae > Gastrophryne > Gastrophryne carolinensis. The sequence goes on from CM051236.1 coordinate 195,815,288, forward strand.
TAAAAGCTCGTAAATACGTTTTACTGACTAAATAATCATTTTCAGGATTGTGTTTCCAGCACTTTACAGAGCAGCCAGAGAGCAGATGGGGGAGACTTGGATGTCATAAATCCATATGCCTGTCAAGCGGGTCAGATGGGGCACCTTTACCCCCCGGCTCATGATAATCCAGCCCCAAAGCAGCCAAATAACCTTTAAAGAGGCCTGTTTTATTCTGCGCTGGAAACGACATAAGGTGGCAAATTGTGCTGAAAACTAATAAGGCGAGCTGGGCATGGACAGCAAAAATGCCGCTCCGGCTCCTGGCAGGGGACATCTGCATGCCCAGAGCTGCCAGCACTCCTCTAATAATACTAATAACAATTATTATTATCATTTCTACTAAAAGTAACAGCATTTATAGTGATGCAAACGAAAGCCATACTTTTTGTTATAAATGCATGTGTTCATATTCGGAGACATTCTTTCTCTTCCTGTATTTATAATCTAATTTATCTGTACCTGTCTATGTACTCTATCTATCGAATCTGTATATTTAATTTTCAGACTAATTATCTGCCATATTCTGAGCCTCTGTATTATTTATTAATTTAATAGAGAGTAGTTCTCTATTTCTGTCTCTCTTTCTTCATCTATTTATTCCCCCTATTTACATGTCACACTAATACGATCTTTATATCTATCTATCCATCTATTGTCCTGTCTAGCTTGCTATCTATCTATCTATCTATCTATCTATCTATCTATCTATTTCCTACCTTATTTTTACGCTAATTTCTATCAATCCCTCATATGTCACTCTAATACTATCTATCTATCTATCTATCTATCTATCTATCTATCTCCTTAATCATATGCCACGCTAATACTATATATCTTTCTATCTATCTATCCCATATTACATATCTATCTATCTATCTATCTATCTATCTATCTATCTATCTATCTATCTATCTATCATCTATTTCATATATATATATATATATATATTATCTATCTACACCGTTTGCTTAATTGCCAGTTCAATACATATAACAATTTAATTAGTCAAGCCTTCCTCTAGTCTTCCCTTATATATTATTCCTTCAATTGGATTTTGAGATCTGTTTCAGATTTTCCATATACTTTACAACCTAACACACAATAATTGAAAAGAAAAAATAGGGGAATTTAGTAGGGGTTGAGTAGAAGGGCCTTTCCAACTTTGTGCAGAAGTACTCAGTTAAATATTATAGAGGCTTTTAAAATGGAATTGGATAACCATACCTGTAAAGCACATAATATATTCCTTTTTGAGCCGATTAATGATTTTTAACTTGTATTCACCTGTTTTGTGTGCTTGTATGATTCTTTATTCCTCTCTATCTTTCTCCCCCCCCCCCCCCCCCCCGGCATGCCTGTTGAGCAGTGTGTGTTGTGTTAGGGTGGGTGGGTGGGTGGTGTGGACCCTCCTTACCTGCACCCTGGCCTCAGACAGTCCCAGCCTCTGACTTAGCTCCTCTCTCATGAAAGCATCAGGATAGTGAGTCTCGTCAAAGAGTCTTTCCAGTTCATTTAGCTGCTCCAGTGTGAAGTTGGTTCTGCTTCTCCTCTGCTTCAGCTTGGTCTGTCCATCCTCATCCTCGGATTTCACATCGTCCCTTTTCTCTTTGCATTCGTAGATGCCTGTCAAGAAGCAAAGAGGTAAAGGGTATCAGCTCATCAAAGCCTGGGCTCCGGCAGCAGTTCAATCGGGCCTTTACTTTCATATCTGGGTGCCTCCACCACCACCATTTTGATAAATGACCTGAAACACTGTCTTCAATTAACACGCTGTATTATCATTTATTCTTTATTCTTTTTCCCTAGTAAAAAAAATGATCGATGCAATTTGATTTCCCTTTAGTAGGAAGAAGCCAGTCATCTTAATAATTACTCTTCATCATCCGCCAAGTATTTCATGAACTGAACCACTCCAGCAGATACATCCTAATGTATTCTCAATCGATTTATATTAGTCCAATAGCGGCGCAAAAATCAATTGTGGACACGCTGAATGCAAATACAAAGGCATTGAGGATTTATATAATTTAATAAGGATAATGAATCCATTCAGTGACAGCGCACACTCTGCTCTGCTGCTTCATTACACACAATAAATAGATTAACAGCAAATGCTACACTGGAGTCTCTCTTGCCTGGATAGATGGAGGGAAGAGATCTGTATAGAGCCTCCGCCAAAGAAAGTCACTGCCAGCCCATACCACTGCCATGCATTACCCAAACTGGCATCCAGAGGAATAGACAACAAAAGAAAGAGAGAATAGAAGGAAGGAAGGAAGGAAGGAAGAAGAAAGGATAGAAGAAGATCTAGAAGACAGATAAAAGATAGATAGAGAGATAGATAGATAGATAGATAGATAGATAGATAGATAGATAGATAGATAAGAAGAGGAAGAGCAGGGGACCGATAGAAAATGTATAGATAGATGGAATGGAAGAACGACTATAGGAAGGGAGAGAAAGAGGAAATACAGAGCTAACTTACAGATACTTTTATTACAGTAGATAACATTATTAATTATGTTTAAAAATATATTAACATAGAGAAAAACATAAAGAACATATGGATCATTAAATACAAAGAGATGAAAAAAGAGACAGAAGAAAAAAATAGGAGACTACTGGAAAGAGAAGAAGAAGAGATAGATAGATAGATAGATAGATAGATAAAAATATATATAAATCATTGTATACTAAGAGATAAGAAGAAAAATAGGAGAGGGGGACGAATAGATTATGATATAAAGAAAATATTAGTATTATGATCGATGATTTACGGGATAGTACCACTCTACCACTTGTGACCCCGCCCCTTTGTCTCCACCCCCATCCTTTAGACTGTAAGCCCGCAAGGGCAGGGCACTCCTCCCTATTGTCTCCTGTGCTCACAACACTTGGTTTTAACCTGTGGCATCTAATTTTGTATTGTTCTCTTTACTATATGTTTTACCCTGTCTGTAATCATACCATGTAAAGCGCTACGGAAGTTGATGGCGCTATATAAATAAATAAATAATAATAATAATAATAGTAAGAGAAAAAGAGGAAGAGCCTTTAATTATTTACGAAGATATATTAATAGTAAGGGAAAAAGGTAGACATTTAAAAAAAAAAATATATATATATATATATTTACAAAAAGACGATAGATAGATAGATAGATAGATAGATAGATAGATAGATAGAGTGAGGGAGAGAGACAGAGAGAAAGCGAAAAAGAAACTAAAAATACTTTATACACTATATACACTTTTTAGATAGATCGGTAAAAAACGGTAAATAAAAAGTAAATTATTAAATGAATGGGGTTATTACAGAGAATTTGACAAACATTTGACAAAACTAGCCATATTAGAAATAAAAAAAAAAGATCAATGAATGATTGCATAGGAAGATTTAAAAGGCTATGAATAATTAAAGTGAGCTATAAAGGTGCAATTAAGTGTAATTAATGGCTGCATAGGTAAGGGAGAAGAAAAGATAGAGGGAGAAGAAAATAGAGAGGGAGAGAGAAAGAGAGAGAGAGAGAGAAAGAAAGAGAGAAAGAGTCAGACGGTGAATCCATGTATTAGTGTGAGCTGGCTGATGGGCTCCTCTGTCAGGAGCAGAGCCCTGTGCGGGTGTAGCATCAGTCAGTGCAGCTTTTATCAGTGCTTCTTCAAACAGCAAGGCAAGAAAGTAGCTCTGGAGGTGGTTAATGGCGCCTCAATTAGGAATCTGATTGTCAAGTGTCAACCCTTCCCTTTATAAGCTATCCATAAACACTACGGTAGTACTGATCTTGTACACCATGTCTGCATTTAGCCAGGCGGAAACATGACTGTATGAAAAGTACAGTACATATATATATATATATATATATATATATATATATATATATATATATACATATATTATAATATATGTATATATATAAATTTCCATTGATACAGTTTGGCATAACAGTAAATACATTATTGGGTGTATGCTGCAGCTCACAGGGCGTATGTGTGAATGGGGAATATATATATATATATATATATATATATATATATATATATACTCCTGACTCGCACATGGGTGTAATCCATTATAGAAAGTGCAGTTAGGCAGTGGGCTAGTGGAGAGAATGGAGGTGTAATTGTTTGCACGTGGTTATAGAGGAGTGCTGTGTAGCAGAGTGTCAGGGCTCTTATATGGCGCTGGCAATGGGGTTGAGAAGTGATGGAGGACCACAGCTGCTCGGTGCCCACGTGTTGACACATGGCATGGCCGCCCAGCAGATCCCCTTCCCCAACACCCGGCCATTTCCCCTTGCTGCAAGCAGTCATTAAGTAACGTGAGCTTTATTCCGGGCGTGCGCTTGCTCCGAGCCATCATACACCCAGAATTTAAGCAGTCGTTTATCGAGATCTTTCAAAGAATTATCGATTTCAAAAGCATGTCTAATATGTATATATATATATATATATATATATATATATATATATATATATATATATATATTGCTGCTGCTGCTGCTGCTTTATAATGCATTTTTCTTCACCTTGAATCACCAGTCTCCAGATGAAAACGTTTTGGCCTCCTCTCCCCCCATGGAGCCACATGTTCTGCAGATTGTTAGCAATAGTCTCTTTCCCCTTCCTATAGAAGAGCCATGTTAGCAATTTAGAAGTAGAGACACCTGTTTGCCGGGGTCACACACCATTTAGCGAGCTGTGTCCATGTGTCTGGCCTCTTGATGGCTTACATTGAGATATAGGGGGAACTGTCACTGCTTGAGGTCCACATATGATGTGGGGGGCGGGTGCTCCTGGCCTAATACCTGCCTGGCCCGCCTTATACATGACCACAGCCCCCCGATAATAATAATTAAAACCAATTTACTAGCATAAATATGAATATAAGAATAATACATTTACTGTTATGACAAACGATATCACTGGAAGTAAAGATGGTGCTGCTAATAATAATAATAACAATGTATCTACTGATCTCTACAATTAAAGATGCAAATAAGAATATTAATAAAGTATTTAATGTTATGCCAAACTGTATCACTGGAAATAAAGAATGTAATACTAATATTAATATTGCATTTACTGCTATGTCAGACTGTTCCACTGGAAACAAAGGAGGTAATATTGATATTAATAATACATTTACTGTTGTGTCAAACTGTATCATTGGAAATAAAGATGGAGGTAATAATAATAATAATATTAATGTTTTTACAGTTTTGTGAAAATGTTTTACTGGAAATGTTGGTAATAATAGTAATAATATATTGACAATTATGCCAAACAGTATCCATCAAAAATGAAGACGGTTGCAAGAATAGTAATGTATTTACTGTTATGCCATATTGTATCGACTGAAAATAAAGATGGCGGTAATAATAGTAATGAATTTACTTTTATGTCAGACTGTATACAATGAAACAAATAAGGTAATAATAATATAAATAATGTATTTACTGTCATGCCAAACTGGTGTTAAAAAAATGATGTATTTGTTGCATTGCCAAACTATTTTACTGGAACTAATGGTGGTAAAAAGTACTTCAATCAGTGTATTTACTGCTATGCAAAACCTAATCACTGATTGTTATTATGAATTATTATTTATTATTAATACTAATAATTATTATGATAATAATAGTAACAGTAATAACAACGTGCTATATGCAGATAATAATCTATATATAGCAACCATCATAGAATAATGTTAATAACAATTATTGCTTCTATTATCATTAATAGATAATAGTAATAATAAGAAGAATATTATATATTATGAAAGATTAGCTTACAAACTTTATAAATTATTGATCGACACACTTTTAGTAGTTTCGTTTCCCTATATATAGATATATATTAGTTTAGCCATTTTAATGTAGATTTTAAGGATAAAATAACATGTAACTGGAAGTGCATTAAGCAGCTTTTATATCACTCGCTGCAGGTTTTGCACCTGGGTTGCTATTTGCCATTAAAATGTAACAGAACTTGTCAAGGCAACAGTATATATATATATATATATATATATATATATATATAATGAAAGTTGAATCAATTGCAAGAAAAAATAAACATACTATATGTTCAGATTGATAAGAAGGTTGAACCCTATTGCCCAAAACAATTCTGAAGGGAAGGTTGGAAACTTTTGAACTCCAGTGTGACAAGCTCTGTGCCATTTATGATGGAGACAGCTGGAGGTTTGAAGTGGCAGGTTCTCTTCAGGACTCTGCTCTTTTGGATAGCCCTTGTGAGTAAGTATCTGGGCCTAACGTCAAAGTGACAAGCTAGGAACTTCATCTAGAGAGGAGAGGGGAGCAGTGTCTGTCCACCCCAGCCTCATGACTGCTGGATGGATCTAGCTAGGATGAGAAGAATCTGTGCAGCATACAGCAGGACAGATGTCTGGAGGAATATATAAAAATATAGACGAGCTTGTAAAACAAAATGGAACCTCACTATAGCACATGGTGTGAGTTTTTATAGACAGAAGACTGTAATAAAGCCATAACACAAGGTTTGTTCGATACGATGGAGCTGCAGAAGCCCCCTACTCTAGCCTGTGAGCGTCTACGGCTGAAACTGTTGCTGACCTCTCTCATCAACAGCAGCAGCGGCAGCCGCAGTTACAGTTGACCCCCCAGCTAGCAGCAGGGACTTACCTTCAGAGATCCTGGCTGTGCTGTAGTCCTTCAGCTTGTCCTTGTCAATATCGGGGTGCTCCTTGAAGAGGTGCAGCGGGCAGTGGTTGCCGGTGTCTGTAATGTCCTGGAGGTTGCTGTCCGAGTTGCCCAGCTCCCTGGCCCTGGCCAAGCCCGTCTCCAAAACTTCCCTGTAGGTGATGGACTCCTTCTTACTGCTGCCAGTGCCGCTGCCCTCTTTGCTCTTTTGGTCAAAGGATTTCGAGACAAAAGCTGTCAGCTCTTCCATGGCTGATCTGGCAGCACTTATCCACAGAGATCCACTAGGCTTGTACTAGGAGATCTACACGTCCCTCCTGGAAGGAAAAGCTTTTTATTGTTTCTCCTTTCTTTTTTTCTCTCTTTTTCACGACGAGGATGAACTGCATAGAGGTTAGATGACTCCTGCTGTTATTTATGCCTTTCAATTTGAGATCCCACTATTTATACAGGGATGGCTCAGCCCAGCCCCCCAGCTCTCCCTGTCTTCAGCAATTACTGACTACTTCTCCACAGTTGCAGGCGGATTCCTAGCTGCTCTCCCCCACCTCAGGCCAGCAATTGGCTTCCTGCTCATTTCATCACTGCCTGGCACCACTGCACCTTGACTTTCACACCACTACACACATACACACACACATATACACACACACACACACACACACACACACACACACACACACACACACACCAAGTGCAGGGAAAGCCATTGTCACTGTGACTGTGAGTAAAAATATTTGCCAACAGCCAAACACTGCGTTGGGTCATTTGTTTCAAGGGGACTAAAACTGAAAAATTGATTGGTGCCATTTTTTTACAGATTTGATTGTAGAAAAAGCTGAACTGCTTAGCAAAGCAAAACTTAAAAAATAATCGTTTTTATAGCATTATATATTCATTGTATTGTTGTATTGTATTAATGCATTGTTTAGGAACTGATCATTTTTTGAATCATATACGGGGTTTTCCCCACAAATATACATACATATACAACAGCATCAGTTAGCAGACTAGACAAGCATTCACAGATTCTAAAGACATAGTACAGTTATATAGTATATAACACATGGCATTAGATTCTGAAAAACTACTAAAAAAGTCCTAGAAGAATAATCATGTTATCTATATATATATATATATATATATATATATATATATATATATATATATTAATTGCACTGTCAAAATTATACACCTCACTTGTAACTGTAAAACTGTCCCATTTCAGTATTTATAAAAGTCTCTTCAAGCCTCTCAAACTACAGCCTCTCCAGAGGCTCTAAAATCGTTTGGATAACCATATACAAAAGCTGTTGTGTATAACCTTTTTGTTTTTGTTCTACACTGTTTATTTATTGTGTATTTATGTTTATTGTGCATTTATTTTATTGCATTTATGTAGTGCTCATCGTTTTTATGAATAGAAAATAGATAAAGAATTATAATAAAGTATACATTTTATTGTAGTTGAGGTATTTTGATTTACTTTTATTTTTCATTGATTTATTTGTGCTAACTGTATATTTAATATGCTTTTTATGCCATTTTAGAAGCCATTCTGTTCTGAGCTAACATCCTATGGTGTCAGCTCAGTGAGGCTGGTTTAGCTGATGAATATTGTTATCTAAGATAATTATTTTTGAAAAAAAATGTTTGTATAATGAATTTACGGCCGATGTGATTTATGGACAGAGTTGAGTCATGGGATTCTGATTTTTCCATGAAAATTTGGGATTAAGGGAAAATCAAAATGGAAAATATAAGCAGCTGATGTTCTACAAGTGAGGGTACATTGTAATTTCATGGCTGCCTATATTTCCAGGCTGTGGCATGATTTCATTCTCATTATTTAATCACATTACATAATGAATTCCACCCAGAGCTGCGTCAGTTGATGATGAGATGCTAAGAGCTGGATGCGATTGTTTCCTTTCCAGGGGAAGGGTGGCATTGCTCTACTCCCAGCCATAAACCAGCAAAACCTGTTTAGTTAGTCAAATCATCGGAAAATTGCCTCAGATTCTGTAAGCAGCAATACCAGGGCCTCCTTGATTGATTCCAATGGCTGTTTATATTAAGAAACAGTTGACTTGACTTCTTATAGTATTATCTAGATCAATATAATTCTTCCTTAGAATCCCTTTGGCGGGATCACTGGGCCTTTTAGATATAGAGAATAGATATAGAGAATTCTGAAAAGGTTCTGAAGGTTTGCTGCAAGCGTCAGTTTCTTGTGACTATGAAAGTATATTAACATATTAACCTATTTACAAGGCAAAAGATAATTACACTGAGCCTTCACTTAAAATAGCAGGAGGCGTGCTGATGGATTTTAATGGCATCAGCGGCCTGGCTGGGGAAATAGCTTCACATCCTGCTTTCTCTCTCTCTCCATATTGCCAAGGCAGACATGATGGATTCAATGAATGATATGGGACCACTTACAAAGCAATATGTCCCCCTTGTAGCGCTGCTTTGCTAGGATGAACAAGGTAAGCTACAAGCTTCTCTGGGAATAGTTGACTCAGGAGGCAATCTGTCTATTGATCTGTTTCATTCAGTCAATTTCTTCTTCCCAGGGACTTCTTGGCCGGGGCCAGAGGTAGCCATGTGCCAAGGTCATGTACCAAGGAGGTGCCAGACACTGTGAAGGTTCTCATTCATCCAGGTCATGGTATATCTGTATGAATCAATCAAGACGAAGGGACCTGCTGTGTTATTTTCTTTTGCTAAGACTTGCTAAGACTGGCTTTTTGGCTCTACCATCCAACACCCATGTTACTTTACAGACAACATAATACAGAGTTAAAACATAATATAACAAACACTGCTGACAATCGATTTGCTATATCAATCGCAGCTAGAAAAACTTATTATAAATCACAATATTAATAATATTTTTATGATGCCCTGGACAAATAAGGATGCTATAATAAATAACAATGAACCTGTATATTGAGGCTTATGTAATAATTCTAATAGACTATTGTATGCATAAATGACATGAACTACAGTATTGATACTCATGCTAAAACAATGTATAGTCCATATTAGCACTTACTAACACAGTTTAATAAACGTCTATACATTACGATATTGATATTGATAAGTAGCTTTAGATTAATTTATCATTAATAATCATATATATTATTATGAGTGGCTATGGGCTAATATAATCTTACTGAGATAACTAATAGTTCTCTATTGCTTTGTATAGATTTCTCCATAACTCTTTAATCCCCCTATACCATCTAACATGGGTCTAACCAGGTTTATAGTAATTCTGGTATGATGTTAATAACTCTGTAATAAATAGCTAGCAGGTGACATTAATAAAAATATAGATAGAATCTTATTATTATTATTATTATTATTATTATTAATAATAATAATAATAATAATAATAATAATAATAATAATAATAGCCACACTGAAATTGTATAATATAATCAATGTTATTAAATCATACGTATAATCCTAATTATAATAAAAATCATAATAGTAATATTCTTCTTCTTATTATTATTATTATTAACACTATTATTATTCATATGAATACGTTTACTATTTTTTCACAATAAACTATTATTACAAATAATAAAATTGATAATAAAAAGATAAAGAAGAACAAAAATCGTGCAATACAATATAATATCAATAATAATAACATTTTTTAAATGTAGTTAAAAATTCTATTATTCTATTCTACATGACTGTGGACCCACTGCCTTCACGGCCTCAGCTATTCAGCTCCTGGTAATGCGGTCTGTGCCCTCAAAGTATTGACCAGATGTAGGTCAGAGCTGTGTATGTGTATGGCCCTGATTCTAAATGTTACCTCTTAGCTCCAGGAGTGGCCCAGGATGGGGGTAGAAAGAGAAGTCTTACATAAGATTTAGTCTTTATGTGAGTTCGGAGAAATGTTTAAAGCCAGGTTTGGCTTAATAAGACATTATATATATATATATATATATATATATATATATATATTATTAATTGGATAGTAACGATAATCTCTGTGCGAATCTAACTATTCGGAGATGCTATATCCAGGTACTGCTGGAGGATCTGGTGATGAGAGCTGGGCATGACTGGCATGGCTCTGTCCTGGCTACCTTCATCTTTCTGGTGGTGAAGACAGATCCAGGGCAGCACTTCCATAAATAAGCATCTGTCAAACGTGGGGAGGAAAACTACTTATAGCACAGTCAAGATGGCAACCAGCCTTCGGAGCAGCCTTCATCATCATTATTACTTAGGTTGTAGGCAATGGATAGACTGGCAATGTACAAAGACCCATACATTTGTGGTCCTACCATCCTTTAATAAATATTCACTGAAATTCACGAATTAAACGTTGGGTTTATAATGGGCTCTTTCCAGCATCAAAGCAGAAATCAGGTTTGTGTTTCATACCCTATCACGTGGCCAGGATGATGGTGCCGGGGCCCCTGAGGGGTCTATGGCCATAAGACCCATGCTACAGCAGGAGCGACCGTTCCCCAGAGTCGGGTGGACTATGCTTACTATGGAGATTTATTTCATGGTTTCCATGGTAACAGATCTGGATCATCCGCTCTCTTGTGCCTACCCTGCATAGAAGGGGCTGCCTCCCAGCACCCCACCCCAGGTCACTGCCCCCTTACTCTACCTGTATAGATATATATACAACATTTGCATTGGCAAATTCTAGACCTTTGCTGTAGTATTTTTACTTTTTATATATTGTCTACATTCATAGACCATATCTATGCCCTTTATAGTCTTCTATACATATTATTTTTAATAATGCTTTTACACATATGATTGCTATGGTTGTTAATGCTGAAGGGATAGGTTGTAAAAATGCACCCTTGCCTCTAGCCAAGTACATCTGTTTATATTTACAAAAACTGATTCTGAGACTGTACTATTAGATATAATATAATGTTATATAAATTAAGGCAAAAAGTTTTTACCCTTTAGCCATTAACATTATGACCAAGTGACTGCCCCCTGTCGAATGGCTACCACCTCTCAGGTAATTCCCCTTCTTGTCTGTCACCCATGTTAAATGGCTCTAACCAAAATAAATTCATATGTTTGCAACAAATGTATTTGGTGAATAAATAAATGATTTTTGTTATAGTTATGACCATATAAGTTACATACATCCATTCACTTTGTTGGGCATATGCTACTATATATTTATAGCGCATCCTACTTACATGTACCATATCATCTCTAAATATTGGCTGCATTTACTATATATACTATTATTATATATAGTAAATAATATTTATATTAGCTGTATTTACTATACAGAGTATATTCATACATTTACTATATAGAAATCTTAAATGTACCATGTAATACTGGATATGTGCATTATTAAAGTATTACATGAGCCATTTGCTGTATAGAATACATACTAACTGCATATAGAGTACTGTATACATAGTGCTTTGCTCTGTAGAGCACATACATACATCTAATATATAATATACTGGCTAGTTTCCCCAAAAAATATAGTAAATTTAACACCCATTGACTACAGTACCTAGATTACTCTTTAGATGCTCTTACTACTTACAATGCACACTAGCTGTATTTACTATAAAGAATACATTGTAGATGCTTTGCTGTGTAGCCCACATTCATAAATTACTATGATTGTTTATTTATAAAGCACCATCACCTTCCATGACTCTGTACAAAGTGAACATATCAGTGGATATCTCATAATATAATATACATAAGATACAAACTTACATGTATTTACTATATATAATACATACTGCACTAACTGCATTCTCTGTAGTATTTAGACTACTTTATAGATGCCTTTACTATTTAGAATAGGGGTTCCCAATCTTGTTTTCATAAAGTATCACTTTCTGTTCTCTAAATATCTCATGTACCATCTAGATGGTAGGTATGGGATGTCATTCAACTAAAAACCATGGGAAGACACACAACCATTTAAAAGGCATAAAACACATAAAATACACAGACATATGTTTACAACCTTTTGGAACAGTGCTGTACATATATAGTTATGGTAAAATGGATGTTAGTCTAAAGCTTTGTCAAGTATCACCTGATAGGATCTCAAGTACCACCAGTGGAACGAGTACCAGTGGCTGGGAAATCCTGATCTAGAATACAGATTTGTTGCACTTCTTGTATAGGCTAGTATGCATATCTTCACTAATTAATTTTTATAATTAATTTTATTATATAGGCTTTACATTTAATAAATTCTATATACATACATTTACTGTACTCTATAGGCAAATGACATGCATTAACTTATTAAGATGCTACATTTCCTATGCAGATTGTGAACACACAATTACAATATAGAATTAGATACAGTACATGCATTTATTACATACATATATATATTTTAGATAATATATGCTGCGACTACAATTGATAAGGGAGAAGGATGGGTAAATCATTTAGAGCCTCTTCCACCTTTAACTGAATACATGTATATTAAGTTCACAAAGAATTTTCAACCTAACAAACCATAAAGTACATCTCCTGCACCCAGATGGGTGTTGTGATGGATCAGTTCTACAGGTGAGGTGCAATAAGGTAGATTTTTTTTCAGTCCCCATAGAAGCTCACTATAAAGCTAATTGATCACCCCATAACATGTTGTTACTTAAAACTGTATAAGAAATAATATCTGCCTCATTAGCGCCATGATGGTGTGTGCCACGTGATAAAAATATTGATTAATATGTTTTTCACCTAAGATGCCCTTTGCATGCACATAGGGGCATCGTAGCTGATAAATATGTTTATCAATATTTTAACATTAGCACATGCAAAACAGACATTTACAAACTATTAGTGTACAGTAGTGTAGCATCTGTCAGTGATTCCCATAGGATATAATGGGCATGTTACACAACATTTGTGAGTTTAACTGTTTTTGTATTTTTTCTTTTTTAAATGTTGGCTTGGTAAAATGACAGGGGCCTAATAATGTGTATTGAAGTTTATTGAGCTTTTTGATTATCCTAAAACCTTTCTGTGAGTTTTTTGTAATAACTGTTTATGTTTGTCCCATTTGAAGCATATATAATTTTATTATTAAAGTAGGCCCTTCATCATTTTTAACCAAAAAGTACATATTTTCTCTTAGGGTATGTGTTAAGTGTGCCTGGATGTGCCACCTGCTGGAAAAGTGATAAAAAATGGTTTGCAAATACAGATGCACCCTGCCTTAGTGTAGGTAGTAACTAAAAGGCAGCTTGTTGCTAGTTAGAAGAACCACGTCCGTGATTTTACACTATTGTGCGCTAAAAAAACAGAATGATGTAGTGCACCAAGATGAGCTTGTGCCATTGAAAAGGGAACACTGTAAAATTAATAATAAATTAGGCCCTAAACATATATGAGTCATATAGGGCCTGATTTACTATTTATTTTACTGTGTGCCCATCTCAGCAATGCAGGGCTCTCCTGGTCACACTCCATGATGCTGATTTTGAGCACCCAGAGTAGTGTAGCTAACTAGTAGCAGTCTTACTTTTAACATGTTACTACATAGGCTATGCCAGGGTGTGCCAACAATTGCTACATATATATATATCAGTATTCCAGCAGCTGATGTACCCAAACGCACATAACACATAAAGAGCAAAAATGTACTTTTTTCAGCTATGACAAACAGGGTACGCTTATGTACCCTCATGTGGCGCACCCTGTTGTAGTGCTTGATAAATTAGGTCCCATATCTTTAGATTGTAAGCTCGCAAGAGCTGGGCCCACTCAGCTGATGTATTCCGGCATCCCTGTTGCATTGGACTCATAATATTGTGTGTATTATATGCATTATCATCATTGTTGTATCCCTGTACTTCTACCTCATACAGTGACCATGATAGCCCTTTATGAATAAACAATAATAATTATAATTATTATATGTTATGGGAATTGAGAGCCCTGCACCAGTAAAAACAGGCACAATCACAAGTGCTGCATTTCTGACAATTTAGACACAACAGTGAAGCACACCAATGCACACAAGCCCGGAGCGGTGGGCTTCTATGTCAACAGCTTTCAGGGAGCAGTTGGTTGGTGCCTTGCTCAGGGGCACTTCAGTCTTGCCCCATCTGGGAATCGAAACCTCCAGTCACAAGATCACTCTCTTATCCACTAGGCCATAAATGCCCATTTACTAAATGTAGGGACCTAACTACTTTCTAGCTGTGATGCTGCATAATAATCAGCTCTCTGTGATGTGATGAATCTAGAGGAGGAGGCAGAGGGAGGGGCACGAGGAGGGAGGGACCAGCAATCCTGTACCGCTCTGCTCAGCTGATTGGGTGACAGGGATGAAAATGAAATTGTCATTGGATGAACCTGTAAACCATGATAGCCAAATGTAGCCTGACACAATGGTGAAACGGTTAGCTTTGCCTGCTGTATCACTAGGTATAGATGGCACCAGATCAGGTTGGGGGTCAGTCTCCAGTCTCGTTGAGTACCACCTGAGAGGATCTCGAGTACCACTAGTGCCATATGTTGATAACCCCTGATATAGACTATATACTTCCCTATACAGGCTAAGGGTTTGATTTACCATTTCTTTTTTAAGAACAAAAATCTCACCTTGGTATGCTCCATTATGTTGGCTTTTGAGTGGACCTTAGTGTAATATCCCTGACATAGTGCAGCTAACTACAAAGGCTATGCCAGGGCGCACCTATATGTGCAACCTATATGTACCACTATTCCAGCAGGTGGCTGGAACTAACACTAACAGAAAATAACACACTAACACACTAACAGAAAATAAAAATGTACTTTGTGGTTAAATACTAACAATATAAGGACTAATACAAAAAGATGTATGATGATGTGCGACATATGTGACAAACATAATGGTGACTTGTGAAGTGAAGTTTAATATGAAAATTTAAAAAAATTACATACACAGATTTTTGTGCCCCTTATATATCCATAAATCCTTGGAACAGTCTGAAACTGTTAAAACAAAGCATATTGCTCCTTGATAGCAGAACTGAATGTCGGAAGTTCTACACTATAGTCATCAGAAGGGAGCATACCCTGGTGCTGCTGAAAAAGGCGCATTGTCAAAGAAACAGTAAATCGGCCCTATATGTTTACATTTACTATTACTGGGCCTTATTTACTATAGAGAGCCGAACTAAACTGGTATCACTAAACTATTTGCTCTCACACTGACGGAATGCCATATGTATTACCGGGCTCTAGGCATGAATCAGAATTCTTGCCTCCATTTAACAGGCACACAATGTCCTGTCCCATAGAACACTTTGCAAAATGAAATGCAGTACATAACTGCATGTGAAAACAAACTGATTTTTTAAACCAAAATGTGTTTTAATTATATGATATACAATGTACAAATATTTTTATTAGTGCTTATGAAGTCACACCTTGCAAATATGATTCCTTCACCGGCTCCTGAGACTCAGTGCAGAGCAGTGAGCACACCTATGCTAAACCCATTTAACCCCATCTTGTTAACACACACACATCGCAGAAATGGCATTGTGCAGAAATATGTTACAATGCAGAGGATTGGCGAGTTTCTGGCCTCTTATAGGACCACGGATAACATTTTATAACTTTGATGATCTTCTGAGCCTCATGTGCTATAGGGAGAGCGCAACAACTGTTATGAGCTTATGCCGTGTTATACAAGGCTTTGAAAGCACCAATGTCATTGCGTGATTGTGATTTCCTAGCTAGCTTACCTATAGATTTTGCCACCCTCTGTTGCCAGACCATATTTCACTATTTTGCACTATACATGTTTAACTGTGATTTTTGAAAGAATGTCCAGAGATTTCCCAGAAAAATTATATATATATTTTCAGCAGAGTTTGGACTTTTTGTAGTTTAAAAAAATAAAAATGTAAGTTTTTTAAAGAAAATCATCAAGCGTGTAAAATCATATTGCGCCCCATTCCTCCTGGTTACAACAGTACCATATATGTATTGGTAGACACCCTTTCCTGCCCAAGAGACTCTCCCAAACCAGGGCTGTGGAGTCGGTAGATAAATGTTCCGACTCCGACTCCTCAGTTTTTTGTACTTCCGACTCCGACTCCCCGACTCCGACTCCTCTGTATTAATATGTGAATGTATTTTATACATTCCTTGAAGGAAAGAAAGGCAACATACATGTCATTACCTCTAGAAGAGACAGGTAGTTGGGCAGAAGCTGCCTTCTCCTTTCTGTGTGCTGATCTTCTGCTGAAGATAGGGCAGTGGGAGGATCCAGAAAGGGGCCTTTATTATAAAACATGATTTCCCTAGTAGAACCCCATAGTCATGTTTAAAGTTTAAGCTAACAATCGAAGTTTACAAGTTTGTATAGCCTTTTGCTGTTTTTCCAATGGTACAGCTTCAGTCTTGAACTATTGATCCTCCATTCCCTTCACTTATACAAGTGTCTCTAGTCCTGCAAAAAACATATTTACTTAATCCCTTATCAGTGAGAGGCTAGGTTACCCATGGGTTCCCTGTAAATGTAGAACACAACACTATGCAAAGTATAAGTATTGCCGCTTCTAATTGTGGGTTGCGTGCCATATAGTGAAGCACATGAAAAGCATGCTTCTTCACGGTCACTTAACGTGTTCGTTTTGCGGTTACGTGAGGCACTGCATGCATTGGTCTTCTATTCTTACAATAGAGAAGTCATTAATTATAACTTTTTGTGAATTGGGACATTTAAACTTGCTAAATCAAAATTTAGTAGGAGTCCGAGTCGGTGCATTGTTTGCCGACTCCGACTCCAGGTACCCAAAATTTCCTCCGACTCCTCGACTCCGACTCCACAGCCCTGTCCCAAACAGCAGAGATTTTGAGATGAAATACAACTGCTATACGTACCTTGTAGTTTGTCAAGAAAAGCAACCCTTTACATTTGAAATACCCCTCACAAACTATATATTCTCTCGAGGAACACACCTCAAACTTTCTAGGTGTACCAGAATTGTGACACATCAAGTCAACAACCCATGGGTGCACCCCCAGCATCTCTGGGCTGAGACGTGCTCTGGTGCCCAGCAATCCAGATATGCTGGGGACAGAAGCATGCCACAAACTACAGGAAAATGGGGAATGCTGTCACTTAAATCTCAATCCGCCATTTTTGAGATCAACCTATCAGCAATTTTAGATTTTCTGGGTGGGCATGGCTACAAGCCCCTTATAAAAGACACAGAAAAGGAAGAAGGATCGCCTCCAGATAGGGTGGAAGGCGAGACCAAGGCGACAGGTGGAGTAAAAAAGGGTTTTGGTTAGCTTTAAAGCGGAGAAAAAACCATTTCTGGGTGCTCTGCTTATTATGTTTGTCCACCCCCACCCATCGCACAGCTGGGCAATGCTTTTTGGAAAAAAAATGGATTTTCCACATTGAGGTCACAACCTTTTGAGATCTCAAAGTTGCCAGGTAAGGTGCAAATACCTGCTGCTCACAGCCCCGGCTTTCACAATAGGTTGGGCAGAGGAACGCGCACAGCTAGAGGTAAGCCTGGTATGCGGCGGCCAGTGATCACCGTGTCTTACCAGGCAAGGTGAGCTTCACACAGCAGGGCATCCTGCTATAGGATAGCCTGGGACCAGGCTAGCGCCTCGGAGATGAGAGGGTTTTGATCCGCTCTAAGATAACCATGCTTTACTTAGGCAGTACTATGCATATTTTGGCATATTTTGTTAATCAGATTACATATACAGAGCTACACATATACATGGGTTAGGGGCTTGGTCTGCTTTATGGACTAAAAAAGTAAATTTATACATGTTACACATGTGACAAACATAATAGTGATATATATGATCCAGGGGGTTTTACACATCAGGGCATCTCAATACACGATGCCCCTGTAAGATGATTGAAAACACATCAAAGGGATCCTCTTCTTAAAATGTATCAGTCAGAAGAAGGGCACTAATATTTTTTCAAGACATTAGATATACTGTACGGTACCATGGAACACAGTGATGACAGTTATCAAAACGTGGATACAATTGGGTACAGCAGTAAAATTACTATGAACTGGACATCCTTCCAGTTGACTACATTCTCCCATGTTCTTCATATGTCGAAAACAAAGTCTTTTCTTACAAAGAAAAACATTCAAGCCCGGATTTGCTTTGCCAAAACTTATGTCAAGTCTCCAAAACTCAAGGTCACATAGGTCCTCACTTTGTATAATGCAGCTTGGCAGGTTTCAGAAATCATTGAAAGCACAAGATGGCAACAAGTCAGTAAGGGCTGTCAGGAAGGTTGCTACCTGGCTGGTATTTTTTTACTTTACTTTGCTGTTTTTTTCAATGGTAGATGTAATTGTGGGTATACATTTCCCATCCTTAACACATGTTGAAGAACTGTCATCAAATCTGATCCTCTGAATAAACAACATGTCTAAAAACCGTTAATATTTCTGATGTTATGCTTCAAATGATGTTCCACCCCCTATATGTATGAATAAATACCCGACTGAGAAAAGTCATACTAAGCTAGTAATTTCAATATGGGCCTACCTGTTTCTGTATGCCCTGAAGCCTCTGCCATGCTAAGTCTTTATGGTGACACATTTACTGTAAAGGCACATGTAACATGTGTGAAAACGTGTGTAAATGTGAGTGAAATATACAGAAGCTTAAAGTATCCTCATCATAAAATCTGACTCTAGTAGAAACAGCATGTATATAAACCTCCAACTGAGTAGTTCATTTTTTAGTTACAGTAAGTTCAATAAACACTGACCAGGCCTATTATTTCGCTGGGGCCTGCCTTTAACCACATCCACTGAAGCCTCCAACTGTCAGTATTATTTCTGTTGACACAGTTTTTACAAGCATGTGATTTAGAGGCAATGGGGGAATTGTTGGGTGTCTTATATATGCTAGGTAGAGTTTGGGTCCACTTTAAAGCAGTTCTAATGTCTGAAAAGTCAGAATGCTGTTTCTCCATGTGATGCATTCTGATTTTGGATTCCCCACAGCCTAACTAAAAAACATCCAAGCTTGAAACTGGCCTAATATACATACTGCATTCATGTTCCATTGCTGAACTTGGTGCTGCAGAGAACCGCATCCCCATTTTCTCGCTCTCTACAATGGACCACAAATGACCTATGGGTGGTCACAATCAAAGGCTGGGAGTACAGGATGTGCTTCTCTACAAGGTTGGAGCTGATTTGCTCTTATCTTAGCTTAGGCTCATCACTGGAGCCCATAGGTGCTCTTATCCACAGCTTAGTGGTTTATTTAAGAAGCACTGGTACCATGTAGTGCCAGATGAGTGTCAGGTTAGTGTCAGGTAAATGTCAGGTCCCAGTGCAAAAGGTGTATTTATGAAGTCCAAAATACAGAGAGCCTGTGATAGTGCCAGGTAGCGTCTCATCTATCACCTGTGCCAGAAATGGGATGAGTGCCGGAGTTCCCTACAGTGCCAAATAAGATGAGGCGCTCACCCTGCACTGTGTGGCCTTATCCCATATATTTCAGTGGGCTGACTTGGGTCTAATTTTTTGGGCTAATTTTTTGTAGGCTATTGCATATGCTATGGGATCCCTGGGCTGTTTGGAATTGTTTTTGTATGGATGTGGCATGTCTTTCAAATCTCCCCAATGCAATTCCTGTTTTTTGTGGACCAAAACCCACCCTAAAACTCCAGGCCAGGCATACTTGCTCCCCCCTGGACACCCCGATTGGGTGCCCTACTGTGTGAAATCCCCCAGGCCGCCTGAAAACTCACCTTCGTTCCTGGTCCAAAGCCGCATGCGTGAGCAGCAGCCGCATCCCCGCTACCCCTTTAGCATGGTTCATGCCCCACGGCAGGCAATTGTGAATTGCTAGCGGGGGCAGCCGGCATGCTGATTGGATGAGAGGACTGTCCATGTGCCGTAGGCCCGGGAAAGGGTATATGAGATCGGGTGACCTGGGGGTTTCACACAGCAGGGCACTCCCAATTGGGGTGCCTGGGGCTAAAGACCAAAACCCAGGATAATAAATAAAAATAATAGATTAGGCTCCCAGTCTCATCACTGGAAGAGAGAAGTGCTCTTATCTGCAGGTTCGAGCCTGATTTATCAAGCATCAGTACCTGTTAATACCACTGCGCGATTTAAGAAAAAAGAAACAGGCAGCGTCGATACAGCTGCCCATATTCATCTTATTTAACACTAGCGTCTGTAGGTTGATTGAAGCTGCGCTGGTTTATAGTGGAGCTGTAGATCAAAATCCTATAGAGCACAATGGGCAGAACTG
Source organism: Gastrophryne carolinensis (assembly GCA_027917425.1). Lineage (NCBI taxonomy): Eukaryota > Metazoa > Chordata > Amphibia > Anura > Microhylidae > Gastrophryne > Gastrophryne carolinensis. The sequence goes on from CM051236.1 coordinate 195,836,283, forward strand.
TATTAATGTGTTTATAATTAATATTGCACACATTTTTTTGTATTGAACATTTTTTTCTGCTAAAATCATTTTTCATGCTAATTTTGCTTATCAGTGTGTAAATTGAACAACAGCTAAAACACACAATAAACGTACTGTAAAGTTTGTCCCCAGCAGTGATATCTTGTAACTTTAATGATGAAACGCTAACCAGTGCAAAAATACGCTGTCAATCTTTTCAGATTACGCTGTGTACTGCCAAAAAGACGGCGGTACAAAGTGGAGCACAATTGCACTGACAGAGGCCAGGTTGGGTCCGAAAGGCACTGACACAGGCCAGTAATGCAACAAATTAAAGCAAATTAGGGCCTTATTCATGAAGGGATAGCGTCAGGTAGTGCCTTGTAAACAACAGGTAGCGACAGGTGAACGCCGGACACGGCACGCAATTACACATTTATCAAGCGGATTCTGTTGAGTGACTGGGATAACGCCATGTAGCTTCCGATTCATCATTATCCCAGCCTCAGTGTACAGCGCCGGCGTTCAGCCTTGCAGAGCGCCACGTATTACCTGTCGCTACCTGGTGCTCTCCCATACATTTCAATGGACGTTCTTTTACTTCTCTTTAAACAGGGTGTTTTTATTATTATTTTTTGTTTTATTCTCAAATAATGTTGGGATCTCTCCTGTCCTTGAAAAAGCAATTTTTTCATTTTTTTTTCTATTTTTATATATTTATGCAGTATGTGTATGTTTTCGCTTTGTTACTGGTGGATACATGTTCAAAAACAGCCTTTAATCACATAGTCTCCGACGCTCTGGGCTACAGCGAAGCATTTTTGAGCGCCGGCGGTGTGTGAGGCTGTTTTTTTAATGAATATGGTGTGAGTCGGTCGCACTGACCAGGCGCTACCATTCGGTCTCATACAGCTCTGTACTGGTCATATAGCGACTCCCCACAATGTATTCATCAATGCTGCACAGCGACTGAGGCGCTCTGAACTAGCGAACCATGGCCGAGCACAGCGACTACCAGCTGGCGCTCAGAATTGCTACAGACGCGCATCTGTTGCTATCTGCCGCTAATGATGAATCAGCCTGCCCGTTGACATTGGGCTCTGTGACTTCCAGCTCCATTCTAGTCAAAATATCAGTGCCAAAAAAGAAAGAGAGGCCGGCGCTCCAAAACTGGTGCTAGAGCCACCAGAAAGATGCTTTATGGCGCACATCATAAATAAGGCCCTTAGTCTCATCACTGGAAAAACAGATGTTGGCATTTTAGCATGGCCTACATTTGTGTATAAGCATGCTGGGGAATTTAAAAGCGGGATGCACCTGCGAGAGGTTGTTGAGTATCAGGTTATTTACGTATTTGTGAAAAACTTTTTTGGAGAACCACACTCATCTCAAACCTTATGAAATGCTGTCCAGCTGAGAGAAAAAGAGAGCTCTTCACATGACATATTTACCAGGGGGCGTAACTTGAGGGGTGCAAGAGGGTGTGCTCTGAGCCAGAATGTCAGGGGGACCCCAGCACTGTTGCTCCATCACCTTTTTTTTAATCATATCTGTGATCACTTGCCACCATTTAGAACAAGGACGCAGCATTTGTCTCATTAGTTGAATAGCTGCATTCAAATGAATTAAAAGAAGAAAGGGCCCCATTTAATGTTCCCACCAGGACCCATCAAATTTAATTACGTCACTGATCTTCCCACTTGCATTAAGTTCACAGAATACATGTGCATAACATTTGGTTAAAAATGAACATTTGGATATGTGTCACAGCTGCATCCAAAGCGTTAGTAAATCAACCCTCTGTTAATGTGCAAAGGATCTGCTTCAAATGAATGAAATCAAATCCCCCGATTACTTGTAGGGGCAATCAGAATCTATTTATTCCTGGACACCTGACGTTGCCTTATTATAAGTACACTAGTCATGAGAGAACCATGAAGCATGCCATCATACCATATTCACCAGTCACCATATTTATCAGGCTGACATACTGCTCTGCTTGCAGCAGTCTGATGGCGTATTTCATTGCAATCCAGGTGGGAAAGACCTAAAAATGTACACACACAGAAGCAGGGCCGGCTCCAGGTTATGTGGGCCCTTGGACAACAGCGTCTCAGTGGGCCCCTTTGTGGTATATCATGGCAAGTGCGACGGTAATCTAGGATACTATGGCCCTTATTTAACAAGGGATAGCGCCAGGTAGCGACTGGTGAGCGAACGGTAATGACGGTCACCGCCACGAGAACGCCGGCTCCCCACCACAATCACACATTTATCAAGCCGATCCTGCTTAGCGACTGAGATAGCGCCAGATAGCGACTCATTCATCATCCAGCCTCACCCCACACTGCCAGCGAGTGACCTTGAACAGCGCCAGGTATGACCTCTCGCTACCTGGCGCTCTCCAATGCATTTCAATGGAACAATCTTTATATATTAATAATTAATTGTTAATAATTTTTTTTTTTTTTTATGTGAAAATTTCTGTTACCACTTCTGCCATGTTAGATATTTTTTTTAAGGTAAAAAAAAATAAAAAAAAAATTTGTGCAGAATTGATATTACAGGTCTGATATTAATGTATTCATATTACAAAATGTTTTTATAAACTTGTTTTTTTTGGTTTCCAAAAATATGGTTGTTTGGGGGTTAAAAAACTACTTTTAACCCATCGCCGCCAGCGCTCTGGGGTTTAAACATGCATTTCACAGCGCAAGAATTTTTTGAGCGTGATTTGTTAATGAATATGGTGGGAGCCGGTCGCTATGGCCATTCGCTATCATGCGCTCCCATACAGCGCGGAACCTGTCAAATAGCGACTCATCACCTTGTATTCAACATTACTGCACACCGACTGAGTCGCTATCAACAACCGAACAACGGCCAAGCACAGCGACTACTAGCGGGCGCTGTGAAAATACCGCTACAGTCGCTCAACTGTCGCTACCTGGCGCTATTAATAAATCAGCCTATATGTCCTGCATATATATTTCTGTGACTCCCCCTGCCTCCGCTTAAAGCGGATCTGTAGTAACAAATGTTTATAGATTGCTTAAAGTGGATCTAAACCAGACCTAGACATGCAGCCAGCGATGCCATCTCTTGCATCCTTATCAGGCTCTGCTCAGCTGTGCCCAGCGTAACGTAATGGCTGGAGTGCTCGCGCACAGCCAAGAGATGCAATGGGTGCCCCGTGGCGACAGTGAGTGCGACTAGGATTTCAGTCAGCTTCTCTAGCCAAACCTTATCATGGTTGGAGAAGAACCGTGTCTGTGCCGTGGGCTCACTGGAAAGGTAAGCTCGAGGCCTACCTTTAGGGTCGTGCTCCTCTTTCATGGGTTTTGCTCTTCTTTAATCTGTTCCCCTTGGACCACAAAATGAATGCGTACCAAACCAAAACCTTCATGTTGATAAACTGAATATGCAGAGTGCAAATGAAGCCTTTCCTAGACCCTAAGATTAAAACAGACATAAAGTGAATTAAGAATTAGAAATCCCACATGCCATCCCATATGAGAGTCAACTTAACCCCTTACAATTATAACTTTAGGCAAAGTGCATGAGGACCCTTCCCACTACATGCACCACCACAGACACAATTTCAGGTGACCCACATTTTTGGGATGGAGACGATTTGGGATGTCCCACTGTGTGAACCCCCCAGATCACCCATAGAAACTCACCTTTCCCTGTTTCTAGGGCACATGCTCTAGTCCAATCAGAGCCTTTTGCCCTGCATATTAACGGCACAGTTTACTGCAAATGGGATGCATGCAGCTGCATCCCCAGCAGGTTCCAGTGCTCCTGCCCTTAGCCTATCTGAATGGTTTGGTGCAGGAGCACAGCTCAGAGGTGCCGGGGATGCGGCCGCCGATGTTTACATCAGCGAGGGAGCCAGGAAGAAGGTGAGTTCAGTGGTGACTGGGGGGGTTCACACAGAGGGGCATCCCTATTTGGGATATCTCAGGGGGAGATCAGTGGCCAGCCATAGAATCTTTTATCCAGCCCCATCCATGTAGGGATTTGCTGCTTTAAAGTAGACCAAACCCCCGCTCTAGAGTCTAAAAAAGTGATCTTATGGCATATGTGCAGCTCGGCCCTGGCATTTTTGATGTATATGCTCTGCCACCCCCTCATGGCAGAGGTAGCAGGGAATGCAAGGTCAGGGTTAGCCGCACATTCCACGGCATCCCCAAGTGCACTCAGGCTGGCAGACATTTAACACATGTGTGCACATTAAGGATGCCTGGGCCAGGCTGCACATGCGCTATGGGATTGACTTCAGGGGACTACACACAACAGGACATCTCTTTTAGAGCCTAGAAAATGGGCCACAGGAAACACATTGCAGGGATCTTACCCTCAGAGGCTAAAGAGGGCAACATTATGCAATTCATCTACTACACCTACATCTTCCTCCTTTTTTAGGCAGAACAGAACCGTATATCTGGGTAGCAGCATGGTCTTTAACAGGTTAATAGAGGCCATTGCCAGGACATACAGTGCTGTACTTAAAACAAATAGGAAGCAGGGTGTATGTGTCCCAGCAGCAAGGGTGTCAAAAAAAGACCCTTCTCTGATGCTCTATCTTCTAGAGCTGATCACTCCTCTCTTCCTCTTACTGTATTTCTAACTACAATCACTGAGGGCTGCTTGCTGCTTTTCACTGGCTCCCTTCAATGCAATGCGGAGGAGCACTGTGGTTACTGAGAATGAGCCCGGTATTGAGCAGAATGGGGCCCCCCAAAAAAATGGCAGCTGGAGTGGCGTGAGGAGAGCCCTGGCACCTGACTGACTATGCCGTGTGCTGATGCCAGTACTACACAGTTCATATTTGCTATTCCAGCATAAGCCATAAGAGAACCAACCACCTTATTTGCTTGCCATGGGGTGTAAAAGACTCCAAGCCCTGCTGATTTACTGCTCCTGGGGCATCCCAGTCAGGATGCCCCCCCGTGTGAAACACCCCCGGAGACTCCAGCACACAATCACTTTTCCTGGGGGTCCCATGTTTCTCATGTGCCACAGCTCTGTCTGAAATAGGGTTGTATGCCATGCATTAGTATGCATGGCACTGACTAGACAAGAGCTTGCACATGCACCAGGGGAAAATTAGTAAGTTAAGTGTGAGGCTTTATCCGGGATTTCACAGAGCCAGGCATCCCAAATTAGGATTCCAAAACCTAAACCTGGGTTGATGAAAATCCTGGGTTTTGGACCACTTTAAAGCTGAGGTCCTTAATGACCCCCACCCAGTACTGAGGTGGATTTGGGCATTTAAAATTACAAACAAAGCTTGCCTTACCAGTGCTGGCTACCTGCTCGCCACCGATTGGCAGCAGCCTGCCTCTCAGAGTCAGCCAAACAGTAGGGCAGCAGCAGGGCACATGCTGCACATTGATTGGCCAACTAGGAACTCAATTACAGCCGGGATGCTAGCTCAGAAAGTGCTGCTTATGGTGGGGGAACAGGCAGCCGGCACTGGTAAGGTAAGGCTCAATTCTTATTTTAAATGGCCACCACAGGCCTGGGAAGGGCGGCATCAGAAGCAGTGGTTGGACTCCTGGTTTAAAGTGGACCAACACCCACGGGTGATCGGCCCGGGAATCTATAAGATTCCTGGGCCGATCACCTCCCTCCCCCCAAACCCCCCCAAACACCCCAAACCCCCTTACCTTATCTTCCCTCGCGCCCCTCTAGGCGTGCGCGCGCCGGCGCCGGCCGTCTGTGAATGTCAAGAGGGACACGCGGGAGGCGGCGGCGGCGGAGCCGCTTGTCCGGTACTGTCAGATTCCTTGTCCGTCGGCGCTGGGAGCGGGGAGAGGTGAGTTTTTCGGGGGGGGTTCACACAGCGGGGCACCCCGATCGGGGGTGCCCCACCGAAGTGGACCAAGACCCAGGATAGTCAAAATCCTGGGTGTTGGTCCACTTTAAAGAGGAACATCGGACTAAAACTAAAAAGGGGTCGCCCCCCCCCATTGGCCCCTACTTTCCTGTTGGATGTCGCCGCTGCCTGCTGCACTGGGGTGGTTGAAAAAACGTAAGAACCTTATTTAGAAGCATCAGCACCACACAGCACCACTTTTTTGGCCTCAGCAGCACTCGGTGTCTGATTTAACAACTAAAAAACGCTAACGCGGATGCGGCCACAGGCTAGCATCTTCTTTAACAGTAGCGCCAAAAATGGTGCAGCACCAGGCACTGTGGTTGGTGCTGTAGCTCAGAACTTGCATTGTGGCTTGTCAATAATTGAAACTCAGGACCTAGATGGGCTAAATACATTTTTTGGGGGGTTATTAAAATTAATTTTAATGGTTTCTTTTGCTTAACAATGTGCAATCTGGAGAACAACAGCTAAAACACAGCCAAAACACATTGTAAAGTTTGTCCCCGGCAGTGATTTCTTGTAACTGTAATGAAGAAACATTGATCATCGCCAGAAAATGACATCTCCAAAGATTTAAAGGAGGAAAAAAATTCATAAATACAATGTTGAGAGCAGGAATAATGGCGGTCCAAAGTGGTGCTCACTGGCGCTGGGATAAACGGCCAGCAGGTCCAACAGGCGCTGACATAGGTCGGCCAATAACTCAGTGCAACAATCAAAGCTAATTAGTTAGCATTCGGCGCAACGCCTGCTAGCGCCAATGTAGAACACAACACAGCGCCAGATTAGACGGAACTGCCGATGCTCCGAAGCTGGCATAGCCACAAAGATGAAGCTAACAGACGCACGTAATAAATTAGGCCCTGTGATCAGCTTATCCGCTTCAGTTATGTCATTAACATGGGGAGGCTTATTCATTAGTATTTGTGCGGGTGCCACTTGAGCACCTCGTCCGAGATGCTCAGCAATGCCCGCACCACAGCATCGGCTTCTGCCCTCCGGCGCTGTCAACTGTAGCATTCCCGGTCAGGCAGCGTTCACAGCGCATGGCTTATGTGCTAGCGACACCTAACGCCAGCACCGCAAGCTGACAAAATTCAGCCAAAAAAATACAAGGCGCTAAAATAAAAGGTAATTCAGGCACACAGCGCCTGTTGGATTCCCAAAGTTATTTTTTTAGGTTTTTTTTTTTATTAAAAATGGGGATTACATTAGTGACATTTGACAAACATGGCATAGGTTTCTCAAATCCCAAATCACAAGTTTGCAGCACAAAAACAAAAATCTAAAATGCATATAAAAAGAATCCCATCTAGCCCAGGGACATGCACCAGCCCCAAAAGAACACTAAAATGCTTAAATAATTGTACCCATCCCAGCCCATTGAAATGTATGGGATAAGGCCACACAGTGCTAGGTGAGCGCCTGGTCCTATCTGGTACTGTAGAATACTTATGCCATCGACGGCACTGATGATAGATAGGACACTACCTGGCACTATTACAGGTGGATTTTTGACTTGATAAATACACCTTTTTGACTGGGACCTGACATTCACCTGACACTCACCTGGCACTACCTGGCGCTACGTGGCCTTAGCTTTTCCTAAATAACCCTTATAGTGCACTAAGGTATTAATTGTATAAAAAGTACATTACCATATAAGGCATATATTGTTATATAATTCTGTTGTTTTAGATTTTTACAGGTGGGAAAACCCAGTGGCAGAAGATTTTGTGATCCCAATTTTGTCAGTGCCATCCCCTACAGCACTAATTAGACATTTTAAATACTGTCAGTCGAATGATGTCACAGCGGGCAGCTTTTGGTGGAGAGTCTGCACATGCACCCTTGGAGCCTGGGCTTTCTAGGGGGTTTCACACAGTTGGGCATCCCGATTTGGACCCAGAGCATTCACCCCTTCATTAACCCCTTCTCCCTCATTTTAAATTAATTGGATACAAATAGACAATTAAACACTGAACCAACAAAAGCAAGTGGTGCTTCTGTACATGATGCAATGAGAGCACACATCTGAGAAATAAGGTGAAGGAGCAGCAATAACGTTGCTTGTAGCTTGTAGCTACGCCCCAGCACACAGGGATGGAGTGTGGGGCTCCCCTATGCTGTGGAGTTGCAGCTTTGGCCGTGGGACTGACATGTCTGCTTTATTAGCGGCGGTGGCGGCGGCAGACCTCCCACATCGGATCTCCAGCCCAGGCCATATGCTCTTATATGAAGATCATTCGTAAGAAATAATCTCCTCTGTGGGTGGGTGTAGGCGAGGGGCTGACATGGGATTTGCAAACGTTAACTCCACCGCTAAAATAATTCCTCTGCAGCCATATTTTACTAAGAAATCATTTTCAGCTTTATAAAAGCTCCTGGAATCCAAATGAAAGTAAAAACAATTCATCACAACGGTCTAAATGTGAGAGAGGATGCCTGGCTCTTTTAGGCCATTGATGGGGGTAATGGTCCAGCGCCAGGGCGATGGATGGAGATGCTGCACACCTCGGGGCCTGGCTGTCATCCAGCGGTCCAGCAATGGGCCAGTGTATAGAAGCCAGCGAGCAAAGTGTTAGAAAACACAGCCACACACACACACACACACACACACACTGGTCTCCTGCTGCTTGTGACGTCACCAGGACTAAGAAATGACGAAAAAAAACTTCCGAGGAGACCGACCACATAGCAATGTAACCGATCTTCATCGGCTATGATCTATTCATTGCTTAACAGGGAGCTGCCTTGTGGTAGTTCCTCCCTTGTATGCAGCCTATTGATTGAGGCGCTAATAGATTGCAGTCACCCGGCTCGCTTTCATCCTAATTCAAGCGCATTGATCCCCGACACGTTTCCTGCCACCTCCGCCCATGACAGCTTCATGGCTGCACCGGATCCCTCTAATCACAGCGACCCCATGGCTCCCCTCCTTCCTCTCTGCTGGAGGCTACCCCCAATGTCAGCGCCATACCCGCTGCCGCCGCTCACACGCATGCAGGCTAACAAATATATTACATATAGGGACATCGAAACACACACATATATAAAGGACCTTTGCCACAAATTAGTTTGCTTTTATATATTCACACATTGTTTACAGCAGCATACAAAGAACAGAGAAAAAAGCATAAAAAAGATAGAAAAAGTAATAAAAACGAGAAAAACATAATTAAACACAATGTTTTTCATATATATATATATATATATATATATATATATATGTGCTTTTTTTTGTTTTTAGTAGTTATGTACCTATATTAACAAAAACGTAATCGTCATGGAGAGGCAGAGGGAAACCTATGGAGACGCGTAAATTCATACACTGCTATACAAATCGACCATATATAAATATGTATAAAGAGAAACAACGACCTGAATAAATACACAGAGCTGTTATATATATATATATATATATATATATAGAGAGAGAGAGAGAGAGAGAGAGAGAGAGAGAGAGAGAGAGAGAGAGAGAGAGAGAGAGAGTTTCATGTATTACTAATGAAGATAAAACACATATCTAAAATAAACACAAAACTAAGTTTCAGAGAAAAGAAGAGAGAAAGAAATAGAGCGAGAGTGAGAGAATGAGAGAGAGTGATACAATATTGATAGAGAAAAATAGAGAGGGATACAGAGAGAAAATAGACGTAGAGGGTCCGAAAGCAAGAGAGAAATGAACTTAAAGGTGTGTAAGAGAAAGAGGGATACAAATATAAAAAGAAAAAAAAAAATAAGAGACGATGGAAAGCGTGATCCAAAATAGAAAAGAGGGCAGGAAACAGAGAGAGAGGGGTACAAATTGAAAAAAAAATTACAGTGACAGAGAAAGGCAGAGAGAGAGAGAGAGAGAGAGAGAGAGAGAGAGAGAGAGAATATATTTCTCTCTCTTCTCTCTCACACACCTTTAAGTTTCTCTCGCAGTCTGTTTTCCTGTTGCTCTCTGATTCTCAATTTTCTCTTTTTCTCTCTCTTATATTTTTTTCTCTTTGCATTTCTTTGTCATTGTTTATCGATATCTTCATTTTATCTTTATCTAGCATTATCTCCCCCTTCTCTCTCTCTATCTCTTCTTTGTATCTCCCTCTCTCATTTTTTTGCTCCTTGCATAATTTTCTCTTTATTCTTTCTGTATCTATTGTGCATCGATCTTTTTCTATCTTCTGTTATTTTTTTTATATATCTAGCTTTGCATCTCCGTGCATCTCTATATGTTCTTTTTTTCTCTATGCATCTTTGTTTTTGTCTCTCTCATCTTCTTTTCTTTCTCTCCTCACTCTCTTCTCCCTTTCTCCCCTTCTTCTCATGTTACCCCCGCTGTGTTTTTACGATATAAACTGAAACAAATACATAAATATATAAATATATATATACATAAATATAACTTCGCAAACCAAAAAAAAAAAAAAAAAGAAAAGAAAAACTAGCGCTTTGGCACAGAGCGGAAATGTTGTTATTATTTTGTATACCCGAATGTAAAAAAAGTAAAATAAAAAGGCATGGCTTGTAGTTTTCTGTGCCTAACCGGGCACCTTGGTGCTTTGTCTTTGCGGTAAAGTTTGCCGGGTCCCAGTTGCCTTAGCGCAGACAAGGAGATGTCATGGAGGCAAGCGCTGAGGCCAGGGGGACTTCATACAAGTGATCACAGCTAATTGGACTCGCAGATGAATCATTCATTTCTAAGCACAGAGCCGAATGTCCAAGTCGGGAGAATCGGAGGAACAAGTTGTAAAAGAGGTTTACACACAGGCATGGCATTAGCAGCGGGGAGCAGGAGAAATGGAGGCAGCAGCCCAGAAATGAACTCTTATATACCCACACAATTGTCAAGACCTCTATCAATGAAGTGCTGTATTTCCCAACACACAGGCCAGATTTACACCAGGGCTGCTCCTGCCCTATACCAACAAGACTGCTATATGGGTAAAGCCTGCCACATTATTCATTTCACAGCTGCCCCCTATTTACACCGGCTTACAGGCACCTCACACTGCAGGCTTTCTCTCAAACCCCCTAAAAAAATCAATTAAAATATATATCTATACATAAATACACATAAATGCAACCAAACTAAATGTCAGCTAAAAATGTAACTATATTCACAGGGCAAGTAAAAAAAACGGGCTCCAAAGGTACGAGCTCTAATTAGATGTAGCAATAGGAAATACTTTGTCACTAGAAGCAGTGTACATTTCCTTACTTTTATTAACAGTCTTCAGCAAGCCATATATCAAATGGACCAACTCCTGGCCGGCCAGGGAAATGAAAAGAGAGTCTGGGGTAGGTACAGAAGGGAGAAAGCAAATCATTTGGCACACACACTTCTTCTTGCGACTTTTTAAAATGATATACATAGAGTTGAAGTTCATTACATATGATGAATCATGGAATGGTAAAAAAGCATATATATATATATATATATATATATATATATATATATATATATATTCCCTTCTCACAATAAATTCCGTGTATGGTGAATACACTGAATTGTTTAAAGACGTTCAGGCCCATTAAAAAAGGGGATCTTTTTTGTTAAGCCAGAAAGTAAGGGAAGAGTGGATGGCTTTAATGGAGCAATCAGGTCTTGCACCGCAGACGTTGGGTGATGATGAAGATTGGGGAAGAGTAGCATGGCTTGCTTATTTTGCCCATTTTAAACTGGTGCTTAGCTGTTTAGCCCCAGGCAAGGCTCAAAGCTAAGCTCGGTTTGGCCATGGCTGGGCACAAGGCAGCCCCCCACCTTGCTGCAAAGGACTGCACCTTGTGGACAATTTGACATCCAAATCAGCAGGGACAATGCTCTTAATTAGCTTCTTTATGTAGGACAATATATATATATATATATTTACTGCCTCTCTCACAACTTGACAGCTTGCAACTGTAAAGACAGATTTATGCCTCACATTTTTACAGTCAAGAGAACCAATGCAGCATCCAGATAGTGCTAAAGTCTGCCAAATAAAATCAAGTCTAAACGTATTACCTAGATGTTCCCGAAGTCTCTGGACAACCTTAAAATACTTTTATTGTATATTCTCAATGCACAGTTTGTGTTGAGTTGTCTTATTATTCCTTTATTATTGTGCTAAAGCATAACATTACTATCTGTAAATGTACCCTTCAATGTTAGATCCTTCTGTATATGAAATGTAAAAATGTAATAAGCTTTTGGATGTCCATATATCTTGGAAATAAAAGCTTATTAGTAGAATGTCACCAAGTTTGTATAAATATGTATAAGAGAGGTGCGAAGGACAAATATGTCAAAGATTTATACATTTAAAGTTAACTATAATTAGATGCTTTAATATTTGGCTAGTCTTCTGTTTGCCTTTTTTTCTGCTAAGCATTAGTGTATGTATCTCCCACATCATATATTTCACATATCTCTCACTATATATATATATATATGTATATATATATATATATATATATATATATATATATATATATATATATACAGAGCGGCATCTACAGAGCTGCCTCTCTTATTTAAGGGTTATTACGCATTTTTTTACTAAAGAAATATGATTGTATATTTGCATGTATAAGTATCATGGGTGATGTTACCATGACTATATATTATAAATATTTTAACTGTACACATTATACAGTTAAAATAAATTCAGTACACTTTTTAGCTTATTTTAACACAGGCACACACAAACACACACACATGCATCATGCATAATTTGGGCCTTAGGAGAGCACCTAGTAGATTGCCCCAGCATTAGCCTCACTTTGTGATATTTTGTACATGTCATTGTATGTTCTGACCTTTTATCATGGATCTGAGGACATCAAAGTGTGTTGGTGACAGCCCATCCTTTCACTATTGGTCATGTCTTGTCTCCTGTCAAAGTGGAATGAGACAGAGCCTGGGACAGCCCATCAGATGCTACATATTTTATACATAGGGCTGTGATCAACATTTCACTGAAATAGAAGTGCTCCCAAATCCAAACAAGACCTATTCTGTATATGGCCAAAAATGCAGCTGTGCCTAATGGAAAAATACATGGCTGGATGAAACTGGCCAGCCACTGCCTGAACATTTCCATTGAGCAGCAAATGGTAAACCCTTGCTGCTCAACGAATGCCTTGCAAATACCAGATCATTGAGCATTATTATTATTAGAAGTGAAATAAAAATGAGCAATGGCACTTACAATACATTAAATAACTACTCAGAACAGTAGCCCTTATCAATTTAATGTGTGAATTAAACTTATTTGACACATTTTGTACTATTGCATTGAATAATAATAATGAAAAATAATACAAGAAGTTTATAAGCATAATAAAAAAACACAGTTACGAAAACATCCATTTTCCACACTGCTCCTGTTTCCTAATCTACACCAAACCCCATATTAGGGCCCAGGCTGGCCCTCTACCTCCACTTTGCCCCTCTTTTCCCTGCTGAGTGCCTTCAGGATACTCCAGCCAAGCTAAAAAACAAATCTAAGGGTAAAAAAGGGAAATGTTTTGTGTAACATGTCAAAAATTCCAAAGGGGGATTTTGGAGTAAAACGTTTGCAAAAATGCCACTGAGTGATGCACTTACTCGTAATCTCATCTTGCCCTCAAATAATGGCAACCGATTACACCACAATGTGGATCATGGGCACAGCAAATACAAAAATTACATAAGGGGTAAGTGTATGAGATTTTATACATCATTATTTTAAGTGTTTACCCACTTAGGGCCAATACTCATTTAACCCTTTCTCTGTCAGACTTCCTAGAGATGTTGCCAAGCTATTTTTCGCTATGTGATACTGTGATTTTTGCAGGAATTACCAGGGATTTCCAGAAAAAAATCTATATTGTTTTTTTTTTTTTTTCGGCCGCGTTTGTACTTTTAACAAGTTCTTATTTTTTTCAGTGCATTTTTAATGTTTTTGAGTGTGTGTTTTTTTAATATAAAATAATAATAATAATTTTTCAAGAAAACCATATTGTATGTCAAAGCCCAATTGCTCCCAATTACAACGGTACCACATATGCATTGGTAGACACTCGTTACACACACACACACACACACACACACACACAGAAAACAACTTTTATAATTTTCTTTTAACATACCTCCATCCATCACAATCCTGATGTCCCACACTGTCTAGCGCCACTGTACTTGACAGCTCTCCCACTGCTGGAATCGGCCTTCCATAGCGGCTGATTAAGATGACATTGCCCTATAAAAGGCCCTGATCTGTCAGAAGGAAACGGGCATTCTCTGCCCCACTCAAGACCCCAGGGGGTATCGGAGGACTGGGGGAGGAGGAGATCCCTGTTGCTCGATCCAGGACAGTGGTAAGAGTTTTTTCTTTAATTCTTTATTTCTCAGAATTTTATAACAATACAAAACGTACCGCCTAACCAGGCAGGGGTGTAGACAATCACAAGAATACATACAGAGTAGGATCACTTGGCGCCAAGGGTACAGCGTTTTTTTTAACGTTTTTTGACTGCAAAATGCCAGCTATGTATAATCTGCCACATAAACTAGACCAACAGCCTGGCACAGTTGGAAAAGGAAACTCCCAAAACTTCCTAGCCCCTCCTGCATGCATGATACTGAATCGTTGTCAGCATGTGTCTGCATCCACTCAAAGCTAAAACCCTGTCTCACCAATTTTCTAGTGACAGTGGCCATTTTGGAGCTTCCTTTTAACTGACATAACTGACAATGCACAGTAACATGAAACCCAGACTTCCCAGAATTCCTGTTTGCAGACGGCCTGCGGCTCCAGGAGACGCCATCTTGTTTTTAAAATTTACCACAGCAGTAGTTAGAAAATTTTTTTTTTAACGTGCAGCAATCTGAATTGCCCTGGGAAGGGATGCATATGAGCACTGTTTATTGTAAGAGTTTTGGGCCGGTTTAACAGTTGGAGAGCCAGCTACATAGATTCTAATTGCTGGCACTTAAAGGGCTAAATCATTAGTCATTCTAAAGTGAGAGCAATGGAATGCCAAGTTATCTTTGCTGTCATCACTGGACTGAGGCATTATCTGAGAAAACCTGATAGTCCTTTATTCACAGAGCATCATATTTTAATGATTTATGTGCTTAAAATGTGCATTTATAGTTGATGTAAGTAAATTACTCCAAAATAACCTTGCTTGGTTAAGAACAAGTGTGCAGAGCCCTCCACCTCATTTACACACAGTTTTTTTTCAATCATATAGGGCCTTATTTATCAAGCACTTTTGCCATATTACGTCATAACAAATTAGAGTAGTGCAAAATATAATTTATAATTTATTTTTTAGCTTTTTGCTGCACTGATAATGTGTTGGGAAATGTGTTTTTTCAGTGCAGCAACATGCGTCAGTGTAAAAAGAAAGTGTTTAAATATATTTTTCACCGGTATGGCATAATCTGACAGAAGTGGTTGATAAATCAGGCCCTTAGTCATTATAAATTACACTGGAAAAACAGCCATTTTTCACAAAATAGTAGCAGGCGCAGTGAGGCATCCCGGTTGCCGATGCCGCCCTGCACATTAATACAGTTGAATGGGAGAAGTCTTACCTTTCTGGTTGGTCCCCTGGTGAAACTTAGCAATGTTATTAGCCATTGCAGTCACGTGGTTGCTGGCAGCAGAGCACCGGTTTCTCCCATTGAACCATAGTATTGCGCGGGGGGACATGGACAATTGGAATGCCTCCTTGCGCCTGAAACGCCCATTTTGTAAAAATCTTTTGTTTAATCAGCACCTATGGGGTTTATTTGACAAATGCTAATACCACTTAGCGTAACATAGCGCCAGGTGTTTTTCCGTGAGTGCCACCAGCAACTCATATTATGATTGTTTAGTGCCTCTCCTAGAGCCATGTAGCGTTGCATGTATCAAGAGTGTCGGGTGCTTTGTTAGCGCCGGCGCTGTGTTCCCTACAGCGAAACATCACATCAGACACTTTGGCATTGACTTCAATTTGCCATTTCATTCCCATTTTTTGGTGTCTTTTGGTTAGCATTTTATATTTTTTTTATTTTTATGTTTATGTTTTTTACTTTTTTCTTTAGCGCTAAATCAAGTAACTTGGGATCCATGGTCTGTTCTGCATGTTTTTTTCTTTCATTAATGCACTTAGGTTACCCGCTGCTAACTTGCGTTTTCATGCCTGCCAATCGTGTCATGTCATTTTTTCGCTTGATCACTGTGCAGCCATCCCCAGCTATAATTATAATTAATATAAAGTAATATAAAGTTACTTAATTAAAACAGCCTATAGGAAATCGAAACACATTAACTTTTGGATATTTAAATAAAAGGAAACTACTGTCGATAATGTGTGCCAAGGGAAAAAACACATTCACTGCCTCCCCATACTCTACAGAAAGCAGTTCTGTTAGTGTACTAATATTATTAACCTGTAATATTCAAGCAAAAAAATACATTCGCTGCCTCCCCATCCTCTACAGAAAGCAGTTCTGTTAGTGTACTAATAATATTAACCTGTAATATTCAAGCAAAAAAATACATTCACTGCCTCCCCAGCCGTTACAGAAAGCAGTTCTGTTAGTGTACTAATAATATTGACCTGTAATATTCAAGCAAGCACTGCATGGTGCCTGGTTGCAACTTTATGCACCACAATGCCTAATAATCCAGGGTGTCTTGAATACCACGTTAGGTTACATTAATCTACTGAATTAATATCTTTTTGCCTATATGGCAGAAAGTTCAACACCATCACCATTATTTGCATAATAATTTATAATCAAGTTGAAGTATTGTAATGTAGTTGACTACCTTTAAGTTTAGATTAGGTCCTGGGAAAAACCTTTTCCTACAACAACCCTCCCTGCCTATCCCAGAATTCGTACCTTTGAAATAATACCTCCAGGACTAGAATTTGTGCTAGAATCACAGAAGGGCTAGCAGGTCAAATGACTGCAAACCATAAAGGTCCAGCTGTGGTCTAGCATCACCAGAAGTAAGCTCACCACACCAAATAATTGTGAGCAGAAGACTGCTGTACAGGCCCTGGGGAGATTGAATATAACCACACTGCTACCTCAGTGTTAATTTTTACTACAAAGATACCAAAACAAACTCATTGAGTGTAGAAGATATCCTTTGATGTTACTATCCTGATAGAAAAATGTATTGAAGCATATTACTATGTTGCTTAAGGGGAATTAGACTGGTGGGATTCACATACACACAAGGGGATGCCTGATGATCGATATGGCTATTCAAGCTTAAGGTCATTCGTGTTTTAGGTTTAGATGTGGGAACCTACAGCCCCTTTGTAAATGAATAACGTAGCCCCGCCCTGCACCCCTCGGCTATTAGCGATAAAGCCGGTGTAATAAAGGAAATAAAAAATAAAAAAAGAATGCTGGAGCCCCCTGCACATAACAATAAGCTAAGGATGGCTGTGGTGGAAGGTGGGTTATGTTCGAGGGGCTCCAGCATTCTAGATGCCCCCCCAGCCTGTGTTATAGCAGTGGGGATGAATACTCACGCCACACAAGTGTTGGTCTGCTTTAAAGAAACATTTGGGGTTGGTTTTGCTTTCTTTGGCCACATATTTTTCATTTTGTACTTTTGCCGACATTATTTCTTTATTTCTTTCTTACATGCTTTATTACCTCTGTTATACTTTCCAAGGATTACTGCTGAGGGCAGAATCAGATTCCACAGAATCTCATTTTAGTACATAGAGTGAATACCTTCAAGAAGGGACTTGACTCTTTAAAGAGGAACAGAACCCAGGATTTTTTCTATCACAGGTTTTGTTCCTTTGATCCTGATTTGGGATGCCCCATTATGTAAAACCCAGGTGCTTCCATCTCTGCTCCAGACGCTCATGCTCCTGGGAGTGTGTTCCCTGTACTGTGCGTACTCTCATCAGCCCATTCAAGGGAATGGGCAGGGCTGAGCATACAATGAGGAATGTGCTCCCGGCAGCATGAGCAGCTGCACTGTATTGTGGGAGAGGTAAGTGTCTTTTTATTTAGCCCTCCTGCCCTGCAGTTTAAGGTACTTTTAGGGGCTATTTTAGTGTGATAGTTCCATATGGGAAACAAGACACCTAAATGACTGCATCCAAAAACACATTAAATATAGGGTGCCATAATTATTATACCCATGTAAAGTTGCTTGCTATTGGTTAACTGTATTACGTGAAGCAGCATTTTCATCATTTTGAATCCAAACGAGTTTGTGTTCAGACAGATTTGACAGATAGCGTTTTACATGTTGAACAAGCACTCTCTAGTGACCCTGCATGTTACTGTACATGCTACTGGCAGCCGTCTTACATCTGCACTATACAAAACCCATGTTCATTAGGCACTGAAATGGCCTGGTAATTAAATGACAATAATTGCAAGCAATAAAATGTTTTTTACTGCTTGGAAACTAGTTAAAACAGAATGGGTTGATTGTTTTTTCACAGAGGGGGTGATACTCTTAGACATTTACTGCTAAGGATAACATACTTATCAGTTCTGCTGGAGTGAACTGTTCAGCCTCCCCTCATTATCACCAGGGAGAAAGGAAAAGGGGCATGGGGCGTGTGCTTAAAAGGTGCTTTTATATACTACTTCTTATTGTGGGGATTAGGCTCCACTGGATTTAAAGCTGTCTACCTTTACAGTGTACAATAAGTGTTAGTTTTATTGGGTCACTTAATGCCCTTTATATGTACTGAAAAAAATATGTTCACCATTATATAAAATACAGTGACTGAACATCAAGAGGCAAAATGGACTTTAAAATCTCAGAATACAGCTTGCACAAAGTGAATTTAGTATAATATATATAAGAGAATATAAAGTGTGACCGCCACTGCATGCTTCAAGCTTAGATTAAAGATTCTTTTAAAATAGCATTCTCAATAAAGAGTAATTCCAGTTTTGATGGCATTTTTAAAAGTTTCCATTATTGCGTGACAAAATGATGTCTTCAATGTGATAAGCTTCTGTTATTTTTTAACATTTTCTATTTGTTTGCAACAATGTGTTTACCTTAGCTATGTATACCAAAGTGGTGATTTTGAGTACGTATAATAGACTTCCTCCCTCTAGCTTGCTAATCATCTGCCTGCATATCATCTGATTATCTGGCTAAGGAATGGGTGACAGGTTTAACCCATTCTGCTGAAATTCAAGTTCTTCCGTTCGGAAGGATCACATTTTTCTAGTAGCATAAGGGTTAATGGCAGGGTTCTCAGGTGGATAGGTCATTAGGCTGCTTAAACTTAGCCAAGTCTGCTAAAGAGTTCAGCTGTTAAATTGGAAGAATTGTGGAACTTGTAGACCATTGCGTTTACTTAAGTCCATGAAAACCACTCCCACTGTAAAAATACATAGGGCCTTAGTCATGAAGGGATAGCGTCAGGTAGTGCCTTGTAAATGACAGGTAGCGACAGGTAGTGTCAGGTGAACGCCGGACACGGCACGCAATTACACATTTATCAAGCAGAATCTGTTGAGCTACTGGGATAACGCCATGGATACTTTTTAAAAAACAGTCTTTAATCACACAGCCTCCGGCGCTCTGGGCTTAAGCGAAGCATTTTTGAGCGCCGGTGGTGTGTGAGGCTGTTTTTTTGATGAATGGGGTGTGATTCGGTAGCACTGACCAGTCGCTACCATTCGCTCCCATACAGCGCTGTACTGGTCATATAGCGACTCCCCACAATGTATTCATCATTGCAGCACAGCGACTGAGCTAGCAAACCACGGCCGAGCACAGCGACTACTAGCGGGCGCTCTGAAATGCCTGCTACAGACGCTCATCTGTCGCTACCTGCCGCTAATAATGAATCAGCCTGCCCGTCCCAGGAATATGAGAATCATGAAAACAGCATGCTGATAAGTAAATCACAGGTATAGAGGCACAATCCTAACACAAATAACAGGCTGACTTTGTTTTAAGGTGCAAGGCAACTGGGTTTTCCTCTAAGGTCAAAGAGAAATAAAAATGTGCACTGTGGTGATACCTATCCAAAGTTCTGAATGGATTGCATGCTCTAGCACCACTACTGGGCAGCACCATAGGGGAGAATATCAGGGACATAAGGAGTATCAATACAATAGTAATATATACTACACATAGGGGACAAAGGAGCTTACTAACTATACATTCAAAAAATTTTACATACTTAGATATATTAGTCAAGTTACGTTAAGTGATGGCAATGTATTGCATTAGCTGTATGGCCGGATATTTTTCCTGTTTTATATTGCGTCACACATTTTTGCTTGTGCATTCATATCAGTTTGTTGGGGGTACTTGTTGTGGCTATGTTTCCAATTGAATTGAGAAACTTGATGGCTTGTGGAGAGAAGCTCTATCTTAGTCTCTCCATTTTGGCCCCCTAGAAAGCGAAGCCATTTCCCAGATGGCAGCAGAGTTTGGGTGAAAGGGATCTATTATAATCTTCTTGGCTCTGGTGCAGCTTTACCTGTCGTAAATTGACTGCAGGTCAGGTAGATCATGGTAGACATGGAAAATGTGTTCTGCTATAGAACTTGCTCACTGGAGAGCTTGTCTATCTAGTCCAGTGCTATTACCAAACCAGGCTTTAATGGTCCAAGTCAGAATGCTCTCAATGACACATAGAATCACCTTGTAAAACAGCAAGGAGGGGCTCAGCCCTAGAGCAAGCCAAGTATTTCTCAAGATAGCTTGTCTTTTAGTCACACTTTCATTTTTAGGATGCCCTGCTGAAGAGGAACAATCTCTATGTTAGTGAACATCCCAGTGATTTTCCTTCTTTAACAAAAATTTAGTATTATGTTTCTGTGATAACTTACTGATCACTTTAAAAGTCTGCAGCTTGCATATTTTGCAAAGATTTTGCTTTGCCCAATAACTGCTTTGAAAAGAAAAGGGTCTAATGCTTATCCTGCTACTGTATACAGGAGTCAGCAAACAAGTAGACTAATAAAGGGTTTAGCATCCTGATTTATTGGCTAAATAATTGTTTTTACACACAGTAAAGATCAACAGGACATTTTTATTTTCCAGTAAGTAGACTAGCTCCACACAGTGTTACAGTAGTCAAGCATGCTGCTAATAATATGTTGTACTATATTTTGAAGGTTGTGATTGGTGGTTTAGTCAGAAGAGAATAATGTGCACTCCATTATGGGCTTAAAGAATGCTGAACATCTGATGTCCAAGGCAATGAAGAAGTAATTGTGGTGCAAGACCACAATGTCAAGCTACATTATGCAAAGAAAAGGTAATTATACCAATATGTGATAGACATTAAATAAACCCTTAATATTATCCCTTGTACCATATAGTGGTAAAAACAAAACCCTAAAGGAATATTTTTTACATTAGAATCCAATGTAAATCATTTTGCTTTATCATGATAAAATGTTAAAAAAATCATCATCAATCATTGTTATGTTCTTACTTGCCAACCTAATTTAGATATACACAAAATACTGATTGATGAATGTTAACTAAAAGTAAGGGTTCAATGGAACATAATCATGGTTTCTGTTGTCAGGGGTGAACCCAGCCTCTCTGCTGCTTGAGGTGAACTAAAGAAAGATGCCCCCCCCCCCCCAGGATGTGAAGCTCAACACCTCAGTAGAGCAGTGAGCCTCTATGTCTGACTCCTTCCTATCATCAGAGTGGCACCAACTCGATGTGGGGGGTTGGGCTGCAGCCACTGAGCCACATATTGTGCAGCAGTACTGATACCCCACTCTTGGTGCTAAAGTGTTTTTAGGCATTTAAAATAAAAAACAAAGCTTACTTTACAATTAAACTTCCCATTCCTGGGCCGGGAGCAGTGCTTCCATGTTCTAAGATCCTGTCCTGGCCAGGAGTCAGTCAGTCAATTAATGTTGGCTGGCTAGGCACTCGGTCATCACTTCTACTTTAAAAAGAAACAATCAGTCATCCTTGGGGACTTTTAGCCAGGCGATTCCCTATCATCCCAATTTAGGATGTCCCGATGTGTTTAATCGCCATGTATACTCACCTTACCAGCAATTCCATGGTGCATGCGCAGGCTGCGGCCACATCTCTGGCTTCCCTCGGCTGATGCTTGTACTCCTGTTAAGCATTGCTGAATGGCAAACATGGAACAATAACTAGCATAGTGCAAATCTGGTGGTTGCTAATCTTTAACTCCAGAGACATGAAGAGTATGAGGCACCCTCCCCCACTTCTTTACAGACACTCACAGAGCAATCTGAAACTGCTCTTCACAAGGAAATATCAGATCTGAAATCATCCCAACAATTATCTTCTGAGAGATAAGACTGTTAGAATCAAATTGTCAGGAAGGTAAGACTCTTATACTGTGATTTTAGGGCCTGTCTGCTTAGTTTCTTTAAAAAAACATTTGCCCTGTTCTAGTGTGAAGTCCTCCTGGCTCCTAGGTGCCTCAGTTGCACAGTGCATGCATGAATCTCCAGCAACCCACTTACCAACAGGCAGACTCCTTACTGCAGAAAGGAGGAGAAGAGAAATGGCAGTACAGGGTAGGCAAGACAGATGCTGGTAGTGGGTGACTATGGTATTAGTGGAAAAGACATAGCAATCTGTCACAAAGACCCGGATCTCAAAACAGTGTGTTGCCCTGGGGCAAGAATTCAGCATGTCGCGGATTGGGATGACAGATCATTGGAGGTGCTGGGAAAAACCCAGCGGTCATGGTGCATATTGGCACCAATGACATAGAAAGACGTATGTAGAAGGTCCTTAAAAATGACAGGGAGGCTGATTCATTACTAGCGCCAGGTATTGGCAGATGAGCGTCTACATAGCAGCTCTTAGAGTGACCGCAAGCTGTGATTGGCTATCGAGCACTGTAACAGAGCGCCTCAGTTGCTGTAGTAACCTGGCCGGCATTGATGAATGAGATGTATGTTGGGCGTTCTAACACCAGTACAGCATTGCAGTGAGTGAAAGATAGAGCCAGCTCAGTGCGACCGACTCTCAGCGACTCACACCATATTCAACAAAAAAACAGACTCACAGAGCGTAGGCGGTCTGGATCTGGAATCAGACGCTGTATGATTAAAGTCTGTTTATGAACACATACAGCAGTAACAAAGCGAAAACACATGGGATTACATTGTTTTAAAGTAGACCAAACTCCAGCTGGATCGGCCCGGGAATCTATAAGATTCACAGGCTGATCCATTTTCTCCCCATGGGGCATCCAAAATCGGGATGCCCCGCTGTGTGAGACCCCCCAGGTTGCCCGCTACACTTACACTAATCCCGGTCCAATGGCACATGGGCCGCGGCCACATCCCCGCTGTCCCTCTAGCAGGGCGCATGCACCCGCCGGCCTTTTGTAATGGCCGGAGCGGGCGCCCTCCCTGTTGAAGGGAAGCGTGAGATGCGGGGGCCAGCGCACTCGGAGCCGCTGACGTCACTCAGACTTGCATAGCTCAGCGCCTCAAAGCATGCTGATTGGTCGAGCGGCAGCACATGCACCGTAGGAATGTGGTGAGTTGATGCGGGCGATCTGGGGGGTTTCACATAGCGGGGCACCCCCGATCGAGGTGCATAGGGGGAGTGGAACAAAACCCAGGATAGTCAAAATCCTGGGTTTTGGTCCACTTTAACATTGTGACATTAATACTTTAATGCCAGACCTGTAATGACAATTCTGCATAAAAATAAAAAAAATCAAAAAAAGTTTTTAAAAATGACTTTTTCTAGGCCAGGAGAGGTCACACAATTATTTGAGAGAAAAAATAACAAAAAAACCCCTGTTTAAACAGAATTAAAGGAACGTCCATTGAAATGTATGGGGGAGCGACAGGTAGCAAGGTAATATCTGGTGCTCTGGAAGCCAGAGCTCCGGCACTATACTCTGAGCCACCTGTAATGATGAATCGTACGCTACATGGCGCTGTTACCGTCGCTCACCAGAATCGGCTTCATAAATGTGGTATTGCGTACAGCGCCCAGCGTTCACCAGACGCTGCCTGCCGCTATGAGGCACTACCTGCCACTATCCTTTGATGAATAAACCCCTTAGGCCGTAAGCTTAAGGCAAGGACCCCAACAGTAGTGTTCTCAGAAATGCTACCTGTACCAAGAGCAACAATAGAGAGGCAGCAGGAGATTAGGGGAGGAAACAAGTGGCTCAAAAATTGGAGTAAAAAGGAGAGGGTTGGGTTCCTAGACAACTGACAGACTTCTCATTGGCTACATGTTCTTTGGCAGGGATTGGCTGCACCTAAATAAGGAGGTTGCATCTGTCCTTGGGGAGAGGATGGTTAAAAGATTGGAGGAGTCTTTAAACTAAGCACTGGGGGGAGGGTATATGCAGTTATATAGAGGATGCAGGAAACAAAGAGATAGTGGGGGTAGAAATGGAGCTGGCGGTAGAGAGGGGGAGGGGGGAGTATACCTAGCATGCAAAGGGACATTAAAAAAATCACCCTAATCATCTGAACTGCATGTTTACCAATGCTAGAAGCATGACCAATAAAATGGATGAACTATATGTGAGGGAAATAAACATGTGGAGTCTGTATGGGTAGAAATGGAGGGAAAAACAAAAATAAAATACTGATGGGGGTTTGCTACAAGCCTCCAAATATGTCAGAATCCACAGAAAACCTGCTGCTAAGGCAAATAGATAAAGCCGCTAAATTAAATGAGGTAGTTATTATGGGGGACTTTAACTATCCAGATATAGACTGGGAAGTCTATATTTCTATAAGTCTATAAATATAAAGATGGCTACCTTTCCCAACAAATGTGTACCCCAAATAGGCAGAGGGCCATCTTGGACTTAATACTAACCAGAGTACCAGACAAAATAACAAAGGTGCGGGTCGGGGGACACCTTGGAAACATTGATCAGAATATTATTAATTTCTGCTTAACTGTTACTAGGAGTTCTCTTCAAGGAGCCACAAAAACACAGAACTTCGGAAAGGCAAAATATAACCAGCTTAGAGATGCCCTAAACCACATTGACTGGGAAAATGTCCTCTAGAACAAAAGCACAGACAATAAATGGGATACTTTTAAAGAAATTCTTAATTCTTAATGCAATACATATATATACCCTACAGGAATAAAAAGGGTATAAACAAGAATAAACCTATGTGGCTAAACAAAATGGTTAAGGGGGTGATAAAAAAAAGAAACAGGGCATTTAAACAGAGAAGAAGGCACTGTGGGAACGTTACAATGTTATAAAGAAATAAATAAACAATGTAAACAACAGATAAGGGCGGCAAAACTGGAGATGGAAAGACACATTGCCACAGAGAGTAACCCCAAAATGTTCTACAGCTATTTAAACAGTAAAATCAGAAAAGCAAGGAGGGGGCAAATACAGAGGGGGTGCAGAAAATGGCATTCATCCTCATTAGAGATGAGCGAACTTCTCAAAAATTCGATTCAGGCGATTCGCCGAATTTCTCAAAGAAATTTGGGTTCGTCCGAATCGAATTTTATTGAATCACTCATCTCTGGTGGGAGCAGGGAGGCCGGCAGCGCTGCCAGCGGGCGGCGGAAGCCGGCTTCCGCCGCCCGCTGACAGCGCAGACGGTCTCCCCGCTCCCACCATGCCGGCATTTTTTTTTTATTTCAGGGAAAATTCGGTCAGCACGAACCACTAAAAATTCGGGTTCGTGCTGAATCGAATTTTCCCTGAAATTCGGAGCGAATTCAGGTTCGTTAGAACCGATTCGCTCATCCCTAATCCTCATGTTTTAAGGGAATTATATACAGTAATAGACAAGCCATTATGTTTAATATTTCAAGAGTTCATGTCAGGGACTGTTCAGCGGGATTAGCCCATAGCAAATGTGGTTCCAATATTCAAAAGGGGTTCTAAAGGGGAACCTGGGAACTACAGACCGGTAAGTTTAACATCTGTGATGGGCAAGCTTTTCGAAGGTTTTCTAGGAGACACTATTGTGGAGTATCTTGGTGAAAGTGATCTTATTACTCCTTACAGGCATGGATTTATGAGAAATCGCTCCTGTCAGACTGGATCAGGAGGAGTCCATGGATATCATATATCTTGATTTTTCTAAAGCATGTCCTGGGACATGACTGAAGTGCTCTAGAGTAAGGCAACTAATCGCTCAACTGCTCCCCAGGCACAGTAATTAGGGCAGTCCACCACTCCAGGCATATGTACACTAACTGCATGGATGGGTTAAATGCAGAGGAAGTGTGCACAAGCATACAATGGCCATCTATGCCCCCTCCAAAAATCCATTTGAAGAGTGCGGGCGGTATATGCGATTTGAGAATTGGTTGTCGGCAGCAATTAATAGGTTCATAATTTTACAATTGTTATTTGAAATAGCTGCACCAATCACGATGTCTCCACAAGCTCCATGAATTTGTTTTACTAGTAGGTCCTTCCACCACACCATCCCATTACCACATGAATATGTAACAATCCTCACATGCTACCAGTACACATGGTGATTGCCTCACCTCTCTAAATATATGGGTCTCACATTTCCCAATACTCAGCTCATCTAAACATATACCAATGCTAAGCATACAATTAAAGATTGATAAAACTATTATATTGTTATGGTGTCAGAGATTTCACCCAGGGGTGGTGTTGCACAACAAATGTCACCACGTTCCTCCAAGCCACCGTCTCCTCTATTTGGCAATGGGACCCTCCTCTATTACTCTCCTTGCAACCTCTCATTCGTACTGCGCCTCTATTTACCTTTGCACGCCAGTTCTATTTAACTCTCCCATTTTCCCCACAGTAGGTCAGAGGCCACACCAGACTGCTCCAAGCGCCCCATGTGGCCCCTGGCCACAGGTTGAGCATTTGTGACTTAAAGGGATATTCCATGCAAAAAGGTTACATTAGCTGCCTTTTGCTTGCCCCATGCTGGCTGTTAGGGGTGGCATATTTTATTCACCAGAGCTTTGCACTCCTTGATAAACCCTGCTGAACTTGCTCCTTTCTGCTGACTACTCCTTCTCAGTGCCAACATGTGTCGTCCTCTGCTGCTGAGGAGGCCCAGCAAAAGGGGGGGAGTTTGCTAGGTTTTATAAAGAAATATAAAGAAGGCTGAATAAAAGATGCAGCTCCCACATTCAGCACGGAGAGGGCAAAAAACAAGCTCATTTAACCCTTAGCCTGGAATGCCCCTGTAAATGTCTGGTCCAGGCAATAACATACAAAAGTATATTCTCACCTTTTCCCCCACAGCTTCTTCAGAGCTAGCATCTTCATACTTACTAAAGAGGGAGAACAAGCGATTCCATCCTCCATCACTGGGCAGACATGGTTGCATCCTTCAATATGGCTTTACTCCCCCTAAAACTCCTATTCTATTTATTGCAATGGAGGGGGCGTGCCAAAGCCAGGTTTGCTGAACCCATTTTGGGATGATCCCTGCATTATAATGAATGGAATAAGCTTGTGGCATTGTAAACAAGGTTCTATGGCCGATGATGGAAGATGGAATAACTTGCTTCCCACCATTGGTAATGATGAAGATGCCGCCATTGCATGGAGGAGCTGCAGGTGAATATGGACTTTTTTTTTGGACAATACTTAAAGGAGCAGTATCGCGAAATTTGCATTAAAAAAGATAAATAATTAAATAGCCACACAATAGCTTCTAACATGTGTATAAATAATGTGGCGATAGAAAATGGAAAAAATATATGACTTACTTTTAAATTGTATAATGACTATGGCTCAATCCATTTGCTGAATAGGGGGATCTGCTGGGTTGTATTTAGTGATCTGCTTCATTTAGCCCACTGGTCTCCTAGCAACACTTTACCTCAAAGGCTGACACTGTAATCAGTGGTAACGGCTGTGTGTGTGAGGTGCTGCTTTTGTTATGAGACCAGGTGACTCAAATGTGTAAAATCTATACAAAATAAATTAAACTGACTGAAAATGACTGAAATTCTTCTTTGAATAACTGTGCAGGAAAATCTAAAGGTATTAAAGTGGAACAAAACCCTGAGTGGCCGACCCTGAAGTCTATAAGACCCGGCCATTCACCTTGCCCCTTGGGCATTCTAAATCGGGATGCCCCACTGTGTGAAACGACCCCTGGATAACCACAGATCCCCCCATTTTTCTGGCGCGCTCACGCAGATAGTCATTTAGACAGGCCGGGCGGCCAGGAAGGTTACTGCTCAGGCTCCCCATCTGCGTGCAAACAGCGCTGATTGGATGAGAGCCTGCGCATGCGCTGTGGGACAGGGAAAGGTACGTTTTCACAGGCGAACTTGGGGATTTCACATATCAGGGCATCCCAAGTCAGGATGCCCCTAGGGGCACAAAACAAAACTCCAGATAGTGAAAATCCTGGGTTGGGCTTTGCTCAAAACACACAAAGCTGAAAGAAAGATCATATGGAAAAATGTGTTGAGAAAAGAGAGAGAAAATGGTAAACTAAAAGATTCTGCAGCAGAGCCAACATGAAGGGAAAACTGTCAAAATAAAAAATGTTTAGAGCAAAAAAACAGGATGTAAACATAAAAATCCAATTCTGAAATAAAATAACCCCCCCCCCCCAAAAAAAAAACAAAAAAAAAACTGGTGAGTCTGAGATTTGAACCAATGATTCTCTGGTTCAAACTGACATTTAATTTACCAATCAGCTAAATGACTTCTAGAGCTTTTCTCTCTGTTTTAGATATATGAGTTCTGGCCAGGCAATGTTGTTATCTTATGCTGGATGGCTGCCAGCACTGAACAGCTGATACTTTGTTACATTGTTTTCCCCTCTCCTCAGCGTGGAACAGGCCAGAGTGTAGGGCCCCGACACTCAGCAGACATAAACATGAGCTATTAGTCTCCAGCTGCACAACACAGACATAATTTTTTTCTAAATTTGCAATTCTTACTCCAACACTTACCTACATTCAAAGTACCATTTAAATATAAGTCACCAAGAAAAATTTGCGATACTGCTCCTTTAAGTTTCAGTCATTGTAACAGGCCTAGGGGCTTAGGGGCAGCATGAAGATACTGAGTATAAGGGATTGGAGAACTCTTTATGTATCACCATTCGAACACCCTAGTGCTTAACACTGACATAAACATAAAATATATTTATGGTTAATGTTTCTATACTCCCTATAAAAGTTACATATATTATACAATATTAGGGACCCCACTCCGACTTCATAGCCCTGGTCCCGAGCACTAATATCCTGTAAGTGTAATGATGAAACACCAACCAGTGCTAGTAAAATACATTGGCAATCTCTTTAGATTGCTGTGCAGTGCCTAAAAGATGGTAGAACAAAATGGCGGTCACTGGCAATGTTAGAATCGCCATTCGGTTCCAACAGGCGCTGACGCAAGCCAGACAATACCTAGTGCAAATATCAAAGCTAATTAGTTAACATTGCATGCTGTGACTTCCAGTACCATTCTGTCATAATAGTAGCGCCAAAAAAGAGATCCCAGGCTGGTGCTATGCCAGCAAAATTACGCTAAACGGTGCACTTTTGGAGCCTTATTCTTATTCTTCTTTTAGCTAAATCTAGACTATATTTTTTGTTTTTTGTGGAAAACATCAGTGTACTTGTCTGCATAACTGAAAATACAATAAAACATTCATGTTGGTTTGGATACTATAGGAATGTGCAACAAAACACAATAAAGCTAAACACAAAGAGTACATAAACCAAAGAGAATAAACTAAAACAAATACAGTCTGTCAACACTCTGACTTTCTTTAGATATGTCCAGTACATTTCAGTTTTCAGAAAGTTTCAGTTATCATTATCATTCAGTTATTATATATGCTCCTGTCTGATTTGAGAGCAGCTTGGCCAAACTGTTCCAGTTATTTTGCCTGAACACCACCCGAGTCAGTGGACAAAAAACAACATGTTTACAGGAGAGGGAAATAATGAGATTAAAGCAGACCTAAACCTGGTCTGGCAACTCTAACCCAATAAGTTCTTCACATTTTATTGAATACCCCATAGGTGGTTGTTTCTTGCTACCTAACTGAAAAAATCTACGGGCCTGATTTATCAAGCACTTCTGTCAGACAATGCCGTTTCATAGTGCAAGTTAGAGTAGTCAAAAATATGATTTATACATTTTCAGCATGTTGCTGCACTGCTAATGCTTTAGTAAACGTGCTTCTTGTAGTGCAGCACTCACCCTGGCGAAGTGGCATTTGGCCACGCAACGCGTCGGTGGCGGGCTGCTGTGAGGAGACCCCGGGCTCTTTCTATTGGTGATGTAATCTTATGTATTATTCATAGCAATTGAATGTATAATGGCATTGATGTTTTGACTATTACTTTGCACACTGTCTGTGGGACATATAACCACTATGGTATATGACACTTTTGCACTTTAAAGAATTAAATGAGACACATTTTGGTAGATATACTTATAGCACTTTAGTACACTTTTACTTTTGCACATGGCACTTTGCTAACTCGCCATTCACATTCAGATTAGACTATTAGTAGTTTTTCTATATTAATATATAATATTGGGATTATATTAGAGCCATTAAGAGGGAGTACCTCCTCAGCGCTTAAATTGTCTGTATGTTTTTTAATGAGTCCTCTGTATGTTGTTTGTAATTTTTAAGGTTGATTTAATAAATATATACATTTTTATGAAGTTTCTAGTATAAGTTTTGGTGTGCGGCAGTGAAATAGGGGATTGGGAGCTAGTCTAGGGCTCCCATTCCTGTTTTTGTTCTTGTAGTGCAGCAACAAAAAAAAATTTTTACTACTCTAATTTACACCAATGTGGAACTGTCTGGCAGAAGTGCTTGATAAATGAGGCCCTACATCTCACCTGGAGAACTTTACTACCTTCTAATTCAATTTGACAAGGGTAAAAGGGGAGTATATGTTTTTCCCTTATTATTATTATAAGTATTCATAATTCGTTTTGGTATTCAGATTCAGGTCAAAGCTACAGTCAACACGAATTTTCCCAATTCGATTTGGTTCGTCCAAAACGGCAGAAACTTCAGAAACTTTGGGTCAAAATTGGTAACTGATAATTGCAGTGGTCGCCATTAGCCAATTATTTTTAAGTGAAAGATGCAAAATGAAGAAGCAAAAAAAACTTTAACTAGTAAACTTCACTGGAAAAAAGTATTTTTTAGATTAAAAGAATAATCCCTATCTAATTTCTTTGAAACATCTAAATGTAATCATAGTGCTTCCCTTATTAATAATAATAATAATAATAATAATAATTAATTGTTAATAATTGTTAATAATTAATGTAATTTTAGAATAGAAGCATTCTCCTTTTTAATAGTTGGCTGCGAAATGGCCTGTCCTGTCAGCATGGATGGGATTGACATCTTAATGCTATTGGGGTTCTGATGTGTTTAGATGCTTTTACTCATCTTTAAAGTGATGGTTCCAGATTGAAAGCATATTGAATGATGCAACATCCATTTTCTGATGGAAAGGCGGCATCCTAACTACCAATGCCCCCACACATACCCCTACCCCCCACAAGCCCATTTTTTCTTAACTGATCCTTGCTCCTTTATGTGGTCTCCCGTAGGAGGAATCCCGGCCATATGACCACTGGCAGCCACTCACAGTGTCAGTTTATGCTTACAGTAAGAAAAAGCAGGTTTGCATGGCTGCATTTGAGAGGGTAGCATCAGCAAATGGGATGTGACAATTTGTGATCAAACCCATCTTACATAAAATAGGTGTTGAATTGCTTTAATGTTGTTTGCCCTACTTCCAGTAGAATACAACAGCATGCTTGGTGGAAGTTTTTATAATTCACATAAATAAGCAAACTCTCCTTTTGCCATTAGGCTGCCAATTTTTGACCATTTTATCATAGATCTGCAGGGCCTATCCATAGTAATGCAGGTCATGCGAAATATTTGGAGAAGCAAGTTTAGTTTTAGGTGTGCTTTTGGGTGCAAACTGAAATTTACATCCTAGTGAGCTTTTTTACCGTAACACACAAAATGCAATAAAAAATGTTTGTTTTTAACTTTACAGGTGAGGTTCATAATTTTTCAAATGATAATTCTAAAGATATTTTTTTTGAATGTTTGGAAACAACAGAACCCTATAGGATATGCTAAAGAATTTGCAGTTCTTCTGCATAGCCCATAGGGTGATATTGTTTCAAAATTTTCACCTGTAAAAATGCATCGCAGGTGATGTGCAGGTGATTTTTTGGGGAAAAGTTAAAACAAACTTTTGTGTTAAATTCAAAAAGCTCACTCATAAGTTTCAGTTCACACCCCATTTTTCCTGGCAAAGTAGATCATTTTTGGGGGAAGGAGTGGAAAAATGAACACCTCAAACCGCAAACTATGCAGTCAAAAATGATTTAATGCTGGTGAATAATTGTATAATACAAAAATTAATAAATAAATACCAGGTATGAACCACTAGGTTGGTATTATATCAGGGTTCTAGCACATACTGTGTAACAGCCCTTATAATACATATCTATGGGCAAAAAGATAAGAAATTATAAACAATACAGCAATTGAAGACCATAGGGGTCCCACAGTTTTTTAAGGGCAGCCCAGGATTAGTCAAGTTCTTATGCATAGAGATACAAGATAATGCAGGAAAACAAAATCAGCAGATAAGCAATGGATGAAAAGTGCTTACAGGCAGGACCAACGGGTGGATAACAAGGTAGATCATTTTTCCAATGATGTACGGATAATTTTTTGAAAGTTTGGAACCGACAGCACTCTATGGGTATGCAAAAAAGAATTGCCAATTCTTTAGCATAGGGTGCTATCGTTTCCGAAAACATATCTTACGTCATCTGTAACAATACTCGCAGGTACCTGTGATTTCTTGTGAAGAATTAGAACACAAAGATTTATTGCACTTTTTTCGATGTTAAGTTAAAACGCTCCCCAAGATTTTTATTTCTCCACCTTGCAATGTAATGTTGATACGTTACTGACTTACGACTTGTATTGTATTCTGATTTCTGAAAAATGATAAAAAATCAATAAAACTATTGAAACCTAAAAAGCTGCAGGTTGCAATTCTCACCTAAATGTAGACCCTTTGCTAAATAATTAGCATGATCCCCGTTGTTTCCTGTTTGCATGTCAGCTTTAATAGTTTGTTTCTTAACATTTTTCACATTTGCACTACACAATTTATGTGACTCACCTTTTAACAATAAATTGTTGGCTAGTTGTTATATCATTGTGCAGCTGCACTAACCTGATTTCTGGATTACCTTAACCCGGCCGTTTAGATATTTTACAGCATGGATTGAGAAATAATGGGAATAACAGGCTCTATACCATCATAGCATCCAAACTCAATTGGTTTTACATTAATGTCTCATGTGAACTTCCCTGCAGCAGACATGCTAACCACTGAGAGCTGATAATCTTCTAATTAATATAATGGAGTTAGTGAATAACTCATGCTTTGCAAATAGATCAGCACATGGATGTCCTGGTACCCAAGTGATTCCGAAACAAGCCCAAGAGACATTCATTGACATCTGTAGGGGCTGAAAAATCTGTTGGCTAGCCTTGTAGCTTTCCACAGCTGTTCATGCATACCCAGAGGAATGCAAAAGAGGCTAAAGAAAGCCACATTTTAAACAAAAACAGAAACCTTGTAGGTAATGGAATCGGGGATCTATTTGCATAGACTGAAAGCTAGCTGTAACAGATATCACATCCACTGCTAATACTATGCAATACAGACAGGCATAAACAGTTTAATGCAATTCTTGATGAGAAATTGATGGGATGATTGTTTTCAAATGTGTGAGTGATTTGAAAAGATTAGACTTTGATTTAAAGCAAAACTCATACAGAAAAAGGGCAAACCACAGCATATAAACCATATTGTGTTTTCATGAAATTTGCTACGGTCATTCAAGGAAAATAATTGTTCTTTCTTTTTTGTGATATTATAAGGTCAAATAAATCAGACACATTATATCTCATGATGAAAACAAGCAGTCTGAGCATCTGAGGTTATGTTTAGCCTCTTAAAAGAAAAAAGAAAAGAAAAAACTCTGTATAAGTCTAAGCCACAAACTATTTTAGTGAATAGTCTTTAAAACGAATAAGCTAAGCAGCCCTGCGATTAAAAATAAATATGGTTAAATGCTTTGGCCAGACCGCTTGGTACTTGACCTGGATGGTGACCGACAGCCCACCATTCTAGCGGGGGAGGGGGAGGGATTACATGGGGGTGAAAGTGAGGCTGGTTGGGAGGTTTGAGGCATCATCATTAATAGTGCCATTTAGAGCACAGTGTTCCCACATATTACAATAGATACCAAGGTTGTTATAGTCATGAATCAAAGTCATTTAGATAACCCACATCTATATTTTCTTTTTCTTATTATTAGATGTTCTCATAGAAAAGAAAAACGTACAGCACTGTTTTTTTCGACTAAGAATATTACACATTATATTAACTTCTGGCTACATCCCTGTAATTTCATCCATTAAACATAACAATACTCTTTATATGTAAAGTTCCATGCTGTAGTGCTGTGTTTTTGTATCTTGTGCCTTCCATAAAAATGCTTGAAACAAAAAGAAAATGCTATGTAAACCCTGCTTAGATCTACTGCTGCAATATTCCCTTCTCACAGCTGAGATAAGATAATTTCCTATGCCCCTTATAGCCCCCCAAATGTTCAAGATTATGGACCATGATAAACCCTTGGGGCCAAATCTCAATGCTCAGGAGACAATCAAGAATGTCCCTGTGGAAAATAAAGTCTGGATAAGTATCGGTAATTTGACCAGTATTAATAAATTGATGGTGAGGTATATGGAAGGACTCTTCCATTGCATTAGTGATTAGTTTACTACTCACCTTTGTATGCACAGCTGCACACCTCATATTGTTCCTATGGTTGCAATGGCTACATGGTATTTCCGGTATGACGTACACTATTTGTTACATCTGGGTGAACATGCAAGTCCTAAGATAAATTGGTGCTATCCTATGGAGGGGCCACTGTCCTTTGTGAGGAAGCCGTGTGGAGTAAACCCTTCTAGACCTGGTGCATTGTTAGAATTATAGTGTGCTTCTTCATCGGAGCAAAGATTGGCATTTGGAATCATTATTACTATAGTATTGTGAAGATCATTGCTTCATTTCCTTTAGTTATATTTCTGCCATAACTACCATGGCATTTGTAGTATTCTGTTCCTCCCCCACCCCCATTGTCAGTTTCAACTGACAGCTTTGTACTTTTTACATCTGATAATTTTGATTTAATTCATCTGTATCAGTTTAGTTAATGCTTCAGTGAGAGTTTTAAAATCTTTTAAACTGCCTCCCTCATCATTTTTTTATATAGTTTAGATCAATAGCCCCTTCCCCTTTCCAGGGTCTGGGGATTGTATCCATCCACTTAAGAGTAATACATTTATTAGTGCAATAAGATTTACTGAAGTTTCAAGTTATACAACAAATCATAAACAAAGTGATAGCATGTGTAGAAGATATAAAAGAGAAGAAAAAGAAGAAAGAATATATATATATATATTATATGTATATATATCAACATACATATAACTATATATATACATACACCCACACATAAACATCCACATGTACAGTAGCTGTCTTTGTTTCATACATGACACATGCTAATAAGTAACATTGACAGTGGTGCGAAAAGTCATTATTCTATAGCATCCTCTTTCAAGAAAGTTTACACCAACAGCCCTCATAAATCATCTATTTTGGTTCCTAGATGCCAAACCGCTGTGTATCATGCCAAGAGGGATCCGAGAGGTAAGCAGGTATGAGGGAAGGAAAAAGTGAAAGAAAGAAAGGGGGATAGGGAGGTGGACAGGTATCTGCCTGCTACATCTCTGCAACTATGTGAGTATCCCTGTAGTCCATCCAGCCTACCCATGTCATGGTAAACATCTCTTGAGTTCCCAAGGGTCCTGCAGCTAGCTCCTTCATGTAGCGTATTATTTCCACTTCCCGCATCCATTCCATGAGAGAGGGAGAGATTGTGGACAGAATCCTGTATGTTGAATGGATGCTTATAGAAATATCCAGCCCACCCTATCAAAAGCCTTCTCTGCATCGCATGATAGAAGACGTGCCGGAATTTCGCTAGAGCTAACATGAGCTATTAAATTGAAGAGCTTATTTGTGTTGTCCTGTGCACCCTGCCCAGGAACAAACCCACTCTAATCCATGTCTATCAACCCTGGAAGTAGGGACTGGAGCCTTAAGGATATCACTTTAGCGGTAATACATTTTTTAGTTACAACTAAAACTATGAGTTCCAGAATGTTGTATTTTGGCCCCACCTCCTGTTTGTTCAGATTCGTGTCTAGGTTAAGAAGAGGGTATAGGCGCTAGCAAGCTGAACTCGGCTTTCATATACCTACTCACGTCTGCCAACAGTCTCTCTATAAATTTACACTGCCACCACAGATGTAGGAGTGCTCTGTTTGCATCACCAACAGCGGGTGAACTGTATCCTACTATTGTATTTACTACTGTAACTGTATTGTTTGGTAGGTTCTATTGAAAACTTTAAAATATAACTAACAGTGATTTCCTCACTTCTTGTACTGCCCCTACCTTCCCATTTAGCATCATTCAGTTCCTGCCCCAGGTCATGCTCTATTTTGATTTTAACTTATTGGGGATTGAACATTCCAATTCCACTAGCGGATTGTAACATAGTAATAATGTATAAAGCGTTTTCACTGTTATAGGTTGGGTGAAGCGAGTCTCGAAAGCGGATAGTTGGTAACCTTCGTTAATTTGCGAAAACCTTGATTTATGACTGTGCTCAGCCTGGCTACCCTGCCTTCTTCTGGCTGTTAATCCCTATGGAACTTAGCTCAGGAATACTGTAGAGGGTGGTCATTAGACTGGGGGCAGCAGATAAGTATTTGTTGTGCATAAGTGATGCACAAGTACTTAGTACAGCTCGTACGATTGGGTTACATCCAACAATTTTGGAATCCTAATCTGAATATAAATAAGAATCTGGGTAAGATTGCCATTTTGATCATATTTATTATGTCAATAAGATTGATGTTAAGCCTAGTCCAGACTCCCATTTTTCTTTGGTTAGCTAGAGGAAAGGTTCAAGATTTAGAGCATAGAGATCCTTTAGATCCATTGGTATAGTTATTCCAAGTTTATTTGTGTTTTTTCCCAGCACAGTGGATACTGTTCTTTTAATTTCCTCATATCAGAGCGCTGAATATTAAATATAATTGGTGATAATTTACAGATGTTAATGTTAAAATTTGCTAGATTGACAAATAATTAATACATTCCATACAGTTAGCAATCGAGTGTACTTGATCGTTAAGGGTAATTAGCAAATTGTCTGCATACGCCAGTCTTGATTTCCACCCTCCTTGTGTGTATCACTCTGATCATATTGCCTCTGTTTATTTGGTGAATCGGGGTCTCTAGATGCAGGTTAAAAAGCATTGAGGATAGGGGGCATCCCTGTCATGTCCCATGTTCGATACCAATTTTCTGTTTTAGTATCAATAATTGTTATTCATACCGATTGATTTTGATAGAGTGTCATAATTTTGTTCACAAATATATCCCCTAACTCAAATGCTTTTAAGGTTTTTCTGGATACCAGGTCGAATGCTTTCTCAGCATCTATCTTCACCATAATTGCCGGTGTACTATTTACTTTGATATGGTTTATAATGCACTTGCATGTTAGATGTTCTGTTTTACATTTTTTTATTGGATTCATAAGGGAAGTGATCTGGCCCTGCTCTCTTGAATCTTTTAGCCCATCTATTGCCTTGTTAATCTTGAGATCGGTAAAAGGTTTTTCAAACTCTTTGCGTTGGTCTTCTGATATTTGGGGGAGTACTAATTCTTTGAGATAGTCACCGTACTTCCTGTTCTCAGGTACTCCAATATGTATATTGCCCTATAAGTCAGTACATTCTTTTCTTAAATAAAGTTTACCTCTCTGCGTTCTTTAAGCATAGGGATTATGTCATGTCAATGTCACAATGTAAGATGATACTCAATAAAGACTTTGCAATGTGTTCATTTATGATTTAATTTGTAAAGTTATCCTTTGTGTCTTTCAACAAAATGCACAGATTCCACCTTCAAATGCCCAGGGAATCATAGGTAAAAGTTACATAAATAATAATAAGTGGGTTTGTGAACACAGGAAACAATCTCCTAACCACATACTGTAAATATGCTGAATGGCAAGAGAATATGTGACTAATACACACTTGGCAGAATATTTTATTTATATGTTATCTACTTTTGAAACATTTGTTATATTGTTCCTGGTTAGGGGAAGCGACTTAAAAAATTGCATGGGGATGGAGGCTCTTTTCTAATAAGAATCTGAGAAATCCGGGTGCCTTGGGCCTTATTAACACAGTTAGTTAGCCCATCAAATTCAACCGGAATGGGATTGGGGAAAGTTAATTCATTCTTCACTGATAGAAGCTAATAGTATAATAACTGTAAATGTTATTTTCTGCTAGAAAAGCATCTAATCCTTTTTTAAACATGTCAGTTGTTCATGCTGTAACAAGATTCGGGGGGGGGGGGGGGGTTCTGCAGATTTATGGTTCTTATAGTAAAAAAAAAAAAAAATTGTCGCTCTGGAGATTGAATCTTTTTTTCCAGGAGGAGGGAGTGCCCCCTTGTCTTTAGAGAGGATTTTACCTGAAATAGTTTTACCTAATTTTTTTGTATTGCCCATTTATATATTTGTAAGTTAATCGTGCCCACCCCTTAGATGTCTCCTCTCAAGATTAAACAGATTTAATTCCTGTAAACTTTCCTCATAACTGATATGCTTCATTCCCTTTATCAGTTTGGTGGCTCTTCTCTGCACCCTTTCCATAGTCAGAGCATCCTTTCTATCAATGGGTGCCCAGAACTGGACAGCATATTCCAGGTGAGGGCGCACCAGTGCCTTGTAAAGAAGCAATATTACATCTCTGTCCCTTGATCCCATTCCTCTTTTAATGCATGATATTATCTTTGTAGCCATAGCCATAGAAGCAGCTGCTTGGCATTGCATGCTGTTATTTAGCCTGTGATCTACCAGTACCCCCAGATCCTTATCAACAAGTGACTCTGCCAGTTTTATGCCCCCAAGGATATATGTGGCCTTCAGGATATTAGATCCCAAGTGCATGACTTTACACTTCTCCACCTTGAACTTCATTTGCCAAGTGGATGCCCAGACACTCAAAATGTCCAAGTCAGCTTGAAGCTTGTGAACATCTTCAATAGAATTGAAGATTGTGCTACATATCTTTGTGTCATTTGCAAAAACAAACAAAAATACTATCAATAAATACATGCACAGACACAGGAGCAAATTACTCCAGCCAAAAATTGTAAACGTATAGCATATAGTGCATCTCATGTAGTGTGCATGTCCTTCCTGATACTTATCTTACCACCCTTGTGGCATATAAAACATCCCATATAGTGTGCATGCACTTCCTGTTACTTATCTTACTACCCTCGTGGCATATAAAGCATCCCATGTAGTGTGCATGTACTTCCTGATACTTACTTTTGTCCCTTGGTTCCATGTCATCTGCTTCTAACCACTGTAACTCAACTTTTTTATTACTTTATTTTTTCTTATTTAAATTTTTTTGTCATTGTTAAACGTTGGTAAAAATATTAAAAATAAATTGTCAGTAAAAATGTACTTTGGAACCAACATGGCACCTGTAAAGAGCACAGAATCACCCCATTACAGGCAGTGAGCGGCATCCCTCATTACAGTCAGTGAGTAGCATCCCTCATTACCAGTAGTGTGTGGCATCCCACATTGGAGGCAGTGAGCAACATCTCCCATTACAGACAGCGAGGGGCATCCCTCATTTCAGGAAATGTGCTGCATTTCCCATTACAGGTAGAGGAGAGCATCTCTCATTACAGGCAGTCCCTCCACCCAGCGCTGGACAATAATAAGGCAGCGTGCGGGCAGGGTAACTGATTCATGCCTGCCGGCCCGCCGCTTCTTTTCCCCCCTGCCGCTGCTCATACACACGCTCTTACCTGCGCTTCCTGGTTGTTACAGTACTGGTTCCCAGAGCCAACCGGCTGTCTGGAACTAGCAGGAGCAAATGTCTGTGAGTGTGTGTTTGTACGTGTGTGAAAAAGACAAAGTGGGCCACACGATAACTATCAATAATAAGATAACAATGGCTTATTTAACAAAGGAGGTCCTCCCCTGGACTCACAATTCAGAAATCACAAAAAAGCACAAGAGCTAGGTCTAGAAATGGGACACACAAAATTTACCAAAATGTATTGATCAAAATGTAAAGGATAAAAAACACACAATACACAACCATCTCATGACTCACCACACCTGGACCTAATGCTAATACATCTGAATATTCCCAATATGGTAAGCAATGGCTTACAGCAGCAGCTCTATTTGATCCTAATGGGGAAAATTCAGATTAATTATATTGAGGAGTGTGTGCCCCATTTCTTACTTTACGGTATGCGTACGCCAAACCAAGTACAAGTCCAGGCATAGTGTAAAGTATGGGGTCCTGGCACACATGGTCAGGGGACAGTTAAGATCAGCAGTCTTCTCAGGCAAAATGTTAAGCTCCTTTTCTCATTGCTCGAGCACAACTTTTAGGGGGGTAAACCATTGAGGTGTATGTCATATTGATTTATCAAAGTGCTGTATGTTAGATAATCATGTGTAGTTGATTATGATAATTGCAGGCATATTTTTTGTTGGGCTATTTTTATAAAGCTTTATAGTGAAAATTACTTTTCCAGGCATATCCTTTTTCTGTTCTTTTTCTATTGTGCGTGGGTGGGCCCGTGTTATCTACTATTTTAGTCTTTCAGCCCACCACCGTATTAATATTGAAACTAAAATTAAGATATCCCAGCAAAGTCTACAGTGTTTTATTCTTTGTCTTTACTGCTATACCATATGCTTTATTTTTGCTTTACACGATAGAAATAATAGAAAACTGTAGTTAAGACAAATTTGATTCAGACATTGTAGACTTCATCTGATTGGAAGGGTGCCATTATCCCCTAAAATACGTGGAACATATTATACATGGCTTTACATTCCTAACTTATTATGGGTGATATCTCTGAGTTGCAATCATGATTTCCTTTGTGAGCATCTAAGCTCAACATTGTAGCTCTATCATATAATCAAAGAGAGATATAGAAGGATGGTCGTTTGGAAAGATTTATGAGCGTTCTGCAAAGAATCCCCTGGATTAGAAAGTTAGCCTGGTTCATATACTGAGTTTCCACATTTAACATCATTATATGTTGTAAATCCAAGCTCAAAAATGAGTTTATCTTAATATATGTGGCATCACATGAGATGTATTATTGATGTCATCACTTACTTGTCAGGTTATAATTGCTACTCGGGATCATGAAGGAAAAGAAAAAGTTCCAATTCTGAATTTGTCTGTGGGAATGGCTTTCAATAACAGCAGATAGATTTATACTATCACGGCAGCATTTTATTGCAATTCCAACATAAATACAGAAAAAAAGATTATGTAACTGTATCAAATGCCTGCCTATAACTTTTATCATTTTATCTTTTTTTTGTATGGACAGATTTGAACTACTAGAAATGTGAAGCAGTTTTTATGTCAGCTAGTCTGAGTTTTAACAATCAAATACACCCACCACACCAGGCCCCTCAAAATAGATAAAGTGTGCTGTACACTGGCCCAATGTAACCTTAGTGCAAAAAATCCAGAAGAGGGTTCTGGCTGTTACGGAACACGTGGGGCTCGAGGAGAGGGCATATGGCAGACCACATTGACGGGTGATGTTACTATACCTTGTTTTTTTACCTTCCCCTTCTTTCCTTCCCCTCTGGTCCATTTGCACAAAAAATATCTTTTAGGCAATTATAGCACTAGCACTTTATTGGTTATAAAAACTTTGTACATTGATATTGGCATTAGCACTTTCTCAATATATATACAATTTTTTACTCACTGGGAGGCTCGTATTGGGTTGCTTCACTAGAGTCAGCTGGGGTTTACAAGAAGTATTTCATTATATAAAATATCTATAAATCATGTTTGGATAATTGTGGATTAGGGCCCAATTAGCCCACCTCTTCATGTGTCTATTATATGTATATCTTTAAACTGATTGTTAACTTGTCTTTGTCTGTGTATTAAGTTTCAATAAATTGCTGTAATTATTTAGCAATTTCAGTGGCGCATATTGATTACTGGTCATGTGAGGGTGTCTGGGCCACCCTCTTCTGGATTTTTTAGTCTGAGCTTTAGGTATCATGTAACATGCCACCTGATAATATATTACTGTATGTGTATTACATGATCACAGATACACAGATACCAAGTGTATTACATCATAAGCAGGGCTATGGGGTGGCCTTGAACAAATAGAAATCTCGCTAATAATGACTGCTGTACAATGTATCCCAAATGATTGAAACAATTATTTTACATCAGCCTCATTCTCGCTGTAACAATGTAACACTTACCAGGGATCTGGCAGGCTTTTCAGAATGACTCATCTTGCTTGTTACATTCACAGCAGGAGGTAAAGATAATGCACCCTGTTTTTTTCAGTTCTCAGGACAATTAGAGCCACTGCCTCTGTATTATGAAA
This sequence comes from Gastrophryne carolinensis, assembly GCA_027917425.1. NCBI lineage: Eukaryota > Metazoa > Chordata > Amphibia > Anura > Microhylidae > Gastrophryne > Gastrophryne carolinensis. The sequence continues at coordinate 195,878,751 of CM051236.1, forward strand.
GATCTTGCCATGACTGATCTAAGTTTCAATAAATTGCTGTAATTATTTAGCAATTTCAGTGGCGCACATTGATTACTGGTCATGTGAGGGTGTCTGGGCCACCCTCTTCTGGATTTTTTAGTCTGAGCTTTATGTATCATGTAACATGCCACCTGATAATATATTACTGTATGTGTATTACATGATCACAGATACAACACTTACCAAGTGTATTACATCATAAGCAGGGCTATGGAGAGGCCTTGAACAAATAGAAATCTCGCTAATAATGACTGCTGTACAATGTATCCCAAATGATTGAAACAATTATTTTACATCAGCCTCATTCTCGCTGTAACAATGTAACACTTACCAGGGATCTGGCAGGCTTTTCAGAATGACTCATCTTGCTTGTTACATTCACAGCAGGAGGTAAAGATAATGCACCCTATTTTTTTTCAATTCTCAGGACAATTAGAGCCACTGCCTCTGTATAGTGAAAGATCTTGCCATGACTGATCTCTTGCAATCCACCCATTTCAGAGCAGATCAACGTTTATGTAGATAACATCTGGCCAGTCAAAATGGTGGAGTGCAGTAGTTGACAACAAAAATTGTTTAGGTTTACAATGTGGGATGCCCCACATTGTAAAGCCCCCTGATGTCCCCAAAAACTCATCTCAATCCTCATTGCCTGCGATATTCAGCACATAGTATGGGCGAGCAGGAGATGCAGGAGATGCAGTGAGGTGAGCTGCTTAAGTTAGTCAAGCTGTGTGTAACCATACTCCGTCTGGTGATTCCTCTTCCTCGGCCATGCTCGCTTAAGCTGGCAGTCATGCCAGGTACTGTGAACATGTACATCGGTGTTGCCAGGTGAGATCCAGCCATGCACCATGGGATTGCTTGATCAAGGTAAGAATAAACTGACACATTTTGCATATATTTTTTAATATAAACTTATCTATGTCTGCAGTTAATGTGGAATGTGTTATCCTGTTGCCAGTGCCTATTACGTCTATTGAAATAGTGATGCTCCAGCATTCACTAGCTGAGCCATGCTGCTGGCCGATTTCTCCCCCTTTTGCCTCTCTAAGCCTTGAAAGAGTTAAGGAAGAAAAGCAGCTCAAAAGCAGGGCAAAGAAATCATTCAGCACAAGTTTATGGCCCCCAGCAGCTATGGGTGAGCTTATTTATGGTTAATTAGTTTGAGTTGCAGTAGGAGAATTTGTATTATGCAGAGTGTGACAGTTGTTGGAGGATGTTTCATTTGAGCCTAAACTGGACCAAAACCCATTTACCGGTAGAGAGCAGGACATGTGACCAATGCATGCCAATAATGCAGCCGCATTTTGCTGGGGAGCGCAGTGTAAGGTAAGATTTATAAGGTTTGCAGGGGGTTAACTGAATGGAGATCCCCAGCAATTGGGACCCCCCCCAGATGTCTGCCAACACTCATTTTATGTAAAATGGGTGTTGGCACAAGTCAGTTTTTGACTGAACTTCTGCTTCAAGATATATAACATTATACAGTGCAATGCAATATGATAACTCTTTATAAATTAACAATAAAAATATAATAGTTATTTTATATAATATTCCATTATGGCCTATAAAACGATTGTAGATAAATACAACCAGCCGCTAATTGCTTTCTTTTTTACTCTAAAGCTGGGCTAACAGCTATACATGAGCAACAAATATAAAATGTATACTCGCATCTGATCCCCTGCAGCAGATTGCGTCACTGTCCTTACTTCTGCTGAGAGCAGAAGAGGAAAAAAGTTTAATGAATTCTCGTTTGGTTGTCATGCTGGGATAGAGTCAGGGTAGGTTGCCACATATTGATGCAGCTTTCGTAAATCAGGGCCTAAGGGAACTGGAATAAACGTGTACAATGTAGAGCCTATAAAATACAATAACAAACATGTACAATGTGTTTAAAAAAAGTCAGTATGAGTTTTGTCTTACTCTGGCCCATGACATTAAAAGAGTAAAGTCTGTCTAATTAGAACTAATTGTGTGTTAGGAAGTTTTGCTCTGAACACTTCATGACTAATGTTCATCATTAAATCCATGATATTTCTCTTTAGGATGTTTGAAATGCTTTACTGCTTTATAAACTAGCAGGGAACATTACACTGGTAAATCTATGGGCTGACAATGGTGTTTTCTGCCGTCCCCTGGGTCAGAAAAAAATTAATACACATTTAGAGTCAATAGCGATTTTCCAGAACACTTTTGAAAAGGTGACTCTTACATAAATAAGTTGGATTCAAATTTAATCCAATCAATTTTATACAAGCATGTCTTTCATCATTTAGCAAACATTTATTTTACCATTAAGTTGGGTGCAGTGCCATTTGAATGTGAAATGTACTGCAACATAAACTATTCCAGATTTCCCTAAATGTAACCTTCCATCTGTCCTTAATTAAGATGGCCCTTCCAGTAATTACATTGAAGCAATCTGCGGCTGCCTTGTCATTCCATGCAAGGAAGCGACCCTGCAGATTAAAGGAAGCAAATTTACACAGTGATTTTAAAAGAAAAAAGCTGCAGATTGTTTTACCACAAGTACAATATGTTTTTATGCTTAATCTGTGGTTGTGGGGCAAGCCCAATGTGTCTATAATTTTAAATAAAATATTAAGTATTTCATTAGATTTTAATAAAAACTTTGAAATAATGGCTTTTTTGACATTTTTCAACTTATTGGTTTGGTCTTAAATACAATAATGTCACATTTCACATGTGTTTTTGTGTAAGTGTCTGTAAAATGCATCAGATCACAACAGACAGGAATCATAGCTTTCAAGGGGCGCATCCAAGGTCACAAATGTTATAGGGATATTGGATAGAGGTCAAGAGCCACAGAACACAGATAAACAGGGCCGGCCTTAGGTTGAAAGTCACCCTGTGCAAGACTGCAGGGACGCAGTGACAGGACGGAGAGCTCTCCAGATGGAGAACCGCAACTGGATTCTTAGACCAGAGCAATGACACAACATGGAATAAATGAACTAGAAGGGAGTTTATTGAGAAATGGCAAAATATGACCTATAACTCAGAAACAAAAGGCAGAAACAAAAGCACCCAGACATCAGGAAACAAAAGATAGATGCACAAGTAACAAAAGCAAAGAATACAGGGAAACACAGAGGGAACCCCAAGGTGCTGGTGCACTCACTAAGGGACCAGGACAGGAGCCAGCAGCCTTCAGGAGCCAATAGGAGGCCTGCTACATCAAGAACTGGGAGCATAAAGTAGCCAAGCAGCCACATAAAGTAGCCAAGCAGCCTCAGGGAAGCCAGGGGGAGGCCTGCTTGCTACAGGATTCCAACAGAGACTACAATTCAGACTGAGACTACGAAGCACCAGCTGTGTCCAAGAGATTTGCAAGCAAAATCCTGCTGCAACAAGTAGAGGGTGGTTCCTACTTATATAGGCATAGCAGCAGGTGCAGCAGCTAAGGGACAGATAGGACAACCAGGGGCTCTGCTGACACCCACAGGTGGCAGTCCAAACTGCGTGCCAGGTAGTAAATAGCACAAGCCACCAGCAGGGCATCAGCTGATCCCGAGATCCACACTTCAGTGTGTGAGCCCCCCATAGCCAAATGAACCCTGAGTCTTACATCCACAAAAAATCATGTTAAAAATATGCATCAACAGTTGATAAAATGGCCCGGGGGGGGTGGGGGGGCGCCATGTTGCTGAAATGGGGGTAGTTGTCCCCCACAGATATTTCATTAACTACCCTCCATTTCATCAACAACAGGGAAAACAAGTAAAAAATAAAATGTTTAAAAACTTAGCGGCCGTGGTGGTTACCCCTCAGTTGGGCCCCCTGTGCAGCCGCAACCATCGCTCACCCCAAAGGATGGCCCTGCAGAGAAGCAGCAGAGTGTGCCACCAAAAAAATATTAAATCCGAAGAAGATATTACTTCTTCAGTGTCTCAAAAGAGAATATAAAACCCACAGGTGAACAAGGAACCAAAGGGAAGTACCAGACATTCAGGGCAGTTACAAAAAAAATTATCTAAAAACTGGTTTGTACTAAAATAACAGATTATTGATAGCTTAGTTCTTCTGATCTGAGAAGATGATTTTACCCATAATGCAATACAGATATTTTGAGTAGGTAATGTCAATGCTCCGACAGGCTCAGGAGACAGGCATTGTATAGCAGCAGATCATCCCTGTAAAAATGTAATGGTATGCTGAAAGACCTGTCACTCCTGGATTTATTCCTACCAGGAGAAGAACACGCTTGACTGGAACTGTTTTTATTTGTAGTCTATAAGTAGCTTCTCTTCTCACTAACTAGTTTGTTTATATGGATTTTTAGTATAATCATCTTTATTGGTTTTCAAAAAAGGAAAATAGTAAGGGATGGGAGGAGGGTGGGTACAGAAAAGAAGGGAGGGGGAAGGGGGAGGGCATAGTCGTTACATCATTTAGCACAATAAATCATAAAACAGATTAAACATTCTATCCAGAAAAGTACATGACTAAAGAGTTTATGATTGAAAGTTGAGTGGGAGTCCAATCTCAATGTCCTGATCTACGCACATACCCACAGCAAGGCCCTCTAGCAGGCCACAGTCACCCGCATGAGGCACCTTGCACCCTGTAGGTGCCGGGGATTTGTAATAACAATTTTGCAATACAGCTCTTTTAATAACATTGCCTCCGGGGTAGCCTAGGTATGTATCCTAAAGCCTGATGCAAGCACCTCAATAACCTCAATAACCTATTAGCAGGGTCACCATACTATCCCGCCGTGATGAGAGCTATGTCTAGTCTAATAAATTAAGCCATCCCATAAAGGCTATACATACTGTAGCTCATCCATATCAGGTGGGCTTTATATAATAGGTAAGCTCAAACTTGCAAGCATCAGGAGGCGGTGATCAGTTTGTTGAAAGATCTTAAAAAAGTTCCCTTATAAAAAAATCTCATAACCTACCTTTATTTTAATTTTTCACAGCAAAAAGAGATCACAATGACAAAACTCATCAACCACAGGCCCATCTCCTTTCCTAATATGCTGATACTAATCATTGCTCTTTTTTTCCCCCTTGACCAAAACATCTCCGGTTTCATTCTATAGCATGTGTATAATAAGGTTGTATTTAAAGAATTATGCAGGTTTTATATATCTAAAAATTCATAGACATAGAGAAAGACAGTAACTGTCAATAACTGTCATGTTAATGGGTGGCGGTAAGTTCTCCCGCGAATGCTTTAATGGGGGAATTAGCAATCAGTGCTTCATTTTTCTCTAATTCAATTTAATATTTGTTCTGTTTGGTCCTATAGCAGCATTTCCCTCTACCCCAGTCTGCTTTTAGAACACAGGATTCATTCATATAAGGTCTAAGACTTCAAACAGCCCTGGCTCTCCAGTGGAGACTAATGAGAGGAAGGCTGTAAATCACCAAATAACGCCCCTCTGAAAGTAAGTGGAAAAAGTTCTGTCTACTAACTATTTAAATCATTTAGTTCTTGAATCACAATTTCTGCTGCTTACATGACGTGCTATTCAATACCAATATTAGTGGCTTGAATAGGGCAATATTTTTTCGTAAACTTATTTAACTATGCACACAATTATTTTTATCAGCCAGGAAAAACATAATAGTAATAAACATTTTCTAAAACTGCCAAGAAAATGTCCCTTTTTCACCAGTATTGTCAATGGCTTAGTTCTGTTTTGAGCGTCATATTTCACGTATTAGTTTACTGCTTCTAAGGTAGGACAACATTTTTTAGCTTCTCTTCAGAGAAACTTACCAAAAACCCATGAACATCTTGGGAGTTCTGAGTCAAGGTTAAGTAGTCATTTTGTGAGCCTCTTCAGGATAATTGAGGAATGCATGTGGTTTTGGACACAAGCATTTATATTATGTCAGATGTTCATATGTAATCATGTGCAGCGTTTACAGTAATTATTATTGATGAACATTTTACTCTTCAAAGGAAATTCAGGATGTACTAAGAGGCTTTATCAAAAACGAATCTAATAAAGTCTAATATAAAAACAAACTCATATACGTTAAACACATTAAATCAAAAAATAAGTTGCTGCTTATACATCCAACATGAAATAAAAAGTATGCAAGGGGTGACAAGTATGCAGTCAATGGAGGTGATGGCTAACGTGCAGGTGGTGGTGAGTTACTAACTTCACAGACACCCGTCCCCTGGACACCATTGCAATGACGTGAGGGAAGCGGCCAAAGCTCCTGTGTTTGCACTACAAAACTACAAGGGGAACTTTACCGGCATCTGATAACACCTAGATCTACTTCCAAAATGCCCTTGTGAGGAGAGCCAATAATACATCTCTTTGATGGGACAAGTTTTCCTTCAGCAGAGCTTACTGTAACAATCAGATTTTAAAAGTCTGAATTAGGTCAGAGACCCACCCCTTGATGAAGCCCCATACAACAGGCGAAACATAGGGAGATAAGAAACAAGATCCTCTGCCTACTCAAATATGACCAATGTAAAATAGATTCAGCAAAAACATTCATAGTTTTGGTGATGTTATTTATGTACATGATGATGTATTTTTAAGTAAAAAAAAACCTCATCAATAAGTAAATAAATAAATAAATAGTATTTTATAAGAGTGTTTTGATGCACTACACTATGCACCAGGGGGAGTTCTACTTTTTTAGCACAGGGCTTTAGTGCACCCGTACAATTAAATGGTTATGATAAGACCCCCTTGGGGAATGAGAAACTATAGTTGTGTGTATAGATTTTATCCACCACCCAATTAAATTAAAAGACAACTAAAGCTGCATTACCTATTCATTAAGGTATCATTTCACTGCTCACCCCTAACTGCCAGTCCTCTGATCCAGACTGTAATAAACAGTAGTAGTAGTGCATGATATGTGAAAGCATTCACACAAGAATTCCCATGGCAAAAAATGATTAGCTCCGGCACATGCTAGCTCAGAAGACCATTAGAGTTGGGTTGTCCTACCCTCTGAAAGCAGGATGGTACATTCCTTAACCTGACATCCCTGATTTTTCTTCCTTCAAGCAAAAAACAAACAAACAAGATTGTCTAATGCAGTAACCCCTCCTTTCACATTCTAGTATATTTATGCAGGTTTGCATAGCTTCTTTAAAGGTGATGTTCAGGTTGTTTTCAAATCTATAAATCATACACAGAATAGCAAGATAAATAAGGTCCCCCTGCTGTCAGTGTTTCTGTATTAAACTTTGCCTGCAGCAGGGTTTCTTGACCTTTTTTATTATCGAGTACCATCTCTTATGTTCCAATTATCTCAAGTACCACTCATTGCAGACTTCCCCAGAAGGGTGTAGATCAGCTTTTACAAGGACCTATACTATACTACCCCTGGCCCAACAATATGAGTTCTTCTACAAGCAATGCCATCATTCAAATACACCACACTCCTGCAGCTTCATGACTTGGGCAACAGATTAATCCTACAGGATCAGGTTCCCCATACAGGTTTAAGGGACCAAAGTTTGGTATGTCTCATGGAACCAAGGGGATACCACCTGCTCACCTCAGGCTCTGTCAGATTGCTTTTTGTGGAGGGGAAACACGGTTCATTGGAGAGCAGACAGTGGAAGGCGAGGGGGGGGGCACCTGCATATCTCTGCAAAAGGGGTGGGAGGTCTATTAGAGGGCACATAATGTCAGTTGGCTGGCAGTGAACCAATATCTTTCCTAAGACAAAGAACATCCTCTTGCCACCACTTAATGCAGCAGCTTTCCCTCATGTCCTCACACTTTTTGCCCTTTTTAACCCCCAAGGAGATGCCCAAATACCCCTAGTGGTACTAGTTGGTAAACACTGGTCTACTGTACATTTAACTGAATTTTGTGGAGTCAGGGAATAATTCTCAGGGAGTGGTTCTCTTGTACCACTTTAAAAAAGATAAGTAAAAGATACTAAAGAAAACACACCACACTATTTTTATTTCAATATAAGAAGGGAAATATATACTGTAATCTGTTAAGGGATTCTCCCCTCTTCTCTATCAAAGTACACAGATATCATACACCTGATGCTATGATGGAATAAATATAAGGGTACCTTCCCTTTTTTGACGTTGCTTTACTTGCTTTAGTTTTTTTTAAATCTGGTTTAAGGAGGTCAGGCCTGTGTAAGCTTTTGAACTTTGAGCTACACCATTTGCTAGGTAACGGTACATCTGTTAGTGGTTCACTATGGACGAAGCGGCATTATGAGGAAACTAGCATAATTAGCATAAAAAGTAATAAACAATGGCAGTCCCTACATTTTCTTCACTGCAGTATTTCTTTATTATCTGTTGAGGAAAAGATACATTGCTGGTTTGTACTGGATATAATTGTGGTTGACATCTTCATATTTTTCATGATGTCTTACAAGCCACAGTTTAGGGCTGATTCGGCACAGTGAGAATTTTTGTCTCATGTTTTTGTGTGAGAAAAAAAAAAAACTTTTTTCCTTTGTGCAATTCAGCACCATTTTTAGCTGTGCAAATGTCTGAATAATTTACACCGCTAAAAATGAGTTGCATCCAGGAAAAAAATCCAATACAATATAAAAAAAGATACAAATTTTTTCTCCCCCAAAAAACGTGGTCGTTATGGCCCATTCTTTGGATCCTTGATCTGACACTATACATCTTTTGGATATGTTTATATTTCACATTTTTCTAATATTTATTATACCTGGCTCAGAAGACCAATAAGCCAGCTCTCCTTGATTATGTATCAAGTTACTTTACGAGTATAATCATATTGTCCCACTAATCAAGTAGAAAAATATTTGCTAGACGAGGTGTCACTTTTAACCTGAGGCACAATGGCCAGGTTTAGGCCAGATATACATGGCTGCAAAGAGACAGATTTAGAAAGCATGTGCTTTTAATTGGCAGAAAACCTTATGACTCTGACCTGATAGCCTCACAGTGTCCTGCAGGGGAAATGCTGAGCATGGAGGCTTATTTACTAAAACACACAGTTATGATAGAAATGTTTAGACATTTAGCAACAGAAAACCTTCTTCATATTCAAAATTGGTAACTGAATCCCAGGTGTCCATATGCTTTTGATGTTACTTTTAAAAGGTTGCTGCTATTTAACTTTTTCACCTCCTTTTTATTGGCTGTATTAGGCAACTATACTATAAACACCTGTGAAAATGAATTATTATTATATACTATAGGTTGTAGAAAAACAAATATATGGCGAGATTTCGGTTAATGGTAGCTTATCAGACTTCTTTCTGATTAGGAAGGTAACGAGGCAGGGATACCCCCTATCTCCATATATTTTTGCCCTTTCTTTAAAGCCTTTCCTAAGACATATCAAAGCAAAGAAAGACATTAAAGCGGAATTTCAGTCACAAGATGCCCCCCTAGCCCAGCTACCCTACTCTGGCACTGAGGCAGGATGGGGGGGTTACAAAAAAAATACCCTTAACTTATTCAGGGGTCTGCCCTGCTCCTGCTCCTCCAGTGCTTTGAATCCTGGGCGCTGCCATCTTGAAACTAAAGCCACATCCCCCGGCTTTGTGCACGCTCCCATCTGCCGATTCACTTGTATAGGTGTGCGGGGGGCACACACGGAGCCAGGGTATGCAGCTTGTCATTCTCAGAGATGGCCGCATAGCGACCGGAGGAGCAGCACTGGCCCCTGGATAAAGTAAGGTTTTTTTATCTATCTTATATGTTTCCCACTACCTGAACATATAGATTGCTCACATTAAAAATCATCCTACCTGCATCTACTACATGTTATGAGCCTTTAACCCTTCTAGTGCCAGCTACGTGAGTCTCACGTAGCTGCCTCTTTAACTGTTAAGTTCCAGCTACGTGAGACTCACGTAGCTGACTTTAAACCCCCATAGGAGGGGGCCCGGAATAGGCCCCTCCCGCCATCTGAAAAAAATAAATAAATAAATAATGACGCAAACTCACCTTGCAGCCCGATCGCTCTCCCCGGGTCTTCTCTTCACCAAGGGGGCTCCGATCCCCCCCTGGACTTACCACTCTTCGGGTGAGGACCCAGCAATGGGCCCTCACCTTCCTCTCTGTCTGGCACTGGCCCCGCCCTAGCCCCGCCCACTTGTGGGAGGAGCGGGATGACGTCATCCCGCTCCTCTATACCTGCACCCGGGCTCCGACTGTCACTTGTCGGTAGCGATCAGAGCAGGGAGGGTGGCAAGCAGGGAGGCTCTGATCTCCTGCCTCCCACCCTCCCTGCTCCGATCACTACCGACAAGTGTCATCTGCAGCGGCGCGGGACACGGGATCAGAGGTAAGTATAAGTAAAAACAAGAATACTAAAGAATTTTGTGTCTGTGTTTTTTTTTACTTTTAACTATTTGTGAACTGGTAAGGGGTCCATGAGACCCCTTATACCAGTTCACAAGGCCCTGGGGCTGGCAATCACCTGCGGCTAGCGGGTGACTTGCCATAACCCCCATGCCCCCCATTACCTGCCTCCCCAACGGCCAGGGGGGGGGGCAGAGGGCCCGGGCCACTTAGTGGCTATGTGGGCTAGTAGCCTGCAGGGCCAGGAGCCACCAACGCTGGCCCCTGCACCCTGTTCTACAAGCCCCCATAGCTGGGAGGGGGGACCATATGTCATTTTTTTTTTTAAGTTAACACCTCACAACTATGCAATCATATTGCATAGTTGTATCCTATCTGCTGTTTCAGTTTGGGGGAGTTTCCTGGGCAGGAAAGGGTGCATACCAATACATATGTGCTACCGTTGTAACCGGGAGAAATAGGGCTTTCACACGCAATAATATTATGTTATTTACAAACTTACATTTTTTATCACAATAAAACACTACAAATTGTAAAAAATAGATTTTTTTTTTTATTTTTTTGCACATATTTCACCCAAAAGTATTGAGAATACACTAAAAAAAGGCCAAACAAGACATTTCATGTTGAAGTCCAGACAATATATAATTTTCCTGGAAAATCCCTGGAAATCCCTTCAAAAATCAAGGTTGAACACGTGTAGCGCAAAAACGTGAAAAGTAGTCTGGCAACAGAGTGGACAAAAAATCTAGGTAGGCTGGCACTCAAAGGGTTAAACATCATGGAGCAACAGACAGCCTGCAAACAGGAAGTGTCTTCGGACTGTTTCGCTCTGCATTCTGGGATTGCTGTCCTTTACCTGACCCCAGCTCTGCTCTGTCTGTGCAAAGCACAGCTATAACCCCACCCCCTGTACTTTATCCCACTCTCCTTTTCTCAGTATGTGTGATGCTTCTGAGTCAAGATGGCGGCGTCCGTATCCTAGAGTCCTGATCAGAGTTGCAGCCCGGTGGGGGAAATAATAATAAGTTAGTGACTAAAAACTTAAAATATTAGTTTTAGATGCTGGGGAATAGTTTTTTAATGGTTTGGGCTTTTCATTAAATCATGCTGAAGGTCCGGTTAAGGGGGGGGGTTGCGAGTCCAACACTCCATTGCTATGGCAGGCAGACGTCTTGTAATTTTTTTATCTCCAATTATCCCCCTGCTCACATACGTTTCAAGTACAATGCTGTGTCTTAACACAAATCACAACCCCCAAACTATGTTTCAATTTGGTGCCTGTCATTTCTTAATACATGTCACAGCTATGTTTGTGTGTTAAGTAATGAGACTTAATAGGACAGGGCTTGTGACAGGGACAGGATAGGGCTTGTTCTATATAGGGCCCTTGTAATATATGGCTGCTTAATACTACGCATGATTACATATTAAGACTATTGAGACTTTCTGAAGGTAAATTACTGACATAAAAGGGTGTTTAAAATAGAGCGGAACCAAATAAGCAAAATTCTGGTTGCATTTAACTGTTACCTGAATCTGAACAGCAACGCTACTACACTGTCACGTCTCTTGGCATGTTACAATGCTTGCCCTGTTGCCTCATCTGCATACCTGTTCCAGGTCAGGAGCTCAGGTGGAGAACTCCATTTGAGTTGGCAAATCTGCCACCTAAGGCAACCTTTTCAGTGACTTAAGACCAGTGTTCCCTAGTTAGACCCAATAACAAGCTACATGCATATTCAGAATTAAGGTCCATTGGGGCACCTTTTGTGATTTAGTCCATAGTCTATAGACACCCTAAACACAACTGTAAAAATCAGGCAGCAATCACTTTACCCGATGCCTGTTCCTTGTGCCTCTCCTCTACTTCCTGCAGGGCCTGCAGAAGCCATAGCAGGGCTCTAAAGTTTGCCCCTCATTTCAATTTCATTCCTCCAGGACCATGCATAAAAAGTGGTCTAATGGCCACTCTGTCCCTTGGAGCTCTCAGCACAATTCAGCATGGCAACCCACAGTGGTCTCACAGCTATCTGACACAGAAATTGAAGGGAAGAAAGCAGCTTTGCTAAAATTACATTAAAGGAGCACTATCGTGAATATTTGCATTAAAAAAGATAAATAACGAAGTGGCCAAACAATAGCTTCTACCGTGTATAAATAATGGGCAATAGAAAAGAAATAAAAGGTAATGCCTCACTTTTAAATTGTAAAAGGACAATGGTGCAGCCCTCTTGCTGAATGGGGGAGATCTGCTGGGTTTTATTTAGTTAGGTGATAGCAGACAGCCACTGCATTTAGCCCACTGGTCTCTTAGCAACAGCTGCAGTGAACTTGCTCCAGCTTTTTTCCCAGGCAGGCACTGTACATGGTGGTAACAGCTGTGTGTGAGAAAAGCAACATTATCACTTCAACATTTGAGAGAACATCACCTACAGGGACTCAATGGGTTCGCTTCACCACAGGATCACTGCATCAGCTGTATGAAGAGCCAGAGACAAGAGTGCTTCCATGGGAGACGATGCCCAGTTCTGCTACTTCCTGGCACACACAAGGCAGGTCCTTGCACCCAAATGGCAGCTTCTTTGTGGCACCCTCTATGTGGCACAATTGCTATATCTAAATGCTTCTTTTTAAAGGGACTGGACTGCAGATTCTGCAGTCAGACTTCTTTTCAAAGAAACTGATCATTAACCCCTCCCCTCCCAAGTGTTGCAAGAGAACACTTTCCATTGCATCAGAGACTTTAGTAACAGGTTATAGTTGCCAGATTAAACCTTAACTAAAAGTGACAATGGTGAGACCTCAAAGTTTGATGTTAACAAACATAACTAAGGCACAAACAGTAGAGTTAAACAATGTCAGCAATATATATTTACATATGATAACTGTGATAATATATTTAATTAAGACACAAAGAGCAAAGGTAGGCCTAATTCAACATTTCCCAAAATGTCAATGACATACGTCAGCACACACAAGTCAATCCAGCATAAGAAATAATACATTTCTTATAAAACCCCAGTCAGAAAGTTAAAGCTTCCAATTTATATAAAAATATAAAGAAATTGGTAAGCACATCCGTATTGGTTAAGTAAGTACAATCTAAATACACATATCGCTAAGTGGGTGCAATTCATACAAAGTTTTGGGGACCGGGGTCACCAAGTAACCAAGAACAATCAAATTATGAATGCACACCTAACAACTGAAGGTAGTATGCCAAAAAAGTAGAATTTATTTATGTACAACACACAATGTTGTAGTGGGTTAAGGTCCACATGAAGGATTACAAATCATCAAATAAGGGGAAAAAAGGGTCCATACACCTGTGCACACTTCTATCTATACACATTATATATACAATATTTACAATGAGTGTCTGTCGACGGATCCTGTATACTTGAAGTATACAGGATCCGTCGACAGACACTCATTGTAAATATTGTATATATAATGTGTATAGATAGAAGTGTGCACAGGTGTATGGACCCTTTTTTCCCCTTATTTGACGATTTGTAATCCTTCAAAGCTTCCAATTTAACCATGCCAAACCGATTAGCATTCCAGGTGGTGAATAGAGTTCTCCTTCTATATAGAGGCTACAATAAAAGGGTAATAAAAAATTAAGCAATAAAGACACAATAAGAGTCTTAGGGCCTTGTTTAAGAAACGCTAATGCCATGTAACAGCACGTAGCGGCAAGTCATATTTATGATGCAAAAAAAGTTTAGCGCCTCTCCTAGCGCCATGTAGCGTTCAATGTGTCAAGAGTGATGAGTGCTTTGTTAGCTCCGGTGCTGTGTTCCCTACAGCGTCACATCACATCAGGTGCTCAGTGTCGTTCTTCCATAGACTACAATATGCCATTTCCGTCACGTTTTTTTCTTGGTGACTTCTGGTTGGTGTATTTAAATTGTTGTTGTGCTAAGTCAAGTGACACAGGATCCCTGGCCTATTCAGAATGTTTCGTTTGTTCATTATTGTACTTTAGTTACCCACTTTAGTTAGACACAGTGCCATGGGTAGCCTACAGCGCCAAACACTGCCTGTGGCCGGCGCTACCAGGCACTAGCGATACATTAGCCTCTTAATGATGAATGGTAATAGTGTGACAGCATTATAGGAAAAATCAAATTACCTTTTCTTTTTTTCTTATACAAGAAAAGGGTCAGCCAACATTTTTGAACTTTTTGATTTATTTTTCATAATTTAAAAAATAAATAAAATAACAATTGTGGAATAACTAGAACCAAACTAACACCATGTTTATTGGTAGACACGTCTTCCTATCAATTTAGCCATTGCAGTAACATGCAATGAAAACATTGTTCCTAGAAGAGATGTAAGGCCAATCCCCCCAGTGATGTAAAGGATCGAATAAGCAGTGGCAGCCCCAGTATCCTGATAGGTTCCTATGAAGTTCTTCAAACTTTGGCATTACTTTCAGGTGATGCTGCAAAGCTCTCTACACTTTGAAAACTTTAATTATGTCACATGAGATAAGGCTGTTCTTCTGTACCAGGTTAGGAGTCAGATTAGGATCAGATTATTAGGAATACCTTTTCTAAAGGTTCAAACAACTATAGAGGACAATCATTTGTAGGTAAAAGATGTTTTCAAAGCTTGTTTGATGTTTTCTGTCACTGTCACTTCTGTGCTGTACAAACATGATTTTCTTTGTAGGAAAATTGTTTGTGCTCATGAAAAGTTCATATGACCAGGGAATCACCCACAAGTCTGGCAAGTACTGTCTTATGTCTATGGGTAGCCTAAGGCATCCTTTGATCTTTAAGGGTTCTGGTGAAATACTATATGCTAACATAAAACATACAATGCTCAGGGACACACTGTTTAATAAAAACATGACCCATAATATTCTGTTCTGTATCTTGCTTTGGGAAACAAGAGCCCCAAATATCACTGCTTGCCAAATTCCACAGAAATAAATGGAGCTTAAGTGTTCTCCACTGTACTATTAATGCACTGAAAAAGAAAACAGAATTGAACTTCTGCTCTAGTACTTTGTGCCATTTCTGATATGTTCCTCAAATTCAGCTAAAACAATATTAATGAAATATTTTACCATAGCTTTTCATTTTTTTTGTTCAAAAACCAAACTATAATATAACTTAATGAACAAAAAATGTGTTTTTTTAAAAGAAGGAAGCTAAATGAAAATGGCAACTACAATCGAGTTACGTGGACAGCCCCTCTGCTTTGCAAAAGAAATATAGGGCTGTCATTACTAAACTACTACTAAACCTTCTTGGCTGTTTTCCTCCTGGTCAAAGTGCTCATAAAGTCAATGGCCCAGGGCAAGAAGGCTGCCAAATGTCAACAAAGTGTCATAAACCAGTAACAACGTTTCATCAGTTGTGGCCGGCAAAAGGGCATGACAGCCAGACAAATAACTGTGGCTTGCAGAAGGCCATCAATGGCAGCCCCCATAATTCTTCTAATTCTTCAAACCTGCTTCTCCAGAAGAAGGGTACCTTGGTGGCCTGAAACATTGTACATGGAAAAACTAGAATTAAGGACTATTTTTCGTATTCTTTATGTATTTATGTATTTATAATTGTATCCATTCCCCAGCTTTTCTTTGTTGTCCTTATTTTTTATAAGCAATACTTTTTTGAATGTGTTTGTTTGTGCTGCAAAATGAAAAAGTGGATTGTTTTATGTCACAGGGAGAATGGAGTATACACGTACAATGGTTAAAATACGTGTATATTCCAGTGATGTCATTAGTCAAATGGGGGGATTCCACAGAGGATCCGCTTCTGTCATATAAAATCCTTCCTGCCCAGGATTTGCTTGGTGGGGCACAAAGAAAGGAGGATGCCAACGGGGAGGATTACACATTAAGAAGATGACAGCTGATCAGATCAGGAGGGAGACCCTGACCCTGCTGACCTGCACGGAAGGGGACAGATGAAGGAAGCAGCAGCAGCAATGGTGAGTTATTTAATTATTTAAAAAATGTTTTTGTCTCTTTTTTACTTTTTTAACTGCTACTGGTCCAAGGGACCCCTATATCAGTTCACAGGGTAGTGAGGGCTGGCATGCTGGATAGTTTGACCCTGATCTTACCTGTATCCAGGATAGGGCAAGCCAGAGTGAATCAGCAAGATTTGGTTCGAATCTAGCTTTGGCCCATATCTGAAGCTCATCATTAAATACAATATGTATCAAAGCCTTGTGTTTTAGCTTAACCCTTTTGTTGCCAAGCCCGTAACACCTACATGCTGGCTTGGCTGGGCCTTAAGTGCCAAGCCCGTAGGTGTTACGTGCTTGATTTTCCCCGCTGCTAGTTTAAAAAATAAAAATAAAAAATACTCACCTGACCCCTTGTTGGATCCGGCCGGGTCTCCTCTTTAATTTGGTGCCATCCGATCCCTCGTGGGGGGCTCGGATTGCTCCAGGAGAGCCCCCGGAATAGGCCGCCCCCCCCCCCCCCCCGCTTTGGCAGCAGAAGCTGCTAACTGTAAAAAAAAAAAAAAAAAAAAATGACATTCACTTACCTGCATGTGCGCTGGCTCCCGCTGTCCCTCCTCTTCACCTGGGGGGCCTCCGATCCCCCCCCAGGACTTACCGATCTTCAGGAGAGAGCCCGAGAGGCTCTCTCCCCTTTCATCCTCGATGGCGGCTGCCATCTTGCTGCCCTTGGGGCGGGGCTTATGACGTCATCCTGGCCCCGATCACCGGCTTCAGCCTTCTCAGCTTCTCAGATGCCGGTGATCGGTGCCCTGGAAGGAGGTGACAGGAGATCCTCTGATCTCCTGCCTCCCCCTTCTCTGGATGCCGATCACCGGCATCTGTCAGCACAGCGGCGAGGGACAAGAGCTATAAAAGGCTTCCAGCAGGTGAGCAGAAGCCAGTGATCGCCGAGGGACACAGTGCTCCAGGATGGATGAGAGGTAAGTATTAAAAAAAAAAAAATAATAAAATAATTTTTTCTTTTTGCGTGTGTGTGTGTGTGTGTGTGTGTGTGTTTTTACATTTAACCCATTGTGAACTGGTAAGGGGTCCATGACCCCTATACCAGTTCACAAGGCTGGGGGAGGTGGCAAGTCACCTGTGACTAGCGGGTGACTTGCCATTAACCCCTGACACCCCCATTACCTGCCTCCCCAAAGCCCAGGGGGTGGCAGAAGAGCCCGGGCCCACGGGCTATGCGGGCTTGTAGCCTGCAGGGCCAGGGGCCACAAAAGCTGGCACCTGTGCCCTGTTTCCACAAGCCCTGCATAGCTGGTCCCGGGCTGGTTACTTTGGGTAAGGGGGACCCCATGTCAATTTTTTGGGGGGATTTTTAAGGGTTTTTAACCCTTAAAAATCCCCCCCCCCCCCAAAATGGAGAGGGGGGGACCCTATGTCATTTTTTTTTCTTGATTTAACCCTTTGTAGTGTGGATGGTAGTTGTATTTTATTTGTAAATGTTATAGATTGCTTGTTTCAGTTAGGGGGGTCTCCTGGGCAGGAACGGGGGGCTACCGATAAATATGTGGTACCGTTCTAATCAGTAGAAATGGGGCTTTCACATGCAATATGCTTTTCCTTAATAAAATACATTTTTTATTTAAAATAAAGGAGTCAGTTTTCTAAAAATGTTTTTATTTATTTATTTATATATTTTTTACTTAATAATATTGTAAAAAAACAATGGTTGAAAAATCGCAAGGTGCGCACTTTGTCTGCAGAACTGAAATTTTCAAGTAAAATTACCGTTACGCACATGCTTTACTTTGGGGTGTTTGGCAACTCTTCCCTTGACAGAACCTATGCATGTTGGGTGTTGTTCTGTTCGGGGAATGTTGCTTTTTCAGATTAAACTTGTTTTTTCTTGTTTGTATATTTTTTTTAGGAAAATGTGGCTTTGATTCTGCTTTTTTATCCTTTTTTTTGGGAAACTCTTTGCAACCAAAGAATACATTGAGGAATTACTTCCAGAAAACTATGGGCACATCAACATGCCTGGTACACCTAGAAAGCTTGAGGTGTGTACTTCCAGAGAATATATAGTTTGTTGGGTGTATTTCAAATGTAAAGGGTTGTTTTTCTGGAAAAACTGCAAGGTGCGCATAGCGCATAGCATAGTTGTATTTTATCTCAAAATCTCCTAAAGCGCTATTTCAGTTTGGGGGAGTCTCCTGGGCAGGAAAGGGTGTCTACCTATACATATGTGGTATCGCTGTAACCGGGAGAAATTGGGATTTCACATGCAATAAGATTTTATTGACAAACTTACATTTTTTATTACAAAAAAAACACTACAAATTGTAAAAAAATAATTTGTTTTAATTTTTTTTCACATATTTCACCCAAAAATATTGAGAATACACCTAAAAAATACAAACAAGACATTTCATGTTAAAGCCCATGACAGTTGAACATGTGTAGCGCAAAATAGTGAAACATCGTCTGGCAACAGGGAGTGGCAAATGCTGCAGGTAGGCTGGCAGCGAAAGGGTTAAAGCTTGTATGTAATATGTCATATAGGTTGGTCCTCAGTCAAGCTACAGTGCTGGTATAAGAAGTCGGCTTAGCGTTGGAGCACTCCCATTGAGATCAGTGGGCACCTCTGTACATGGAAGTTGGATAATGTAAGGGTTTGCCTGTTACTATATGTTTAAGGGGTTTGTTTAAGAAGCCCTAGTGCCAGGTAGTGCCGGATGAATGTCAGGTGAATGTCAGGTATCAATGCAAAAGGTGTAGTTATCAAGTCAAAAATCCAGAGCACCTATGATAGTGCCAGGTAGTGACCAATCTATCATCAGTGCCGGCGATGGGATGAGTGCCAGTGATAAGACCAGGCGCTCACCCTGCACAGTGTTGCCTTATCCTATAGATGTCAATGGGCTGGGTTGGTTATAATTTTTTTGGCTATTTTTTTATTTTTTGGGGGCTGGCACATGTGCCATGGGATCCCTGAGCTGTTTGGAAAAGTTTTTGCATGCCTTTTTAGCACTTTTGTGTAGCACTGCAAACTTGTGATTTGGGTCATACAAATCGTGTGTCATGTCTTTCAAGTGCCCCCAATGCAATTCCATTTTTTTATTGTGCTGCCATCACCCAAAAATATAAAAAGGGGATTGCAACAAACGCTCAACTCCTAGAATTGCCTTTTCACTGTGTCCATATGGGTGCTGTGTTTTTTATCTTAAATACTTTTGTTTAACTGTGCTTGCAGGCGGCACTAGTGGTCACTAGTGCTTAGGTTTTTACAAAAGTGAGTGAGGGATCAGCTCTAGCTGTTTGCAGCCTGCTCTACAGTGTGGGGGCGACCTGAGCCTCTGGCAACAGATGCTTGAGTGATGCCTGCACATTTAAGTAATAAATATGGCTGCCTATGTAGTGTTTGTAGTGCAGAGTTGATTCTTTTTTTTTTTACAGTTTTTTTTTTTGCTTGAGCAGGTCAAGAAGTTAGTGACAGATATTAGGTCCTACGACTACAATGAGAATTTTCACTATTTTTAGTATAATTTAGCAGATTTTGAAAATCTGCAGTTTTTTTTTCTATTTCTAGATTTAGAAAAGAGATAAAAATTTGGTCAGAAAGTATGCCAAGACTATAAGTGGTATAGAGCATGTATTATTAAACTTAAATTGTATTTTTATTTAAAAGGGAAGGCTGTCAGCAGGTTAAACCAGATCCTGAAACCGAAATATGGCTGTCAGCAATTTCTATGATATAATACTTGGTTTCTGGCTGATTTTTTTGTCGATTTGGAAATTAAAATCATTCTGGTCAGAAAGCTTTATAGTTGTGCCTAGTATGTAAATAGGTTCAGACTGTATAATGCTATTTAATTATAACCTGACAGAAATAAACCATTTGATGGCCTATATAGTGGTACTTCCCTCTCATGTTATTGATAAGTATTTAGCTACATTTACTTTTGGAACTAAATCTATATCCCCCGTGATGGACTAGGTGGCATGACAAACAAATAATAATTGTAATATATATCAATTGTAATTGTAGGTCCTATTTAAGGTGCAAATCCAGCCATTCATTTTCAGGGAACAACATAAATAGTAATATGAAAACTGGAAGAAAGCAACTAATGTTTTTCCTGTACTACACACCTTAGGTACCAAACCATTGGAAATACTTTGATAATGAAAGGACCAGTTTTCATGAGAAACAGAGAAACTTTTCCTTGACATTTCTTGAGAACCTCTGAGTGCAGAATGGGGAAGCTATTAGGTTCTTAGGTTCTTTACCTACCCAGAAGGCACCTCAGTTTTGCTAGACACACTGCTAAAACATCCATATATATTATGGGGGATAAGGAACATGCAGTTGGGGGAATGAAATTTGAGCCTGAACAAATGCGGACTCTAACGCTCTATTCACACCCCATGTTTGCGCTGCGTTGGGCAAAGGAAAATGCTGCCCATTCATTTTAATGGGGCAGTTCACATATATATGTAGTGTATATACGCAGCACATTTTTTATTGCACTGTGACTGGTTGCCCAATGCATCGCAAGCAGATTGTAGAGCCTAAAACTATATCACATTTTCACACTCAAGTTCTATAAGTAGGTAAACAGCAAACAAACGACCCCCATTAAATTATTATTGGCAGATCTTAGTGTCTGTTTCCTTTGTCATATTGAGCCTCTTAGATCGAAAGCTTGCAAGTAGGAGCATCATTTGTTTTGTTTCAATCACTTACCTGTTTTTTCACTATGGGGGTTATTTAATGAAAGCGAATCTGGTGAGCGACTCTAACAGCGTCATGTAGCGTCCAATGTTTTATTACAGGCGGCTCAGCGTATAGCACAGGCGCTCTAGCTTCCAGAGTGCCAAGTATTACGTTAGGCTCAGTGTCACTCTCCCACACATTTCAATGGGCTTTCATATTTTCATGCAGAATTGTCATTACAGATCTGGCACTAAAGTGCTAATTTCACAGTGTTAAAACAATGTCATTCCACGTGTTTTCACTTTGTTACAGGTGGATATGAACAGTTTACAGTGCGGATATGAACAGGTTACAGTGTTTAAAAACAGTCTTTAATCACACAGCGTCTGGTGCTCTATGCTATAGCGACCAGATTTAGAGCTCCAACGCTGTGTGGGTGTCCTTTCTTTCTAAGTATGGTGTGGAGCGCCGAAAGTCGGTTGCACTGAGCTGGCTACCTCTCGCTCACTGCAGCGCTGTGCTGGTGTTAGAGTGCCAAACATACATTTCATTTATCAATGCCGGACAGGTTACTACAGCGACTGAGGCGCTCTGTTACAGCACCTGATACATGTTTACAGCGTCTACTAGAGGACGCTCTAAGCGCCGCTTTACAGGCGCTCATCTGCCGATACCTGGCATTAGTAGTGAATCAGCCTCCATGTATGATAATGTTTTTTCACTATGTTCTGATGAAAATGAATTAATATAGAATATTATTATTAAAATGAGCTTAACCTGTAGCTTCAGGAACTTTGTTGTTTTAGAGACCTTAGCTTATGTGTAGTTTATGTTTGTTACATTAATGTATATATGTTTCATTGTTGAATTATGAATTATTAGATGTACTTATATTTTTGAGTCAGGAAGGTTGTCTTTAACCCTTTTGTTGCCAAGCACGTAACACCTACGTGCTGGCTTGGCTGGGCCTTAAGTGCCAAGCCCGTAGGTGTTACGTGCTTGACTTTGATCGCTTCTAGTTTAAAAAATAAAAATAAAAAATACTCACCTGACCCCTTGTTGGATCCGGCCGGGTCTCCCCTTTAATTTGGTGCCATCCGATCCCCCGTGGGGGGTCGGATGGCTCCAGGAGAGCCCCCGGAATAGGCCGCCCCCCCCCCCGCTTCTGCAGCAGCAGCTGCTAACTGTAAAAAAAAATAAAAATAAAAATGACATTCACTTACCTCCATGTGCGCTGGCTCCCGCTGTCCCTCCTCTTCACCTGGGGGGCCTCCGATCCCCCCCCAGGACTTACCGATCTTCAGGAGAGAGCCTGAGAGGCTCTCTCCCCTTTGATCCTCGATGGCGGCCGCCATCTTGCCGCTAAGCCCCGCCCCCTTGGGGGCGGGGCTTATGACGTCATCCCGGCCCCCGATATCTGGCTTCACCCTTCTCAACTTCTCAGATGCCGGTGATCGGCACAGGGTAAGGAGGTGGCAGGAGATCCTCTGATCTCCTGCCTCCTCCTTCTCCTGTACCGATCACCGGCATCTGTCAGCTGAGCGGCGAGGGACAAGAGCTTGCAATCGAAGGTAAGTACAGTAAAAAAAAATTATTTTTTTTTAATAAAATACTTTTTTTTATTGTGTGGTGTTTTTTTTTTTACAGTTAACCCTTTGTGAGCTGGTAAGGGGTCCATGAGACCCCTTATACCAGTTCACATGGCTGGGGGGGTGGCATTGCCATTAACCCCCGCACCCCCATTACCTGCCTCCCCAAAGGCCAGGGGGGGGCAGAAGAGCCCGGGCCCACATAGGCTATGTGGGCTCGTAGGCTGCAGGGTGGGGGGGCCACCAAAGCTGGCCCCCCCACTCTGTGCCTACAAGCCCCCATAGCTGGTCCCGGGCTGGTTACTTTGGGTAAGGGGGACCCCACGTCATTTTTTTTTTTGGATTTTTAAGGGTTTTTAACCCTTAAAAATCCAAAAAAAAATGGGGTCCCCCTCCCCGGGAAGGGGGACCCTATGTCATTTTTTTTTTTAATTAACCATTTGTCATCCAGCAGCTATAAAAGGCTTCTGGGCAGGAAAGGGTGTCTACCTATACATATGTGGTATCGCTGTAAGCGGGAGAAATTGGGGTTTCTCACGCAATAAGATTTTATTGACAAACTTACATTTTTTATTACAAAAAAACTCTACAAATTGTAAAAAAATATATTTTTTTTATTTTTTTTCACACATTTCACCCAAAAATGTTGAGAATACACCTAAAAAACACAAACAAGACATTTCATGTTAAAGCCCAGACTCTGTTGAAAAAAACAATATATAATTTTCCTGGGAAATCCCTGGAAAGCCTTTCGAAAATGACAGTTGAACATGTGTAGCGCAAAACAGTCAAACTCAGTCTGGCAACAGGGAGTGGCAAATGCTGCAGGTAGGCTGGCAGCGAAAGGGTTAAAGTGGACCAACACCCAGGGGGGATCGGCCCGGGAATCTATAAGATTCCCGGACCGATCAGATCCCTCCCCGCGGGGCATCCGAAATCGGCATGTCCCGCGGGGAGGAACCCCCCAGGAGGCCCACAATCCTTAACTTACCTGCGATCCAACGGCGCATGCGCGAGACGCGGCCGCGTCTCTCGCTTCCCTCTAGCAGGGCGCGCTCCCGCGCCGGCCGTTTTGTGAATGGCCGGCGCAGGCGCGCTCCCTGTTAGAGGGAAGCGAGAGACGCAGCCAATGACAGCGCTCTGGTATGCGCGTCCAAGCTGCTTTGGACGCGCATACCAGAGCGGCTCTGAGCGCTGTCATTGGCCGGACGAGGTCACATGGGAGCGGGGAGAGGTGAGTTTTTGCGGCGATCGGGGGGGTTTCACACAGCGGGGCACCCCCGATCGGGGTGCCCCACCTAAGTGGACCAACACCCAGGATAGTCAAAATCCTGGGTGTTGGTCCACTTTAAGGTAGACCAATCACTGCCGATGCTGGCCTGAGGTCTAAAAGACTCCAGGGCCGACCAACTAGGTACCCCTAGGTCATACCAATTCAACATGCCCCACTGTGTAAACCCCCCTGGATCGCTCACAAGCCCCCTTACCTTTCCAGGGCCCTTGGTGCGATTGCATGCTGCCGCCGCATCTCTGGGGTCCTCCGAGGTGTGTGCTGTCAGGCTCAGCCATTCAGATATGCTGAGTGTGCATGAGTGCGCACTCCACAGAGAGTCAGGGATGCGGCCACTGGTGCTCCTTATGCCGACGAGCCATACAAAGCAACAGCTTCATGACATGCATTAGTATGTATCGCATAAAGCATTGATTGGACGGGCATACGCACATGCGCCTTGGGAACGTCGGAAAGCTGAATGGAGTTGGAGATCTGATGGGTCTCACACAGCAGAGCAGCCCAAATCGGGATGCCCCAGGGCAAGGACCAATCCGACTGGCAAAATCCAGGTGACTGGTCCACTTTAGGATTGGCCATGCCAGGTTGTCTTAGCAGCAGAATGGTTAGGATGTGCTGTTGCTGGCTTAGCTGACAGTTGAGAGAGAAAGAGTTGTTCCTGGACACAAAATCATGCTGTGTGCTTTCAGCCAGCCTGACAGCACAGTCTATGTTGTGATCCATGGAGGAGAAATAAATCTCGCCTCTGGAAAATGGAGTCTATGATAAATGGAGTATGAAAATGGAGTATATCATACTTGCTCTCCCCGGGACACCCCAATCGGAGGTGCTCTGCTGCGTGAAATCCCGCAGGTCACCCAAAAACTCACCTTCGGTCCTGGCCCAATAGCGCATGTGAGAGCAGCGTTCGCATCCCCCACTATCCCTTTAGCAGGGTGCAAACTGATGCAAGGCATTTGTGAATGGGTGGCGTGAGCACGCTCCCTGTTAAAGGGTAGCCAGGGATGTGGCCACCAGCGAGATCCGATCCACTCGTATTAGATGAGATCCTGTACGAAGGAGCTTGAGCGGATTCAAGTGTGCTGATTGGTCGAATGGCTGCTCCGTAGGACTGGTAAGTGAGATCGAGCGACCTGGAAAGTTTCACACAGAGGGGGATCCACTTTAATAGTCCTCTTACCTTCCTATTACATTATTATTAATAATAATAATAATAATAATACTAATAATAATAATGATAATAATAATAATAATAATAATAATAATTATATTTATACCAAAAACAATAATAATAATAATAGGTAGCCATACAAATGCCTTTTCTTCTGAAGGTTCTCTATTCTTTCAGTAATGCATTGCTCTGAGAAGGAAAATTTCAAAACCTTAGATCAGATGATGGACTGGGGGGTCCTAATTTGCATCATTTGTATGTTCTGAGCATTATATAGATGCCAGCTAGATACCTGTGTGGATTAAGATGGGACCTACATCCTGGATATGTTGATATGAGTTTGCGAGATGTCCCCTCATCCAAAGCAGTTTGATGAAATTATTAGCTGATTGGATTACGTCTCCTGAAGTCAAATCATTCTCCACTCATATCTCCAGTTGGGAATTTCATGTTTCACCTGGGACAGAATAGCTAATTGTTTCCCAAGCAGGACCATGTATCACTGTCTCAAGCGGTCCCCATGGTAAGTATATAAGCACCAGCGAAATATTCAGTTTCCTGAAGTTTTTAAGTAGGAAAAACCTAAACCTGTCAACAATCTAAATTATAATACATTCATTCTTGTATCCATGGGGCAGGGGGGATTAATTGAGGGTATCAGGTCAACAGCGGGGGGGGGGGGAGGGTTATGTTCCAGTCATTGACGACTGTGGAGGATGGGGGATAGGTGATAATTTCAGGTCAGTAGCTGGGGAGGGGGGATTAGGTGAGGGATTCAGTTGCTGTGCCCGGTGAGTTTACATGTTTTTTGTTCTGTATCTGGACAGGTACTTTAAACATTCCTATAGAAATACATGGAAGAGGGCTATTGTGGAATGTTTGTCTTTGGATAATTAGGGCAAATTGAGGACTGGAGTGGCCAGATGCTTAATTAACACTTATCTATTAGATGTTAGTTATAATGTGCATAAGTGGGAGTATCTAGTCCAGGGCAGATGTTTTGGGTTCTTTCTTTTTATGTGTCAGGGGCTGTGGGGTCAAAGGCATTATGTATGGCATGTGGTGACTATGTCCTGTATAGTTAGAATAAGTGACATAACTAAATGTGATTGAGCCCTGGAACTTACATTAAATGGAATTCATGGCTCGTAGAGAAAATTTTTGTCTGTCTTTTAACTCGAATGCAGAAAGACAACTAATGAATTTAGCAGAAAATACTATTTTTTTAATCTAAATGAGGCCAGGTGAGCACAAATATGATAAATAAGATGGAGGAGCAACAATGATGGGGGCTCCCTGACTTTCTCGCCCCTGTTGTGGTCGCACCCCCTACACCCCCTTAAGTTACGCTCTTGAGGCCAGATTCAGAGGCTCCTCAAAACCGTGTCGTATATGGCTCGTTCTTTGTATATTGCACTTTTTTCCATATGCGTAGGTGCGTACACATGATTCAGAGCCTCCATCGGCAGCCTTCCGTTTACTGTTCGTAGCTGCGTACGCCAATAAGAATGGCATTTTCTGCCTCTTGTTGCGTCCTCGCCAGGACGAGGGTAATGTATAAGTTACCCCGTAAGCCTCGTATACTACCGTTTTTCAGCGTTTTCCAACGTAGCTTCCAACAAAGATTTTCCGTGTCCCGTTAGATTCAGCATGCATCTTTCTCCCAATATACGTCCCAACAGAATTCTCTTGGAAATCTGCTATGTTTGCATGCATTTACACATGCGCGCAGCTATTTACCTCATTCATGTCCCCGCCTCAACTATTCTCTCACTCACTTCTGCTTCCATGCTTCCCTCAACTCACTCACGGTTCCAGTTTAGACGATCTACCGTCCTTAATGTTTACCTCAACTCACTCGCGGTTCCAGTTTAGATGATCTCCTGTCCTTAATGCTTACGTCAACTCACTCGCGGTTCCAGTTTAGATGATCTCCTGTCCTTAATGCTTACCTTAACTCACTCGCGGTTCCAGTTTAGATGATCTACCATCCTAAATGCTTACCTTAACTCACTCGCGGTTCCTGTTTAGATGATCTCCCGTCCTTAATGCTTACCTCAACTCACTCGCGGTTCCAGTTTAGATGATTCACCGTCCTTAATGCTTACTTAAACTCACTCGCAGTTCCAGTTTAGATGATCTCCCATCCTTAATTGCTTACCTTAACTCACTCGCGGTTCCAGTTTAAATGATCTCCCATCATTAATGCTTACCTTAACTCACTTGCAGTTCCAGTTTAGATGACCTCCCGTCCTTAATGCTTACCTTAACTCACTCGCGGTTCCTGTTTAGATGTTTTTCCTGCATTCATGCTTACCTTATTCTTCTGCATTCTCCTCTTAGTTGTCTCTTCCTTCTTGATGTCTTCTGCTGTTAGAAATTTATTTGATGTGTTCATGCATCATAAGTTTGAAAAAAACACGAAACATGGTTAATGGTAAAGATATTTATTTTGTTTTGCTTCAACTATTGTCTTTTATTTTTTGTATTGGGTTTAATCTAAATTTTTTTTTTTTACACATTTTTAAAAGAGCTCTAAATTTTTTTTGTATAAAATATAAAATTTGAGAAAAAATTTCTAAACAACTTAAAAAAAAAAACATTATTAACAAACATGTGGCAGGCCCCAGGAATCTATTCTTCACTGGTCCCCAATGAAGTAGCAAGCTTCTGGATGTCGCCCACCAGCCTATACACCGTCGCTGTAAGATTTTGTAGTCTCTCCTGTGGTGCTGCTGGGAAAAGGAAGCAATAATTAATGTTTGCAATATACATTTTTCATAGCTGTGGGATGAATGATTAATCATGTTCAAGCAAAGGGGTAAAGCCATAGTTCATTATGCTAATGTGTAGGCTAGGGATAAGGCCATAGTTCATTATGCTAATGTATTAGGCTACTGTTTTTTTAGACCTGGTGATGAAGCTATCGTTATAGGTAATCAAATAAGTAGACTACAAACTTATGAAAAATATGTTCACTTCTAATGTCAGATTTGGTAAAGCCAACAGTTTCAGAACGTGAGTGACACATCACCCACCTTCGCCATGCACCTCAGGGGCTTGTTCTACTGGCGTCTCCAATCCGCGCTCTCCACCTGCTACCTTGTCATCTAAAAGAATAGAAGCAGGAAATGAGTGTGTGTTTACAGTGCAAGTACCTGTGTGTGCTTCAGTCAGAGAAACATACCGAAGTGTTGTTGCTCCGCCATCTGGGCTGACTCCCTGGCGAGCCGCTGATGCCCCTCCTCTGTAGAGAGGTCCAGTGGCTGCTAAGAGCCATCTACAGAGGAGGGGGAAGACCTTGGCCCTGGAGACGCACCACCTTCACTAGTCCCAGATCCATCCCGCACTGGCTGGAATGCTCGCGTCCAGGTGAGTCGTATACGATAATCCCATTCGCTCACTAGAAGAGAATAGCATTCCTAAACAGAGGCCTGCCTAAGGGCTTTGGGATAGCTAACATGTAATAGTCATGTACTTACTTGGGAAATGTTGAGTGAAAAATCTCCTTACCCGGGGCCTCTTCCTTCGCTTTAGGTCCGACCAGTGTTGGATGATCTGGGTGAAGGTGAAGGTGGTGTCACCATCGGCTGCTATTTTGCCCACTATCTCCAGGGCCAACGTCCTCTTTTGAAAATCACTCACCAGGTAGTCGTACCTGTTCTCCATCATCATCTAAAAGATACAAGAAAACACATTTGATTAATGCAAACATCATACAAATCACTATCTCCATTATAGCAGGTTCCTAACTTACATTCCCCATGACATTTCTAGGCTTCAGCTATCCTTGTAGATGCCATCTTGGTGTTGCGCACTAACTTTTGCTTGACACGCCGTTTAAATTAAAATTTTGCCCCCACTGTTTTGCCCTGCCCTGGCTGATCGCATATGCATGCATTTCACCTGCAAATCAAAGGCCTGAACCAACACTTACTAGCGTGATATTATCCTGTTGCTCGCGGGTGAAGAGCGTGGGTGCCATTTTGATAGCCAGTATCAGCAGATATGTTGCGCCCCAGCAATTTCCGGAATGCGCACGTCCGTACGCACGCTTACACGTAAGAGTCATACACAGTCATAACTATTTAAAGGGTACTTGGAGAAACAGCTGAGTGTCTTTACAGATATCGCTATGCCTGCCAAGAAAGGTAGCCGCCAGTCCCATGAACGCCATGAGCGTCGTGCCGAACCGCATGAAAAAACCTCCTTGACGCGTGCAACTAGGTCCCACAAAACCAGTGGCCACTCGCCCAGAACATCCACTCGCCACATGAAGGAACCAGTGGACCACACTCCTGCCCCCTCCAAATCTGGTCCATCTCGGAAGGCGAAGGAGACATCCTCAAGCAAGAATGCTCCCCGGCCCACAACATCCCAAACACAACGAAGCACTACTAGTAAGGGCAAGGGTAAGACTCACCCTGAAGCCCTAGCCCCCCAACCACACCCTCTCCTGCTCCTTCTCAATGTCACAAATCTAACGTGGAGAGCCCTGAGTCACCGGGCAGCTCATCGTCAGTAACTTCTTTGGGCAGCCAGCCAATGACACCAGCCCCCATGCAATTCCAGCCCAATCCATGGTAAGCGAAATGTCTGGCTATTCTATGCCTACCCAAGAATGTCACCCAATATTCCACCCACCCAGGAAGAGCCATCCAGGGCAAAATTAGGATGAAACCAAGTTGGCAAGTGGGGTTTCTGAGCACTTTCATGAGCTGCATGGGCAAAATTCTAAAGCCACCAGCAAAGTGTGCAAGAACCAAATCTGGGAGGAGATCACCAGACAGGTCAATTGTACGGGAATGGAGAGGAAAGATGTGGAGCAGATCCAGTGGAAATTCTTTGGACCTCAAATATGCAGTGAGACAGAAGAGGAATAAGCGCAGGCATCACGGGTACATATGGGTGTGGGAGTTGGGCTGGTTGTTGTCGTGCAAGACCTTGTAAGTAATTTTGTTAATTATCTTTAAAGGTTGCAAACAAGAGGTGATTCCCAAATAACTACAGTACACTGCAGCTGAGGAGCTTGTCCTTGGACTTATACACCCCTCGGCACTACAGGGCTTTTCCGGGGCCCTAGACACTGACAACTATGTCATGCTAGAAGGTTTGTATTTTAAGGATTGTTTAATTAGCTTTGCCTTTGAAAAATGTTTAAAAAAAGCCTAGGCAAACACAGGTCCGTAGCTAGGGGGGAGTGGGGGGGGGGGGGACACGCTCCCAGGATGCAGCAGTTCAGGGTGCCGCCAAAGGATGTCTGTAAAATCGGTGGTGGAGTCCATTTAGAAAGTTTGGCCCAGGTGCCTTAAAGCTTAGCTGCTCCTATGTGTACACAAGGTATGTTTATCTGTTAACTTTCCTTTACTGTTACATTCTATCTCCTATAAATACTATTGCGGCTGCGCAACCCTCCACCTGTTTGGCCACTGCCACCACGTCCCTCCAGCCATTACCAACATATTCTACACAGGACCAGCTGGATCTGGTAAGTGAAATGTGCACTAACTGGTGATGCATGTGAAGGAAGATGACTACTTTCCCCAAAATATATTTGACCAAATATCTTACACATTTTTTTTCCATGTCCCTACAGACACCACCCATAATGGATGCAATACACCATCTGGAGGAGGAGGAGATCATTACCAGGGCCCACTAATGCCAACCCAGCAACATCATCTGTCACTGCCCCAGCAGCCGCTGCCCACAAATCCTCTGCAGCAAAGTCATTCACACCCTCTGCTGGCAGGCCAGCATGGCCAGCAGCAAGAGACACAACCAACTGTCCCATGTGCTAGGTCTGCTGCAGAGGATTTGGCTACTACATCTGTTCCTGTTGTTAGGCCTAGATCTCCAGCATCTGCACACGCCCAAACCCAGGAAAGTGGAGGACGCCCTCAGGCACGTCGCCATGTCAGCCAGGTGAGGCGTGTGCAGATCCTGGAGACAGCATGGCGCCATGACAGATTTAGGGCAGTGAACCAAAGATTAAGAGAGGAGCTGGCATCACACTTACTAAACTTCAATAACCACTTCACCACCCTGCTGGAAGAAATTTGGACTAGCAACAGGCAGAGGGAGGCTATGCTTGAGCAGTGGCAGATGATGAATGCCACCCAAGCACAGGTGTTGGCAATCCTACAAGCGCAACAACAGCCTTATAATGTCAATCCACCAAATTAACATTTAGCGTTGTATTTCATCCACATCTTTCCTCTCCATCCCCACACTATTGACCTGTCTGGTAATCAACACCCATATTTGTGCATTTGTACTTTGGCTGGTGGATTTAGATTTTCTCCCATACAGCTCATGATAGTGCTCAGAAAAACCACTTGCCAATGCCATAGTTTGTGGCTCAGTAAAGTGCCCGCTCCAGCTCCCAAGCAGCAGGTTTAGGCTTAATGAGATCCTGGCTGCATCATTCTGGGTGGGTGGAATAGTTGGTGACATTCTTGGGTGACTAACACCCCAATAATACCTACAAATTTGCCTATTGTGTTGGACTTGCTTGGCCGCTGGGTGTCATAGGCTGGTTGGCCCTATAACTTGCAGCCGTTGAGCTGCACGGTGACTCAGGGCTGGCTACATTGTAATGCTGAAATAGGCTACAAGCTGGAGAGGGTGTTGTTGTGGGCCTAGGGATTCCTGCCCTACTGTTCCCCTTGGCCTTAATACTAGTGCTCCCTATGGTTCATGATGTTGTGGTACGGGGAGCATTCTGCCTTGAGGAAGTCTCCTTGGCCATCCAGCCTGTGGCAAAAAAATGATAATAAAAAACCCCTAACATTTGGGTAAAAAAAACATTTGTGTAAAAAAAGCCCCCAATATTTGGGTAAAAAAAACAAAAACATTTGGGTAAAAAAAATAAAAACATTTGGGTAAAAAAACAACAACATTTGGGTAAAAAAAAAACAAAAACAAAATTTGGGTAAAAATAAACAACCAACATTTGGCACCAAAAATAAAAAAAAAAGAAAAAACTAAATATAAAAAAAAAACAATAAAAAATTATTTTAAAAAATTAGCAGTCAAATGGTACCGGGCAGAAGCACTCTGGGTGCCCTCATATAATTCATCCAGGATGTCCGTGGTAGCTGGAGAGGGGGACTCGTCAACATACCAGGGGACCTGCTGCATTATCGCAAAGTTATGTAGGACACAGCAAGCTATTATGATCTTTATAAACTTGTTGGGGTCATACTGCAGGGCCCTCCTGTATGGTCCAGGCATCTAAATCTGGTTTTAAGCAGGCCGAAGGCCCTCTCCACCACAGCCCTGGTCTTTCGATGGGCCCGGTTATAGCCCTCCTGGGCCTGAGTCTGAGGGCGCAGGACAGGTGCCATCAGCCATGGCAGTAGTGGGTATCCCGAATCCCCTGAAAAGAATAAAACAGAAAGTTAGTGTCTAATTCTTAGCTCCATTGGATATAATGTCATCAGAGGAAAAGAACATCCATATGTTGACACAGGGTTATCCAAAAATATTAATAGTCATACATTGAAAGGCTATTGAAATTATTTATCCAAACTTACCCAGTAGCCATCCACCAGACAAATCTCCTGATTGAAAACGACCATACAGGCTCGAATTTCTCAGGATATAGGAGTCGTGGGTGGATCCGGGAAAGCCAGCCATCACACTTAGGAACCGAAGGTCCGGGCCAACCACAGCTTGCACGTTGATGGAGTGGCCCATCTTCCGGTTCCTATAAGAGCAGAAATACAGGTTCTTAGTACACAAAAACAATCCAGAAAATAAACAAGTTACACACAACAAAATAAGTTATCCTTATTGTTAAAGTGTGTTTTTTAATGTTAAAACCAAAAAATAAACACACCAAAAAGGAAAAGTTGGTCAGTCGGATTCTAATAAGGTATACATGATAAGGACTAATTAAGGTCTGCATGCAAATAATTAGTTAAGGGCTATATTGAAATGATTAGTTAAGTTCTGCATACAAATGATTAGTTAAGGGCTACATTGATATGATTAGTTAAGGTCTGTATGCAAATGATTACTTAAGAACTACATTCAAATGATTAGTTAAGGTCTGCATGCAAATGATTACTTAAGTGCTACATTCAAATGATTAGTTAAGGTCTGCATGCAAATGATTGATTTCTATATACATTAAAAGATACTGTGAATAAATGAGTTAATACAAGTTATAATGTTGACCTAAACCACATACCTAAATAGATATTCCTCAGCTGCTGGAGGAACCAACGCAACATGGGTCCAATCGATCGCACCCATGACCTTGGGCATGTCGGCTATATTAAAAAAAAAAAACGTAACTGCATTCCAGGCTACCATGTTGTCTGGGAAATAGATGTATTTTTGAGACAGGGTAGCCATGCAATCCAAAAACTTGTTTAGTATGCGCCTCAGCGTAGGCTGGGACATCCCCACGGAGAGGGCACCCAGCCTCTGGAACAAGCCGTTCGCTAAAAATTGCAGGCAGCCAACCAATTTGGTCATACCGGCAATTGCCTGCCCCTTCCTTGTGGTGCGGGCTAACCATGGCCGCAGCTCACTATACAAATTATGGAGGGAAACGCGGTTAAGGCAGGTGAGCTCGAACAGCTCAACGTCATGCATGTGATCGATGTCCATGCGTGCACGGTGTGATCTGGCTTCGGCCATGGTGATGCAGATCATGCCTTTTAGCTGTAAGCGCTCGTACTCCTCCACGTCTTCAGCAAACATCTCAACACCTTGCTTTCGCCTACAAAATGACCCCGTAAGTTGAGCGGAAGCAAACCCATTTTATTGAGCGGCGTGTTATCGACAATCAAGGCTCAGAATCAGCCACCAGCCCATACCAATCACGTAAGTTGCCCGATATAATGGCAAATTGCAGATAAACATATGCTAATCGAAAGCGCGTATACGTGTTAGCGTGAACGCATGTACGCATGAAAAACGTACAATCCGAAAAAGCATGGAAAAACTCACAAAAATTGCACAGACACATGCGAAAGTGCTTGTGAAAGAGGCTCTGACTCAAGGCTTTGGTTAGGAGGTTTGGAGAACAGTTCACCATTTAATTAATTGGGAGGCCAATTTATCACTAGCTCATAGCATCACTTGAGTATCTGCAGAGAGACGCTATTAGCACCTCAGCTGCAATGATGGCCCCAGGCAGCGCTGTTAGGGTTCAGTGCTATAGCCTATCCGTGGCGCTATGTCTTGTTTGTTTTTTCCAATTAAGCTAACGACAGTTAGCGCTGCTGGGGAGGTAGAAATCGTTTGTATTTAACATGAAAACGAACAGCGTCAGCGTGGGTGCTCTGAAACCACGATATTCAGGCATACAGTGCCAGGTGTACCAAAAAAGGCTTTAACTGGGGATGGCAGTACAGTGACCAAGCGAAAACACATGGAATGACATTGGGGACATACAAATGACATGACACGTGATTGACAGGCATGAAAACACAAGTTAGCCGCGTGTAACCTAAGTACAATAATGAACTAAAAAACATGCAGAACAGACCAGGGATACTGTGTGACTTGATTGAGCACTAAAAAAAAACAAAAAAAAAAACAGAAGTTACCCAAAAAAACGGGACTGGAATGGCTAGTTGAAGTCAATGAGAGAACTACACTAAGCATCTGATTTGATGTGGAGCTGTAGCACCCGGCGCTCTTGATACATGTAATGCTACATGGCACTGTAGGGGTGCTAAACATTTTTTTTCATCTAAAATATGCTGGTAACGCTCATGAAATGCACCTGCCGCTATGTGTCGCT
Organism: Gastrophryne carolinensis; assembly: GCA_027917425.1. NCBI lineage: Eukaryota > Metazoa > Chordata > Amphibia > Anura > Microhylidae > Gastrophryne > Gastrophryne carolinensis. The sequence goes on from CM051236.1 coordinate 195,913,521, forward strand.
ACGGGGCATTAACGTTTTTTAATAAAGCCCAAAGTCACACTTTCCCAACTGCAGTATGATGATCCAAATTCTAAAGCATTCCCTTTTTTTTAATATAGATAGGAATTTAAACTGGATAATGGTGAACAAGATTTCCTGTATAGTTCGCCCAACAATCATGCTAATATTCCAACAATATAGGAGCCATGGAGAGCTGATGGGTGGTGACAGAAGGCTAGTACAAGCATTGTGGAGTGTCAGAGAAGTTACCTATCTTCCGTTATTTTCTTTATTTTTTTTGTATGGCCAATGTTCTCTTAAGATCTTGAAAATCTGGCTGAAGGCTCACATCGTTTTACCATTCATAGATGTGGTATATTGGATAATTTTTCTCAGTAAATAAATAGCCAAGCCTAATATTTCTGACACAGTTGTTTGATTTGGTTTTCTTATCTACTTTTAGGAATAAACATATCGTGTAATTGCACTTGGGTACAGGGATTCCACTCTGTGTATTAGATAGGCAGTGCTGTGTTAACCAGGACATCAGAAGAGAGGGATTTAGGAATACTGATTACTGGGAGTTTCAAGAAGGGTGAGCAGTGTAGCCAGGCAGTAGGTGTGATGCCCAGCAGGATACCTGCCTTCTGTAAGCTGACAACCCCCAATCTCCGCCGCGGCTTCCAAGTATAGACAAGCCCCCGCTCGCCGGGACGCGCAATATGCCTCGCCGGACACTGTTGCCCCCAGGACTTAAAAGGCGCAAAGGATGTTGCGGGAAGTCAGTCCGAAGGTATGTCTACTTACAATGGTAAGGCAGAAGAACGGTCAGAAACGAGCTGATGGTCAGGCTGGGTGATCAGAGGTATGTGATATCCAAAGGGTCAGGCGGTCGAGGTTGGGCAGGCAAAGGTTTGGTTCAGACAGCAGACTAGGATGGCCAGACTAAGCCGGGTCAATGACGAGTAAAGCACACACTAAGTCACACCCTGAGCAATACTGGCTATAAGGGGCAAAGGGGTCAGGCTGAACTTTATTTTAAAGGGTGACTGGCCAATAGGGATACAGGCAATTATCTGTAGTGATTGGTGCGACTGTGATATAACCTGTGATTGGAACTGATCCCAGGGGCTGGACTGCCCTGACCAGTCAGGCTGTCCAGCGCCTGAGATCCACAGGTGTAGTATACATTTAGCAGAAAGAATTGGATGATCTGCACTTCTCTATATAAAACTTCACTTTTAATCCACATAGGTTAAAAACATCTCCATAGTGAAATTACACCTTAAAATCAGTAATTGAAAAAGTCCTGGTATGGTTTTCTGTAAGAGGTAGTGTGAATTTTACCTCTCTCCTTGTCACCAATAAGAAGTAAATCTAAAAATTCTATTTAAGACTCGCTGATATTAACTGTGAATTTCAGATTTAAATTATTAGAATTGCAAAAAATGACAAAACAATCTAGGTCCTTTTGGGGCCCTTCCACACCAGTACCAAATCATCTATGTACCGATAGTACATGACGATATAGGCACGTAGTGGGTTGGCATGTATAGGTTAGCCAGAGATGGGGAAAAGGGGGCACTTACTGAGGCACCCTTGATTTGTAAATAAAACTGTGAATCAAAAGAAAAATAGCTATGTGTCAATAGGTACTCTGTGACCATAATGATGTATTCATTATGATTGATATCATAGGAAGCAAAATACCTTTAATGGAGTGGTATCGGCTGCAAGCTGCTCTGTCAACCAGCATGGCGCGCGCAATTATATCATGTGGAAATGCAGGAGGAAGACCACACCTCCCAAAAGGTATCATAGACAACTTTTGCCCTGAGGAAGTAGTGTGGATACACTACGATACGCGTTGGCGACGGTTTGTGGGGGTGCCCTTGGTCGGTTTGTACATTCACTGTTTTCTTTCTCCTGTGCCCAACCTAGGTGTACTGTCTCACACCTGGTTGGGACTTGTGTGGTAGATGGTTATATCACCTGTTGTAATATACTGTATTAGCTTTATACTTATGACTTGCACTTAGCACTTATTTAGCGTTTTTGCACATTTGATTATAGGACTTATAGGATAATATAGAATGCAATTAGTCTTTACAACTCATGAATTTATTCACCATGTATTAGAATTAGGACCTTTGGCGCCCTCTGTTGTTTTATGTTTGTAATGTGATTGTAATTGTTTATATGTGATTTTAATTGTAGCTCATTATGTAATAAATTGTGATTTTGCTTACTATACATACAGTGGGGTGGTGCTACTTTGTTTATGATACCTTTTGGGAGGTGTGGTCTTCCTCCTGCATTTTTGTCTGTTTGATTTATGTGGTTCTTAGACTGGTGTGCACACCTCATACTATCTTTTTATTCTTTTGAATTGGTTACTTGGGGCAGTTAGTTTGGTGCGGCCTTTTTTCTTTTCTGTTGTATTCAATTATATCATGTGACTATAATGAAGCAATGCCGACCAGCGCCTGTTAAATACAGTGTCAATCCTGTTGGCGTGAAAAAAATAAATCCGGCGTGCTGTGCCTAAAAGGTGGTGGTACCGAGTGGCGCTCAATGACACTGGTATAATTGGCTTTAAGGTCCAACAGGTGCTGACACAGGCTGGCAAATACCTAGTGCACCATTCCAAGGTGATTATTTAACATCAGGCATTTGGACTTGCAATGCCATTCTGTAAAAAGTGCAGTGCTTAAATATAAAAACATGTGCTCTCCAAGGCAGATGCGTATACCTGCTAAATGATGATAAATGGAGCTCTTAACAAATGACCATAGCAGAGAATATTATAAAAAAATTGCCTTTCCAGCTCCACTATGACCCAAAAAAACAAAGAAAGTGGTTTGGTTTTTCAATACACCCCACCCCATGTATAGGTTAGCCAGAGATGGGAAAAGGGGGCACCAATCAAGGCACCCTTGATTTGTAAATAAAAAAATAAAATAAAAATGTGTCAATTAGGTACTCTATGACCATAATGATGTATTCATTATGATTTATGTCATAGGAAGCAAAATACCTTTAATTAGACAGAGTGGTATTGCCTGCGAGCTGCTCTGTCAACCATCAGGGTGCGTGCGTGCCCGTACCACCGCAGAGGAGTGAGGGAGGCAGGTAGGGTGGCTCCGGCAAGCGCGTCCTGCTCCAGACAGCTGGGGAACGTCACGCCGGACGGAGGATGCTCGACACGCGTCCCCCAGGACAGGTGAGTTCCTCACAGTAGGGAAAGCTAGTGGGATGTTGGACTGCATAGCCCAAGACATAACCAAGTAGGAGGAGAGAGATTGTAATGCTGCTCTGATGAGGACACAGCTGGAATATTGGAATATTAGATAAATGGAGCTCTTAATAAATGACCATAGCAAAGAATGTTCGAAAATGCCCTTCCCAGCTCCACTATGACCCAGAAATTGGTTCGGCTTTTCAATACATCTTCAGGTTTACATATTATTTACATATAATCAGAGGTTTGGAAATACTTTGAAATTGCTTATTTTACTCTGTTCCCAAATGAGGATCAGGAGGAAGTTGGTGTGTGCCTGGGTAGGGACTTTAATTATTACAGTATTGAGGAAAGACAGAAAGAGTGGACATGATCAAGATCTTTAAATATGTGAAAGGATTGAATAAGAGCCAAGAGTGAAGTGTTTTTAAGATGAAACTTAGCTGTTGTAGGGAAGATAAGGAGCAATGTCAGGAAATAGTTTGGTGGTCTCCTCCTGCCATCAACCTTCTATGTTTCTATGCATCAGCAGAGCAGCCGAATGGGGAGGCTAGACTGGAGAACCGGGTCATCTGTGTACTCACCTCTTCTGGGACCCTTCTACGTCAGCTGTGGATCGGCCTATCAGGCTCACACGGCCAGCGGCTGCACAGTAATGTGATTGGCCGCACTGATTAGGCTGCTTGTGGTCATGTGGGAATCTGTAATCCAGAAGACACGAGTATCCGGACGGCCCCATTCTTTAGTTTAGTGGAGCGGATGTAAAGCAGGGCAGCTCAACATTAAAGAGGGAGTCCAGTCATTTCTGACACTCTAGATATATTCCAAGTGGTCTTCTCATGAGATGCATTTTTGAACATTCTTTGCTATGGTCATTTATTAAGAGCTCCATTTGTCTAATATTCCAATATTCCAGCTGTGTCCTCACTTCTGATACTGGAAACATGCCACAGAAAAGCCATTTACGTGGCGCTAGTCTTGAATTAGCCTCCGCATTATTTCATTGAAATTGGGCTTTCCAATATTCCAGCCAGAAATTCCAGTTGTCATTGAGTCCTGGTGATAGCCATAATATAGTTTGGACAAATCACCACCTTTGGCATAGTTTTGTGGGATGTAGGAAGACAATGCTATACAGACAATGAAATACTATCATGTGATTTAGCTTGAGTTGCACTGTTAAAAAGCACAGCTTACATATGATCTAAAGATGGTACATTTTTGGGTAACCTGCCAAGTGTGTTAGCATGAATACATAGTGTTTTCAAAATGCCAGAGATGTGTATAGTTAAACAAACAAATTCAGTATGTATACAATAAACAATAAATGTATACAATACAACAATAAAATATGCACATATATTGGTGGGATCACTATAGATAGAAGTGGTGTGTGAATATTTAATATTGAAATGATTGACTATCCTGTAATAAAAATGTCATTTTTGGGACAGAAGGCAAATATTTAATAAATGCAAGTCAGGGCTCCCATTTATCAGGTAGATGTTGAGTATATTACCTTATTTTAAGATTTTATTATCTACATTGCAGTCATTTCTGTATATTTAAAAAAGGCAAGAAACAAAAACAAATAGTGTGCTGGAATGTGCAAATAAATAAACTAAGATAAGGCAATATATTAATTAGAGATGTGCTGACAGCTTAACTGGATTTGTTTTAGTTTTGCAGCTTAATATGTGCTGGCCTAAAGGGATTATTTTTTTGTTTTTATTTTTTTTTGACAGTTTAAGACAATATTAAAAAAAGACATTAATCAAATGGCCCAGAGCATCTAACACACAGGAAAATTCAAGAATGGATGCAAAATGAGCAGGTTACTAATTGTGTAAATGCAGTTAATTAGCAGTGTAAAGCCCCCTAACCAGACTTTAACATGTAACTAATGAGAAATCAATTAGCTAATGAAGAGGCTATTAAATGCAATGCTAATCTCAGCATGGGTATGTTTTATTTTATTTTTATTTTTTATTTTATTTTTTTTATGATCCTTCCTAATTGCCACTGCCATACGGAGCTCACAGCTTTCAGCATGCTTAATGAAACATCATTATATCACAACTGGCATTCTTGGAAGAGTTAGTGGCAAACCTGCTTCCCAATTATTTTTAATTGCCAGACATACTCATAACCGGGCCTTTTACCAAGTAGTTCAGAGAATTCCACTGTCATTTAATATATCCAATGATTTTATTTTGTTTTCTCCGTGTATGAACTTTAACTTCAGTGTAAGACACTATGATGACTAGGCCATCAACAGAAATTAATGTAATAGCATTTTTGATTATGGTCCACCGAGAGCCATCTTGAGAGTCATCTCACTTGTCTTTCTTTGCAGTTTTTTGGGGTTCTTTAGCAATTAATTAAAAAATCTCTTCAATACGTACATTGCAGTATGAGGAAATGTGTTCAAGAACTGAATTAGCTTCTGGTCACAAGCATATCAATCTACAGGCTGGGTTAGAAATTTTATGTACAGTAAGACATTGTATCCAGAAGAAATTTAAGCACATGCAGTGGCTTAACTAAATGTGACAGGGCTATGGTGCAAACATTTAATGGGGCCCTTTCATGGTTCATACAGTACATTTTTTTCTGTTTTTTGGATGCAGCCAAACAAAAACAGACAAAGACTAAAGACAAATGATGCTTCCTTAAATGATGCCAAGTGAACACAAATATGATAAATAATGTGGAGGAGCAACAAGGATGAGCCCCCCTGACCTTCTGGGCCCCATTGCTGTCACACCCCCTGCACCTCATTAAGGTACGCTCCTGAGCACTTGTTTTAGGAAACATTAGGGTACAGAATGTTACCGGGACTAAAAATGTGGGCAGTAGCCTTGGCTATTTTCTGAGTTGGGTGTTTGTGAATTAGGTACTTGCTAAGTAATCTGGTTTTAGTATACCAAACTACTGTGGTATCCTTAGGCCTGGGTACACCTGCAGTTAGATGTATGGACATATATCCATGGGGGAATGAACAACTGTAATGAGGAATGTACTTATCAGGTTGACTAAAGATTTAGTTGTTCTTACCGTGGAACTGTCTGGAAATGCTACTCAAATAGGCTGGTATTGACCCTCATCCAAAAGACAGAGCAATTGAAAGTTAGAAATAACTAAATTTAAAAAATTACCTTGTGGTTCCTGTATAGTGGCCAGCTGATAGGGAGTTGATATGTATATATGCTTTCTGGAGGTAAATTCTAAATTCTTGCAAGCATCTTGGGGAAAATCATAGTTTCTGCAGATTTTAAAGAGGAACCACTTCTATATTAACTTGTATGGCAGCAAATGGTAGCCAATCATGTGACTGCCAGTAACTATGAAGTGCAAAACCAACCGGCATTCCCAAATAGTAACCAGCGGACAAATGATTGGCAATCAATGAGGAAGTGGAAAGAATATGGATATAGGACCATTTCAACATATTTTTGTCTCTGTACAGGCATTCCCAGACTTGAATGTTGGGATCAGGGCTCTTTAGTGGTCATTTCACCAGTTACAAAGACACTGTTTTCGTTTTCAGTATTTCATTTCCATTTGTTTGTTTCTGTTGTTTTCCATGTGTTTAGGTCATTTTTACGAACCAGAATGAAACTCCCTGAAGAAGTTTTATTGTGGAAAACCACAATTACCAAATAACCCTACTCCATGGTGCCCCGAACCTGCAAGGAACCTACATTCTGCAGCCTGCAGTGAAATTGGAACCTTAGGAGGCAGGAACCATTGGAACCCTGTACATGCATCTAAATTTTAGAGAAAAATCTTTAGATACATAACTTGACGAAGAACAAAACACAAAGTAAAGAACTAAAAACATGCAAGTCTTAACTTAGGAGAATGGCTATTGTGTTAAAAGAAAGTCTCCTCAATGAATTGCCATTTTTTTTTTAAATGTTGAAATGTTCTTCCCAGTACGGTGTAAATGTGTTACACACATTTCCCTTGATTAGGCACACATTAGATTAACATACATTTATTACACATGCTGAGATGTATGCACCATGCCAATTCTATTAATTTGATGTTCCTCGCTTTTAAGAAGTCTGCTGCCAACATCTGCCACTATTCTTCACATCAACAGAAGACAGATACACTTTGACACTGTTTATTAGAATAATAAAACTCCACGACAACTAGGTTTATCTAATGACATTAGCAAGAAGAGGACATCGATTCTTGTACATTTAGTATCCTTAACAAGAACTGACAGTTGTACAGCTTGCTTTACACATTTGAAGGTAACCAAAAATGTGTGCAAAACTTTATTATGTTATCTGATTAAAACAGTATATTCTGAATAATATATTCAATTGTAAGACCATAAGACCATGTTTATGATCAACCCTGCTGTGCTGTAGCCGGTATATATATATATATATATATATATACACATATATAGGAGTTGGTTTGAGGAAAGCGCAATTAGATAATTTGAGCAGCTCTTACTTGAGGGAAAAACCTGTATTTCCTGGGAGAAATGTAGATTGATTAATTTGTTCTAATTTAGGTGTGGGCCTAGGTGGAGAAAAGATTAGTGTAGGTGCACTGTTATATAAATCTTTTTCTGCAGACATTATTAGACATTTGTTGTCATTATTAGACATATGATGTGCTGGCTACCAATAGTTTTGCTGTTCATTTTCAGGTAATAGCTAAATTCAAGCTGAACTTTGCTTATCCGGTTCGGCTTTTGCAAAATTTAGCCATCCATCATTTTTATTTAAAACATATAAAGTCTAGGCCAAAAAACTAACCAACCGTCTCAAGGCTCAGTCCCTTTAAGACATATGGGCTATATCAGGCTGGTTTGCACATGAATAGTTTGAAAACTTAGAGCAAACTCTTAAACAGCCCTTGGAGTACATCTGAGCATTCATAGCTGCTAGAATATCAGTAAATCAGTGGTGTTGGATGCTCACATGTTGCCCCCTGCTGCCAATCATCAAGCAAGTCTGCTCCCTCGTGACTAGAAGTGGGGGGGGGGAATCCAATCCAGGGAACACACTTTCAGCATCAAAGCTGATAGCACAGGAGTTGTACTGCCTCAGCTAGAGATAAGCGAACTTCTCAAAAATTCGATTCGGGCGATTCGCCGAATTTCTCAGAGAAAAAAATGCCGGCAGGGTGAGAGCGGGGAGGACGCGTCATCAGAGGAAGCCGGCCTCCCCGCTCCCACCATGCTGGTAAGTGTTTGCTGTATAGTGGGAGCGGGGAGGCCGGCTGCGCTGTCAGCGGGCGGCGGAAGCCGGCTTCCGCCGCTCGCTGACAGCGCAGCCGGCCTCCCCGCTCCCACCAATGCCGCCATTTTTTTTTTTTTTTTATTTCAGGGAAAATTCGGACCCACTAAATATTCGGGTTCGTGCTGAATCGAATTTTCCCTGAAATTCGGAGTGAATTCAGGTTCGTTAGAACCGATTCGCTCATCCCTAGCCTCAGCCTACAGGACTACAAGGTCTACCAGCCTGATAGGCTAATTACTTTTTTTTCACATGGACAGGGTCACAGTCAGTAATTCATATTCAGATAATGGCAGAAGCCTTAGACAGCTAGTGTATGTTTAGAGTGAAAATAAATATAGAGGAAATATATAGAAAGCCCCAAATAACTACTCTTTAGTAAAATATCCATGTATAATGTTACTAACATCTATACCTATCAGCGGTGACCATAATAAAGCTAGCAAAATGTCTCTTGCTTTCTATTTTAGATGTTGGACCAATTTGTGTCACTTCTGGACATCGCTCGAACACATATTGACCAAGGAGGAAGTAAGATGGGGTTTTATGTTTAGAAATCAGTAAGGGGGGTTTATTTTAGATTTTTGTCTAAATTGTCTAACAAAATTGTCTAACAAAAGAACCTCTACCTTCTTCTGCCTTGAAAATGGTTTTGAGGCTGATTCACTACTAGCGCCACGTATTGCCAGATGAGTGTGCTGTAATCGGGTATCGAGTGCTATAACCGAACGTTGTGGTCACTGCAGTAACCTGGCCGGCATTGATGAATATGATGTGTGTTGGGCGCTCTAGAAACAGTATAGTGCTGCAGCAAACAATAGGTAGCGCCAGCACAGTGCGTCCGGCACTGGCGCTCCACACCATATTTAACAAAAAACTAAACACACAGCTTTGGTGCTCCAAAGCTGGGCGCTCTAGAATAGAGCGCCAGGCGCTGTGTGATCAAAGTCTGTTTTTGAACACATATACACCAGTAAGAAAGCGAAAAACACATGGCATGACATTTTTAACACTGGAACAATAACACTTTAGTCCAAAAAAAGTCCCAAAATTTTTTAAATGTGTTTGTTTGCAGCCAGGAGAGGTCACACAATGATTTGAGCAAAAAAAAATGAAATGACCAAACACGCTTTTTAGACACAACTAATGAAACCCCATTGAAATGTATCGGAGAGCGACACTGAGTGAAAGGTAATATGTGCCGCTCTTGAACCGCCGGCGCTATACACTGAGCCGCCTGTAATAATACATGTGATGCTACATGACGTTGTTAGAGGTGCTCACCAGATTCGCTTTCTTAAATGTGGTTTCCCGTACAGCGGTCACCAGACGCTACCTGCCGCTACGAAGCACTACCTGGCGCTATCCCTTCTTAAATAACCCCCTTTGTCTCCCATGCATTACAAGTACATTATCTTTTTTGATACTCTTATTCCATCTATTCCATCAGGCCTTCACCCTTTAAGTGCCAAGCACGTAGGTGTTACGTGCTTGACTTTCCCCCCTGCTAGTTAAAAAAAAAAAAAAAATAATACTTACCTGACCCCTCGTTGGATCCGGCCGGGTCTCCTCTTTAATTTGGTGCCATCCGATCCCCCGTGGGGGCTCGGATGGCTCCAGGAGATCCCCCGGAATAGGCCCCCCGCTTCGGCAGCAGCAGCTACTAACTGTAAAAAAAAAAAAAAAACATTAAAAATGACATTTACTCACCTGCAGTCGCGCTGCCTCCCACCGCGTCTCCTCTTCACTGGGGGGGGGGGAGGGCCTCCGATCGCCCCCCCCAGGGTGCTTAGTCTTCAGGAGAGGGCTCAAAATGCCCTCTCCCCCTGTCTTCCGATGGGTGCCGCCATTTTGACGACTAGCCACGCCCCATTGGGGGCGGAACTTATGGCGTCACTCCCGGGTGTCGTCCCGGCTCTCCTTGGCTCAGCTGTCAGATGCCCTGGTGATCGCTGGGCAGAGCAGTGGAGGGGCAGGGAATGCTCTGATCCCCCCTGCCCCCCTCCTCTGGCCAGCGATCACCAGGGCATCTGACAGCTTTTTTAATAAATGACATTTTTGTGTGTGTGTGTGTGTGTTTTTTTTTTTTATGTTAACCCTTTGTGAACTGGTAAGGGGTCCATGAGACCCCTGTACCAGTTCACAAGGCTGGGGGCTGGCAAGTCACCTGCAACTAGCGGGTGACTTGCCATTAACCCCCGCACCCCCAATTTCCTGCCTCCCCAAAGCCCAGGGGGGGGCAGAAGAGCCCGGGCCCACAGGCTATGTGGGTTTGTAGGCTGCAGGGTGGGGGGCCACAACATCTGGTCCCTCCACTCTGTTCCTACAAGCCCCCATAGCTGGTCCCGGGCTGGTTATGACGGGTAGGGGGGACCCTACGTCATTTTATTATTTTATTTTTAAGGGTTAGGGTTAGCCTAAACCTAACCCTTAAAATTCCCCCCAAAAATGGGGTCCTCCGCCCTGGGAGGAGGGACCCTATATAATTTTTTTTTTTTAGATTTTTAAGGGTTAGGGTTAGCCTAACCCTGACCCTTAAAATTCCCCCCAAAAATGGTATCCCATGGGAGGGGGGACCCTATGTAATTTTTTTTTAAATTAACCCCTTATGCTCTGTCACCCAGCAGCTATAAATGGCTTCCAGCAGCAGCAGGAGAGCAGAAGCCAGAGTGATCAGCGTGGGACACAGTGCTCCAGGATGGATGGGAGGTAGGTATAAAAAAAAAATACAAAAACAAATAAAATATTTTTTCTCCATGTGTCTGTGTTTTTTTTTTACTTTTAACCCCTTGTGAACTGGTAAGGGGTCCATGAGACCCCTATACCAGTTCACAAGGCTGGGGGCTGGCAAGTCACCTGCGGCTAGTGGGTGACTTGCCATTAACCCAGGCACCCCCAATTACCTGCCTCCCCAAAGAAGAGCCCGGCCCATGGAGCTTGTAGCCGGCAGGGTGGGGGGCCACAAAAACTGGCCCCTTCGCCCTGTTCCTACAAGCCCCTATAGCTGGTCCCGGGCTGGTTATGATGGGTAAGGGGGGCCCCACGTAATTTTTGTGGGGATTTTTAAGGGTTTTTAGCCCTTAAAATTCACCCCAAAAATGCCCCCCCCCCAGGAGGGGGGACCCTATGTCATTTTTTTTTAATTAACCCCTTATGTTTATAGTGTGGATAGTAGTATTTTATTTGTAAATGTTATAAAGTGCTCTTTTCAGTTTAGGGGGTCTCCTGGGCAAGAATGGGGGGGCTACCGATACATATGTGGTACCGTTGTAATCAGGAGAAATGGGGCTTTCACATGCAATATGGTTTTCATTAATTAAGCAAATGTTTTATTTAAAATAAAGGGGACAATTGTCTAAAAAATATTATTTTATTTTTTTTTTGTTTTTTTATGCAAAAATATTTAAAAAACAGTAGAAAAATTACAAACAAGACATTTCATTTTAAAGCCTAAACTCTGCTGCAATATATATATATATATATATATATATATATATATATATATATATTTATTTTCCTGAAAATTCCGGCAAAAATCACGGTTAAACATGGCGCAAAATGGGGAAAAATGACCTGTTGACAAAACTTCAAGTAGGCTGGCAATTAAAAAAGTTAATAGTACCTATGCATGTTGGGTATTGTTCTGCTCGACGGACCTTGCGCTTTCAGATTTAGCTTGTTTTTTCTTGTTTGCATATTTATATTTTAGGAAAACATGTTATTTATTCAGTTTTTTTATTCATTTTTTTTTAGAGAAACCCTGTGCAACCTAAGAATTCTTCGAAAGATTACTTCCAGAAAGGTGAGCCTACTACAACAAGCTGGGTACTCTTAGAAAGCTTAACATGTGTACTTTCAGGGAATATATGGTTTATGGGGGATATTCCAAATGTAAAGGGTTGTTTTGGTTGAAAAATTGCAAGGTGCGCACTGTCTGCAGAGCTGACATTTTCAAGTAAAATTACTGTTATGCACACACCTTACTTTGTGGTGTTTGCCATCTCTTCCCTTGACAGTACCTATGCATGTTGGGTATCGTTCTGTTCGGGGGATGTTGCTTTTTGAGATTTTACTTGTTTTTTCTTGTTTGCATATCTTTTTTTTAGGAAATTGTCGCTTGATTCTTCCTTTTTATTCTTTTTAGGGAAACTTTGTGCAACCAAAGAATACATTGAGGGATTACTTCCAGAAAACTAAGCCCACATAAACAAGCTTGGTACACCTAGAAAGCTTGAGGCGTGTCCTTCCAGAGAATATATAGTTTGTGGGGGGTATTTTAAATGTAAGGGGTTGTTTTTCTGGAAAAACTGCAAGGTGCGCATAGCGCATAGCGCAGTTGTATCTTATATGAAAATCTCCTAAAGCTTTGTTTCAGTTTGGGGGAGTCTCCCGGGCTGGAAAGGGTGTCTACCAATACATATGTGGTACTGCGGTGACCGGGAGAAATTGCAAAAAATGTATTTTTTTTTATTCTTTTTGCACATATTTCACCAAAAAGTATTGAGAATACACTAAAAAAAGGCCAAACAAGACATTTCATGTTGAAGCCCAGACTCTGTTGAAAAAAACAATATATAATTTTCCTGGAAAATCCCTGGAAATCCTTTCAAAAATCACAGTTGAACATGTGTAGCGCAAAATAGTGAAACATGGTCTGGCAACAGAGGGTGACAAAAGCTGCAGGTAGGCTGGCAGCGAAAGGGTTAATGACAGGCTGGACATTTATATATATATATATATATATATATATATATATATATATATATATTTATTTATTTTGGTAGTTACTCAATATCCATCTTCATTATTTTACAAAGTCAAGATTTTATTGCCCTTAATATCGCTGTAATAGTCCAGTGGTGTTTAGTATTAGTCAGTTTAATTTTACCCAGTCCAATTTATTGTACCCTTAATATGTATTAAGGGTATTAAGGGTGCCCATAATATGCAACACAGCTATTGGCAATTTGGTGTGAATGATTCCATATTGACACCCATATTATGCACCCTTGCATGTCCAGATCACTACAGTTTATATTTAGCTAGCAGTTATCAGCCCGTGGCTGTCAGACTGAAGGTGATCATATCCTGTAGCCCATTTGGGTGTTTTATTGCTATTTTGCAACTATGGGATTCACTGTATATGTTCAATGCAAACTATTTAATGAATTTTGCCTCTTTACAAGGCACTGGTGCGCCCTCACCTGGAATATGCTGTCCAGTTCTGGGCGCCCATTCATAGAAAGGACGCTCTGACTCTGGAAAGGGTGCAGAGGAGAGCCACCAAACTAATAAAGGGAATAAAAGATCTTAGTTATGAAGAAAGATTACGAGAATTAAATCTGTTTAGTCTTGAGAGGAGACGATTGAGGGGGGACATGATTAACTTGTATAAATATATAAATGGACCATACAAAAAATATGGGGGAACACATGTAAAATCTTCTCTAAGGACAAGGGGGCACTGCCTTCGATTGGAAAAAAAGGAGAAAAATCGTTTTTTACCATAAGAACTATAAATCTATGGAATAGCCTCCCACAGAAGCTTGTTACAGCATCAACCGCTGACAGCTTCAAAAAAGGATTAGATGCTTATTTAGAAGAAAATAACATTAACAGTTACTATTAGCGGTTATCAGTAAAAAAATAAAAAATAAAAGCAAAAAATAAAATAAATAGCTTCCCCTATAAAATAAAAAATAACTTCCCCGACCCCAACACCCTTGGTTGAACTTGATGGACATATGTCTTTTTTCAACCGTATTAACTATGTAACTATGTAACTTATAGCAGCCATTTACATGATGCTTGTGCGTTCTTTGTCTTTGAGCGCATCGATCGGTGGTACATATTGGGTGCTAACCTCTTCTATATTTATACTGGTTTCCCATATTTAATGCCACTTTCCAGTGTTATAATTGTTTTCATCATGCTATAAATGCAATAACTTACAGAAACACTCCTAGCATATATAGCTTGATTTGCATATTCATATGGTTGCCATGTTTATTAGCACATTTTTAGTTTTTATGTATTTTTAGCCCATTCTCATACTTACCTCTGAGAGAATAGATGTTGGTCACCAGCAGTAAGTCAGGGGATCATATTTTGCAAGTGAAGAGGCCATCAGGCAAGTTAAACCAGGATTTTCAGTGACTTTATGTGCAGGGAGGGGCCCCAAAAATTAAGGATCCCCCACTATGCTTAGCACAGTCAGTTTGTTAAAAATGGGTGTTGGATAACTTTAAGATAAAGATAAAGATGAATAAATATTTCAAGTAAACATTTCATTTTACTAAATAGAGCAACTAGCAAGCTGCTTTCTGCTGCTAGCTGTTTAGTGATTTAAGGGATAATTTAAGATGTTATTCTATATAGATTGGTATGGGTAAATTTGCATATTGGATAATATATATATATATATATATATATATATATATATATATTGTGGTAAATTGTATCAAAATGTCTGTTTCTTCTCTGCTTGGTTGTATAAAGCACAATCCGGCCCGGGTTTTCAGGAACCGGGTCCTTTCCCCAATTCCCTAACGGGTTGTTACATGTTCTAAGGCCTCCACAAGTGTGCACGCTGATTACAGGGGAAGCCTGTATAAGAAGAGAGCACACGGCCTTTCCTTTGTTGATGACCAGCCTGTTGGAGTGAGCCCAGGCTGAGCTGCACCGTGGTGAAGGATAGCACTGGACATTGAGCAGAGGGCTGATACGCCCTGTAAATTGGACTGGAATTGATCAGCTTGCTGGAGTACCCAGCCCAGGACTATTTGGTTGGTGAAGTAACCCTTTTTGTTTTCTGCATTTATGCTGCAACCTTTGGACTATCTACTGAACTTTGCTGAATAAAAGCCGTTTTGCCGTTCAAATCCGTTGTTGTCACTGCTGATTGTTTGCCCGCTTACAATATATATATATATATATATATATATATATATATATATATTATGTCAGCTACACCATGCATGCAGTATTGAGGGCAACATTAGAAGAACAGCCCTTTGTTCAGGCCGATGCAGCAAGGAATATGTAATGAGCAGGCAGAGAGCTCCAGTTCAGCCCTTATAATGGCTTGATTTGCAAACTGATTGTTTTATTACTTGTCACATAATCTGCTCACCAGCTCCAGCAATTGACACACCAGTTACATGCACAATCACACAGAAACCTTTTTTTAATCTCCAGTGTATAACTGTCATGTATTGTGGGAACCCTGATGTGTAGTATGGTCTCATTTTCCTTCAAGAACATGCATCATTCCTATAGCCACTGGTTCTGTCCTACATTGACATCTTTTTGCTTTTATTAACATTTTAATAAATATATAATATTATGAATATATATATATATATATATTACAGTTATTTTACAATAATATTTTCTCGACTTCCCAATAAATTACATGAACGAAATACCTTCTTTTCAGAGTGGGCCAAATTTTGAAGTAACAGCAAGCATGCAAGGAAATTGGTAACACTACTGAGTCTACACAGGTTGGGATAAGGCTCCGAACCACAACCAGACAGTATAACAGTATATTGCTGTATCATCCACCTACCTAACAAATATGAGATAAAATACTGGCATGTTGTATTAAAAAAATGTAAAAAAAAACACATTAATATGCGCAGCCAGAGAAGATGTCTGGACGAGAGCTGAGCCTGCACCACAGGCTTGGGTAAAGGTTAGAACAGTGGGCGAGCCCGGGGTTTCACGCAGCAGAGCAACCTAAACTAGGCTGCCCCAGGAAGATGGTCCAAACTCCATGATAGTGAAAATCACAGGTTTTGTTCCACTTTAATATCCTATGCATGGAAGAGTATACCTTTCTTTATATCCAGTCTTTCTACTCTCAGATCAAAAGGTGTTGGAACTCTGTGAAGGATGTCCTGCTGCTGTTGCCTCCTCTCTCTACAGCAACATGCCCAGCTGTGGCTGCGGTTCCCTCGTTGAAAAATTGAAAAATCACATGAAGAACCTCACCTCAAAACTAATTTGAGTGAGAGTTTTTAATTCTGCACATGATTGTACGTGAGTTAGAGAAAATACCCAGACTTCAGTGAATACTGGTCTGTAGACAGGTACAGAAGTCAGGAGCAAAAATCTACATAGGAAGTATCATAATTCATTTAGAACGACCTACATGCCCTTTAAATATATATGTATATAATGATAGAAAAATAATATTGAGGATAACGATTATTATTGATAAACAATAGAAAAAGTAGAGCATGCAAAAAAAAATACTTCTGGCAGTTCAAAAATTCCATAATTAGAGGAAAGTTTCCTTTATCCATTAACAGCTCCTCCCCCATCATAAAGCCGGTGTAAATAGACTCATAGCAGCAGAGTATATCTCAAGACAAAGCCTCCTTTTTTCAGAATAAGTCACCACATTTCTTTTTAGCTGCTATATTAGAAAAGACAGTTTCTGAGTAAAACTAATTAGAGTACAATTGTCAAAGTATGGAATCCATTTCAAATGCTCACTCTAGATTTTAACAAACTCCAACAGTTTTGAGGTTTCTAGCCAGGCACAATATTTAAGTCCAGATGTACCATGGTAGTCTGAAGCTTCTTCCTCATATTAAATAAATATGAAGGTGGGGGAGATCAAAAATGACTGTCTGAATCAGATCCCCTAATGTGCTGATGCTATAGATCAGGCTGTCTGTCAGGTTTAGAGTGAGGGATCCAGACAATGGAAAACATCCTTTGAACATTAATATGTATAGCGTTACAATGTGACTTCTAAAGGGACCTCAGTAACTCCCAATAGGTCTGATTCCAGCTTTTGGCAATATGCTTAGAAATCCCCTCTCATCAGTTGAATACAAGTCTTTGGCCAGCTCTCCTTTGTAAGTGTCTGATGTAGAGATCCTAATTACATTTTCACCATCAGCTTAACTTAGCCTGGATAATTGATTGTTAATTGATATATAAACAACCAAGATACACAGAGATATTGCATTTATGCGTTTCCTTCTGGAGTTAAGCATGTGCCAAATGCTTTATAATACAACGTGTTATCAAGCTTAACAGAAAACATTACAAATCTTTGTCGGTCAATTTGATTATTAGATAATAGAAAAACTATGTGAACTCAAAAATCAATTTATGTTTCTTTAAAGCATTTTTAGTATTTTTTTTTTATAATTTAAATTTTTTATTTTATCCAGCTGTATAGTTAAAACACTGTTAATGTATAACAGTTAAGAAGAGGTTGTTTCAATTTTCATTGAATAACTGACATAGTAATTAAAATGTACTCCCACAGAAATGAACTCTTTTTTTTTTTAGAGCGACAACATTTTGAGAGACTTTACAACTCACCAAACAATAATGTAGAAAACAACATTACCTGTCCAATATTTACTCACATTTGGGGCACTTATACGCTATAACCCAAAATAAAAATTGGGTTTTGAGTTGGCGAAGATCTTTGGAAGGTAAAGAAAGCAAAAATTATAACAAGTTGCCAAGAATTGTAATTTTATTAAAAAAATACTGTACATTTAAAAATTGTGTTACAATTTCTGTTTGCTTTTTCACATGATTGATTTAAATTTACACGTTAGTAATACATTGACAGTTGATGTATTATCAGATGATCTGCTGCATGCAAGACATGCCTAATTGTATATGTGTAGAACAACAGTATGTTGTATGATGTGCATTGTGCTATTCCTTCTACATAACCACGTGTACATGAAAACAAACATACTGCCACAGGCAATATTGCAGAGGTGCAACCAGTCAATCACAAACACTTTCAGCCTTGAAGTGGTTCCTTTGGGAAAATATAATAGGGTATTAACTTTACACATGATGCCTTGTCAGAATACCCTGAAAGCATTTTCAAATTCAGTAAAAGCCTATATGCACCATAGAGCACCAATTAAAGACCAAGCTGAATGATGTTTACTGGAGATCAAATACTACACTAGGGTGAATTGCGTGTATGTGATGACTTATAGAAATGGGCTGTCATATGTGTCATCCTATTTAGCATGCAATGTAAAACTCTATTGTGTTTTTAAATACATTTACTGGGTATTTTGATGGGTGTATAAGAGAGTTATTGCACTCACAGACCCTTATAGATCCAGATCTATATATTTAATATAAATGTTAAAATGTCTTGACTGGTTGAGAATATAAAAAAATAAAATAAATAAATAAAATGATCGAAACTATAATCTTTTCTGCGTAGAGTTGTTGTTTAAAATGCATTATTTTGTCTTGAGGTATAAATATGTTTATCTGTCACATACACAGGTGCAAGATTACTTAAATGTTTCTAAAGGGAAAGGCGTATTCCTTTTCTCTATGAAAATGCTTTATATTAAAAGGGTAAAACTTTTAATACAGTGGCATGCAAAGGTTTTGCCACCCTTGGTAATAAATACTGTGACTGGGAACAGTTAAGCAAGATGATCCCAAAAGGCATAACTAGGGATGAGCGAATCGATCCGGACGAACCCGGAGTTGTTCCGAATTTCATGAAAAATTCGATTCTGAACTAATCTGAATTTCCCCGCGATTCGATCGATCGAATTTTTCCTTTAAACTCCATTTATTTCAATTACAGGCATTCTAAGATGGTGGAAGGACATGTCTGGACATGTCCCCTGAGGCAAGGTATCATGGGAAAGTCACATGCAGCCTATCAGCAGCCAGGAAGCTGCCGTGCTATATAAACCGGCGGCCATCTTCCTTGTGCGCATTTCAGCATCCTATTGCGGCCACAGCACAGCTGGTTACAGACAGGGACAGAGAGTTAGAGATAGGTAGGGAGAGTCAGAGAGGTAGACAGAGAGGTAGACAGAGCAAGGTAAATATAGTGAAAGATAGGGAAAAACCGGAACGATCATAGAACTGCATAGAAGTGACAGTGAAAATGTTTTTTTTTTTTCATTAGCCAGATCAGTTTTCAATTCAATTTCAGTTCTTTGTGCTGTAAATCTGCCTTGCTACTGTGCATGCCATCTATGCAGTGGCTTATTTAACCCTATCTGTTACACACAAGCATTTCTAAAAAGTGGATAAGTTTTAATTTAGTTTTGATCACTTTTAAATTGGTGTGCTTTGTGCTGTAAATCTGCCTTGCCACTGTGCATCCCATCTATGCAGTGGCTTATTTAACCCTATCTGTTACACACAAGCATTTCTAAAAACTAGATTAGTTTTAATTTAGTTTTAATATTCTTTGGACTGCTTTAAATACACAAGCTCACATGGGCATCCCAAACCTGCACTTAGCACCCTATCTGTTATACTAAATACGTTTGTTCATCCTCAGCTTAATCAAACTATTGCATTTTGAATTGTTTTTTGTCCTGCTGCCAAAACACTAGGCCGCAGGGTATCCCAAACCTGCACGTTACACCCTCTCTGTTATACTAAATATGTTTGTTCATCCTCAGCTCAATCAAACTATTGCATTTTGAATTGGCTTTTGTCCTGCTTTAAATACACCAGCCCACATGGGCATCCCAAACCTGCACTTAGCACCCTATCTGTTATACTAACTACGTTTGTTCATCCTCAGCTTAATCAAACTATTGCATTTTGAATTGGTTTTTGTCCTGCTGCCAAAACACTAGGCCGCAGGTTATCCCAAACCTGCACGTAGCACCCTATCTGTTATACTAAATATGTTTGTTCATCCTCAGCTCAATCAAACTATTGCATTTTTAATTGGTTTTTGTCCTGCTTTAAATACACCAGCCCACATGGGCATCCCAAACCTGCACTTAGCACCCTATCTGTTATACTAAATATGCTTGTTGATCCTCAGCTTAATCAAACTGTTGCATTTTGAATTGGTTTTTGTCCTGCTGCCAAAACACTAGGCCGCAGGGTATCCCCAACCTGCACTTAGCAGCCTATCTGTTATACAAAATACACTTCTAGATCCTCAGTTTAATCAAACTATTGCATTTTGAATTGGTTTTTGTCCTGCTGCCAAAACATTAGGCCACATGGGCATCCCAAACCTGCAATTAGCACCCTATCTGTTATACTAAATACGTTTGTTCATCCTCAGCTTAATCAAATGATTGCATTTTGAATTGTTTTTTGTCCTGCTGCCAAAACACTAGGCCGCAGGGTATCCCAAACCTGCACTTAGCAGCCTATCTGTTATACTAAATACACTTGATGATCCTCAGCTTAATCAAACTATTGCATTTTGAATTGGTTTTTGTCCTGCTGCCAAAACACTAGGCCGCAGGGTATCCCAAACCTGCACTTAGCAGCCTATCTGTTATACTAAATACGCTTGTTGATCCTCAGCTTAATCAAACTATTGCATTTTGAATTGGTTTTTGTCCTGCTGCCAAAACACTAGGCCGCAGGGTATCCCAAACCTGCACTTAGCAGCCTATCTGTTATACTAAATACACTTGATGATCCTCAGCTTAATCAAACTATTGCATTTTGAATTGTTTTTTGTCCTGCTGCCAAAACAAGAGGCCACAGGGTATCCCAAACCTGCACTTAGCAGCCTATCTGTTATACAAAATACGCTTGTTGATCCTCAGCTTAATCTAACTATTGCATTTTGAATTGGTTTTTGTCCTGCTGCCAAAACACTAGGCCGCAGGGTATCCCAAACCTGCACTTAGCAGCCTATCTGTTATACAAAATACGCATGTTGATCCTTAGCTTAATCAAACTATTGCATTTTGAATTTGTTTTTGTCCTGCTGCCAAAACACTAGGCCACAGGGTATCCCAAAACTGCACTTAGCAGCCTATCTGTTATGCTAAATACGCTTGTTGATCCTCAGCTTAATCAAACTATTGCATTTTGAATTGTTTTTTGTCCTGCTGCCAAAACACTAGGCCACAGGGTATCCCAAACCTGCACTTAGCAGCCTATCTGTTATACAAAATACGCTTGTTGATCCTCAGCTTAATCAAACTATTGCATTTTGAATTGGTTTTTGTCCTGCTGCCAAAACACTAGGCACAGGGTGTCCCAAACCTGCACGTAGCACCCTATCAGTTATACTAAATACGCTTGTTGATCCTCAGCTGAATCAAACTATTGCATTTTGAATTGTTTTTTGTCCTGCTTTAAATATACCAGCCCACATGGGCATCCCAAACCTGCACTTAGCACCCTATCTGTTATACTAAATACGTTTGTTCATCCTCAGCTTAATCAAACTATTGCATTTTGAATTGGTTTTTGTCCTGCTGCCAAAACACTAGGCCGCAGGGTATCCCAAACCTGCACTTAGCAGCCTATCTGTTATACTAAATACGC
Source organism: Gastrophryne carolinensis (assembly GCA_027917425.1). NCBI lineage: Eukaryota > Metazoa > Chordata > Amphibia > Anura > Microhylidae > Gastrophryne > Gastrophryne carolinensis. The sequence goes on from CM051236.1 coordinate 195,935,292, forward strand.
TTGTTGATCCTCAGCTTAATCAAACTATTGCATTTTGAATTGGTTTTTGTCCTGCTGCCAAAACACTAGGCCGCAGGGTATCCCAAACCTGCAATTAGCAGCCTATCTGTTATACTAAATACGCTTGTTGATCCTCAGCTTAATCAAACTATTGCATTTTGAATTGGTTTTTGTCCTGCTGCCAAAACACTAGGCTGCAGGGTATCCCAAACCTGCACTTAGCAGCCTATCTGTTATACTAAATACGCTTGTTGATCCTCAGCTTAATCAAACTATTGCATTTTGAATTGGTTTTTGTCCTGCTGCCAAAACACTAGGCTGCAGGGTATCCCAAACCTGCACTTAGCAGCCTATCTGTTATACTAAATACGCTTGTTGATCCTCAGCTTAATCAAACTATTGCATTTTGAATTGGTTTTTGTCCTGCTGCCAAAACACTAGGCCGCAGGGTATCCCAAACCTGCACTTAGCAGCCTATCTGTTATACTAAATACGCTTGTTGATCCTCAGCTTAATCAAACTATTGCATTTTGAATTGGTTTTTGTCCTGCTGCCAAAACACTAGGCCGCAAGGTATCCAAAACCAGCACATGTCACCCTATCTGTTATACTAAATAAGCGTCTTCAGTCTCATTTTAATTAAGCTATTGCATTTTGAATAGTTTTTTGTTCTGCTGTCAAAACAACAGGCCGCAGGGTATCCCAAACAAGCACGTTGCACCCTATCTGTTATACTACATCAGCTTCTACAGGCACTTTTTTTTATTTTAATTTTTTTTTTATATATAGAGCAGCAATAGATCATATAGTGAGGTAAATTTGCCATTTTGCAGGATTATATAAAGCAGGTCCTTTGTAAATCTGAGGGGCAATAGCTTATATAGTGAGGTAAATTTGCCATTTTGCAGCATTATATAGAGCGGCCCCTGTGTAAATCTGAGGGGCAATAGCTTATATAGTAAGGTAAATTTGCCATTTTGCAGCATAATATAGAGCAGCCCCTGTGTAAATCTGAGGGGCAATAGCTTATATAGTGAGGTACATTTGCCATTTTGCAGCATTATATAGAGCAGACCCTGTGTAAATCTGAGGGGCAATAGCTTATATAGTGAGGTAAATTTGCCATTTTGCAGCATAATATAGAGCAGCCCCTGTGTAAATCTGAGGGGCAATAGCTTATATAGTGAGGTACATTTGCCATTTTGCAGCATTATATAGAGCAGACCCTGTGTAAATCTGAGGGGCAATAGCTTATATAGTGAGGTAAATTTGCCATTTTGCAGCATAATATAGAGCAGGCCCTGTGTAAATCTGAGGGACAATAGCTTATATAGTGAGGTAAATTTGCCATTTTGCAGCATTATATAGAGCAGGCCCCGTGTAAATCTGAGGGGCAATAGCTTATATTGTGAGGTACATTTGCCATTTTGCAGCATAATATAGAGCAGCCCCTGTGTAAATCTGAGGGGCAATAGCTTATATAGTGAGGTAAATTTGCCATTTTGCAGCATTATATAGAGCAGGCCCTGTGTAAATCTGAGGGGCAATAGCTTATATAATGAGGTAAATTTGCCATTTTGCAGCATAATATAGAGCAGCCCCTGTGTAAATCTGAGGGGCAATAGCTTATATAGTGAGGTAAATTTGCCATTTTGCAGCATTATATAGAGCAGGCCCTGTGTAAATCTGAGGGGCAATAGCTTATATAGTGAGGTAAATTTGCCATTTTGCAGCATAATATAGAGCAGCCCCTGTGTAAATCTGAGGGGCAATAGCTTATATAGTGAGGTACATTTGCCATTTTGCAGCATTATATAGAGCAGACCCTGTGTAAATCTGAGGGGCAATAGCTTATATAGTGAGGTAAATTTGCCATTTTGCAGCATTATATAGAGCAGGCCCCGTGTAAATCTGAGGGGCAATAGCTTATATTGTGAGGTAAATTTGCCATTTTGCAGCATAATATAGAGCAGCCCCTGTGTAAATCCGAGGGGCAATAGCTTATATAGTGAGGTAAATTTGCCATTTTGCAGCATTATATTGAGCAGGCCCTGTGTAAATCTGAGGGGCAATAGCTTATATAGTGAGGTAAATTTGCCATTTTGCAGCATAATATAGAGCAGCCCCTGTGTAAATCTGAGGGGCAATAGCTTATATAGTGAGGTAAATTTGCCATTTTGCAGCATTATATAGAGCAGGCCCTGTGTAAATCTGAGGGGCAATAGCTTATATAGTGAGGTAAATTTGCCATTTTGCAGCATTATATAGAGCAGCCCCTGTGTAAATCTGAGGGGCAATAGCTTATATAGTGAGGTAAATTTGCCATTTTGCAGCATAATATAGAGCAGGCCCTGTGTAAATCTGAGGGGCAATTGCTTATATAGTGAGGTAAATTTGCCATTTTGCAGCATTATATAGAGCAGGCCCTGTGTAAATCTGAGGGCAATAGCTTATATAGTGAGGTAAATTTGCCATTTTGCAGCATTATATAGAGCAGCCCCTGTGTAAATCTGAGGGGCAATAGCTTATATAGTGAGGTAAATTTGCCATTTTGCAGCATAATATAGAGCAGCCCCTGTGTAAATCTGAGGGGCAATAGCTTATATAGTGAGGTAAATGTGCCATTTTGCAGCATAATATAGAGCATCCCCTGTGTAAATCTGAGGGGCAATAGCTTATATATTGAGGTAAATTTGCCATTTTGCAGCATAATATAGAGCAGCCCCTGTGTAAATCTGAGGGGCAATAGCTTATATAGTGAGGTAAATTTGCCATTTTGCAGCATTATATAGAGCAGGCCAGTTGCCATCTAAATCAACTACTGGCCGGGCAGGACAGCTTTTCCAGGGCAACCTCTGCTAGTTGCGGCCACAAGTCAAGTTTGGCTTCCCAGAAGTCCAGCGGATCCTCAAGGTGTGTTGGCATGGTCATGTCAAGGTATGACACGACCTGCTGGTTCAGGTCCTGCTCCAGGTCTACCTGCTGCTCATGAGTAGACTCACTATGCGGGTGTAGAAAGCTACTCATTAGCGACTGAAGACTGAGGCTGCTGCTCATGGAGCTGCTGCTGCTCCTTCTACCCCCCCCCCCAGCAGCCATGGCAGTGGAAGGTGATCGCAGAGGTCCCCCCGAGTCAGACCTGCGGGAGTATGGACCATGGCGCAGATAGGCATCGGCAAACTGACTACGTAGAATGTCTTTGTAGTAGGTCAGTTTGTCCTGCCTCTGGGCGGTTTTAAAAAATGCCCCCATTTTGTGCCAGTTCAGTTCCGACATGGCTTGATCGACCATTCCTGTCTGCTGCCTGTACTGACCTCTGCTTTGTCTGACCACGAAGCTGCCTGCCCCTCTGGATACCCCGCGATCTCTGAGCTCCTGGCTTGACCCTTTGGCTACTCCTGACTACGCACCTGTCTCATCCCTGTACTCTGACGCACCCTCCGGATTGACTACCTGTGAAGGAGCTCGGCTTCGGGATACCCTCGTGGTTCATCGGCCTTCACCGTAAGCAGCCATACTTTGCGCCTATTAAGACCTGGGAGCAACCTTGTACGGTGAGGCATACCTAGCGTCCCGGCAAACGGGGGCTTGAATATAGGCAGAAGCGGCGGTGGAGATTGGGGGTTGCCTGCTTACAGAAGGCTGGTTTCCTGCTGGGCATCACAGTATGGACCATGGCGCAGATAGACATCGGCCAACTGACTAGGTAGGATGTCTCTGTAGTAGTTCAGTTTGTCCTCCATCTCAGTGGGTGTAAAAAATGCCCCCATTTTGTGCCGGAAGCGAGGGTCCAATAAGGTGGAGAGCCAGAAGTCATCCAGCTGACAAATGGAGACAATTCTGCGGTCACTACGCAAGCACGTGAGCATGCTTCCTGCCATTTGTGCAAGTGACTCGGAGGGACTACCTGTCTCCATCTCCACTGTAAACTGCCACGGTGTGTCTGGGTCCTCTGTCTCGCCTTCCTCACAACCCTCTAGCTCCTGTGGCTGCTCCTGCTCCTCCTCTCCTGTCAGATGACTAGATAAAATGGTCATTTTGTCAAACATAAACTGTGCTTCACTGTGCCCCACCCCTCCTCCTCCTCCACTTCAGCCCCCACAGGCTTCATGTGGCTGTGAAATGTATGCACCATGTCTCCAGTGCCCTGACCAGCCATGGTTTCCAACATGTGTTGTAGTACATGAAGCAGTGGAATCTCATTGTTTATCTCATAGTCCTGGCGACTGACTAATAAAGTAGCTTCCTCAAAGGGCCTGAGCGAACGGCAGGTGTCACGTATGAGCTGCCACTGGTTTACAATGAAGTTACACAGGGGAGTCCCCCTATCCGTTTGGATCATCAAGAAATCCGTGATGGCTTTTCTCGGTTCCTATAGTCGATCCTGCATATGGAGGGTGGCATTCCAATGGGTGGAAACATCGCAAATCAGACTATCTTGGGGGATACCGTTCTGACGCTGAAGCTCAAGAAGGGTGTACTTGGCGGTGTAGGAGTGCCTGAAGTGCATGCAAAGTTTCCTTCCCGTTGTTAGGATGTCTTTCAGATGGGGGGAAGACTTCAGAAAACGCTTGACAACTAGATTGAATACGTGTGCCATGGCAGGACGCATGGCTCAGGCTTTCTTGTCGCAGCGCAGACAAGATGTTCTTCCCAGTGCCAGTCACCATGGGTCCCATTTGCAGTTTTCGTGGAGTAAGCCAGGATTTCATGTATTGAGTTCTCATTTTTAGCAGTTCCCCCCATGTGTGACTCTGTGGCTCAAGGAAAACCATGTGAAGAACAGCGTGAAACCGCTGTGTCCTGCACACATGGTAGGCTGGAAGGGCACTGGGAAAAAAAATAAAAATTAAAAAAAAGAGAAAAAATAAATATTTAGAAAAAACAAAGTAAAAAAAAAAAATTAAAAAATTCCAAAAAGAAATTGTACAAAAATTCACAAAATATTAAGAGGCAATGGAAAAAAAATATAAATAAAAAATTCCAAAAAAAAAAATATATATAAATATATATATATATGTTTTAAAAAAATACAAAATATTAAAAAAAAACAATACAAAATTAACCAAAAAAACAAAAAAATTTGAGACATTTTATATGTTACTGTTATGTTATATTTTATTGTTGCTATGTTATATGTTATTATATGTTATTGTTATAAATATGTTCAAATAACATAAATGTTAAGTGTTAATATGTAATTGACAATTAGCCACTTTTTTCTGTGACACCATTGCTAAGTGCAAGTGCACTGTCACAGAAACAAAGGCCTAGGAGCGTGGAGGCCACAGTGGAGGACCTGTCCAAGTTGCTGTTGTGGTTGTGCAGGAACCACAATCACCCAGTGGGCCAAAAAGGATATGTATTGTCCATGACCATAGTTACAGCTCCAGATGTAGGCACTGCTGTGCACTTTGGTACACACTGACAGGATAGGCCCACCTTCTGTTCAACAAAATTGTACAGGGCTGGTACTGCCTTCTTCGCAAAGAAATGACAGCATGGGACTCTCCACCTCGGCTCGGCACAAACCATCAGTTCTCTGAAAGGTCCACCAACTCAAAATGGAGGGACTGCAGCACCAGCAACTTATACAGGAGCACATTTAGCTTCTGCGCGTTGGATGTGTGGGTGCATACTGTTGTCTCTTGGACATGGCTTGGCCAATGGATTGCTGGCAGAATGACTGACTCGGATTAAGAGGAGGAGGAGCATCTGGAGCGACAGAGGATGGGTATGACACACAGGAGTTGGTGTAGCCTTGGCTGGCTGGAACAGAGAGCGGCGTGCCACTGGGTAATGCAGCAGGCTGGACCACCACTTTGGAGCCGACTCTCCCAGGCCGCTTTATGGTGACGCTGCAAATGTTGACGCAGGGCTGTGGGTCCAACATTGGGACCCTGGCAACACTTCACCTTCTGCCTACACATCTTTCATATAGTCATGTTAACCTCCTGCGGATGCTTGATGAAAAACTGCCACATCGCCGAGTAGCTGATTTTTTCTACCAACAGTCCACAATAATTCACTGCTGCTGCCGCTGCCACTGCCGCCAACTCAAGGGACCCTCTTCCACTACCTCCTGGGAAGATAGCCTGCAGCGCAAGTGGTCTACCCCGAGTACATTTGCCTCCATACTTTCCCCTTCTGCCACCATGCTGGCCGCTAAATCTGTCACTCTCCATCACTCCAAGCCTTTAAAAGTGCTCTCAAAACTCAATGATGTCCTCCTCAGGTTCCTCATCAGTGTCTGCTTAAGGAGCCAAAATGCTTGTAACACCTCCTCCCACAACACTCTCCTCATCACTACTTGCCCGCCTAGTGAAAGAAGCGGTGAGTGTCTCCTCCACTTCTTTGCTGGGCAGTAGCTGCTGATTTTTCTGATTATCAGATCGTCCTCACTGAATAGTGGAGCTGAACCCAAAGCATAACATACAACAGTTGACTGGGGGTGTCAGATTTCACTTGTGATGCAGTGGATGATCGTGTTAACCAATGGACGACTGCAGATGGGTTGCTGATCAAGACACGACCGCTAGCTGATCCCGGGAGATCAGGCCTCTCACTGAGACTGCTGCTGCCACTCACCCCTATTCTGCAGAGACCTCTGCTTGATGAAATGAGGCCTTATATGTTACTATGTTACTAATATGTTACTATGTTACTAATATGTTACTAATCTGTCACTCTCCATGTTTTTTTTTGAGAGACTGGCCTGCGTGGAAATGAATCGGGCATGGATCAGCGAAGATTTCCACCCACCAATGCCTGATGCATTAGAGTAGATTGATGATGGGGCCAGACCAACACTAAAGAAATATGGATCATGCAAAACAGATTTAAGGCGCTGCTCTCCAGTTACAGACATTCCTCCGCATCAGACCACAAGTAATTATTGAGAAAATGCTTTACGTTACTCTTACTTTTTATTAATATTCTTCGGATAAGATATATGTGCCGAAAATCTGTATATGTTCTCTTCATGCTGCTGCCAACTCGAGGGTGTGTCTTTCTAGCAATTTTGGGCTCCTGCTGCTGCTGCTTGCTACTCCAGTGTGTCTTTTGGCCAATTTTTGGGCTCCTGCTGCCAACTCCAGTGTCTCTTTCAAGCAATGTTTGTGCTCCTGCTGCTGCTTGCAACTCCAGGGTGTGATTCATCCAATTTTTGGGCTCCTGCAGCCAACTCCAGTGTCTCTTTCAAGCAATGTTTGGGCTCCTGCTCCTGCTGCTGCTGCTTGCAACTCCAGGGTGTGATTCATCCAGCCAACTCCAGTGTCCCTTTCAAGCAATGTTTGGGCTCCTGCTCCTGCTGCTGCTTGCAACTCCAGGGTGCGATTTCTCTTTCAAGCTATGTTTGTGTTCCTGCTGCTGCCAACTTCAGGGTGTGATTCATCCAATTTTTGGCCTCCTGCAGCCAACTCCATTTTCTCTTTCACGCAATGTTTGGGCTCCTGCTGCTGCTGCTTGCAACTCCAGGGTGTGATTCATCCAATTTTTGGCCTCCTGCAGCCAACTCCAGTGTCTCTTTCAAGCTATGTTTGGGCTCCTGCTGCTTGCAACTCCAGGGTGTGATTCATCCAATTTTTGGGCTCCTGCAGCCAACTCCAGTGTCTCTTTCACGCAATGTTTGGGCTCCTGCTGCTGCTGCTGCTTGCAACTCCAGGGTGTGATTCATCCAATTTTTGGCCTCCTGCAGCCAACTCCAGTGTCTCTTTCAAGCTATATTTGGGCTCCTGCTGCTGCTGCTTGCAACTCCAGGGTGTGATTCATCCAATATTTGGGCTCCTGCAGCCAACTCCAGTGTCTCTTTCAAGCAATGTCTGGGCTCCTGCTGCTGCTGCTGCTTGCAACTCCAGGGTGTGATTCATCCAATTTTTGGCCTCCTGCAGCCAACTCCAGTGTCTCTTTAAAGCAATGTTTGGGCTCCTGCTGCTGCTGCTGCTGCTTGCAGCTCCAGGGTGTGATTCATCCAATTTTTGGCCTCCTGCTGCCAACTCCAGCGTCTCTTTAAAGCAATGTTTGGGCTCCTGCAGCTGCTGCTGCTGCTGCTTGCAACTCCAGGGCGCGATTCAGCTAATCTTTGGGCTCCTGCTGCTGCCAGCTCCAGGGTGTTTTATTCAGGCACTATAGGAGCCCCTCATAGTGATGCCACTTCAACTCTCTGCAATTGTGCCGCTCTGCGATTCTATTAGCGATGCCTCTGATCTGAATGTGATTTACAGTATTAATTCACTAACCCAGCATGCATTCTATGCGTGTTACAGCAAGGCAGAATGGTTTACAACCCTATTGAGGCTCTAGGAGGCTCAGAAATAGCCGTTTTTAATAGCAATTCATCGCGAATAAATTCGGGTCGAAACAATTTTTGTAGGAGGCCTGAAAATTCGGCGAATCAGTCGAATCAAATTTTTCAAAAGTTCGCTCATCTCTAGGCATAACGTTAAAGTTAGGTGGCCTAGAGACTAGTTACCAAAAGGCAAAAAGTTGACAAAAACTATTTTTGTTGTCAATGTTGCATACATATTGTTCCAAAATCCATTATACAAGGGCTTCTAGAGCTATCAAAATGTTCTAACACACAATGTTTGACTATTACTACCAATTCACCCTAGCCTACAACATTTTTGTCCTCGGATCCAAGACTGGTGGATCAGCCAGATAGTTTTAGGACCTGAAGGAATTTAAAGAAGAATTAAACAGCAAAATGAAGAGAGAATTGCGTTCATTGCCTCATTTGGAATATTCACATTAAAATTACATATAATTCAAATATGTAATTGTCAAAAGCTCACAGTCATAAATGTTTGGGTAAAAGTGGAAAATCCCCACTTGCCCCATGTCGCCCTTATAAAAGTTCGCATGAATTAAAGCTAAGAGCTTTTCATGAATTATTATCTCTTTAATATGTGGGATCAGGCAAGAATAGTGCGTTTTTCCATGTTTGTGCAATCAGAGATTTTGACTGCCATTGCTATGTGCTTAATGAGGCTAAATTGTTTATTAGAACAACCGGCTGTCAGCTGACCCTCCCTGAGCAAATCTCAACATCCTGGGCCCTATATTCTGACATCAATATAGCGCCATAAGGTTCTTATGCACTCCTTACCATCCTGTTCAACTCCTGAGTCCTGTGTGCTGCTTGGATTAGCTGTGCATGGCCCTATGGCTTACAATTTGACTTGCTACTCGGTTTACTCCCTTGATGGACCAGTGTGTAACACTTGGCTTGCTATTTGGACTGATCCCTCTAATCATGCACCTCAGCTTGTATCCCCTAAACTCGAGTTCAACCTCTTTGCCTGCTTCTGCTACCATTGACTATGGCCCATCCTGGGGTTACTCCCACAGAAAATTTATCCTTCATTGCGGGGGGGCTCTAGGGAAGACCAGGGTAACCCTTAGATTCCGGCTCAGCGGGTTGAGGATGGGGTCCTGAGCAGTAGTCTCTATGTCCATTTTTCAGCTGTGGAAACCTGGTTCTCTTTGCCATCAGTGCTCAACATCTAGTGAGTTCACTGATAGAGCAAGCCTGCTGCATCTCCTAAAATGTTACATGGGGGTATGATTAAGATGACCATTTTAGACATGTAGGTGTGTTTGCCGCCCACCCAAACACACACCTAATAACATCTACAGTCAGACAATAATAGAGGCAGATGGAGATAAATCAAGAGAACAATGTTGGGGGAAATATTCGAGGGAGAAAGTTACGGAGGACCAAAACCCAATTTGAGGTCCCTAAGCATCACTATTTGGAATGCCCCACTGCATGAAACCCCTGCAGTCAGGTGGAAATCTTACCTCTTTTGGGATTCTGCTGCACATGCAAAAGCCTAACGGCTCTGCTTTGCCACACACACCAAGTGGCAATCCCTGTTACATCCACCCTCTGCATGTGTGCTAGCAGACATTGATGTCGTGGGTGACAGTAGGGCGCAGAAGCAGGGGATGCTGCCAGATGCGCCGCAAAGCAGAACTGTGAGGCGGTAAGATTGTTGTCTGATCAGAGTTTCAAGAAGCAGGGCATTCCAGATCTGGATTCCCCGGGGACAGGGATCAGAACCAGGTCCACTGTAAAAATGGCATCCAGTCAAAATAAGCTGAACGCCCTGATTGCAGCAGCTTTAGGGTAGCCTTAATTGTATGCCCCGCTGCACCCCCCCAAACCCGGGGACCCCATTACAGAAAACCACTAGTTATTCCAAGTACCAGAGTTTGCATGGAGGATGGAGGGGATGCAGAAAACAGAGGGGAGGGTAGAAAGATGAACAGAGCAAAAAAAAGAGATGAGAAAAGGAGAGAAACCAAGGTGGAAAAAAAGAGAGAGAGGGTGCAAAAGAGAGGAGGGAAGGTAAAAAGGTAGAAGAAAAAATTGGGTTATTCACAGAAAGGGACAATAGAGCAAGAACAAATTAAAACTCTACTTCTCTCTTCACCTGCAGGCTTAATCCCACAGAGTTTTGCCAGCTACAGCAGTCCCATTTCAGGGCTATCCGCTATAGTGCTCATAGGACACTCTTTGGCTGACTGTTAGTATGCGCCCCTTCTGCCAGTCTTGAGGGTGCAGGCTTTGATTGGCTTTTGTTCAAAGGATTATGAAATCGGGCCCCTGGACACTATTTGGTATGTGGAATAGCAGGTGGTCAGTGGGTTGGTATAGGAAGGTGGTCAGAATTATTTGGGCCTTGCATAGTAATGAAGCAATTGCTATGCTGTTTTTGTGTCTAGAAATCAGGGTACGTTGGGGCAGTGGCTATTTGGCTGTATGGAGCCCACTAATTGTAGTTGTCATCCTGATCTCCAGGAGCCCGCCATTTCTCATCAGGTTTTTGATGTTCATCTGGCTGGGGGCAGTGTGTGGCTGCTGGAGACAGATAATAACAGCTCATAAAAGAAGCTAAAAGTATTTTTTTATACAACTTTATATTATTATTGCATTACCATCTTTTGGAAATTTGCACTCCATGTTGGTTAATGATATTTGAGCTTGATTTAGCCAAAGCTCACCTGTTAAAGTGGAAGGATTCTGGGACTTGTAGTCAGCCAGGTAACCCGCTCCAACTTTAATAACACAGAGCCACAGGAATGTAAGACACCTGCAAACAGCTTGCTGATAAGTAAATCACAGTTTGTGATAAGGTCGAACCAAAAAACCCTTTATAATATCGGTATATAATTCTAAAGAGAAAAGTCCTTGTTTCAGATAAAGGTATTTTACTAAATAATACATTTTAATTAAACAATAGAGTAGTCCAATAAACTATTTTATTCAAATAAAAAATCCCTCATTCCATCTTATAATAATTTTATTAGAAGTATGCATAATACAAAAAAAAAATAAAACATATACTTTTGACAGTTTTAAATAATAATGAATGTAGACACAATCTTTACTCTTACAAACTGACTCAGATATCCGGGATGAAGAAAGAAAAAAAAGCAAGTTACCTTCTATAAGGCTGAACTGGATGGGCTAAAGTCTTTATTCAGCCTTACATACTATGTTACTATGTAAGGTAAGTATAGAAAAAAGGAGAACAAGATTATGCACCTCAATAGTCCACCCTCTGCCTTTACAACCTATTTCCTCACAGCCCAGAAATGGCAATGTAATCCTGCCAGAGCTTCCAGGTCTTATGGGAATTATGTTTTTGCCTGTACAAGAAGACGGAAGTTAACTTTTTATTACCTGGAGTTATTGGAGTGACGTACTAACAGAATAAGAGTTTGTATCCACTTTCCAGTGGCAAGACATTAATGGAACTTTTAGCTATAGTAGTGCTTCTATCTGTCCAAACAGCCCCAACAAGTCTCTCTTCCAAATCTGATCTGTTCACTTTTTACTTGTAATTACTAAGGCAGAAACATACAAGTGGTGCACCACAAAAATGCTCTAAACAAACGGGGGCATGCTCACCTAAACAATAGACAATGTACAAAAAAGATGCAGTTGAGGCAAGCTCCAACTGTCGCCAATAAGGGAGCACTACCAAACAATTCAATTAATCAAATTTATTGAGAGTACAAAAAACAATTAAAAACAACTGCTGCCCCAATCTCATCCAACCTCTAGATAACCCACAACGTAAATTACATAACCATGATAAGAGGGACCCAATTAATAATAAATATAATCTTATTATATAATTAAATATAATCTTATTATATAATTAAATATATCATTTATATACCCTCTAACAAAGTGACAATGTATAGAAAAATCACAAGACAGCTTAATCAATGAAATACACTATACACTAAAAGAAAGGTAAGTATTCACCTGTGCTACGAAAACTAATCAATTGTTACATACAACTATAAAAAAATCACTCGTGACAAAGATACACGAGTCAAAGATTTTTTTTTTTTTTTTTGCTTTTTTGAGGTCTTACTCAACCTCTTCTTGCTTGATTCAGCATAAGCATCCTGTGCAATTCAAGGAACAGGAGAGTATGGCCATTCTGTCTTTTCACTATGATCCCCAGGAGCCAGGAACTGACAGTGCTCATATCCAAGTGTGGCAATGATATCACAGAGACACCAGGGGAGGTCTGGTACTTAGCTGTATGATTCTGCTTATAAATTCCACACTACCATTAGTCATTGTGACCCTCCTTAATATAGGCACATACCTTGTACAATTTGAGAAGGCATAACCTAAAACTCTGTCTTAAACCTTATATATTTTATATAGTGGACCAGGCACATACACCTTGATGGTGGTTATATTGACTGAGCAGCTGACATTCTGCATTTTGCAGTTTTTAATGGCACCATTTCAAATAAAACTAGACAAAATTAAAATAAGGCTTATAGAAGGAAGAAATCACACTCACCCAGGTTTATTCAATCAACATAGCAGTATACTATAAATGTTTAAGGAATATATTGCGAATTTACCATTGAAATAAATATGTGGTTGCCGTTCCAACTTTAGACACTAGATAGGAGCATACGACCATAAAAGGAGGAGAGAATTAAATTCAGATGTTTAGAATCCTGGGTTAAGATTCCACTTTAGGATGATTCAGGGGGCAGAAGATACATTTGGGGATCAACAGACTGCTGGGATTGGTTGGAAGGATTTTGGAGGGAGACTACAGACAACATTGCAATAGATTAGATATTTTATAAAGAGGAACATACAGGGAGATTACCCATAGTCCACACCCTATGTACAGATGTAGCAATTGTTAACCGTCACATCCCAGCTTATCCCATTGTATATATCACAAAGAAGCCATTGAAAAGCATTTAAGATTTCAAGATTGCACGATGCACCAGTGCAATAAATGGATGGTTAAAGAAAGCTGCATCTGTAAGACGGATGGTGTGGCTACTAAGGGAGAGACTGGAGAAGTCCAAAAACCCTGTGTAAGACTTCTGGTGGTGCTACTACAGAGAGGTCTGAGTTCTGCTAAAATGAGTGTGAAGATGTGGTTGTGGTGCAGCCGAGATTCGCTGAGGTGCAGAGAGCTGATGGGAAGAAGCCCAGGGGGTCGTGATGTGGATGTGACAGATGAGGCACCCCTTAGGAGTGAGAGGATCCCATGGGACTGTGAGGCTATGATGAAAAGCAGCAGTACTTTGATGGGGAGCAGTATGGGCCCATACAGATGGAGAGGTTGCCCTTATCTTTCTTGCTGGTATCCCAATGGTTTCTCTGTTGATGCCATGGAATGCCACATCACAGTCTGTGATACCCCTAGACAGTTTCCACTCCGAAGGTTGGAAAGAGGCGGTCCCCAGGTGAAAGAGCAGTGGTGGCCGCATTAAGCACCCCTCTAGAGAAAGGCCTACTGTTATTTGAGAGATACAATACTGCCTAGCCCCTAGCTTAAATGTTCTAAGTAAGTGTACATGTTTCCTCTGAGGTATACAAGACTGTTTAACCCTTATTCTGAAAAATCCTTATAAAGCAAGTATGCTTGTATTTGCTGCCTAAAAGTGATGCAAGTTCATCTGGCCTGTGAACTGTACATTTGACGTGAAGTGGATTAAAGCATTAACACTTTTTATTTTCCTACAGCAATAAAATACGTTGATTCTTTCACTGCTACTGCTTGTCGTTGGGTGCTTGTCTGCTGAGGTACCACCTTACCATCACTCTATGCTGTTTTCCAATTAACCCTACCATCAGCTACTACACTGGTGTATTGTGATCCCTGGGGTTACAGGCCTATGTCTACTTCCAACTATTGTTCTTTCAAACAGCCTAACCTTTTTTTAAACATAGAATTTTGGTCTGGTTGAAGTGGTTGATTCTAACTGTTTGTTTATCGCTTTCTTTCTTTGTTGGCAGATCTCTTACCTTGATTGTTGCTGTAATATATATTCATCGTAGGTTTTTAGCCGGTCTATTTTAAATGTGATGTTTTCTTATTCAGTAACATTTGCCATGTGTCTTTGCAGATTATGTGGCATTACAGTTTTATCTTGCTGCTAATCCTACCTGATGTGGGTTTTTAAGAAACTTGTTCATACACCCACGAAAATTCACCTGCGTGTAATGTGTCATTGCAGTTTAGCAGTTTGCACCGCAACACTGTATGGTTTTATAAGCACCTTGCAGAATACCCTTATTTGGTCTCTGTCTGCAATGTCAAAGATTATGGAAAACATCTGCTTTCATTCGATGACATATGATTACATAGATTCAGAGAACATTCAATAGACCAGACCCAAGGTGAAACACACATGAACGCAAAGCTTTTTATGCATTACATGGGATTTGATGTTTTTGGTAGCCCTGGCAGTGGACTTTTACCAAGAAGTCATTCACTGTCCAAACAATATCCCCCTCACCACCGTTTCTCCCCTACAGTTAACCATTATTACCATGGTGAAATTATTCTCTCCTGGTCAGCAGTGGGAGACCACCTCAGTCGAAAGATCCTTGCTGCTCCATCGGTGGTCAATGTGCTGGCCTCCTAGGACCTTGAGTGAGATTTTTATCACCCAATCACTGCAGCAGCCAACCCATCTATTGTAGTGATTGGGTTGAATCTTGTCATTCCAGGTCCCAGCAGGACTTGGGCTGCTGCTGCTATAAATAAAGCACTGGGCTTCTGGCAAATAAAAACTGGGACATTTTTTATTTCTGTATGGTAACTCAATACAGAAAAGAAATGGAGTGGCCGTGGATTAACCACACCTCCCTCCCAGTGAGGAGCACCAGAAAGTCACAACTCAAATAAACTCATGATAAACATCAATCATTTTATTAGATCCTCAAAGTTAAAAAATACACATATAACACAAGACATTTAAAGCCATTTGACTGTAGTAAAACATCTGTGTAAAATAATAGAGTTCCTCTCTATCATTATATAAACATTTTGTATTTATTTTTTATTTTAATACTTTGCATTTTATCATTTTTTGAGAACTCTCATTATTTAACTAAGGGCTGGTGGGGTTTCAAAATTGTAATCCGCTGCAGAATCTTATTTTGGAGAAACATTATTTGAAGTATAAAGCTAACATAAAACAGCAATAAAAACCCAAACTATTAAATACTGTCTCATGCTAAATCAATGCTCAATTACAGTTTCTTAGCTGGTCATTGCATTATATATATGCTTCTGTTAGATCTAAGTGACAAGTTATGTATATATTGTATATTTCAGTTGTATATATAAAAACAAATTAACGTTTTTTTTAAAAGCCTGACACTAGTGCAGTTAATAGAAGCATTCAAGAGATGAGATCATAGAGTTTCATGAATTTTTTATGTGAGTTGCTTTTAAAACAAGAGTCTTGTTACAATGCATTTAGTTTAACATTGTAAACATTTAATTTACGCAATTTGTAACCTATCTTGCAACTAAAATTCCCTAGCTTCTTTGAAGAGCAATAATAATAGAGCATCTTTGAACTTACTACAGGCTGATAGATGAGATCAGATTGCAGCATTATGAAATTATTGGAAGCAAAGTAAATGCATGCGGCTACTGAAAAAGATATGAAATACTATAACAAGGCAGTTAATAAGGTAATAAAGTGAATATACATGACTAAAGGGCATTCATAGAGATTAAAAGAAACAATTGGATACAGAATTTACCTTCCATGCCACTCAACACTCCTGCCCAAGGCCTCAGCCTTCGTACATACATCACCTAAGCAGTGTGGATGGACTCCAGGAGCCTGATTTATTAAAATTCCACTGCGGCTTTTGAAACGTCACTACGTTAGCCATAGTAGGCCAGCTGGCAGTGTGGAGTAGAGTGGCTTAGTGTGAAATAGAGTGGTGTAGTGAGCCTAACTAGTAGCAATGAGCCTCTATATGTGGTGCGCCAATGTAAGGTTATGTGCTCCAGTATAGCCGATCCATATTAATTGAATGTTTTTTTGGCTCACACTGACACACACCAAACATACACTTCTGATGTAAAAGGTTGTGTTAGTAAAACAATTTGGACAAAAAGACAATAAATGCTCAAGATGTGACAGACATAACAGGTGTAAAATAGTTCATTTTCAAAGAAAACTAAAAATTCAACATAAACATTGCACCTGTTTTGTGCCCCTCTTATGTTCCAAAAGCCATGAACAAAATTCGATTTAAAATAATAAACAAAAACTGGTAAAATATCCTGCAGAATCATTTGCGTTGTATCATATGGAAGTAGCAATCATGTGCACTGAACACTGCTGTGTGCTGATAATTAATTAAATGCCTGGTTCTCAATGTGCTGATATGCACTTATGTCAAACAACTTTTAATAAATGCAGTTTGCACACACATACCAGTGCACCATGTGGCTTAAATGGGAGTTAATTGGCATAGTGCTTTTTCAGGAGCTAGAAGATGTACATGAAAGAGCAGAATAGTCTCCTTGCATCTATTCTCTGCAAATAAATTCATTCCAAAGCATAATTTATTTAAACATTCATTCACAAGCAGAGGCGTATAAAAACATGACCTTCAACACATGATTGACGGCCTAATTTTTCACTAGCGCTTCGTAGCGCCACTTGAGCACCTGCTGAGAGGCGCTATCAGCGCCTCTGCTGCAACACCGGCCACAGGCAGATGTGCTACTAGTGTTCAGCGTGGAAGACTATGTAGCGCTGTGCCCCTGTTTTCTTGTTTTTCCAATGGAGTTAGTGATAGTTAGCGCTGGTAGGGAGAGCCAATCAAATTTAACAAGTAAAAGAACAGCACCAGTGCTGGCGCTGTGAAACCATGACCCTCCGGCATACAGTGGCATGTGCAATACAGAAAATGGCTGGGGATAGCAGCACCGTGAACAAACAAAGTTAACCTCGGGTAACCTAAGTACAATAATTAATAAAAAAAACATTCAGAACAGACCAGGAATCCTGTGTCACTTGACAGAGCACAACATTTTTTTAAAAAGCCAACCAGAAGTCACCAAAAATAACATAACTGGATTGGCTAATTGAAGTCTATGGGAGAATGAGTTCCTGATCCAGCAATAACAAAGCACCCTGCGCTCTTGATACATTGGACGCTACATGGCACTATGTGTGGTGCTAAACATTTTTTAGCATCATAAATATGACTTGATGGTGGTTCTGAAGAAAAACACCTGCCATGCGTTTGCGTTTCCATTACTAACAAGCCTCAATGCAAGTTCTGAACAAATAAATGTGTTTAATATAATAAAAAACACTTCAATCCAGTTTGTCCCTTTGTGCTCTATGGGATCTTACATCTGGTGCTGCTTCAATCAGAACACCCCGGGGCTGCATCATTTTTGGCGCTATAGTTGAATAAGACGCTAGCTGGCAGCTGCATTGGCGTCAGAGTTTTTCAGTTGTTAAATCTGTTGCAGAGAGTGGCGCTGTGTGGTGCTGACGCTTCTTAAATAAGGCTCTTAATGTCCAACTCCATTCAAAACTATTCTGAGAAGTCCACATAGTGGAGAAAGTTGAGGCCCTGAAAGCCTGTTTACCACGTCACCACCACATACTGAATAGTACCATACACAGTTTTGTAAAGAATCTGCAAAAAAATATAGGTACCACTAAAGTCCTCCATTTTGACCAGAAGTTAAGAGTCAGGATACAAATACCTGACTAGCTGGTACCACACACCAGTTAGGTTACATACAATTTTCCCTAGTTAGTTTGCCCAACTGTTGGAGGTGCAATGCAAATGCAAAAGCCGGCCGGCCCGCTCCCACCATGCCGGCATTTAAAAAACAAAACAAAAAAAAAAAAGCATTTTTGCCGGCATGGTGGGAGCGCTCTGATGACGCGCCCTCAGATGACAGCTGAGAGCGGCGCCGGCCTCCACGCTCCGGACCTGCAGGTAAGTGTTTGCTTTTTTTTAAATGCCGGCATGGTGGGAGCGGGCCGGCCGGTTCCGCTGTCAGTGCGGAACCGGCCGGCCCGCTCCCACCATGCCGGCAAAAATGCTTTTTTTTTTTTTTAAATGCCGGCACGGTGGGAGTGGGAGCCGGCTCCCACCATGCCGGCATTTTTGATGGGGAACTTCGTAAAAGTTCGATTCGGCCGAACCCGAATTTCTTTGTGAAATTCGGCGAATCGGCCGAATCGAACTTTTCAAAAGTTCGCTCATCTCTAATGATATCACACATGAGTCTTGTAGCCAGCTAACAGGCCCAGCCTTTCATTCACCCCCCAATACCTGCCACAAGGGGGTGGCCCAGGGGTGGATAGTAGTCCCAAAAAATAGACAGCTCAAAAATCCCCTGAAATATGTCACCTAGGAGCACAGACAGACCTCTGTAAGTCCCAAGTTCAATTATATGCTGCAGGTCCAGCTCACCAAGTGCAATAAAGCTTAACATTTAATTATGAATTTTAAAATCATACATATCCTGTGTGGAGTGTATATCCATGGCTCCCCAACCACAAGGTAACACGTTTTGGGGTTACCTCACCCCTTAATCCTACCATAATCCTATCCAGGGCCCTTTGTGTAACTTTGGGAGGTGATGAAAGATCAGGCAGACAGGCTGCCAGACCACCAAATACTCTGCTGTCTTCTGTGTGAGAGCTCTCAGTACCATTCCTTCTTCAGTCAGTTTCACAGTTTTCTCTATACAATCGGGAGTAGGGTCCCTAGATAACCTCTTATAGGTTGCTGTATCTCCTAATTGGCGCAATGCTTCTGCTTCATATACTGCTGTATCCTGGACCACTACAATTCCCCCCCCCCCCCATCAGCACTCTTAATAATGAATAGCTTATTATTTGCAAGGGCATGAAGGGCAGATTTTTCAAACTGTGTTAGATTACAATATGGTCTCTTAGTTTTCAGTTTCTGCTCTAAAGTCGTCAGGTCCAACTCCTAGAAAATGTCCAGGATGGGGGGGGGGGGGCTGAGGGGATAAAATTCCTTATTCCTGCCATGAAATGGCTCTGATATAGTCGCCTGCTCAAAAGCACCTGGACATTCTTTGTAACTATCAACTAATACACAATTATCCTGAAAACGTATTTAGGTGTTTATATAATTAGTATCAGAACCATTACTAGACACATTCACATCCAATTCTGGCAGATCCTCTACATGTTTCTAAAAATATGTTTATGCAGTGTTAGGGATGAACAAAAACACTGACATCTATCAATGTTGAAAACAAACTGATGTGATAAGTTGGGGCAAAAGATAAGCCTTTAGCCAAAACGGCTTTTTCCTCAGTGGATAAGTCATATTTAGAAAGATTCATCACACAATCCTGAATTAGGTCCCTCTTTTGGACCTGAAACTGTAAGTCCCTTGTGTGTCGGTGCTTGTGGCTTGCATGTTTCAACCTCTTTGTCTGCTGCCTTGGGCCCGCGTTATATTCTGACATCTGACCCCGATCATTTTTTGTTGCATTCCTGTCTCTTTCATTATCTGAATAGTCACTCGTAATTGAATTATCTGTAGCATCCGAGAGATAAAATGAGATCTTAATTTTTTGACCACTTTCAATCAAGCTTATAATCTTGCGAATCTCTATCACATTTTGTCTTAGATGTAAATGACATGTTACCGGTATGTTTTTTTCCACACCAATTATCTGTTACAAAAATATAATAAATACATCTTTATGTTGTATATAAAAAAATATAATAAAAGTATTCTAAATAACAAAATACAATAAAAATGTGTATTGTTTTGGGATTTTTCATGAATGCTTATGAAACATGATGGGCTTTGCACAACTTACTACATTCATTTCATAGGCATACCAAAAAAATTAAACAATCTATATTTTATCTAATTTTTTTAAATAACATTTGATTTAGAGATAGAGATATACAATATATGAAGAATTTGGCTCTGCACTTGCTTGTTGGTAGTTAATAAAGTAGGTTAGTGCTTAAAACTGCTGTCAAGTAACTTGAGCCATGAAAGACATATTTCTTTAGCTGATGTTCACCTTCATTGGATATTAAACCACCATTTGTTTTCATGTGTCTGATGTCTCATTCATAATGATCTTAAGACTCAGTTCCAAAGTTGTCTTCATGACAGCACATGCCATTTGTAATTTCAAGCTCCATGGAAGATCTTCACCTTTCTACAGAGTATTCATGGTATCCAATCATTTCTGAAAAAGACTGCTAAAACAGCCAAGGGCATTACAGCCAAAGCTCATTTCCTTCTCCTTTTTGCTTTTTTTGTTTTACACTTGGGCTTACATTGAGCTTAGGATGCAATAAAATATGCTCTCTGGTAAACGAAATTGACAAAAAATAAGGTTTCTCTTTTGTATAATAAGTACAACAAACCTTTTTGCGTCAATAAAATGCACAAACTATACAAACATCAACAACATTTGTATCATCCATTTATGAAAGAATTTTTTACGTTTGATTAATATATTCTTAGAAAAAAATGGGGATCAATCAATCAATCAATGTTTATTTGTCACAAGCACAACCATACATATCACATGCAGTGAAATGTGTTTTATGACTATCCTATTATAATACACTTACGGTAGGTATACATAGTTGAACAAACCAATACAGTTAAATATAGTCATATAGTAAAACAGGGATACATGCTAAATCATGCACATGCACACATTATAGCTAATACACACGTTAGATAATGCAAACGCAGGTTTTGAAAGCTTTTTCCAGTGTCAAACATTTTAATTGTTATCCAAATGATTTTGAGAGCCTGCAATTTTTGAATAGGATAAGTATTGAAAGACCTTCTCACTCAAGACAGAATAAAGTGCGTAAAAACTCGATGCTGTCTTTGATGTGTTTGGATTTAGCACATTGTGCTGTTATATCCAAACTTGTAAAATATCTGATTTTAAAACAATCTGTACCTTATCTATAGAACTGCTCAGTCACAGGTGTAAGGAATTCTTATTTGAAAAAATTTTTAAAAATATATTTTTTCACTCACTGTGTGCTTAGTGGGAACATTTCTGAAAACTCGTTTCTTCAAAAATCAAATAAGTTCTCAAAATCTTTTGGATAACCTCATAAGAAAAATCTGTTACCTAAAATTTTGGAAAAGAGTGAAAAAAATCTGCATCACACCAGTAAAGCTGCTCCATCACAGAACCATCCCTCCCCATGGCAATTTTGATTGCTGCACATAAAAATTCGTTTACCTTCTTCTAACTCCTGCTGTAGTGAATCTTAGAAACAAAATGGCGGCTCATGCATTTGCAGGCCACCTGCAAACAGGAAGTGCTGCTGGGCTTCCTGTTACTGTGCATTGTCAGTTATGTCAGTTGAATCCAGTCAGCATCATGGCTGAGATGCTGGGAGAGGAAGCTCCAAAATGGCCGCTACCTTTCTTTTCCAACTGTGCCAGGCTATTGGTCCGGTTTAAGCAGTGTAGCTATTATGTTCCCATTAGGAAATATTACTATATATATATATATATATATATATATATATATATATATATATAGACAAGAAATCCAATTAAAAAAACTCCTCTTGCATCACATAGTTAAACTAATCTACTTTGTCAGTCAATATGACTAAAATCTAAGGATCCTATATTAACTGGATCCAAGAGGTATGCAGAAATGTTTTCATTAACCATAGTGCTCACCATTTTTGAGAATACCTCCTGATGGAGAATAGTCTTCCTCCGCCATGCCCTTGCCAGAGTTTGTCTAGCTGCAGTAAAAAAATTACTATTAAGACTCATATTAGGAGTCTTTGGTTCCTAGCAACTAATTGGTTTAGGTCCTAAAAAAGCAACTTATTTTAAAACTCCGGCCCAGGATCCTAAAGAGGATTTGGAAGAACTGCCATTGTACTTCCGGCAGTCCCATCAGAAACTGAAAATGGAGCCCTCTTTGTCGCACTATGGTTAATAGGACTGTCGAGCAGCTTACCTCGACATATCTGCCCTCTCTCTTACTGTAACCTCGCAGCAGCACCCGGAAGCAGAAACTTAGCTCTGACTTCTGGCACTCCCTCTGATTATCATAGCAATAGACCACCAATCAGTATATAATATTCCTGGGAAATCCTGGAAAAAAATCAGTTAAACATAAACAGTTCAAAATTCTTAAAAATTGCCTGATAACAGGGGGTGAGAACATCTCTAGGTAGGCTGGCACTGGAGGGGTTTATATATTGTTTTCTTTTACAGAGAAAAGAGAGGACTTAAATTGTGAAGTTTACTATAGTTAAAGGGTAGTTCTTTCCTCTTTTTCCATTTACAAATATATTTACCAAAAATGCTAATGGTAACCTTCTCTGTTTTGGGATTTAAGATTCTGTTACCCTTAAATCACTGTGTCCAACAAAGATTCCTTTAAATGCTCTATTTTGAAGCTTGGTATGCTTTTCCTCTGTAATGTAGATTAATGCCTGGCATGTTGGATAAAATAAAGACCTGTATTTTATGTATACCCAAACTGATTGTGTCTGTTTTATGTTAGGTAATAGGTAGGTTAGGAAAGTAGCAAGAAGAAACAGCCACCTTATTTATTATTAGGATTGTTCAACTCTAATAATGTGTTAGATGTTTATCCCATCATGACCACTTTTCCACCTCGACCATAATCATGGGGGATTTCAATATAGCCGTTGTCACCAACAACTCTGCAGCCACCAGACTACTTTTGCTCACCTCCTCTTTTGGCATCAAACAATGGTCTTCTACCCCCACCTTCAAAGACTGCCACACACTTGACCTACTGCTCACTTGCCTCTGCTTTTTATCCAGGGTATCTTCATCCCCACTTCCCCTTTATGATCACAACCTCCTAACACTAACAATCTCTTCCTTTACCACTACCCCCTCTGCACAGAAAAAACTGCAAACGTGTGCAGGAACTTAAAGAAACATAAACCTTCAATCGCTCTCCAACTCTTTCAATCCCTGCCCTCATTCACACTGCAGCCTCACACTGCCATAATACACTAACCTCTGCCCTTGACTCTGTTGCTCCCCTTAACTATGTTACAGTACTGGGGCACAGTGGAGTCTAATTCATATAGACATTTATAGTGTAACTGGCTTTACTGGAACATAAACCTTTGTTTTCTCTTGTTAAGCGTCTTGGTTCTGTGTCTGAGCTTGCTTGTGTCTGCTTTTCAGTACTGGTAGGTTCTGCCCTAACTTCAACTATTTGTTCAGAAGTTACAGATGATGGCTGATCAGTGTCAATTTTCTCTTCTGTTCTTGCTCCCTTTGTTGTCATCACATTGTCTCTCAGATCTTCAACAAAAGTTATGCTGTTGCTAACGGTAACATTGTCTGTTTTTGGGATTTAGGATTCTGTAACCCTTAATTCCCTGTAACCAACAAAGATTCCTTCAAATGCTGTTTTGAAGTTTGGTAAGCTTTTCCTCTGGCATGTAGATAAATTCCTTGCATTCCAAAACTCCTAGTTGTTTTACACTTGGCTTCTCATTGTGTAACAGTTCATATGGAGTTTGTTCTTGAAAAGAGTCTGTGCTGCAAATAAGTGGCTGTCATTGCTGCCTCACCCTTTGGATGGTCTATTCCATTCTGCTATAGGTACTTTTGTACTCTTGTGAATACACCTCTGAAGTATAAGAGGTTTCCTCTGAAACTTGTTTATTGTCTTTACTATATAGTCCTGTAATTTATCAAGAATGCCACTCTTGTGTTGCATTAGGTAGATGACTGTGTATCTTGAATAGTCATCTATGAAATGCATTATGTGCCTGTTGCCTCCAGATGTAGGTGGATTTAGAGGACCACATACATCACTGTAAACTAGGTCAAGTGGTCTTGAAGCTCTATTCTGACTGACTTTAAGAATTGTTGCTCTTGTAGCTTTGGATTTGATGCAACATTCCCAGTTAATAGTAACTGGACAAGGGGATACTGGTAAATCCTTTGTCAGATTCCTCTTTTGTAGTTCTTGTATGTATTCTGGGTGTCTGTGATCTAAATGCTTGTGGCACATGTGTATACAGTCATTAGGGTCGATTCAAAGAAACATGTAACAGCTTTGATTTGGGTGCCGATCATCCTATTTTTGCCGTCCGCTCGTGCGTTCGTATGAACTTGCGAGTGATTCTATAAGCAAATACATTTCTATCCTAAAATGTACGTCCGTTCGTATGGCAGTTCGGGAATCAGACCTATGTCAGTTTCCATCCTGAATTTTCCGTTTCATTTCTCAGGTTGCAACATTGGTTTTGCCCTTTTTCCTTTTTTGTCTGGACGTAAATCCTTCTGATCTTGCGGCTGCGCACTACAAACTTACCTCATTAAAGTGCATTCTAAATATTTGGTCTTTTATTTTTCTTTATTTCATTCATTTTGTAGTAACCAACCATTAATGAATGCATTTGCATAAGTAAATCTTACTTTGTTTATTTTTTAGTTAACTTGCATTTTTTACTTGTGGATTTAATTTTAATATTTAGGCTTCAAATGGTACAACTTAAAATTTTGTGTGTGGTTACCCACACCCTCTACATACAGATTGCTCTCAAATATAAAAAAACACCCAGCAACTTCTGCATGTTATGAGCCTAGAAACAGCCAAGATGGCGGCTCAGGTATTATCGGGCAGCCTGCAAACAGAAAGGGCCTTGTGACTGTGTTGCTCTGCATTCTTTGATTTCTGACCTTTCCGTGCCCCCAGCTCTGCTGTGTCTGTGCAAAATACAGCAGTAACCCACATCCTGCACTTTATCCCGCTCTCCTCTCCTCAGTAAGTGTGATGCATCTGACCAAAGATGTGCTTAAATAATTAAACAAAGCAAAGGTAAACAACTACACCAATAAATGCAATCTAAAAATATTATTCTAGTACATCAATTTAAAAATAAATACCAAAGGACATAAGTTTCTTTAATTAACGCAAATAGATTGCAAAATAAAGGTTTACATGCAAAGGACTAATTAAGGTCCACATTAAAATGCTTTTATAAGGCATACATGAATCAGGTATGCATTGCCATACAATTTATGGCCTCGGCCATGCTGATACATGCAGTTCATTGGAGCTCAAGACGCGCAGACTCCTCCACATAGCCAAAAAACCTGTTCAAGAACAGCAATACGACTGCTAAAAGGTGTCGGCAGTGGCTTTCTTTTAAAATGTATTTAGAGGTTTGAAAACTGTTCTCTGAATCACACCTAAACACATTCGATTATCCTAAGTTTTACGTTTTGATCCTAAGTTTTAGGATTTGATCCTAAGTTTTACGTTTTGATCCTAAAATTTAGGAACGAACTTGTGATGATCGTAAGAGCATATACGCATTCGAACGTAGGCTCATGCGAGTCGGAAATGGCCAAAAAAACAGGAAAAAATGACTAACACCCACCCAAACTTACGATTCTCGATCATAAATCAATTAACTTTTGCTCTTTGAATCGAGGGGATTATGTTTATTATGGAGGCATAGTCTCACTTTTCCCTTCACTGTGTTGAGGGGATACAGATGATCATTCAGCTTGGCATTTACTATCGTCTGCTTAACCATCCAGGATAAAACATTTGTCACCTTTACAGTGGCAGATAAGAGTCTTCCTTCTAGATCATGTACATCTTTTACTGGTATGGCTAAACTGTGTTGTATCATTGGGGCATACAAGGGTTCCATGCCCATATCTGTCTGCATGTATTTTACTTCTGCAAGGTACATAGTCTGTTTGTTATTTAGACCAAGTTCTGTGAAAAAGCTTCTATCACTTGTCATGTGACTGGTTGCTCCTGAGTCAATGCACCAGCCGTGAAATGTATGGTTGCTTGTCACTTTAAATGGGACATTCTAATTTCCTTCAAATGGGTCAGAAATGTTGGCTTTGACCTTCTGTTTAGTATAAGAGGGACAATGTCTCATTTGATCTGCTTTCCATAGAGTACAGTCTCTCTTTTTTTATCTGTCCCTTCCTGTGTAACATTGTGTCTGTAGCTTTAAGGGCTGTTCTGGTTTTGGTTTCTGTGGACTCATGAGCAAGCTCCTTTCTTTGCTGATACTCACCTATGAACTTGAATTGATCAATTATATTGTCACCAACTGAGTTGTGCGATCACTTTCAGCATGGCATTTATATTCTTGTCCTGCTCTCTGCTAAGGCTTATTTTGTAAGGTTTCCTCAGCAGAAACAACTTGCTGTTTAAACTGGATCTCTAATGCAGTGCATCTCACATGTCTTTCACTGTAAACTCACTGCGTATGTGAATAGGCTGATCATCTTTTACTAGTAAGCTTATGGGGCCCATGTCTGTCTGTCTTTCCTGTCCCATTCCGGATTATTGTGCTGTTGCCTCTCTTTAGTGATAACCTCAAGTTATCTCTGGATAATAGTATAGTATAGTAATAATACTATTTCCTTAGCTGATAATTCTCATTGTTCAGCTTGCCCACTGAGCGTTTAAGCTCTGAGGTGCTGGCTATTCTCCCTTCTTTATATATAAGAACAGCCTAATTTGTATCTTGTATCTGTGGAAGCTTCTTTATGTCAATCTCTGCATTGGCTGTGCTGTCTCATGTTCGGGGCTTTGCTCTGCCTAGGCTGTGTCTGGTCACTTGGGTTTATCCAGTTGCTGGAGCTTCATTTGGTCACTAGGCTCACAACCTGTTGCAGAGTGTTAGTGCTGGGTGTAGTCAAATCCAGATAGATATATGTGATGTAACAGAAACTGGCTTTACTGGAACATGAGTGCGGTAAGAGAAAGTCACCTTACATGGACAGGAAGTCATAGAGATCACCACAATGTATACAGGAAACACAGCAGAAAAATGCATAGAATGACTATATATTTACTATCGCCGTCAACTGTCATAAATGTAAACTGCATTAACCTAGCAATATAGATGAAGATCGCATACTAGCTGTAAGCTATTGCACAGCATCACCAACAAACTATAGTGACCCCAAGCCCAAAAAAAGACAACCTGGCTTAATACAAACGGCATTCTGGAGTTGCTGAATGGCAATGGAGGAAATCCTAAACCACGGAAGACATCCTGTTATATAAGCAAACCTTTCAGAAATTGAGGTCTCCCCTTTCATCTGCCAAACAAGACAAAACACCTATTCAGCACTTTCAGCTCTCTACTTAACCCACCATCACCTCCTCCATCTTTCCAAATAAAAGCAGAGCAACTGACATTTTCCTGCCCTCAAGCTTGGTCACCACCTTGCACTTCCTCCTTCAAGACTTTTCCTCTACACTTTTCTGGATTGCTCTTCTGACTCCATCACTCTCCAATTCTCCAACCCTTTAAAAGGGTCCTCAAAACTAATCTCTTCAGACAAGCATATAACCTGACTTGAGCACCTACTATAACCTTCACAGGGCAGATGCTGCCAAACTCAAGCTCCTCCACTTGTGATCCTTCCTCCTTTGTCCCCACCCCTATACTTTAAAATGTGAGGTAGCAAGGGCAGGGCTCCTCGGCCTATTGTTTCCTGTTCTCATTTGGTCTGAACTTTGCAGCCTCTAGTTTGTAATGGTCTCCATACTGTATGTTTTACCTTGTCTGTAATTTTACCATGTTCAGTGCAACAGAAGAAGATGGGGTAATATAAATAAACAATAATAATAATTATGCAATGCTTTTGCAGATGCTGGCCTGGTTAATGCTACTTTTCCCCAAATAGCTAGCTCAGGAGACAAATAATTTTGATGATATTTTAACACATGTATCCTAAGACGTTATCATTCCACCTGAAGGTCATATTAAATGGAATGAGAATGAGGGAATGAGAATTCACCAAATTATTGAAGCAGTTGAATACTCGCAGGTAAGGAAACACTAGGTCCTGACTGGCCAAGCATTATGTGCGTTATCTGCGTAGGATAACGATTTACATTTTGAATGGGCAAATTGGATCTCCTTGACCTCAGGACAGTCAGAGAACTGGAGCAAGAGGACCTCTAGATGTAGGTTAAAAAGCAGAGGAGAACGCAGACATCCCTGTCTAGTGCAATTGAGAACTTGGCTCTTTTAATCTTTATATGGGTCAATTGATTACAGTATAAGGCCATTGTTTTGTCAATAAATGTTTGCCTGAGGCTAATGTTTGAGAGGATAGCTTCGAAAAAAACCCACAAGATCTTTTCAAACCCCTTCTCTGCATCTAGGGTAACGAATACCCTTTCTCCCTTATTGTTAGTACGTTTATTAACAACACTTATGGCTAGGTCTATATTTTGTGGAGTGCCCCTCCCTTTCATAAATCCTGATTGTTGCAGAGAAATTACTGTCGCCAAGACGGGTTCTAACCTGGTTGCTATGATTCTGGCATATATCCTTAAATCATAATTGATAAGGAAGATTGGTCTGTAATTGGCACAGTTACATGGATCCTTTCTGTTGTAAAATTATATAGGATAGCCATCTGGTCCGCCCACCTTGGCTTTAGTTATTTAATGTAGCCTAATTGGTTTGTCAAGGTGGTTGCTCAATTCCCTTGAGATATTTGGGAGATTAAAGCTATAAAAGTGTTCTCCACAGTTAATCATTTAACTTTCACTCAATTGGAAGATTGAGCTAAAATTTAGCAAACTCCACTACAATGTCTTCCGTGGTAGATACTATGCTGTTTTTTTTATGAAGTTTTCCCCTTGACTTAACATGATTTACCCGATCCCTTTTACCTATTTTTTTTCTTGTCACTTTAAGTTTCTTAATTAATGCTTTAATTTTTAAACAAACCCGTTTCATTTTGTGATAAATTTCCTCCAGCGGCCGTTTTTTTTGGATTTTCTCTAAATGTTCAAGATAAGATATAGAATTTGCTAGGTTATCTCACCTTTTCTTGTTTTTCCGAGAGGCAATTTGAATGCATGATCCCATCAGATAGCAGTTGTAAGTTTCCCAGATAATAGGGCTGATTCAAAGCCTCTCTCACATGCACTTTCGCATGTGTTTGTGAAAGTTTTTCCATGCCTTTTCAGGATTTTCATAACTTTTTCATGCGTATATGCATTTACGTTAACGCGAATATGCGATGGTCGTATATTAATCGTAAATATTTCGCTATCTTTGGAAAGTTACGTTATTGGTATGAGCTTGCGCATGATTCAGAGCTTTGATTGTTGATTAGAACACGGCCAATGAAATGAGTTTGTTTACGTTCAACTTACGGGGTAGTTTCGTAGGAGAAAGTTAGCTATTGAGATCGGAGATGATGCATGCTGAGTACATTGAAGAGTATGAGCGTTAGCAGCTACGCGACATGCTATGCATCTGCATGGCAGATTCCAGGTTGCATTGCGAACGTTTGAACATCGATCGCATGCATGACGTTGAGCTATTCGAGCTCACCAGACTTAACCGTTTTTCCCTCCATAAACTGTATAGTGAGCTGGGGCCATGGTTGGCCCCACCACAAGGAAGGGGCAAGCAATTGCAGGTATGACCAAAATGGTTGGCTTCCTTCAATTTTTAGCGAAGAGCTCATTTCAGAGGCTGGGTGCCCTCTCCGTGGGCATGTCCCAGCCTATGCTGAGCCACACGCTAAACAAGTTTCTGGATGGCATGGCTACCATGTGTCAAAAATACATATTTTTTCCTGACAACCTGGTAGACTGGAATGCGGTTAAGTTGCATGCGTACATGCATGCAAACATAGCAGCTTCTACAACAAAATTCTGTTACGACATATATTTTGAGAAAGATGGAAGCCAAATATCGTGGGACACTGAAAATCTACTTTGGAAGCTATGTTGAAAAACGCTGAAATACGGTAGTATACAAGGATTACTAAGCAACGTAATGAAAACGTCGTCCTCTTGAGAATGCAACGAGAGCCGGAAAAAGCCATTCTCGATGGTGTACGCAGCTACGAACAGGAAGGCTCCCAATGGCGGCTCTTCATTATGCGTACGCATGTAGACATACGGAAAAGTGAAAATTACACATTATGAGACAAAAACAAGATGGATTTCAGAAGGCTCTGAATCAACCCTATTTTCTGGTGCCATTCCTGGTTAACAGTTTAAATGGAAAAATTCCTTGGTCATCGACATTAACTCCTCCTTGATTTCTGTGGAATCAAGCCACTTTCTAAGGAAACACCAGTCCGCTTTCCCCTCTGACCTCTTCAGTGCCAGAAAAATGGGGGTATAATGAGAAATTGTTTGTGTCCCGATGGTAAATGAGACTACTGAAATGCCTGCTTTAAATAAAAGTAATCTATCCTTGAATATGCATTGTTAGGCCTATTATAGCATGTATAGTCTCTTTTGTTTATGTGGAGAGTCAGTAAGCTGCTGTGATTTGAACTTAGCCCAGGTTATATTGGATTCCAAACAGAGAGACTCTGCCCTTGGAACACCCAATGTGTCAAAAACTGCTTCCTTAATAATATTTGAATCTTCCCCCAGAATAAGTTTGCCCTTTGTAACTGTTTCTAGCTTGGACAGGATTTTTATTAAGTATTGTTGTTGTTTTGTCGTTGGGTAATATATATTAGCCAGCGCGCACTTAACACTATCTACTTCTCCCACCAGGATTAGATACCTGTCTAGATTGTCTTTATGTTCTTCGTGTAATATAAATGCCACCTCTTTCTTAAAAAGTATTGCAACACCACTAACCTTCCTGTCCTTGCATGAGCTGAGAAACACTGGGAATGGAAGTTTTGGATTTTGTTCTTCCTTGAAATGAGTTTCCTGGAGAAATGCTATTGAACTATCTTTGTTTAATCTGATTATGCTTGGCAGGGAAATTTGTTCAGTGTGCATATTTCAGTAGAATTGCCTCCGATGCATAAATAATATTTCCCAAAAAGACACAGCATGTTGTTAGGGCGAGCGCTGCACGCCCGTCTCACAGCAAGTCACTTACCTCCATGGCTGCATGCAGCCGTCATCCATCTTGCAGCACTTCCTCATGGCTGCATCCAGCTGCCGCCCTTCCCCCCCATGCTTCCTGCTCACATGCTCAGGTGCACGCACGTCTCTGTCCACTAGAGGGCGAGCGCACTGGATTCCTGAGATTTAAAGAGCCTGTACAGCACTGATTGGCGCCTGCTCATCCAATCCTGCATCCACTTCCCCTATTTAAAGAGGCACTTCCTTTCCATCAGGGCCAGATCTTGGTCTCTCCATGCCTGTTGAAAGTCAGACATTCTTGGATTGCTCACCTGTGTACCGACCTCTGCCTGTCCCCGACTCTGAACCTTTGCTGCCTGCCCCGACCTCGGCTACTCACCTTTACCGCGAACCTGTGCTGCCAGCCCCGATCTCTGCCTGTACTTACTACGCCTTTTTGCCTGCCACTTGTGTACCTCACTGAACCTCGGCTGACTGTGGGACTGGGCCGCTGTTAGGGGGTAGCGACCTGGGGGTCACTCGCCGCACAAGACCAACCTGCCTTGCGGTGGGCTCTGGTGAATACCGGTGGCCTCTTAGACTCCGCTCCCCTGACACGGTACCCGCCATCGGTTCCACAGTTAAAGCGGATCCACACCCGAGTCCGCTCCACCCGGTCCGTGACAGTAAGATCTGGCCATGGATCCCGCTGAGGTGCCACTGCCTAACGCCTCAGAATTGCTCACTGTAGTGGCTATGCAGACTCGCCAAATCAACCAGCTCGCCGCCATGGTTCAGCAATTACTAACAATCCTGCAGCAGCAATTGCCACCTTCCGCTCCGGTGTCGCCGCCACCTGTACCACCTCCAGCTAGAGTTTGTCTCTCCTTGCCGGCTAAATTTGATGGGGATGCCAAGTCATGCCGAGGTTTCCTTGCCCAGTGTTCTCTGCATCTGGAGATGTTGGCGGACCAGTTTCCCACTGAACGAGCCAAAGTGGCCTTTATTATTAGTCTGCTTACTTAGCTTAAAGGGCTACTCCTTTATGGGATCGCAACGAACCAGTGACTTCCAACTTACATGCCTTCGTTTCTGAGTTTCGCCATGTCTTTGAGGAACCAGCCCGGGCCTCATCGGCAGAAGCAGCCCTGCTTAACTTGGTCCAGGGCGACCGGTCTGTTGGCGAATATGCCGTACAGTTCCTCACCCTGGCGTCAGAATTATCCTGGAATAATGAGGCCTTGTGTGCCTCCTTTAAGAAAGGACTTTCTAGCCATATTAAAGATGCCCTAGCGGCACGTGATTTGCCTTCGTCTTTGACTGATCTTATTCGCTTGGCCACACGCATCGATGTGCGTTTTTCTGAAAGGCGAGAGGAACTCCGCCTGGGAAAGAAATTTGAGTGCCCTAGGAGGGCTTCACGTCTGGCCCCTGTTTTCCAACATCCACCTTTGCCCGCACAAGCGCCTTCCACTGAGGAGGCTATGCAGGTGGACCGATCTCGCCTAACTCCGTTGGAGAGAACTCGTCGAAGAAACGAGAACCTTTGTTTGTACTGTGCCAGCTCCGAGCACTTCTTGAAAGACTGTCCTGTTCGCCCGCCACGGGCGCACCTAGTAAGGGTGGGAGAGGCATCCCTGGTTGGGTGTGCTACCTCTTCACGCCTTACGGTTCCAGTGCAACTCTCCATTTCTGCTAACGTCTCTGTGAATTTGTCAGCTTTTCTGGATTCGGGCTCCGCGGAAAACTTCATCGGGGCCTCTTTGATTGACAAGTATAATATCTCTGTGAGTCGCCTCGCAAGGCCTCTAGTTATTGCTTCAGTCAATGAAGATAAACTTGATTGCATCGTGCGATATCGCACAGTACCGCTCCTTTTGAAGGTTGGACCCGACCATCAGGAGAGTATTGAGTTCTTCGTCCTCCCCAGTAGCACTTCTCCAATTCTTCTCGGCCTACCTTGGCTTCAACGTCATGACCCCACACTTGACTGGAATACTGGCGATATTAAGTCATGGGGCCCAGCCTGCCCCAAGAGGTGTTTTGGACCCATTCCCGCCAAGCCTGCTCCTGTCACTGCTCCCTCCGCCCTGGTACAGGCACCAGCCGGAGAGGCCTTTGTATCTCCTCGCCAATACAGCAAAGTCTTGAAATTAGAACCTGAAGAGAACATTCCGGTTCATAGTCTCATCCCTGACTTTCTGGGTCCCAAGAAGAGGGGGAGACCCAAGGGGGGGGTACTGTTAGGGCGAGCGCTGCACGCCCGTCTCACAGCAAGTCACTTACCTCCATGGCTGCATGCAGCCGTCATCCATCTTGCAGCACTTCCTCATGGCTGCATCCAGCTGCCGCCCTTCCCCCCCATGCTTCCTGCTCACATGCTCAGGTGCACGCACGTCTCTGTCCACTAGAGGGCGAGCGCACTGGATTCCTGAGATTTAAAGAGCCTGTACAGCACTGATTGGCGCCTGCTCATCCAATCCTGCATCCACTTCCCCTATTTAAAGAGGCACTTCCTTTCCATCAGGGCCAGATCTTGGTCTCTCCATGCCTGTTGAAAGTCAGACATTCTTGGATTGCTCACCTGTGTACCGACCTCTGCCTGTCCCCGACTCTGAACCTTTGCTGCCTGCCCCGACCTCGGCTACTCACCTTTACCGCGAACCTGTGCTGCCAGCCCCGATCTCTGCCTGTACTTACTACGCCTTTTTGCCTGCCACTTGTGTACCTCACTGAACCTCGGCTGACTGTGGGACTGGGCCGCTGTTAGGGGGTAGCGACCTGGGGGTCACTCGCCGCACAAGACCAACCTGCCTTGCGGTGGGCTCTGGTGAATACCGGTGGCCTCTTAGACTCCGCTCCCCTGACACGGTACCCGCCATCGGTTCCACAGTTAAAGCGGATCCACACCCGAGTCCGCTCCACCTGGTCCGTGACACATGTGATACGCCCTTCACCAAAAATAACCCCCCCGTGACTCCCTCCTGATCATCGGACCTTAAAAACTGCCCATCACAGGTACCCTGACCCGAAATCTCTTTAGACCTACCAATCTAGATCATGTTTGGTTCCCTCTCTCCCCCCCAACCCATTATCCGGTATTGTTCTTATCTCTTCCAGTATGGCATTTGTCTTGATTCAAAATACAATTAGAGAAAGAAAGAAGAAACAAAAAGGAAGGGAAAGAAAAATAAAGAAGATAAAATATTCCAACTTGGAATTGACTCCCACAATTGCTTGGTGAGGAGAGAAAAAAAAATTAGAAAGTGTTAGATTAATGCCAACTCCCATCACTCAATTGTAATTGTTGGCACTTTCAGCTGTGTGGTGAATGCTTTAGTTGTCTCCTCTGTCTTCCAGGTGGTGGGTTCTGTCATCTTTTGTCACAACCAGAGCAAATGGAAACTGACATTGGTACTGTAAATTATAGCTCTGAAGGGCTGAGAGGAGCGGCTTCAAGACCCTTCTCCTGTTGAGAGTTTGTGTGGATACATCCTGGAATATCTACATGTTTTGACCCTGGTATTGGTATGCCCGAGTGGTGCTAGTATCTCGTCTCTTTTACTTATAGTGGGATGCCCCTTATTTTGATGTTATGTCTCTGGGATCTAATCTCTAGATTATCGATTTTAGTATTTAATTTGGGTATGGTGTTGTTTTGTTCTGTCAAGGTTATTATTATTAGTATTAGTATTATTGTTGTTTCATTTTCAGCTTTACAGTCTAAAGGATGGGGGTGGAGACAAAGGGGGCAGGGTCACAAGTGGTAGAGCTTGAGTATGGCTGCATGTGCCATTGAAGGTTATAGGAGTTGCTTACGCCAGGTCATATGCTTGTCTGAAGAAGTGAGTTTTGAGGGCGCTTTTAAAGGCTTGGAGTGATGGAGAGTGGCGGATCGAGCAGGCGAGTGCATTTCAGAGAAGTGGGTAGGCACGGGAGAAGTCTTGAAGGCGGGAGTGCGAGGAAGTAACCAAGGAAGAGGACAGGAGAATGTCAGAGGCAGAGCGGAGGTTGCGCTTTGGTTGATAATGCTGGATCAGAGATGAAATGTAGGAAGGGGCCTGGTTAGAGAGAGCTTTGTAGGTTAGCACTAGAAGTTTGAACTGAACTCTATGGGAGACAGGTAACCAGTGGAGGGATTGACAGAGGGGCGTAGCACTGGAGAAGCGAGAGGAGAGATAGATGAGGGAGCAGCAGAGTTTAGGATAGATTGGAAGGGAGCCAGTCTGTTTGTTGGCAAACCACAGAGGAGGGTGTTGCAGTAGTCCAGTCGGGATATGACCAGGGCATGCACTAACATTTTAGTGGTGACAGGTGAGAGGAAGGGACGGATGCGAGAGATATTTTTGAGTTGGAGGCGACAGGAGGTGGCTAGGGAGTGAATGTGAGGTCTGAAAGAGAGAGAGGAGTCCAGAATGACACCCAGGCATCGAGCTTGAGGAGTTGCAGTTATTGTAAGATTATTTACAGAGATTGTGGTGTTAGAGAGGGGAGGGGAGTGAGATGGTGGGAAAATGACCAGTTCTGTTTTGTCCATGTTCAGTTTAAGAGAGCGAGATGTCATGAAGGAAGAGATGGCTGTTAGAGAGTCAGGAAGGTGCGAAAGGATAGAAGAGAGATTCGGGCCAGAGAGGTAGATCTGAGTGTCGCCTAGCGAGGTTATAAGTTGTCCCAGACCAGAAGTGTATATTGAAAAAAGTAGGGGTCCTAGGACTGAGCCTTGTGGTACCCCTACAGACAGAGCCCGGGGAGAGGAAATGGTGTTTGAGTAAGATACACTAAATGTGCGGTGAGAGAGATAGGAGGCGAGCCAAGAGAGTGCGAGCGGAAACCAGATTGGAGGGGATCTAGGAGGGAGTTTGTAGACAGATAGTTGGTAAGTTCTGTATGGACATGCTGTTCAAGAAGCTTTGATGAGAAAGGGATCAGAGAGATTGGGCGGTAACTGGGGAGGGCAGAGGGGACCAGAGAGGGTTTTTTGATGAGTGGAGTTATAACAGCATGCTTATAGGTAGAGGGAAAGGTACCAGTGGAGAGGGAGGTTGAATAAAGATGTTAGGGCTGGAATGACAGATGGAGACAGTTGAGGGATAAGGTGGGATGGAATGGGATCAAGGGAGCAGGTGGTCAGGTGAGCCTTTGAGACCAGGGAGGAGAGACCTTGAGCAGTTAACACTGTGAAATGAGTTGATGAGTGGGGCAGGGGGGGGTGTTGGTAGGAGAGAGGTGTTCTGGGGGGTGAAGCCACTTCGAATCCTGTTGATTTTGTCTTTGAAGTATGTGGCAAATTGCTCAGCCGTTAGCTGCGAGGATGGAGGAGGTGGTGGTGGGTGGAGAAGGGAGTTGAAAGTGTTAAATAGCTGTTTTGGATTCCGGGCCTGTGCCGATATGAGTGATGTGAAATATTCCTGTTTGGCAGATGAAAGGGCAGTCCTGAGTTCCTGAAGGGCTTTCTTGTATAACAGGAAGTCCTCCTTGGTTTTGCATTTCCGCCAATGCCGTTCAGCAACTCGAGAATGCCGTTTCAATGTTGCAGTGTTAGTGTTAAGCCATGGTTGTCTTTTTTTAGCCTGAGGGCGAATGTAGTTAAGGGGAGCAACAGAGTCACGGGCAGCAGTTAGTGTATTATGGTAGTATGAAGCGGCAGCGTCTACATTGGTAAATGAGGGCAGGGTGTGAAGGGGATGTAAAGCTTCGGAGAGAGATTGAAGGTCTAGGTTTCTGAGGTTCCTGCGAAGAATTGCAGGTTTGTGTGCAGGGGGGTAGTGGTAAGGGAAGAGAGTGTTAGTGTTAGTAAGTTGTGATCAGAGAGGGGAAGTGGGGATGAGGAAAGACTGGATACAGAGCAGAGGTGAGTAGAGCAGAGCGAGAAGAGCAGGTCAAGCGTATGTCCATCTTTATGGGTGGGGCTGGTAGACCATTGTTTGAGGCCAAAGGAGGTGGTTAGGGATAATAGTTTAGTGGTTGCAGGGTTGTTGGTGTCAACGGGTATGTTGAAGTCCCCCATGATTATAGCTGGGATGTCAGAGGACAGGAAGTGGAGAAGTCAAGTTGAGAAGTGGTCCAGAAAGAGAGTGGCAGGTCCAGGAGGGCGATAGATGATGGCAATATTTAGGTCACAGGGAGAGTAGAGACGGACACAGTGAACTTCAAAAGAAGGGAAGGAAAGGGAAGGTAGAGCAGGGATTGGGTTAAATGAGCAGTATTCAGACAGAAGGATGCCAACACCTTTACCCTGTTTGTTGGTTGATCTTGGGGTGTGGCTGAACTGTAAGCCCCCATATGAGAGGGCAGTGGGTGAGGCTGTATCAGAGGGAGTGAGCCAGGTTTCAGTAAAGGCCATGAAAGTGAAGAGGTTGGTAGTGAAGAGGTCGTGGATGTATGCAAGTTTGTTGCACACTGAGCGTGCATTCCACAGTGCACAGGTGACAATGGGGGGAGTGCGTTGGGAGGGGGTGATTGTTAAGAGGTTGGCTAGGTTCCGTGTGTTTGTTGGTTTGCTACCATGGTGAAGGCTAGTCTGTGATGAGTTGTGGGGTGTAGAGGAGCGGGGAGGAGAAAAGGAGAGAGATTTAGCCAGTGAGATAAATTCATGCGAGCAAAGGTAGGGGGTTGAGAGCAGTGATGGAGAGATATAGAGACACTTACCAGGTGCAGGGGGATGCTGGGAGTTAAGGAATTTTAGAGTCAGAGGAAGCAGGACTGTAAAATACCAGAGGAGCATTGTTGGGGGTGAGTTCTTCAGACGAGCAGAGTCTGGTGCCTGTTCCTTTCTGGTCCCTTCGGGCCTAATTCTTTGATGGACTTAAAAATCCTGGACTTCAGAAATCCAGGACTGCAGCCCAGGCTGACATGCAGCCATTCCTCACAAAGATATACCACTTGTGAGATGTCTTGATTAGCTCAGTCAAACAGCTGGGGGGTGGGTGGTACTAGGGCAATAAAGTTGCTTAGCTGGGGTTATCAGGAGGGGAAGCTAGGGGGTCACAAAACAAACAGTATTTATGTGAACAGAGTCATTGCATAGACAAAAGCAGTGATGGGTGACAGCCTTGTTGCAATACATATGGCAAATACAGAGATGAGCATACACAGATACAGTGTCATAATACATGAAAATGTAAAGTAACAAGACATTAGCAGCAGATAAGTCCGTGTTCCCAGAGGACATACCCAAATGTGGACCCAAACTGGCTGGCAGTGAAAGGGTTAACAGGTAGTAGATGTGTCCGTGTTCCCAGAGGACATACCCAAATGTGGACCCAAAATGGCTGGCAGTGAAAGGGTTAACAGGTAGTAGATGTGTCCGTGTTCCCAGAGGACATACTCAAATGTGGACCCAAACTGGCTGGCAGTGAAAGGGTTAACAGGTAGTAGATGTGTCCGTGTTCCCAGAGGACATACCCAAATGTGGACCCAAACTGGCTGGCAATGAAAGGGTTAACAGGTAGTAGATGTGTCCGTGTTCCCAGAGGACATACCTGTTGATGAAAGAAAGGGATCATCAGTAGCAGCATGGAGAAGATGATGAGCAGAGAAGTTCAGGATGCAATGATGTAAATTCGGGCCAAATTCTTTGATGGACTTAAAAAATCCTGGACTTCAGAAATCCAGGACTGCAGCACAGGCTGACATGCAGCCATTCCTCACAAAGATATGCCACTTGATTGTTCTACAGCTTGATTGACTGAAACTTAAAGATTCCATCAGCTGAGTAGCTGATTTGTTGAACAGTTTAAGTGGCACGGTGGATAGTGGCTGGAGTGAATCATTAGAACTTAGCAGGTTGCTTTGGGTCTTGTTTGTCCTCATGCTTTTGTCTAATTATTTTCCTCCTGGATCCTCCTGAACCCCTTTAGCGCAGATGGCCCCCAGTGCTCCACAGTTTGCATCCCTGTTTTTATGAGAGTTCTTGTTAAGTTGTGCATGAGTGACAGCTATATGCTAAGTATGGATTGAAATGTTGCCAGTCAGGGGATAGACTCTTCTCGCATTGAGGGTATTGTTTTTGCAGTTCAGGGTATGTATGTCTTGATGCATATCTTTGTCTAAAAATTAATTTGCCCAAGGGTGTTGCATTTTTGACCTTGTTGATGTTCCTTTTGAGTATTGTGGGATTGTTTATTGTTTGTTTCGATTCTTCGTCCTGGTCGGCATAGGAATTGCATAGGAATTAGTGGTGGCGGGTGATGGTATCGCAAGGATGGGTGGCTGCACGGGCAGCGGCGGATACCTCCAGACAGACGGCTGACTTGAAACTAGGTGGGCCTCAGGGAACCTGAGAGTGCTCAGGTAAGCCTGGGTAAGCCCCGCGTCCCAGTGACCTGTGTCCTGCTCTGGGGCACGATGGATTCAAGGGCTGACCCTAGCATCTGGTTTCCGGCGTCACACAGCCTGGAACTCAGCCTCCTGCAATGCTGAAAGGGTGGGAGGCATGGTTAGGCGGGGTCGGCGAGTCTCTTCTCACTCACTCGCACATCCTTTTTATTTGAAGATCTACATATGCCCTTTAGGGTTTATCCTATTTTATAGACTTGCATTAATTTAAAAGTGAAATACATACACTTGTAGAGAAAAACATCTAACAATTTAAGGACTAAAAACCACTTATGTGACAAACGTAAAGGTGATTGTAAAAACTATTATATAGAAATGAGAACCTAGATTGCAAATTCCGCACCACAAATCAATAGTAGAAAAACAAGTTAATCCAATACCCGTGGCTGTGCTGTGATTGGAAACTATGTATACCCTAAATTGAGCCCATACAGCATTTAAATGGTGAATCCAGCAGTTCACCCAAATAGCACCAAATCACTGCACCCCCTCCACGGCAATCAATACATGCAACAAATATATATCATGAATTCATAAGTTGTTTATTAGCCAATACCCATAAAAATTCACATAATGACAAACAATTAAAAAACATATAACACTGGACTGTACATTCCAAGGGGTATCCCAATTAAATCCATAATCCCAATCCAACAAACATTAAATTCAATAAAGTGCCAGTACTGTAAACAATCTATAAAGTGCAAATAGTGCTAAATATTGTGCAAACAATAATCCTATCAATGCTGATGTGGCAAGAGAAAAAAGAACACAAGTGTTGAACTACAACAACAAATTAAGCAGCAAACACATCACCTGAGTGAAGAAAATCTGGGTATCCCCCAAGAATGCTCAAGGTCGAGTGACAGTCCCCCCAACGCGTTTCGTGGCCCCCCACTCACAGGACACTCTCTCAAGGTGTAGATTGTCCCCAATATGCTGCTCTTATATACAGAGACTCACCACTGTAATGAAGGGTGCGCACAGCATGGCTCCGGACGGAAGCCGTCTGCATGCTCTCACACTGCACGTTCCTATCCTTCAATCGGAGCGGTGTAGCGGTCTGGTGACATCATGGCCCCGCCCCCAGACCGCTCCCCCAATCAGCTGTCAACATCAACGCTAATGACAGTGCAAGTGTACTACAGCTGCGGGAAGAGCAGAGGGGATGGGACCCACCATGTGACCAGCACGGGTCTCAAGTGTCAGACTAAGAGCAGCACAATGGGGTTACTAACCAATGGGCCCTACTAACACATGCATACCTATGACAATAGACAAAACATTTAAAAATACTATCTTTAATCATAATTCTAAAAAAAAACCCCAAAAGATCAAAAAAATAATAATGATTATTAAATTAAATTAACAGAATTCTATATGGTTAATTTATTTGCAATATAGACAATCATTCCAGATATACACAATTATTTCCAAAAATACTTGCAAAAGTATTTATTCCATTTAAAGGCCTACAGATCACATATTTTTGTTATTATTATTTACTTGAGAGGTTTAACTAAATAAAATTAAATCAGATTACTTTTAATTAAATTATATTAAATAAATGATTTAAGGTAAAGCTTTTACAGGAACAGGAACAATTGACTCTATCTAAATGTGATAGAAATGCTGATAAACTTAAATTTACATGTTATTGTGTCCCTTGTGCAAAATGTTAATAAAATAATATGTATGTAATTATGTAACACACCCATTATGTCTTAAGGAAATTGAAAGCCCTGCACTAGTAAAAACTGGTGCAAGGCATTGCTCTACACTAACAGTTTAATGAGTGTCAGTTTTACACTATGATGGCATGTGCTTATGTGAAAATTTAATGATAAATGTGCTTTACACCTGACGTTGTGCACCGATGTACACCATAGCGACGCATACCGTCATAGTGCTTCATAACTAAAGCAAGTGTGTGTACAGGGCTCACGTTTCTCACATTTCTTTTTTTGAAGATCTTGGCGTACAGATGTGGTGTACAGTTGCCAATAGCAACAGATTACAGAGAGTGAAAATTATTTCCTTAAAACACATTTGCTAGTATAAGAAAAAAATGAAAAAAAAAATATGCTCAACAAAAAATATACACAAAAGTGGAATTTCCCTTTTAAAACATTTTGATAAATGATGTTTGCACGTATGCCAATGTGTGCCAATGGTGCCAATCTGGTATAATGCTTGCTAAATCAATCCCTAAACATCTATCAAGAAGTCTGGGGACTTAAGATTTGAATGACCTGCAGCTTTAAAATCATTTTAAACATTTTGTAGGTGCTGCAACATAAGCTATAACATCTGACAACTCTACAGTGTCCGCCATGTTTCTTTCTTTGTGATCTTTTCATTCCCATCCATACTATTAGTATGCATAGTGTGTTCACTCACAGGCAAAATTACAGTGGGAATTCAGCTATCCTGAGCATAGGCTGATGTGAAGCATATGATATTACTTATGTAGGCATGAAAGCAATCTGCTTTAATATCAGACACTTTACTCAAAAGAATGTCGGGGTTACCAGAGGTTAGACAGGCTGGTGTGGAAAAAATAAAGAAAAACATTTCTGTGTTTTTAATTCCAAGTTTTCTATTCTGCGCCCGTGTTGAGGAGAATTTCATAGTTTCCGTATGCATCTCTAAACTGTGTACTATAATACTTACTGTGAACACAAAAGATTGCTGGTGACAATTGCATAAAGGATCAGAATCATTTGAAAGGAAGACAGATGGCTCTGCTAGTTATGTATATTACAACCCACCTGCCAGCCATTCACTCGGGGGAATAGTGCATACAAAAATATATATAAGTCTGAGTTTTATGGAATTAACTCCAAGTTGCTTGAATTTAAATAGTGCCAAAGGAGCTTGTTTGATGACATTCAGATCCCATTCTCTATTTCAGGAATAAACTCATAAACAAACTCCATTGTGGTTGATTAAAATATATGCAGTGGGCATGACTAAAAAGAGGTCATAGTCTGCCAATAGCATAGACGATGTATAACTGTTTCCAATTTCCTTTTTAAATATGCTACAGAAATGTAAAGCTTTCCTTTTATCCATAAATGAGTTCAATGACACAATCCTAATGCTTTACTACATCGGTATCTAAACATACAGTATTTATTAGCTTTCATACATAATAATTATTGCAGAGGTTTCCAAAGAAAGTGCCTCTGGGAACTATGCTGTGAACAGTTGTTTTTTTTTTCCATTTCCTAAATACTCATCAAGGTCAATCGAGTGTGAAAACAGAATATTTGATTTGAATTCCTCTGCCTCTATCTTAACCATAAACAAAAAAGCGCCATAGAATGTGTGTTTGGTGGTGAAGGTAAAAATCACAAGTCCTATTGGGAGTATTGCCAAATGTGAGAGCATGCCTCCCATTCACAAGGAAACACGCTAATGAAGCGTGCTCTCACCCCTCAGGACTGTCTGCCATTCATAATCCTTCCCACCAGAGATATGCAAACTGCTAATTGGGAAACACTTTGATGCAACACACCATAACCATGATAGCATTACAGCATCTGAGCAACCAAGTAATGATCACTTGTCACAATGTAGATTACATATTTGTACTTGTATATGAGGTATATGAATACACTGAATAATCAATC
Source organism: Gastrophryne carolinensis (assembly GCA_027917425.1). Classification (NCBI taxonomy): domain Eukaryota; kingdom Metazoa; phylum Chordata; class Amphibia; order Anura; family Microhylidae; genus Gastrophryne; species Gastrophryne carolinensis. The sequence goes on from CM051236.1 coordinate 195,978,445, forward strand.
ATTTATTATACGCACATCTTTCAGTAAATAAGCTTTATAAGGAAAAACCTAACAGGTTAATGAAAACATGTCAGCCATTTTTAATTGGCAACAAGTGATACACATACCTCTTAAATAGATTTTTAAATGTGGCGTGCAACCATTCTTAAAGGGGCTAGCAGGCACTGTGATTCCATGGGCTGCTGGGTCCATCCCGCCTTTGTTTTCAGCAGGCCACTAGTAATCCAGGTGGCTGCCGGCCCTGTCATGGTAAGCTTTAATCCTGCACCTCTGAGCCCCTTGTCCAGGTCTAGTCCCTGTTTAGTTTCCAGTGTATTATTTGTCTGTATTTAAGATCAGTTTACTTTCTGTCTAGTTCATGTTTATATTACTTTTGTTTTCCCTGTATCTGGAGTTAAGGTTTCTGCTTGTGTTTTGCTCAACTTTAATAAACATTTTCAAGCTATCTCAGGTTTCCAGCACCGTCACTCTGGGCCAATCTTTGCCCTGACAGGGGGCCCTGCCAACAGGGCTCCCGCTCCTGACAGGTGGTATGTTACATGATAGTCTCATGCTTAGCGTAATGGGCAAAGTGGGCCAAAAGTCAAAAATACTTTTCTTGTTACCCCTCACCACTTGCTAACAAGGGCAGTGATGAATCTACAGTAACTTATGAGGGCCTCTACTAGATCCTATGCCCAGGGGCCTGCATCACACACCACACTTAGGCCCCTTTTATACAAATGCAGCGCAGCAAGCAATTGTGTGCTGGTGCTGGGCTGTGTCTTCAGTGCGGGGCAGGGGTGGCACGACATGCAGCCGTGCTCTGTTCCATGTTTACTGTCCTCCAGCATCATGGGCATCTCGAGCGAGAGGCGGTGGTAGGGGACGAGGCAGAATCGGCCATGGAGGATGAAGCAAAGCCTCCGGCAGGTGCCGGGGCGGTGACTCCGGCAGATGACGAGGTGGTGACTCTGGTGGGGCAGAGGCAGCAGCTTCAGTGGGGGATGAGGTGGTGGCTCCAGCAGGAGCAGAAGCAGCGGTTCTGGTGGGGGATGAGATGGCAGGTTCAAACAGAGAACAAGGTGGGAAAAAGCTCAATATGTATGAAAGGCCCCATAGACTTACATTTAGGATTGAATGGTGCTTCCCCCAAATGTCCTGCAATTGCCTCAGTGTGAATGGGCCTAACTTAATCCGATCTTGTTCACCTGCATGGCGCCAGTTGGTCGATGTCCTGACAGCAGCTCAGCCTTTTTAGTAGCACTTCTTCTGGTGAAACTGCTGCAATGAGCTTGAGAGAATGCTTAGTCAGCCAGTCTGACATTTAGGGAAATGAAGGTTCAAGCTGATACTTTGAAATCTGAACTTAGGCAATTTGATTTTTATGATACCCTGGTTACATCATATATGCAAATGAATGCACCTATCCATTACCAGTGCATTTTAACAATTAACCAGTACATTTTATTATTTACACACAGTTGGCTGCATGTTTATCTCCTGTGATACATGGTGGCTATAATACATAAATACTGTCAAAAAATAGAAAAGCTAGTTGATCAGCCACTAGTGGCATATGACTCAAGGGCCACTCTATTCTATGCTAGTCTAGTTTTATAGCAATTGCAGCAGTGCAGAAAATGATTCCTGATGTGTTAATAGAAACTTACAAAACTCCTTGAAAAAAAGAAGAAAAGAGTTAAGAGGAAATCACTGTCAGTTATCACCTCTGATGCTGAATTACATAACATCTGTCAGAAGACATTCCATGGTTTTTATAAATGCATTACTTTGGAGTTATTTTCTAAGGACAGCTTTAGTTCTCATACAGGATTACATTTTTTTATTAGAGTTTATTGTCATTATTGCATCAATACATGTTTATATAGTTGATATACATATAAAGTTGTACATATTATCTGAGTTGATTCTTGTTTATTTAATGGGAAATTCTACTTTTGTGGAAATTCCCACAACCTCATTGGGGTGTCAGATCCTGACTACCCTGGCACCCAATATTCTCGATGCTTCATACACCCAAAACAGTTTGTAAACTGCTGCTGTGGTGAAAGTCCATCATGAGTGGACAAATGGCACCATTGTGTATAAGCAAAGAGGAAACTGTAGGGCATCACATGCCACTAATGAGAGAGGTGAACACAGGCTATGGGAGAACAAACTACAGTGGAGAGAACACACTACATTCAAAATGAACCAGGGGGCCACCATCTAAAACAATAAAGTAGTGATCCTTACTGCCTACAGGATCACTGCACCTCTGCTATCGTTAATAAGGGCCTGATTTATAAAGCACAATCTGCCAGAATTCACCACATTGGTGCAAATTAGAGTAGTGCAAAACAGAATTTAATTTTTTTGCTGCATGTTGCTGCAACACTAATATGTTAGTAAATGGGTTTCTCGCAATGCTGCAACATTGTAAAAAGAAAATTCTAAGTTATACTTTCACAACTGATTTTCACAGATGCAGTGTATTCTGGCAGATAGTGTTTGTAAATCATACCCTGAGTTTCATTGGCAGAACAGGCTTCAGTTTTCACTGCAGTAGCTGAATGGGACCTTTCACTGACTGGCAATGGATTGCCTTCTCCAGTCATCAACAATCATGTGGAAGGCCCCCTCTCACCGCCAGTTTGGGTATGAATCCATGCTTGAAGATCATGTACATTCTGGCATCCCTAGGAATTCAACACTGTGTACTTTCATGGTTCTCCTACCTCTCTGATCACACATTAAGGGGGCGATTCACAGCAAGATGAGAATTCTCAATCCTTTTTTAGGAGTGAAAACTGCCATTGACTTTCATTGTCTACCTTGGGGAAACATTTACACCTAGAAGATAATGAAAGTCAATAGCAGTTTTCTCTCATAAAAATGGGAGTGAGAATTCTCACCTGGCTCTTAAAACAACAACTAAGTGTATCCCACTCAGACATGGTTTCCTCTCTCCACCCTCTGTCTGCTGTACCACAAGGATCTGTTCTTGGATTCCTTCTCTTTTTAGTCTACACCTGTGATCTCAGACAACTTAACATAAACCCATTTGGCTTCCAACATCACTTCTATTCAGAAGACACCCAAGTCTACCTCTTAAGCCAAGATCTCTTTTTTCTACTATCTCTTTTCTCATATCCTATCCTGTGATCCTGACTGTCATCTATCTCTTCATTCATGCCATCGCGCTCCCTTAAACTTAATAATGATAAGACTGAGTTTTGTTAACTTTCCACCATGAAAATGTTCATATTGCCTCCACACCAACTATATCTGTCAATAATCTCAAAATGACTGCCCAAACACATTGTTCTTTGTCATACTGGATTCATCTCTCTCTTTCCCACCTCACGTTCTGTCACTAGCGACCTCTGTCGTCTCCAACTCAAAAATATCTACCTTATCCTAGTGCATTCCCTGGTCATATCATGATTGGACTACTGCAAAACTCTGCTTTGTGGTCTATCAACAAACAAATTGGCACCCCTCCAATCTATTCTCAACTCTGATGCTCAACTCATCTCTCCTCTGGTTTCTCTACTGCTGCTCCTTTTTGTCAGTCCCTCATCTGGCTGCCAGTTTCTGAGAGAATGCAATTCAATATACTAAACTTAACAAACAAAACACTCAGCAATCAGACTCCTGCCTATATGTCTATCAAAAAATACCAACCCAGACACAATCTCTGCTCAGACTTCTTCCTCTCCTCAACCCATTACCCAACCTCAACTCATTACTTTGGAATGCCCCCCTATAGAATTCTCCCCAGGCCTTCAAACCTTTAAGGGTGCCTTCAAAACCCATCTATTCAGGTGACCCTATAATTTGGCCTAAATAATAATGAACAAATATAGATCACTTGCCATCATAATAAGTATATATTACGTGTAACCTACCTTTTGTCTCCACCCCTTATCCTTTAGATTGGAAGCTCACAAGGGCAGGGCCCTTTCTCTTATTGCATTTTAGTTTGACTATATATTTATACATTTTTGTAATATTTGATTCATAATTCCACATTGTACAACACCATAGTAGATTATGGCACTTAAACGAAATAATAATAACGTACACCCATACATCCATACATAATGTTACCTTTCACTGGGGAAGATCAGATCTTCCAGCAAGGCAATGTTATATGTCACATGACTAGAAATGTCCTACACTGGTTCCAAGAGCATAACCAAGATATCCAAGTACTCATTCTCCAGACTTCTCCCCACACACCCTCCAGCAGTTGTGGAATGCACTGCAGTCAGCATGGCTCCAGATACCTGTGGCAACCTACTAGGACCATACTGAGTTACCCCCAGCCTATTGCTTGTGTTATAGACCTGCACATATACATAAAGGCTTTGATTTCAGTAGAGGCATCATATAAGCTTTTCAATAAAAATAAAGATCACTGAATTAATTTTATCACTTAATAACTAGGAAAAATTGAAATCCTCCAATTTTTTAATTTATGTGCATCCGAGGCATACAAAATACACTTTATTTCAATAAATAAAAATATTAAATAAATATTTTTGCTGCGCTTGAGTCTGATCCATGAAGGGGGGCATAAATTATTACCAAACACCCACAGTCAAGAATTACAGTAAGAATTACAGTAACAATTTTCATTTGGAGAATTTTTCATAACCCCCAATGGGGACGCGATATATTGTTTTAACCCTTCTAGCGCCAGCTACGTGAAATTCACGTAGCTGCCTCTCCTGTCGTTAAACGCCAGCTACGTACATTTTACGTACCTGGTTTCCCCCCTGCTAGCGGGCAAAAAAAAAAAAAAAAAAGACACTCACCTGACCCCTCTATCGAACCGTCTGGGTCTCCTCTTCATCAGGGGGGCTTCGATCCCCCACCGAGGCCCCCGGAATCGGTGCACCCCCCGCTTCCGAGCTGCCAGTATTACATGTAAAAAAAAAAATGACATTTACTAACCTTGGTTCCCGATCGCTCCCGCCGGCGCTCCTCTTCTTGGGGGGGGGGCCCTCCGATCACCCCCCCCGGCTCTTCAGTTTTGAGGAGGGTGGCCAACAGGCCCCATTCCCCTGCCCTCCCCACAGGCGCCGCCATCTTGCCAGGTAGCCCCGCCCCTTTGGGCTTGTGACATCATCATGCAGGTGTCGTCACGGCTCTCGACATCTCAGCTGTCAGATGCCCGGAGAACGGTAGGCAGAGGATAGGGGCAGGAGATCCTCTGATCTCCTGTCTCCCCCTCCTCTGGCTGCCGATCTCCAGGATCTGTCATCTCGGCGAGGGACACAGGAGCTGACAATCGGAGTTGAGTAAAGTAAAAAAAATTTTTTTTTTTTTTTAATAAATATGTTTTTACTGTGTTGTGTGTTTTTTTTACTGTTAACCCTTTGTGAACTGGTAAGGGGTCCATGGGACCACTTTACCAGTTCACAAATCTCTGGGTCTGCGGCTAGCGGGTGACTTGCCATTAACCCCAAGACCGCCACATTACCTGCCTCCCAAAGCCCGGGAGGGCAGAAGAGCCCGGACCCACACAGGGTATGTGGGCTTGTAGGCTGCAGGGTGGAGGCCACAAAAGCTGGCCCTCCACTCTGTTCCTACAAGCCCCCATAGCTGGTCCCGGGCTGGTTAATGATGGGTAGGGGGGACCCTACTTTTTTTTAAGGGTTAGGGTTAGCCTAACCCTAACCCTTAAAATTCCCCCCAAAAATGGGGTCCCCCCCCACTGGGAGGAGGAACCCTATGTCATTTTTTTTTAATTAACCCCTTATGCTCTGTCGCCCAGCAGCTATAAAAGGCTCCCAGCAGCAGCAGGAGAGCAGAAGCCAGATTGATCAGCGTGGGACACAGTGGCTGAGGATGGATGGGAGGTAAGTATAAAAAAAAAAACAAATAAAATATTTTTTTCTCTATGTGTCTGTGTGTTTTTTTTTTACATTTAACCCCTTGTGAACGGGTAAGGGGTCCATGAGACCCCTATAGCAGTTCACAAGGCTGGGGGCTGGCAAGTCCCCTGCGGCTAGCGGGTAACTTGCCATTAACCCCCGGCACCCCCAATGACCTGCCTCCCCAAAGCCAGGGGGGGGCAGAAGAGCTCGGGCACACAGAGGGTATGTGGGCTTGTAGGCTGCAGGATGGGGGGCCACAAAAGCTGGCCCCTCTACTCTGTTCCTACAAGCCCCCATAGCTGGTCCCGGGCTGGTTATGATGGGTAGGGGGGACCCTACTTCATTTTTTGGGGGATTTTTAAGGGTTAGGGTTAGCCTAACCCTAACCCTTAAAATTCCCCCCAAAAATGGGGTCCCCCCCCCCCCCGGGAGGGGGAACCCTATGTCATTTTTTTTTTAATTAACCCCTTATGCTCTGTCACCCAGCAGCTATAAAAGGCTCCCAGCAGCAGCAGGAGAGCAGAAGCCAGATTGATCAGCGTGGGACAGAGTGGCCGAGGATGGATGGGAGGTAAGTATAAAAAAAAAACAAATAAAATATTTTTTTCTCTATGTGTCTGTGTGTTTTTTTTTACATTTAACCCCTTGTGAACGGGTAAGGGGTCCATGAGACCCCTATAGAAGTTCACAAGGCTGGGGGTTGGCAAGTCACCTGCGGCTAGCGGGTAACTTGCCATTAACCCCCGGCACCCCCAATTACCTGCCTCCCCAAAGCCAGGGGGGGGCAGAAGAGCTCGGGCCCACAGAGGGTATGTGGGCTTGTAGGCTGCAGGATGGGGGGCCACAAAAGCTGGCCCTTCCACTCTGTTCCTACAAGCCCCCATAGCTGGTCCCGGGCTGGTTATGACGGGTAGGGGGGACCCTACTTCATTTTTTGGGGGATTTTTAAGGGTTAGGGTTAGCCTAACCCTAACCCTTAAAATTCCCCCCAAAAATGGGGTCCCCCCCCAGGAGGGGGAACCCAATGTCATTTTTTTTTAATTAACCCCTTATACTCTGTCGCCCAGCAGCTATAAAAGGCTTCCAGCAGCAACAGGAGAGCAGAAGCCAGATTGATCAGCGTGGGACAGAGTGGCCGAGGATGGATGGGAGGTAAGTATAAAAAAAAAAAAAATAAAATATTTTTTTCTCTATGTGTCTGTGTGTTTTTTTTTTTTACATTTAACCCCTTGTGAACGGGTAAGGGGTCCATGAGACCCCTATAGCAGTTCACAAGGCTGGGGGCTGGCAAGTCACCTGCGGCTAGCGGGTAACTTGCCATTAACCCCCGGCACCCCCAATTTCCTGCCTCCCCAAAGCCCGGTGGGGGGGCAGAAGAGCCCGGGCCCACAGAGGATATGTGGGCTTGTAGGCTGCAGGGTGGGGGGCCACCAGAGCTGGCCCCTGCACCCTGTTCTACAAGCCCCCATAGCTGGTCCCGGGCTGGTTATGATGGGTAGGGGGGACCCTATGTCATTTTTTTTTTAAATTAACCCCTTATGTTTATAGTGTGGATAGTAGTTGTATTTTATTTGTAAATGTTATAAAGTGCTCTTTTCAGTTTGGGGGTCTCCTGGGCAAGAATGAGGGGCTACCGATACATATGTGGTACCGTTGTAATCAGGAGAAATGGGGCTATCACATGCAATACGGTTTTCATTAATAAAACAAATGTTTTATTTAAAATAAAGGAGACAATTGTCTAAAAAATATTTATTTATTTTTACGCAAAAATATTTAAAAAACAGTAGAAAAATTACAAACAAGACATTTCATGTTAAAGCCTAAACTCTGCTGCAAAAAATATGTATATCATTTTCCTGGAAATTCCAGCAAAAATTATGGTTAAACATGGCGCAAAATGGGGAAAAATTACTTGTCAACAGAGGGTGACAAAACTGGCTGGCAATTAAAAGGGTTAATAGTACTTATGCATGTTGGGTATTGTTCTGCTCGGGGGACCTTGCGCTTTCAGATTTAGCTTGTTTTTTTCATGTTTGCATATTGATATTTTAGGAAAACATGTTTCTTATTCTGCTTTTTTATAATTTGTTTTAGGGAAACCCTATGCAACCTAAGAATTCTTCAAGGGATTACTTCCAGAAAGATAAGCCCATTACAACAAGCTCAGTACGCTTAGGAAGCTTAACATGTGTACTTTCAGGGAATATATGGTTTATGGGGGATATTCCAAATGTAAAGGGTTGTTTTGGTTGAAAAATTGCAAGGTGCACACTTTGTCAGCAGAGCTGAAAATTTCAAGTAAAATTACCGTTATGCGCATGCTTTACTTTGGGGTGTTTGGCAACGAATCCCTTGACACTACCTATGCATGTTGGGTACCGTTCTGTTTGGGGGATGTTGCTTTTTCAAATTTTACTTGTTTTTTCTTGTTTGCATATAGTTTTTTTTAGGAAAATGTGGCTTTGATTCTTCTTTTTTATTCTTTTTTAGGGAAACTCTGTGCAACCAAAGAATTGATTGAGGGATTACTTCCACAAAACCACACCCACATAAACAAGCCTGGTACGCCAAGAAAGCTTGAGGCATGTACTTCCAGAGAATATATAGTTTGTGGGGCGTATTTCAAATGTAAAGGGTTGATTTTCCGGAAAACCTGCACGGTGCGCTTAGCACATAGCATAGTTGTATTTTATCTGAAAATCTCCTAATGCGCTGTTTCAGTTTGGGGGAGTCTTCTGGGCAGGAAATGGTGTCTACCAATACAGATGTGTTACTGCTGTGGCCAGGAGAAATTGGGGTTTCACACACAATAAGATTTTATTGACAAACTTAAATTTTTTTATTACAAAAAACACTACAAATTGCAAAAAATAGATTTTATTAATTTTTTGCACATATTTCACCCAAAAGTATTGAGAATACACTAAAAAAAGGCCAAACAAGACATTGCATGTTGAAGCTCAGACTCTGCTGAAAAAAAAAATATATAATTTTCCAGGGGTCTCATGGACCCCTTACCCGTTCACAAGGGGTTAAATGTAAAAAAAAAACACACAGACATATAGAGAAAAAAATATTTTATTTGTTTTTTTTTTTTATAGTTACCTCCCATCCATCCTCGGCCACTCTGGATCCCTGGAAATCCCTTCAAAAATCAAGGTTGAACATATGTAGCACCAAATAGTGAAACGTGGTCTGGCAACAAAGGGTGACAAAAATTCTAGGAAAGCTGGCAGTTAAAGGGTTAATGTCATAGACACTTCTGTGCTTCCAGATGGCTTTTCTCTTTCTCCTTTAGGACTTACCTGGAGACCTGTCCCACCAACCAGTTTGTAAAACATAAGGGCAGGTGGGGGAAACAATGAGGAACCATCAGGGGACGAGGGGGGTGAAGGGGGCACGCTGGTTGCTATGCAGCTATTCTCAGCCAATGAGTTTCTAACCTTTATTATCGCCAAGATAAGGCCTGTCTTTCAGACCGGCATCACCTCCATGCCCATCTGGGGCCCAGCAGCGCGGACGCGACCCGGGGACTTATTGGCCAAACAGGCTTCTAAACTCATCTGACTCTCGGAACATCAGCCATGGCATCCAAGTTGTCCTAAATTGCTCCTCTCTATCGTGGAGTGACAACGTTAAATCTTCCATCTCACAGATATTCAACACCTCCCCTATCCAGTCCCTCACCGTCGGGGTACTTTTCTGCTTCCAAAACCTGGGGATCACTTGCTTGGCTGCATTTGATAAATGAACTCTCAAGGTTTTCTTGTATTTTCCAACTGGGCGTTCTGTCAGGTGTAATAGTACCTGGGCTGGGTCATCTTGGATTTGGGCCCCTGTGACCTGCGAGATGATGGGTATCACTTCTCTCCAGTATTCCTGGATCTTGGGGCAGGTCCAAAATATGTGGAACATTGAGCCCCCCCAGTATCACACCTCCAGCACTGCGGATTTACAGAAGCGTACATCTTGCTAAGTCTGTCAGGCGTGTAATACCAACGTGTTAGGATTTTATAATTAGTTTCCTGGACCCTTGTCGCCACTGAAGACTTGTGTGCCAATGTTGCTATGGCCTCTGTATTTTACCTATTCTACTCACTATGCCATGCTCCTGCACCATTCCATCCATTACAATTGACAGATTTGAATGTGTTTGAGATTGGTGGGTGTGGCGGCTATTGTTCATTAATATTGGTGCTGGATTTAAAACTTTGTAAACTGTGAGTAAACTGATTTTGCGTACAAGCTTTATTGTGCTATTTAACATAAAATGTTTGAATTTCTTAACCATTTTATTTTATTGTGACCTGTCGACTGATTACCAGATCACTTAATTGGCATTAAACATAATTATTGCAAACAAAATAAACAATGATATCAAGTTAAACTTTTTTAGGCATATAAACATAAAAAGCTACATTTTAAGCTGACCACATACATGGAAACTGTTGTACAATGTTACCTAATACATGTTTAGCAGCTCTGATACTACATAGAATTCCTTGCTACTTTGGAAAGTGCTAACCACACTCTTTAAAATGAGCTTGTCCTCTCCTGTTAATTCACTGTACCCTAATCTGTGAAAATCATGTGTGATAGCCAGCAATGAGTGATTAACATTCCCTTGGGAAAACCACTCCTATATGTCCTCTGTTTCCAAAGAATTATTCAGACCTGCGTAAAAGAAAACCCAGTTATCATTAATTAAGTTCAATTGAATGTGTTTAATTTTTAAATATTTACTGGATTATAAAATTAACCAAATGGTTTAACAGCCCGGTGTTGCTGTGGGAGAGAGTGTGTGAGTACATTTTCTTTTTAATTTGGGTTAAGCACAGTATATATACACTGCTCTCTCAAGGTTGGGCAAATAGTAGGGGATAGTGAGTGTATGTGGGATGTTTAGGGAGGGCAGCAGGTTGAGGTGGTGGAGGTGGAAGAAAGTAGGTTAGCTGAGGGGTGCAGGGCAGTGGAAGGAAGTTGGTTAGGTTGGGGGTGCAGTCCAGTGTAGGGGAGGGTGGTGAAGTGAGGGGTGCAAGCTAGCAGATGGGAGGGTGGTGCTCTCACAACAAGCTTTGATTCTTTAAAAGCATAGGGTATGTGCAGCCAAACACAAGTGCTGCCCTGATTTCCTGTCTCTCCATGGCCCGCCTGCTTGATCTTGCCAGTTTTACTTTCACTTATTACTGGGAGGCATAGAAGGACTGAGGGTAAGCGGGAGGCATGAAAAGGCTTCAGGATCAGAGGGAGGCCTGGAACTGCTGCAGGATCACCAGGAGGCATGGAAGGGCTACAGGATAACCATAAGGCATGGACGGCCTGAAAGATCACCAGGAGGCATGGAAGGGCTGGATCACAGGGAGGCATGGAGGGGCTGCAGTATCAATGAGAGGCATGGAAGGGCAGGATCACGGGGAGGCATGGAAGGACTGCAGGATCACTGGGAGGCTTGAAGGGCTGCAGGATCATTGGGAGGCATGGAGGGGCTGCAGGATCACCAGGAGGCATGGAAGGGCTACAGGATAACCAGAAGGCATGGACGGCCTGAAAGATCACCAGGAGGCATGGAAGGGCTGGATCACAGGGAGGAATGGAGGGGCTGCAGTATCATCAAGAGGCATGGAAGGGCAGGATCACGGGGAGGCATGGAAGGACTGCAGGATCACTGGGAGGCTTGAAGGGCTGCAGGATCATGGGGAGGCATGGAAGGGCTGCAGGATAATAGGAAGGCGTTGAGGGGCAGCAAGATCACTGAGAATGCACGCTAAACACTGACATGCTGAAATAGCAACATTAGAGGGTTGACAGATCTACTGTATACATTTTTTCCTTTACTGTTATGTATGCTGGGTGGGAGGGGAGGCATGGAAGGGCTGCAGGATCATGGGGAGGCATAGAGGGGCTGCTGGATCACAGGAGGCACCTCAATCACTAAGGAATAGCCCACACCAGCCCATGAAACAGCCTTTGAGTCAATTTTCCAACTTTTGTTTTGTGTTGTGTTATGTTATGTTACTTTTGGTCCCTTTAAATCAGGGTGGCACATGTTAAGGAGCTGAAACAACTCCTAAACCATGGGGTGGCACATGTTAAGGATCTGAAACTCCTAACCTTTGGGGTGGCACATGTTAAGGAGCTGAAAATCCTAAACCCTTCATCCAATTTTAATGCAGATACCCTGGAATGAAAGCTGAAGGTCTGGACTTTATGTCCATGTCCATTATATAACTATTGCCTTGATTCAGAGCCTCTCTCGCACGTATTCACGGCAGTGGGAACAACGTTAAAGGCCCACATTCAGTCTCTTTTCTATGTCCGGTGATTCAGAGCCTGATATTCGTGGCTGAGTTGTCCTTTTTGCAGGAATTTACAGTTTACGTATGACAAACCGAGTGATCATTGTATAAATACACCTCAAGGCGTCTGTGCATCCGGATTTTTACGAGCTTTGCCTGCGCTTGTGTGTGATTCAGAGCCTTGATTTGTGGGTTTTTGGACCTATAAAAGCCATAGGTTTCCAGTTCAAACTTGCTCCATCTTTTTGCTAGCGGAAAACTTGGACAGTCTTTTGTTGTTTGTGAAAATACAGACTACATCCTCTGCACCTACAATGGAGCCCCTTGACGAGTTCTGTGAAGAGTACGAGCACCTGCAGCAGTGGCGGCTGTTAACCAGCTACCTTAGGCATATCCGCAGTCGCCTGGATATTGATCTGATGACCGATCAACAGGTGTTTGAATTGCTCAGACTGAATTGTCTTTCTCATGAGAAGCCTTACTCAGAATTGTGGCCATGATTGGCACCCACCACAACAAAGCATGCAGTTGGAGGTATGACCAAATTGCTTGGCTGCCTTTAATTTTTAGTGAATGGCTCCTTCCAGAGGCTAGGGGCCCTGTCAGTTGGCAGCACCCTGACTAAATTTCTCAATGGCATGGCTGTCCTGCAGGAGAAATATATATCTTTCCCTGACAGCAAGTGTCATGGGTGCCATTGATTGTACGCATGTGGCACTGGTTCCCCCAACTGCTCAGAAGTATATTTTTCAGTATGTTTAGGTCCACATAGCTCCTTTTTGTAGTCCACTCTCTTCTCTTGAGGGTAGCCTAGTTTCCCCTCCCCCCAAACAGCTTTTCTGTGTCTCAGTCTGTTTAGGTGCACATAGCTCCTTCTTGTAGGCCACTCTCCTCTCTTGAGTCTAGTCTAGCTTCCCCTCCCCCAAACAGCTTCCTTGTGTCCCATTTGGCCCTTGTTTTACTGTAGTTTAGCTGTTCATTTGTTGTTGCTATGTTACAATTAAGCTATCTTTTCAGCAACTGCAAGGTGAGCTTTTCAGTGTTTGGCCAGCTTCCCTGGCTCCTCCCACAATGCTTTTACATTGAGGAGTTCAGGTTTATACGCCCGTTTTAAGAGTGGCGAGCTGACTGGCAGTTGGCTTGTGGGTAAGTCTGTTTATTGCTGGAGTGGATCTGCCTGTTTATTTTTAATGTAGCATTTGCAATGTTTTTTTCAGATCTGTTATGTGCCCCTTTTTGTAAAAGGTCCAAGTTTCTTGTGTTAGCCAATTGCTTTTCCTTCTCTCCATCACTTCAACTATGATCATGCCCCTTTTGAATGTCCCCTTCTCCCTGTTGCAGCTACAATTGCTTATTCTGAGCATCCTGTCTTACCTTTTGCTTCTTTGACTCTACTCTTTTGTGATACTTACTATTTGGTCTAGGCTGTTTTGGTGTTGTGTTGTCTGTTAGTAATTTTATTTTCAATTTTCTTTTAGGTGATTCAGGTTATCTGTTACTACTCTGGAACCTGACACCTGGCCAGGAGGCATATAATGTGGCCCAATTAAGTGATTAAATGACATCCGAACAAACTTCTTATTTTTGGTATTTATTCTCTATCTAAACGTTAATGGTCACAAGTTGTTGGGTTATGAAACAACCGTGGATGGAGGTCAGAAAACTGATACATAAGAATGTGCCTATCCAGCGTAAGTAAAACTTTGGGACCCCCCACAACCCAAAGTCCAGCATGCCAGGTTAGGGGGATGTAGCCTGCCTTTGGGTGTTTGCAGCTTGCTGTGCCTCAAGCCTCCCCAGCCTTCGAAGGTCAACCTAGTTTCCCTCCAGGCTTTGAAGGGGAACCTGGTTGGCCTCCACTAGAGCTCTAACCAGCATCTCCATCTGCTTGTGGTGACACTGCTGCTCCACAACCACTGCAGCCAGGTCTTTAAGGAGCAAGCTGGCACACCTTCGCACTACTTTAAAATACCTATTGGCATTTTGCCTAAAACTGGTGCTGTTGGTCTGCCAGTTTACCTCCATGATTTGGCACTACCTTACCAAAGACAGGTGATGTCTGACTGCAGGCTGGGGCTGTCTTCCTCCTGGCGCTCTGTGGAGCTGTTGGGTCTGCTACTGGAAGATTGAAGCTGGAGCTACAGGGAGGATTCGTGATGGCCAGTGTCCATGGTGGCAGCAGCTGGGGGAGGTTTCCAGATAATATTGGGGGTCTCATTCAAATGTTCACAGTGCCTCATTATTTCATCCAGGAGAGGTGCCGTCTATGTGGAGAAAGGTCAACATTAGTGTAAGTTCAATGTTACCACACAGCCTCCAGGGCCCCAAACTTTACCCTGGTTTCATCCTCATCATCCACCCTGCCCTTTGCCTAGAAAGCTCACTCTTTTACCTTATCACTGTCCGGGCTCTGCTCCCTTGGTGGCTGGCTGGTGGGTGGGCACGATCTTAATGTTCTGTTGTGGTAGCCAAACCAGAGGTGCCACCTGTAGCTTCAGGTGGTGGGTCTTACGGGCGAGGTGCTGCTGGCTGGGGTGTTGCTGCAAAGTCAAGGTAAATGCACTAGTAGTTTCCTAGTAACCGTATTTGTGGCCCTTCAAAATCCCTATAAGGGATACACACTGGGCCCCATATCGACATGTGTCCCAAAATTGTAGTTTGCTCACACCCATGTTAGGGGTTACATGTAAAGGTTGCCTAATACCCTTGGTGTGTCTAGTCACACAACAAATGTTGCGGGAATTTAGGTTGGTGGGTGGCATGTTGCCCTACTCCCCCCTGTGCCAAGCTAAAATTTGCTAACAAGTCTTACCACTGGTGGGCACATGCCATCTATCGGTGTCCATGGTGCCCAACACCCCCTGGTAGGTTTTGGGGTGGAGCATTCCCAACACCCGCTCCTTAGCATGGGTAAAAAAGTTTTGGGGAGTCCGCCACCAGTTTTCAAGCTACGTAAAAATAAAGGAAAAGTGTGGCTTTAGTGAGTTGTCCAATGTTTCCTGTACAAGCAGCCCTCTGGATATTCAGCACTTACCCCTCAGCATGTCTGGTTCCACCGAACCACCAACTTCAGGTCTTCCCACTTTTTTCTTGGCCTGGGCACTATCCTTGGGTTCTGTCTCCAACCATAACTGCTCCTGCAACGCTTTGGGGGTTGAGTGGGACCGGGATCCAGCCAATCAATCATAATTCTTCGCAACATAATCAAGTGGAATCTCCAGCTTGGCATCATTAAATCGCCCACTCAACTTGTCCCTTGTTAGTTTGTTCACAGGGTGAGTTGCCGATGCTGTGGTCTGCTGGGTGGTGTCTTGGCTGAAGGGGGAGTCACTATGGCCACTCTCATGCCCAGAATGGATGGATTCTATTCTACTGGCTGGGGAAAAAGCAGGCCTGCATGGCGGCGCTGATCATCCTCCGCATGGGGCTCTGTGGTGGACTCCACAGTGGGGCACACACTGGGGACTATCCTGGGCTCCGCATAGTGTTCCGGTGTCCTGACCTTTGTTTGTTCTGTGGTGGGCTGTGCTGGGATGCTCAAGAGCCCTGGTTTCCAGACTCCCGCTGCTGATGACTTAAACTGCTACGGGTGACCCGCTCAGACTGGCTAATGTGGGTATCAGCAGGGAAGTGCCTGTGGGATGAATGGCGGGTCCTGGGGCTGTGGTGACGTCTATGGTGTGGCATAGTGATCTCCTAAGTCAGCAGGGACAAGCAAAGCCCTCAGCTGTGTTGTTTTATTGAGTGGGTAATTGTATTGGAAAAAAAAATTACAGCCCCTCAAAGGTGCAAGCAACCTATAGGCTACATGTGTGTATGCAGGCAAGCACACTTCCGAGGTCTGTCAAGGCGCAACGGCACTCAGCGCCTCGGTGCAGGGATGTGCCGCATAGATGACATCCAATGAAGACCAACATGGCACCCATCGTCTTCACCTGTGAGCAGCAGGGTTGATGGTAAGTCCCACTTTCATGCCATTCCCCTACACATGTGTGCCTCATTACACTCCTACCAAGGTGCAAACAGAGGACAGTGGCCGCAAACTACGAGCGAAGGCATATGACACCACTGTAATAGCAGAGGCCTGGCCTTCCAACATTACAGGGCCACATTACTTTGCTGCCACTGTCATATGGACTATTCTGCCATGTTTGTATGTGACGCAGGGGGGCCTAAGTGATTTAGGTTTAACATTTCTATTTAATCAGCTACTATTGTGGAATGGGAAAGATGGCTTTGCCTTGTTGCTGGCCGTGGTCAGAGAGCCCTATCTGATAATAGTCGCAGATTTTAGGCTTGCATTTTGGTCTAAGTGCATCTGCGTTTTCAATCCGCTACTATTATGGTATGGGAGAGCTTGAGTACTAAGCATTGGCATACACTAGCATAAAGGAGGGGCATGCATGCGTTGCTAAAGGAGACCCTAATAAGTTAACAAGTTAACAATGCAAATCTGTTTGTTGTTTGCAGACTTTCATGGATCAGAGGTACGACTTCAAGCCCAACACACATGAAACATTGTCAGAGGAAGTGGCAGCCCATGTGAGTGGTCAAGGGTTGTCGCCTTACACCTTCATCTAAATAATGCATCATGGGTCGGATCTCAAACTGTGAAAGTGGCCCTGGGTATGCAAGTTCTACAGCCAGAACTTCCCAGGTAAGTGGATGTGCAACAGAGAAGGTGAGCTATCAGGGTTATGAGTAACATGTATGACAAATTAATATTTTCTTTTGTAGCTGGGGAGTTCTGGCTGTGGATAAAACCCACCCAGTGGCCAGGGGTCCGACCAGTGGTGCCAAGAAGACAGGGTGTGGGTGTAAGGCGGAAGCCCAGAACCCTGCCAACCCCCCTTTTTCTCCTCTGAAGCAGCACCACCACCACCATCCATGGAGGCCGTTGAAGAGGAGGATGTGTGGGATTCCTGCACACTCCACTGGGCCAATACCCCAAAAAACACACAGGTTGTGCTGCATGTATTTTGTTAATAACATGTTTGCTAAGTGCTGGAGTGTTGTGCTTCTCTGTCCCTACAGATTTATCAGAGCATGAGTAGGCAGCGATGGGGTCACCCCAGACAGAAGCGGCACAAGTATCAGGTGCGTGTGAAGGCAGTGAAGCAGAACAATACTCAAGCATGACACAAACAACAAATGGCCATAAATACTAACTCATGTTAGGAGGGTGGCCCCCTAAAAGTATGTGTCAACCAGTCTGGGTGAGTATGTCAAAATGTGCATGCATGTACAGACACACATGTGGGAAAACAAGTGCTAATATTCATTTTTTTCTCTTTGCAGGTGCCATGTTGGTCCCACAAATTAGGTTACTTTCAAATTTTAACAGTTCTGTTTTTATGAAAAAATATATTTTTATATGTTTTTAGCAAACAAAATTTTGATTTAAAAATTGTCTTAAAGTTGGACTGGGAGAGGCAGCACAAAAATCTAATTCTGGCATATTCAAAACCATCCGCGAAAGTAAGGGAGAATAACATGTCCTTAACAATGGCACAAGCAGGGTCCCCTCTCCCCTCTGATTTTTGCGCTGTAACTGGAGCTGTTTCTATGAAAAGTGAACCTATCTCCTGGCATTAAGGGGCTGACCATTGGTAAAAAGGAGCATAAAGTCACGGTTTACTGTTTATGGTCCTTCCACGTCCTCTTTGGTTGAGGCGTGAAGCGTATCATGCAGTCCCGTTTCTGCATGCATTTGCATGCTCGGAGGCTTGTGCGCTAAACTACGCATCAGGAACTATTGCATGGACATGGTACTTGCATATGGGCAGTGTGAAATATGTGCATTGTGCATGTGCAGAAGCTTATGCCTGCGCACAGTTGTGCGTGCCAAATTGAGCATTTAAGAATGCCTAAGACAGCGGGAAGATGCCAGCTGATGTTCTTTGAGTGATGCCAACCATCCTTGTTCCTGATCCCTGTTCCTGATGATGGCCTTGGCCTGTTTGACTACCAGCTTTGGTTTCTGATCCCGGCTTGGCTCCCTATCCCGATTTGTCTGACTACCTGCTCTAGCTCCTGCCCCGGCTTGGCTGACTACTTGCTCCAGTTTTTGTTCCCATCTGTCCCCTGGTATCCTGCTCACCATGCCTGTGACAGTTTGGGACCCTGGTTGTGGCTGCAGCTCAGCCTGTCCTCCCTTGTGGGGGGCTGTCCAGTGAAGACCAGGCCCTCCAGCTGATTTTCCACTCCTGAACCTACACACGTTGGCACGCTCATGTTCCAGTACCTCTTGTTCCAGTGTCTCCTGCTCCAATGCTTACCTGTTCCACTATCCACTGGCTCCAGTATCACCTGTTTCATCACTCACCTGTTCCAGTGGCCAACTGTTCCAGTAATGACTGGTTCAAGTAGCACCTGTGCCAGTACTCACCTGTTCCAGTGGCCGCCTGTTCCAGTACTCACCAGTTCCAGTAGCACCCATTCCAGTACTCGCTTGTTCCAGTGTTCATCGTTTCCAGATTCCAACACTCCGGCTTCTCTTGCTGTCATGCCATCCCTGTTACTAATTCAGCAGATGCCATTGGTGGTGGTTGAGACTCAGCAATGGCCAAGTCACACCCAGGTACGTGACTTGACGATATTGGGAAGCTTTCTAATCTCAAAATTAATTATAACAAGTCCTCGGCGATTAATTTTTTTCTTCCACAAAAAATAGCAGAGTTGCAATCCAGCAGGATACTAAAAGCATTAATAGGCATCCAGCTCACCACCACTTTTACAGGCCTATTCTACATGAACTTTCCACTGCTTTGGCAAAAACTAAAGTGGGACCTAGTTAATTTGCATAAAATTAAGCTCTTCTGGCTGGGGAGAATAACCATCTTGAAAAGGAACCTCCTTCCCAGACAGCTCTATTTAATCCAGTGTATCCCGATAACCCTGCTGATGACATATGGAAGACCTTCTCGAAATTCATCGGGGCCAGCAAGCCCACATGCACCAAAAGAGACATTATAATCTTGCCAAAGTCCAGAGTTGGTTTGGGAATGCCATGCATCAGCACATACTATAGTGCAGCCCAACAGAATAGTGGACTGGCACACAAATGGGAAAAAAGTGGGTTTGAGAATTAGATTGCTGAGCAGAGACTCACCTAAATAAGTGTCTTTGGTCTAAATAAAAAACCGAAGGAGTTAATAAAGCACCCCCACATTGGTGCCGCATTGGATATTCTACATCGGATAGGCAGGACGCATAAAGATATTACTAGTTCTCCAGGACCACTGACGCCAATCAGGCACAATGCGACCTTTCCTCCAGGAATGGTCGGTTCATTCCTCAGGGAGTGGTCAAGACATGGACCAAAAGTATTCCACTTTTATAGCAACCAGACAGTAAAGGGAAAAAAAGGAAATTGAGGAATTGTATGGTATTTCCATAAGTTTTACAACCTACTTTCCAATTAGGCATTTTTTGAACTCTGAGTCCATCCGCAAGAGTGGAAGATGAGATCTGACAGAATTTGAGAGGGCCTGTATGGGTGAAGGACCCAAAAAATCACCTATTGTCCTGGACATATGTCCTACTGATAAGAGTGGCTGAGGAGACGGAGAGACCGTGGGAGAAAATGTAGGCAGCAGATATCGACTCACCAATCTCTGAAGAAGGATGAGATAAAATGTACAAATTAGCACATAGACGTACCATTAATAGCTTGATGCAAGAAATAAATTATAAACGTATTACCAGATGGTACAGGATCCAGTGTGCTGCACTCCTGTCTGTCCCGGATAGGTGTTGTAGATGCGGGGTGGAGAGAAGCTCCATCTTACACATCTGGTGGATCTGCCCAGAAATACAACACTTATGGAAGGTGCACAAAAATCATGGGCTTTTGCCTTATCTGGGATCATGCTGCTTATTTATTGCATTTGTCCAAAGATAATAACTATAAGGGGTCTGCGGGAATCCTCATGGTGAATGCGGCCATAGCTTTGATTCCTAGATACGGGAGATTTCCAACCACTCCAACAATAAAAGAGTGGTTCAGTCAAATAAACCACATAGGAGAAATAGAGAAGGTAGTCTGTCTCAAACAGAATAGAATAAAGGCATATAGGAAGAAATGGACTGTATTCAGAGAGACTGACTACTACAAGAAAGAGGCACTGATTTAGGCTTTTATTAGCAATAGGCTTTTATTGGTCAAATCAGGATTAGACTAGAGACTCTTCTGCCCCCCCTTCTAACCTCCCCCTTCACACGTTTTCCCCTGCCTCCTCACCTCTTCTTTCCCAGTATTTCTTCTTCTCTGTTCTGACTCTTATAATCTTCTGCTCTTAATTTAGAGGTGGCAACACAGGCAGTCAAAGCTTTCTGTTTCTGGAGGCTTATGACTCATGGGTGACCATAGGTCTTTAACCACTCTGCTGAACCAAGGAAAATAAGATAAACAAAATATTTTTTGAAAAATCATAATGTCTTAATTGATTAGAGAAGATAGCATTTTAAATATATAAATCATACATTATTTTAAAGAAGGCTTATACTACAAAAAAAAAACTCTCATTCCCACTCCTACTAACCGCTAATATCAGGTTACCATAAGAAATGTGAATCTGGTCCATGTCAGCACTTTCTTTTGCACAAAGTTTTGCACTGTTCTATTGGTATAGAAGTGTCATTTGCTGGTCCTTGTGCTGTATTGTCTGACAGAAGAAAGGATTACTAGTGCAGACCAGGATGGCATATTTTTTATAGGTTTGTTACCTTTACCAAGCTCAGGTAGATATTTGCCTCTAAGGTAAAACAAAACCAAAGTCCAAATTGACATGTAATGTAGGACAACTAAGAAAAAATAGTACCTACTCAATATACATTTGACTTGTGTTTAATCCCCCTTCAATCGCTATGAAAGTCAATAAATGAAAAATTGTGGACATATGTTTTGGCATTTTCTAGGAGACATCGAGATTGATTCGGAGAACGGTAAGATAAAACACTTAATAATAATACTTTATTTAGCTTATACATAAGTATACATTTTTTCGTATACATTTTTAAAAGCAGACCTCCAGTCAAAAAGCTTAGAAAATTGCCCCCCTGGAGCCCCCCTCTTGGCAATTAGTGACATAAGCTTTTTGAGAGGACCTAATCTCTTGCAGATAACATGCATATTCTGAGCTCTTGAACTACATAGAATCTGCCATCTTAATTTATGTTTTTTAATCAGATACAATTTTTATTTAACGAAAAAATGCCTGACCAGTTTTCAATGATAAAATTAATTAATATTAATTATTTTATCAATTAAACTGTCAGTGGGGATTGTAATCCATAGCTCAGAGGCTGTGCTGTGCGGCCACTGGCCCTGCCAGTTACAAGCCCTTATGCCCTTTGGTGGGTACCCCTGGAGAAACCATGGACCCCTTACCAGTTCATCCCAAGTGTAAAAGAAAAAAGAGACCACACAAAAACGTTCTCAATTTTATTCCTCACTGGCCCCAACTTCTATCTTCATTCTATCGCCGGGAGTCTTCCTCTTTTTCCTCCACCGGGGTTCCCCAGCACTCTCTGCTGGTCTTCAGGACTCTTCTTTGCCCCCTTCTGCTGTCTTCTTGCATAGGGCATCAGAAGCTGACACCTGAGCCACCACTTGAATGAAGGGGGAACATAAGTTCCCAGAAAAAACATCTTCTAGGCCCCTCACCTCCTATGACATCATTAGTGACATGGGAGAGATTCCATGGAGGCCTGCCTCCTAGTATAAAAGGCAGCACCCTCGGCCCTCACTTCAGACTTATGCACCCCCTTCATCTGTGTCAAGCCCCAAAGACCAGTGGAGAGTGACTGGGGACCCGCCGAGCCTGGTGATGGAATGAAAAAATGACGGCCCAATGAATAATAAAATTGAGAGTAATAATGTTTTTTTGTGTGGGCTTTTTTTCTTTTACACTTGGGGTGAACTGGTAAGGGTCCAGGTTGGCTTTGTCAGTCTAAAAATGAAGAGAATTAAAGTGAAAATCTCTTAGTCTCTTATTAACCCCCCTCCCCTGCCCCCTCCCCAGACATTGAGCCAGGAGAGAAGTGTTTAAAAAAACACTATACAGTTTAACTGGAATATAGCTGTGTTTACCTGGTGTTCCTGGCTCTGGTAGCCGCCATCTTGGAGAAGCTGCACAGAACCAAACCAGAGTCTATTCATCTAAGGGCTTTATTCATGAAGGGATAGTGACAGGTAGCACCTTGTAAGCGACAGGTAGCGGCAGGTGAATGCCGGCCACGGTACGCAATTCCACATTTATGAAGCCAATTATGGTGAGCGACTGGAACAACACCATGTAGCGTACGATTCATCATTATCCCAGGCTCAGCAGAGCGGCACGTCTTACCTGTCGCTATCTGCCGCTCTCCCATACATTTCATTGGACGTTCCCTATAATCCCTTTCCTGATCCCATTTTTTTTAATAAAAACTCAAATCTTTCTGACATGTATCCTGGCCTATAAAATTACATTTTTTGAAAACTTTTTTGATTTATAATATTTTTATGCAGAATTGTCCTTACATGTCTGGTATTAAAGTGTTCATGTTACAATGTAATAACAATGTAATTCCATGTGTTTTCGCTTTGTTACTAGTGGATACATGTTCAAAAACAGACTTTAATCACATAGCTTCTGGCACCGTGGGCTACAGCGACCCGATTTTGAGCGCCGGAACTGTGTGAGGCTTTTTTTTTATTAATATGGTGTGAGTCGGTCGCACTGAGCTGGCGCTACTGTTTGCTCCCATACAGCGCTGTACTGGTGTTAGAGCGACTCACACAATATATTCATCAATGCCGGCCAGCGACTGAGACGCTCTGAAACAGCGAACCATGGCTTAGCACAGCAACTACTAGCGGTTGCTCTCAATGCCTCGCTACAGACGCTCATCTGTCGGTACCTGGCGCTAGTAATGAATCAGCCTGTAAACTGATAAGTCCACCCAGCTGTTCTTCCCATTGCTTGATATTATTTTTAAGAGTTGGTAAATAGTGAGATGCAGAAGGGTTCTGGATCTGAAATGGGGAAAGAACATTGACCCTACAGTTAAGAAAGCCCAACAAAAACTTTTTTTTACTGCGCCATATGAGGATATCAGTGACCAAAGTATAGTGTTAATTCTGAAGTTATAGAGTTGATTATGTGTGCTTCCTTCACAGTATTGTATGGATGCATCTTTCTTCAACACTCTATTTAATGCATTGGTGGATCGTGTTATCTTGAAATCTTCAAGGCTTTTCAGTGGCTTCACACAGTGGGACATCGCAATTCTGGATGCGGAAACAAAACTCGGGATAGTCAAAATCCAGGGTCTTGTTACACTTTAATACTTTATATAGCTTATACATAAGTATAATTTTTTTAGAATACATTTTGAAAACAGACCTCCAGTCAAAAAACTAAAGCTTAGTAAATTGCTCCCCTGAAGCCCCCCTCTTGGCAATTAGTGATGTAAGCTTTTTGAGAGGACTGAACCACATGCAGATATTGTGGAATAACATGCATATTCTGTGCCCTTAAACTACATTTTAATTTACACCTGAGAGCCCTACTTCTGAAAAACTAAATATTTCCTCAAATCCCTGGGCAATCATCCCTTATTTCTAGCCAGACGTAGAAATCCATGAGCTGCAATGACTCATCATTGCTCTTCTCACAGCTGAGAGCTCCTAGATTCATTTTAGATAAATTAATTACACTGTCTGAATGCTCAGTGGCTGACACACATTAAGATAACACAAAGAAACAGTGTAACAGCTCCCCCTCACACAAAAGTCCCTCAGCATCTGATGTGTAAGAAGGACTGTCAGGAGTGTAGTAAGATGGCAGCACCCATGAAGCTATTCCTCAATGAAGCTATTCCACAACATTTGCATGGGATTAAGCCCTCTCTGCCACTGATCAGCAGAGGGTCTGTTACTAAATAGAGGTCTGCTTTAAGTATACTTTTTTTAAATGTAATATATATATATATATATATATATATATATATATATATATATATCCCCACATATGTATTATATGTCATATGCCTTTTCCTGGAAAAAATATATGTGTCTGTATTATTTACATGCTTGGAGAGTCTAACTTTAACAACACCTTAAAAGATGTTAAACTCTTCAAAATAATAGATATGCAGCAATCAACACATTCATTCCAAAAATAAGTGACAATTGATATTTAACTAGGAAAATGGATTGCAAGCAAGAGAACAACACTATCAATGAAGCAATTCATTACGGAAACAACAGAGTGTCTTATTACTTATTAGTTAAAACAACCTGGCCCCACAGCACTTGGAATAATTGTCATTGCTCTGGGGATAGATATAATATGAATTCTGACACACTGAAATGATCGCATTATACATTGGTGTCCATAAATCGCTCAGACACTTGTTAGAGGCATTTGCTGTTGATATTGGCTGTACAGTAACTATTGAGCAGAGCATTTTGATGGGATTTCAAATGAAGGGAGCTATATTGTGGGAGAAGTCTACCCCTCACATGGAGAGCTTTCCACACTTTTGACTATCCATAGGGCATCAATAATCTAAATAAATGTTACCCAGCTGAAATAACAAACAATTGGTGTGCCACTCCTCTAAAAGAACACAGAAATGAACTGCCCCCCCAGGGCATGGGCCAAGTAAGGATGCGCAACCATCTGGATAATACACAAATTAAATACACTTTGGGGGTTATTTAAGAACAGATAGTGCCAGATAGTGCCTCATAGCGGCAGGCAGCGTCTGGTGAACGCCGGGCTCTGTATGCAAAACCACATGCAAGAAAGCGAATCTGGTGAGCGCCGCTAACAGCGCCATGTAGCGTCACATGTGGCTCAGCGTACAGCAACGGTGCTCTAGGCTCAGAAGCGCCATGTAGTACCTGTTGCTCTGTAGCACTCTCCCATACATTTTAATGGGGCATCATTAGTCGTGTATAAATAGCATGTTTGGCAAATAAAATTTTTTTTTGTTGTTCAAATTATTGTGTGACCTCTCCTGGCTGCAAACAAACACTTTTATAAATTTTTTGGACTTTTTATATTTTTATGCAGAATTGTATTTGGAGGGCTGGCACTAAAGTGTTATTGTCCCACTGTTAAAACAATGTCATTCCATGTGTTTTCGCTTTGGTACTGGTGAATATGTGTTTAAAAACAGACTTTGATCACACAGTGTCTGGCACTCTATGCTACAGCGCCCAGCTTTAGAGCGCCGACGCTGTGTGTGTCTAGTGTTTTGTTAAAAATGGTGTAGAGGGCCGAGTGCACTGAGCTGGTGGTACCTGTAGCTGGCTTCATCGCTATACTGTTGTTACAGTGCCCAACACACATCACATTCATCAATGCTGGCCAGGTTACTAGAGCGACCGAGACGCTCTGTTACAGCGCCCAATACCCGCTTACAGCGTCTACTAGCGGCCGCTCTAAGCTCCACTATACAGACGCTAATCTGCCAATACCTGCCGTTAGTAGTGAATCAGCCTTTTTATTGCCAAACCACACATAAAACAAGCATATCACAGGACATATTTTTTGAAAAAAGGAATCCCTGCAGCTTGAACGCTCCACATTCATTACAAAAATAAAGTGCATATGAATAGTACAGCAACCATCATACAACAAATATAGCAAGTGAATCTCCAATCAAACAGCCTACAAGAAGAATAAAGTGAAAGTGCAACTGATAACATTAAAAATCTCCAACGCACATATAAAGTGCCAATACTGCAGATCTAAACCATAGTATTTATTTTTGATCACCGCTGTAAAATTGGAATGGTAAGGTTTTTTTTTCAGTTGGGTAAAATTAACCTCTCATTATCTAGCATTTTGAAATGGATTTGTAATATTAGGCAGTTTCATGATACAGCATCTTCAAGAAGCACAAAGTTAGTAGAATGATCTGTTTTGCTTTCTGTTGCTCATGGATTTTGGTTTGTTGTCATAGTAAAGGCAATGGCAAAGACCAAAAGACCCATTACTCAAAGGTAAAGGAAATATTTATGCAGCACCCAACACAAGAAACACAAAAGATAGATTTACCCATCATTCCTTGCAGTAGGAGGAGCCATGCAAATCATCTCTTTGTCTTGTGCCATCCAAGGCACCCAGAAAGTGTTTCAAATTTACACAGACAAAAATCATCCACTTGTGTATATGTGTGCATGTTTGGAGTGTGTGGGTCTAATCATTACAAGACTGGAAGTAGTTGGCTGTATGAGGGGTGACACTTGGTAAGTATCAAAACAGAATCGCAGGCCACCATGTGGCGAGACACATGTTAGGCTTAATATAGGGGGCTAAAGAGACCAAAATACCTTCTACTCAAGGAGGAAAAGAGGTACATTCTTAGAATGGAAAGTACACTGTGCTCAACACAAGGAATTATAGATTTACCCATCACTCCTTGCAGTGGGCAGAGCCATGCAAATAATCTCTTTATGTCATATCATCTTGTTACGTTAAAGAGACAAAACAGTAATAGAGGACTTTAAACTGTTGATGAATCAAACAACCAGAGTAAAGCTATAGGAATGTTACTACTATAAAATTGTGCAACCCAAAAGATATCCACCCTCTGAACAGAGTGAAAACAACAATTCTGACCTATATAGGCTTAGGTTTTGTGGGTTAGAAAATGGACCTGAATCTAAAACTCTGTTACAAAAATGACGGTCAGGCTGATTCATTACTAGTGCCAGGCAGATGAGCGTCTGTACAGCGGCGCTAAGAGCGAACGCTAGTGGTCGCTCTGATCGGCCATGAGTCGCTATTACAACCCCCCCCCGTCGCTATATTAACCTGTGCGCCATTCATGAATTTGATGTTTAGGTGCGTTTTTTTTATGTGTTAACGCTAAAATGTTATGTAAATGTTATATTGTCAATGATATCATTGGCAATATAATTTTTTGATTTGTTTTTGGTTATGTGTGTGTGTTGATGTAAATTACAGTTTATTGAATCAAATACCGACACAAATGTTAGAAAAAAGCAATAAAATATTTATTTTAAGTTTAAAAGTATGCCCAACATGGGCGTAAAACTGGTGCAAAGCCGCAACTCTAATTCCCCCCAGCCTATTGGGTTGATTCAAAGAAACATGTAACAGCTTGGATTTGGGTGCCGATCATCCTATTTTTCACGTCCGCTCGTGCGTTCGTATGAACTTGCGAGTGATTCAATAAGCAAATACGTTTCTATCCTAAAAGATACGTCCGTTCGTATGATATCTCCCGAACTTGCCTCAGTCAGTTGGCAATCGTAAAAATCACGTTCATGTGCTCACCTGTTGCGGCGGCAGCCTGTTTTTTCGGCTGCTTCCATCGTCCACCTCTTCCAATTACTTGCGTTTGCCTCTGGCTTTCATTGGTTTTTGGCCTCTTAGATTCGTGCGTTCGTATGTTTATAAGATCTTGCGCATGCGCACCCTCAACCAGAAACTTACCTAAACCCCTTAGCGCCTGCATCCAACTTCATTTCTCGGTCCCTCAAACTTACCTAAACCCCTTAGCGCTTGCATCCAACTTCATTTCTCGGTCCCTCAAACTTACCTAAACCCCTTAGCGCTTGCATCCAACTTCATTTATCGGCCCATAAAACTTACCTAAACCCTTTAGCGGCTGCATCCAACTTCATTTCTCGGTCCCTCAAACTTACCTAAACCCTTTAGCGGCTGCATCCAACTTCATTTCTCGGTCCCTCAAACTTACCTAAACCCTTTAGCGGCTGCATCCAACTTCATTTCTCGGTCCCTCAAACTTACCTAAACCCCGTAGCGCTTGCATCCAACTTCATTTCTCGGTCCCTCAAACTTACCTAAACCCCTTAGCGCTTGCATCCAACTTCATTTCTCGGTCCCTCAAACTTACCTAAACCCCGTAGCGCTTGCATCCAACTTCATTTCTCGGTCCCTCAAACTTACCTAAACCCCTTAGCGCTTGCATCCAACTTCATTTCTCGGTCCCTCAAACTTACCTAAACCTCTTAGCGCTTGCATCCAACTTCATTTCTCGGTCCCTCAAACTTACCTAAACCCTTTAGCGGCTGCATCCAACTTCATTTCTCGGTCCCTCAAACTTACCTAAACCCCTTAGCGCTTGCATCCAACTTCATTTCTCGGTCCCTCAAACTTACCTAAACCCCTTAGCGCTTGCATCCAACTTCATTTCTCGGTCCCTCAAACTTACCTAAACCCCGTAGCGGCTGCATCCAACTTCATTTCTCGGTCCCTCAAACTTACCTAAACCCCGTAGCGCTTGCATCCAACTTCATTTCTCGGTCCCTCAAACTTACCTAAACCCTTTAGCGGCTGCATCCAACTTCATTTCTCGGTCCCTCAAACTTACCTAAACCCCTTAGCGCTTGCATCCAACTTCATTTCTCGGTCCCTCAAACTTACCTAAACCCCGTAGCGCTTGCATCCAACTTCATTTCTCGGTCCCTCAAACTTACCTAAACCCTTTAGCGGCTGCATCCAACTTCATTTCTCGGTCCCTCAAACTTACCTAAACCCCTTAGCGCTTGCATCCAACTTCATTTCTCGGTCCCTCAAACTTACCTAAACCCTTTAGCGGCTGCATCCAACTTCATTTCTCGGTCCCTCAAACTTACCTAAACCCCTTAGCGCTTGCATCCAACTTCATTTCTCGGTCCCTCAAACTTACCTAAACCCTTTAGCGGCTGCATCCAACTTCATTTCTCGGTTCCTCAAACTTACCTAAACCCCTTAGCGCCTGCATCCAACTTCATTTCTCGGTCCCTCAAACTTACCTAAACCCCGTAGCGGCTGCATCCAACTTCATTTCTCGGTCCCTCAAACTTACCTAAACCCCTTAGCGCCTGCATCCAACTTCATTTCTCGGTCCCTCAAACTTACCTAAACCCCTTAGCGCCTGCATCCAACTTCATTTCTCGGTCCCTCAAACTTACCTAAACCCCTTAGCGCCTGCATCCAACTTCATTTCTCGGTCCCTCAAACTTACCTAAACCCCGTAGCGGCTGCATCCAACTTCATTTCTCGGTCCCTCAAACTTACCTAAACCCCTTAGCGCCTGCATCCAACTTCATTTCTCGGTTCCTCAAACTTACCTAAACCCCTTAGCGCCTGCATCCAACTTCATTTCTCGGTCCCTCAAACTTACCTAAACCCTTTAGCGGCTGCATCCAACTTCATTTCTCGGTCCCTCAAACTTACCTAAACCCTTTAGCGGCTGCATCCAACTTCATTTCTCGGTCCCTCAAACTTACCTAAACCCCGTAGCGCTTGCATCCAACTTCATTTCTCGGTCCCTCAAACTTACCTAAACCCTTTAGCGGCTGCATCCAACTTCATTTCTCGGTTCCTCAAACTTACCTAAACCCCTTAGCGCCTGCATCCAACTTCATTTCTCGGTCCCTCAAACTTACCTAAACCCTTTAGCGGCTGCATCCAACTTCATTTCTCGGTCCCTCAAACTTACCTAAACCCTTTAGCGGCTGCATCCAACTTCATTTCTCGGTCCCTCAAACTTACCTAAACCCCGTAGCGCTTGCATCCAACTTCATTTCTCGGTCCCTCAAACTTACCTAAACCCCTTAGCGGCTGCATCCAACTTCATTTCTCGGTCCCTCAAACTTACCTAAACCCTTTAGCGCTTGCATCCAACTTCATTTCTCGGTCCCTCAAACTTACCTAAACCCTTTAGCGCTTGCATCCTTCTTCATTTCTCGGTCCCTCAAACTTACCTAAACCCTTTAGCGGCTGCATCCAACTTCATTTCTCGGTCCCTCAAACTTACCTAAACCCTTTAGCGCTTGCATCCAACTTCATTTCTCGGTCCCTCAAACTTACCTAAACCCTTTAGCGCTTGCATCCAACTTCATTTCTCGGTCCCTCAAACTTACCTAAACCCTTTAGCGCTTGCATCCAACTTCATTTCTCGGTCCCTCAAACTTACCTAAACCCTTTAGCGGCTGCATCCAACTTCATTTCTCGGTCCCTCAAACTTACCTAAACCCCGTAGCGCTTGCATCCAACTTCATTTCTCGGTCCCTCAAACTTACCTAAACCCCGTAGCGCTTGCATCCAACTTCATTTCTCGGTCCCTCAAACTTACCTAAACCCTTTAGCGGCTGCATCCAACTTCATTTCTCGGTCCCTCAAACTTACCTAAACCCCGTAGCGCTTGCATCCAACTTCATTTCTCGGTCCCTCAAACTTACCTAAACCCTTTAGCGGCTGCATCCAACTTCATTTCTCGGTCCCTCAAACTTACCTAAACCCCTTAGCGCTTGCATCCAACTTCATTTCTCGGTCCCTCAAACTTACCTAAACCCCGTAGCGCTTGCATCCAACTTCATTTCTCGGTCCCTCAAACTTACCTAAACCCTTTAGCGGCTGCATCCAACTTCATTTCTCGGTCCCTCAAACTTACCTAAACCCTTTAGCGGCTGCATCCAACTTCATTTCTCGGTCCCTCAAACTTACCTAAACCCCGTAGCGCTTGCATCCAACTTCATTTCTCGGTCCCTCAAACTTACCTAAACCCTTTAGCGGCTGCATCCAACTTCATTTCTCGGTCCCTCAAACTTACCTAAACCCCTTAGCGCTTGCATCCAACTTCATTTCTCGGTCCCTCAAACTTACCTAAACCCCTTAGCGCTTGCATCCAACTTCATTTCTCGGTCCCTCAAACTTACCTAAACCCCGTAGCGCTTGCATCCAACTTCATTTCTCGGTCCCTCAAACTTACCTAAACCCTTTAGCGGCTGCATCCAACTTCATTTCTCGGTCCCTCAAACTTACCTAAACCCTTTAGCGGCTGCATCCAACTTCATTTCTCGGTCCCTCAAACTTACCTAAACCCCTTAGCGCTTGCATCCAACTTCATTTCTCGGTCCCTCAAACTTACCTAAACCCTTTAGCGGCTGCATCCAACTTCATTTCTCGGTCCCTCAAACTTACCTAAACCCTTTAGCGGCTGCATCCAACTTCATTTCTCGGTCCCTCAAACTTACCTAAACCCCGTAGCGCTTGCATCCAACTTCATTTCTCGGTCCCTCAAACTTACCTAAACCCTTTAGCGGCTGCATCCAACTTCATTTCTCGGTCCCTCAAACTTACCTAAACCCTTTAGCAGCTGCATCCAACTTCATTTCTCGGTCCCTCAAACTTACCTAAACCCCGTAGCGCTTGCATCCAACTTCATTTCTCGGTCCCTCAAACTTACCTAAACCCCTTAGCGCTTGCATCCAACTTCATTTCTCGGTCCCTCAAACTTACCTAAACCCTTTAGCGGCTGCATCCAACTTCATTTCTCGGTCCCTCAAACTTACCTAAACCCTTTAGCGGCTGCATCCAACTTCATTTCTCGGTCCCTCAAACTTACCTAAACCCCGTAGCGCTTGCATCCAACTTCATTTCTCGGTCCCTCAAACTTACCTAAACCCCTTAGCGGCTGCATCCAACTTCATTTCTCGGTCCCTCAAACTTACCTAAACCCTTTAGCGCTTGCATCCAACTTCATTTCTCGGTCCCTCAAACTTACCTAAACCCTTTAGCGCTTGCATCCTTCTTCATTTCTCGGTCCCTCAAACTTACCTAAACCCTTTAGCGGCTGCATCCAACTTCATTTCTCGGTCCCTCAAACTTACCTAAACCCTTTAGCGCTTGCATCCAACTTCATTTCTCGGTCCCTCAAACTTACCTAAACCCTTTAGCGCTTGCATCCAACTTCATTTCTCGGTCCCTCAAACTTACCTAAACCCTTTAGCGCTTGCATCCAACTTCATTTCTCGGTCCCTCAAACTTACCTAAACCCTTTAGCGGCTGCATCCAACTTCATTTCTCGGTCCCTCAAACTTACCTAAACCCCGTAGCGCTTGCATCCAACTTCATTTCTCGGTCCCTCAAACTTACCTAAACCCCGTAGCGCTTGCATCCAACTTCATTTCTCGGTCCCTCAAACTTACCTAAACCCTTTAGCGGCTGCATCCAACTTCATTTCTCGGTCCCTCAAACTTACCTAAACCCCGTAGCGCTTGCATCCAACTTCATTTCTCGGTCCCTCAAACTTACCTAAACCCTTTAGCGGCTGCATCCAACTTCATTTCTCGGTCCCTCAAACTTACCTAAACCCCTTAGCGCTTGCATCCAACTTCATTTCTCGGTCCCTCAAACTTACCTAAACCCCGTAGCGCTTGCATCCAACTTCATTTCTCGGTCCCTCAAACTTACCTAAACCCTTTAGCGGCTGCATCCAACTTCATTTCTCGGTCCCTCAAACTTACCTAAACCCTTTAGCGGCTGCATCCAACTTCATTTCTCGGTCCCTCAAACTTACCTAAACCCCGTAGCGCTTGCATCCAACTTCATTTCTCGGTCCCTCAAACTTACCTAAACCCTTTAGCGGCTGCATCCAACTTCATTTCTCGGTCCCTCAAACTTACCTAAACCCTTTAGCAGCTGCATCCAACTTCATTTCTCGGTCCCTCAAACTTACCTAAACCCTTTAGCGGCTGCATCCAACTTCATTTCTCGGTCCCTCAAACTTACCTAAACCCTTTAGCGGCTGCATCCAACTTCATTTCTCGGTCCCTCAAACTTACCTAAACCCCGTAGCGCTTGCATCCAACTTCATTTCTCGGTCCCTCAAACTTACCTAAACCCTTTAGCGGCTGCATCCAACTTCATTTCTCGGTCCCTCAAACTTACCTAAACCCCTTAGCGCTTGCATCCAACTTCATTTCTCGGTCCCTCAAACTTACCTAAACCCCTTAGCGCTTGCATCCAACTTCATTTCTCGGTCCCTCAAACTTACCTAAACCCCGTAGCGCTTGCATCCAACTTCATTTCTCGGTCCCTCAAACTTACCTAAACCCTTTAGCGGCTGCATCCAACTTCATTTCTCGGTCCCTCAAACTTACCTAAACCCTTTAGCGGCTGCATCCAACTTCATTTCTCGGTCCCTCAAACTTACCTAAACCCCTTAGCGCTTGCATCCAACTTCATTTCTCGGTCCCTCAAACTTACCTAAACCCTTTAGCGGCTGCATCCAACTTCATTTCTCGGTCCCTCAAACTTACCTAAACCCTTTAGCGGCTGCATCCAACTTCATTTCTCGGTCCCTCAAACTTACCTAAACCCCGTAGCGCTTGCATCCAACTTCATTTCTCGGTCCCTCAAACTTACCTAAACCCTTTAGCGGCTGCATCCAACTTCATTTCTCGGTCCCTCAAACTTACCTAAACCCTTTAGCAGCTGCATCCAACTTCATTTCTCGGTCCCTCAAACTTACCTAAACCCCGTAGCGCTTGCATCCAACTTCATTTCTCGGTCCCTCAAACTTACCTAAACCCCTTAGCGCTTGCATCCAACTTCATTTCTCGGTCCCTCAAACTTACCTAAACCCTTTAGCGGCTGCATCCAACTTCATTTCTCGGTCCCTCAAACTTACCTAAACCCCTTAGCGCTTGCATCCAACTTCATTTCTCGGTCCCTCAAACTTACCTAAACCCTTTAGCGGCTGCATCCAACTTCATTTCTCGGTCCCTCAAACTTACCTAAACCCCGTAGCGGCTGCATCCAACTTCATTTCTCGGTCCCTCAAACTTACCTAAACCCTTTAGCGGCTGCATCCAACTTCATTTCTCGGTCCCTCAAACTTACCTAAACCCTTTAGCGGCTGCATCCAACTTCATTTCTCGGTCCCTCAAACTTACCTAAACCCTTTAGCGGCTGCATCCAACTTCATTTCTCGGTCCCTCAAACTTACCTAAACCTCTTAGCGCTTGCATCCAACTTCATTTCTCGGTCCCTCAAACTTACCTAAACCCTTTAGCGGCTGCATCCAACTTCATTTCTCGGTCCCTCAAACTTACCTAAACCCTTTAGCGCTTGCATCCAACTTCATTTCTCGGTCCCTCAAACTTACCTAAACCCTTTATCGGCTGCATCCAACTTCATTTCTCGGTCCCTCAAACTTACCTAAACTCCGTAGCGCTTGCATCCAACTTCATTTCTCGGTCCCTCAAACTTACCTAAACCCTTTAGCGGCTGCATCCAACTTCATTTCTCGGTCCCTCAAACTTACCTAAACCCTTTAGCGGCTGCATCCAACTTCATTTCTCGGTCCCTCAAACTTACCTAAACCCTTTAGCGGCTGCATCCAACTTCATTTCTCGGTCCCTCAAACTTACCTAAACCCCGTAGCGCTTGCATCCAACTTCATTTCTCGGTCCCTCAAACTTACCTAAACCCTTTAGCGGCTGCATCCAACTTCATTTCTCGGTCCCTCAAACTTACCTAAACCCTTTAGCGCTTGCATCCAACTTCATTTCTCGGTCCCTCAAACTTACCTAAACCCTTTAGCGCTTGCATCCAACTTCATTTCTCGGTCCCTCAAACTTACCTAAACCCTTTAGCGGCTGCATCCAACTTCATTTCTCGGTCCCTCAAACTTACCTAAACCCTTTAGCGGCTGCATCCAACTTCATTTCTCGGTCCCTCAAACTTACCTAAACCCCGTAGCGCTTGCATCCAACTTCATTTCTCGGTCCCTCAAACTTACCTAAACCCTTTAGCGGCTGCATCCAACTTCATTTCTCGGTCCCTCAAACTTACCTAAACCCTTTAGCGCTTGCATCCAACTTCATTTCTCGGTCCCTCAAACTTACCTAAACCCTTTAGCGGCTGCATCCAACTTCATTTCTCGGTCCCTCAAACTTACCTAAACCCCGTAGCGCTTGCATCCAACTTCATTTCTCGGTCCCTCAAACTTACCTAAACCCTTTAGCGGCTGCATCCAACTTCATTTCTCGGTCCCTCAAACTTACCTAAACCCTTTAGCGGCTGCATCCAACTTCATTTCTCGGTCCCTCAAACTTACCTAAACCCCTTAGCGCTTGCATCCAACTTCATTTCTCGGTCCCTCAAACTTACCTAAACCCCGTAGCGCTTGCATCCAACTTCATTTCTCGGTCCCTCAAACTTACCTAAACCCTTTAGCGGCTGCATCCAACTTCATTTCTCGGTCCCTCAAACTTACCTAAACCCTTTAGCGGCTGCATCCAACTTCATTTCTCGGTCCCTCAAACTTACCTAAACCCCTTAGCGCCTGCATCCAACTTCATTTCTCGGTCCCTCAAACTTACCTAAACCCCTTAGCGCTTGCATCCAACTTCATTTCTCGGTCCCTCAAACTTACCTAAACCCCGTAGCGCTTGCATCCAACTTCATTTCTCGGTCCCTCAAACTTACCTAAACCCCTTAGCGCCTGCATCCAACTTCATTTCTCGGTCCCTCAAACTTACCTAAACCCCTTAGCGCCTGCATCCAACTTCATTTCTCGGTCCCTCAAACTTACCTAAACCCCTTAGCGCCTGCATCCAACTTCATTTCTCGGTCCCTCAAACTTACCTAAACCCCTTAGCGCTTGCATCCAACTTCATTTCTCGGTCCCTCAAACTTACCTAAACCCCGTAGCGCTTGCATCCAACTTCATTTCTCGGTCCCTCAAACTTACCTAAACCCTTTAGCGGCTGCATCCAACTTCATTTCTCGGTCCCTCAAACTTACCTAAACCCCGTAGCGCTTGCATCCAACTTCATTTCTCGGTCCCTCAAACTTACCTAAACCCCTTAGCGCTTGCATCCAACTTCATTTCTCGGTCCCTCAAACTTACCTAAACCCCGTAGCGCTTGCATCCAACTTCATTTCTCGGTCCCTCAAACTTACCTAAACCCCTTAGCGCTTGCATCCAACTTCATTTCTCGGTCCCTCAAACTTACCTAAACCCCGTAGCGCTTGCATCCAACTTCATTTCTCGGTCCCTCAAACTTACCTAAACCCTTTAGCGGCTGCATCCAACTTCATTTCTCGGTCCCTCAAACTTACCTAAACCCCGTAGCGCTTGCATCCAACTTCATTTCTCGGTCCCTCAAACTTACCTAAACCCTTTAGCGGCTGCATCCAACTTCATTTCTCGGTGCCTCAAACTTACCTAAACCTCTTAGCGCCTGCATCCAACTTCCTTTCTCGGTCCCTAAAACGTAAGAAAATCACATAATGTACATATGTCTATATGTTTCTAAGCGTGTTGTTTCTGGTTTGTGTAATTTTTTGGGTGTGTGCATATTAGAAAAGACACATTTAGGAAGGCTTAAAATCTAATTTATTTACATTATTAGCTTTGTTTGGTTGTAAATAATTTTTAAAACCTCTTTTTTTTTTTTGGGTTGTTTTGTTTAATTTTTTTTTTTTTTAATTTTGTCTCGGTAAAACACATATAAGTTTTTTTTTTTTTAAACAGTAAAACACATAGAAATTTTTTTTTTTTTTCAACAGTAAAAAACATTTTTTGTTTTGTTTTAAACAAACATAATTTTTTTTTTTTTTAAAAATACATAAAAGGCTTTTAAAAATTTTGACATATTTAAAAACAAGTAAAACAAAGGAGCCAGGACCAAGGGCACTATTCATCATCCTCTTCTTCATCTGTTGGCCCCAACGTCGCCTGTATGGCCAGCAGCTCGGCCACCAACTCCTTCATTCTTTTTTTTTTGCCCGCCAAGGTTTGGGGGATCATCCCTGTAACCAATAGAGAAAGAAACATAAATAGGAGTCCCAGACCGGTTTGTATGCTGGAAATAGATTTAGGGTTAATCAAATACATGTAAATGCATGACATATGTCATTCTTCAAAGGGATACAGTTAATGCATTTCCCACAGGTAAGTGTTTAAACTCCTTAAACCGGACCTTCCACATTATTTAATGAAAACCAATAACTATTCACAAATGATTCTGCACCACCTCAAAGTTATTTAGGGTTTTTTGGGGATTACAGCGCCGCCATCTGGACTCTGAAGCATAACACTTAATGAGGAGTGGAGAGTTGGATAAAGTACAGGGGAGTAGGTTACAGTGGTGCGTTGGGAATCCCGAGCATAGCTGGGTTGAGGGAAAGGTCATCACTCACACAATGCATGGCAGCACCTTCCTTTTTTCAATATGTATCCCATGCTGCCTGTAAATATTGCGCATTCCATATTCCCCAATATTGGTTTTGTTCAGTCTAATAACATGCATTAGATGGGTGAAGGGTGTTTTTCCATGGTTCTAATCTGTAGGTACAGTGTGATGGCTAATTCTTTGGTTCTTAATACTAGTTAGGGTCCTCTTTAAGCTAACGAAGTGCCCACATGAAAGTGTGAACTACACATTGGCTACGCCTTTAGTTATGTGTGTGTTATTAGCTAACCAAACATTAATATGAATAATGGCATGGAGACTTACGGAGTTGGTGGCCGACAGATGGCTGGTTGGGGCCAACAGGCTGCCCTTGGTCCTGGCTCTGCTGTGAAGAAGTCCCTGGAGAAACATGTGACATTTGGTTAGTACTTGTAGAGAGTCACTATTCCCAACATATCTGGCTCCCAGTCTGGCTGACATCACTCACCTTCGCCAGGATCGACTTCAAGCATCTCTGCTGCCTCCTCCTCCACTATCTCACCCGCTCCAGAAGCTTCTACAAATACATAATAAAGGATAACTTAGTTTTTGGCCTGCCATGTATATCTTTGTGCCTATACATGAAGAGTGACATACCAGAGCCTTCCCCATGCGTGGCCAGGTATGACTCCACGCCCACGCGGCTTGGCCCCTCCTCTGTGGTAAGGTCCAGGGGCTGGTCTGAGGAGGCCACAGAGGAGGGGTAGGTCCGTCGCCCGGGAGATCCACCACCTTCACTCACAGATGCAGAGTCATGCAGCACTGGTCGGCCTGTACGTCTCCGGGTGCGGCGAATTCTGAAATCCATTTCCAACACTACCAAAGAAAAGTCATTATAAATAAAGGCATAACTTATACATTTGGAACATATACCATGCAATTGCTTTGTACTTACTTGGGAAATGGATTCCAAAAAACCTCCGCACCCGGGGCATGTGCAGACGTTTCAGGTCCGACCAATGCTGCATTATCTGGGTGTGAGTGAAGGTGGTGCTGGTCACACGGTGGATTTCCGCGATGATCTCCCGGGCGATGTCCCTTTTCTCGCACACATTGGGCGCGAAGTCATACCGGCGCTGAAGCATGATCTGAAAAACATAATGGACACAGAGCTTTTACTTTTACACACAGACCCATATGTGTTGCATCACAAGTTGAGAATTTAATGTCATTAACACACACATTGGCAGCCATTTTTGGGGAGTGCCTTAAAGAGGACGTTGACTGTGAATGACAGTCTGGTCTTATGTTATATGTATCACACACCATGTACATACAGATAATAGCCAACATCAAGAATCAGCCCACCTGCATCTATGGCATGTTAGGATGGTTTAAACATCCAAGATGTAGCCTAATGCTTAGGCTTTTGGACCACGTGTGTGGCTTCCCGTTGTGTTTTTATGGCTTAGGAAAACAGTGTTCCTCAAACATCCGCATCAAGGTCCGAGACAGGCCAGGTTTGCCAGCTCGCCCCGCTACTCCACAGGTTAATTAACTGTTGCTAAGCCGGAGCAATTGGCCGAATTAGGACATCAGCATAGAGAGTTGAAAACGTGGCCAGGCTCGGCCCTTGAGGATGAAGTGTGAGGAGCCAGTGATTAAACATTAAGAGACCCCAAACTAGTTCCAAACGCATCATTTACATTTAGGCCATCATTGACTATTAGATTAAAATGCACAGGCAGCCACTTACCAGCATGAGGATCTCTTCCTGTTGACGGGTGAAGATAGTGGGCGCCATCTTTATGCTTCTTCAAGGCAGCAGATAAGTGAAACCCCAGCGGTTTCCTGGTTCCGCTCGAACGTACGTTCGTACGAGCGCGTAGTCGTGCGCATAGGCGTCACACGCTGGGCTCATTATTTAAAGGTCCCTGCACCCAAAGCTCATTCTCTTTGAGCATTTGTGTACGATGGCACCGAAAAAGGCTATGAGCAAGCGACCCCAGCAAAGCAAGACCGCGGAGGGCCCCACAACAAGGTCCCAGCAAGGTCGGCGAAAACTGAGAGGCAAGACTCCCACCTCGGCCCCACCAAGGGACCCTGGACCCTCAGGTACCAAAAAAAGGGGCCCCAA
This sequence comes from Gastrophryne carolinensis, assembly GCA_027917425.1. Taxonomy (NCBI): domain Eukaryota; kingdom Metazoa; phylum Chordata; class Amphibia; order Anura; family Microhylidae; genus Gastrophryne; species Gastrophryne carolinensis. The sequence goes on from CM051236.1 coordinate 196,017,694, forward strand.
GCCCCGTGCCCCTGCAGCCAAAAAGCTGGCAACTGCAGCACCCACCACCTCTGCCCCCAGAAGAGGCAGCACAAGGGAGCCCACACCGGCCATGCCTTCAAGTAGGGCAGTTCGGCAACCCATGCCCCGCAGCAGGGCCCGAAGCCCATCCAGGGCCCGAACCCCATCCAGGGCCCGAAGCCCAGCCAGAGGCCGAAGAACCCCATCCAGGGCCCGAACCCCATCCAGGGCACGAAGCCCAGCCAGAGGCCGCAGAACCCAATCCAGGGCCCGAACCCCATCCAGGGCCCGAACCCCATCCAGGGCACGAAGCCCAGCCAGAGGCCGCAGAACCCAATCCAGGGCCCGAACCCCATCCAGGGCCCGAACCCCATCCAGGGCCCGAACCCCATCCAGGGCACGAAGCCCAGCCAGAGGCCGCAGAACCCAATCCAGGGCCCGAACCCCATCCAGGGCCCGAAGCCCAGCCAGAGGCCGAAGAACCCCATCCAGGGCACGAAGCCCAGCCAGAGGCCGCAGAACCCAATCCAGGGCACGAAGCCCAGCCAGAGGCCGCAGAAACCAATCCAGGGCCAGAAGCCCCTACAGGGCCCGCCGAACCCCATCCAGGGCCAGAAGCCCCTACAGGGCCCGCCGAACCCCATCCAGGGCCAGAAGCCCCTACAGGGCCCGCCGAACCCAATCCAGGGCCAGAAGCCCCTACAGGGCCCGAAGAACCCCATCCAGGGCCAGAAGCCCCTACAGGGCCCGAAGAACCCCATCCAGGGCCAGAAGCCCCTACAGGGCCCGAAGAACCCCATCCAGGGCCCGAAGCCCCTACAGGGCCCGAAGAACCCCATCCAGGGCCAGAAGCCCCCGACCTGGCACCAGCCGGGAACAGAGCCCCCGACCTGGCACCAGCCGGGAACCTAGCCCCCCAAGAGGGCCCCGAATTGCAACCATGACCACATCTACACCTGGAAGTTCGGTGGCCAGCCACGCAAGAACACCCAGTCCCTTGGCCAGTCCAGTCCAGTCATTGGGAAGCCACCAATCCGGCCATTCCCCTACCCAGCCCCAGGCCATAATGTCACCACATGTGTCTGCACACATGGAGGAGCAGCCAAGCCAACCATCTGGCCGCACATTGCGCCGCGGCCAGTTGAGTGGGAGATTCTCCCATGACCAAAATATGGCATTGGCTAGTGGCCTTACATTATACTATGACGAGCTATATGGGAGCAAATCCAAACACACCACCAAGCAGCGCAAGATGGAATTGTTTGATACCATCCTCCGACAAGTAAATGCAGCGGGGGAAGAGAGGAAAGATGTGTCCCAAATTCAGAAGAAAATCTCTGATCTGAAGTATGCTGTACGGCAAAAAGAAATTAAAAGGCATAATTACAGGTAAATAAATGTTTTCGCTAAATATAATGTTTTGGATGTACTGTATGCACCTTTTCTGAGTACCAAACTATTTTCTCTTTTCAGCATGAAAACTGGAGGTGGCTTTCCATCTAAATTGGAGTTTACCCCTGCTGAGGAGATTGTGCTTGGACTTCTCCATCCGGTCGCGGTCGGTGGACATGCTGGTCTAAGGGACACAGACTCACCGACCCGTACCCACGGTGAGTACTCTTAAATCTGCATGTTTGCCTGTTTGCTAAATAATCTACAGTTCACTAGTAACAAGATAACGGGATGCCCCTATGGTTTGCCTTGCTTGGCCTCGCACTACTGTGGCTGTTTGTGTCCTCTTTTGGTCCCTTGGAATCACACATTTAGGCCCACAGCCATTATGGCAAAGATCAAATGTCCAATTGGATTGTTAAAGTCATGAAGTTTCTCAAGATAAGTGATATATTTGGAATCAATCACAAAACACACATCATTATGTATGGGTTGCCTTTTGGTTGTGTGAGTATTGTTTGAGTTAACAATTTAATTAGCCACCCACAAACATATCTGACCTAGAGCAGCGAGACTCAACTGGCGGCCCGGGGTCCCAATGCGGACCTTGGCACCACATTCAAGGACCCCTGCCCAGACAGCCCTGCACTCAGTTACTTCTGTGTTGACGTGCTCAGAGCTGCCCCCTTGATCGGCGATGTAGTGGTTGGTCTCCTGCCCAATGTGCTGGCTCCCTGAAACATAGCATTGCAATATGAAGTACTGCACAGGAAGTGGCATTGCAAGGTACACAGTAACTTTGTAAAAATTTCTCTTGGCACAATCGTGTCCCGCTGCCCCTGCTCTGGCCCATCTGCCACAGTCCCCCCATGCCCCCCCCCCCCACATAAGCCCCATACATTTGTAACAGATTTGCTCCATCCATCCCATCACCATCAATACGTTAACTCCCCCCTTTAGCCATCCAATCCCTGTCCCCTCAGCTCTGGCCCATCCAGCCCAGCAAGGGCAAGCAGCCTTTATTAGTTGGCACTTTGAAATCTCCAGCCCCTCCACCAGTGTGTTTATTTCTAACTAGACACCCCCTGCGTCAGCCCCATGGCCAGACATTCACCTCTCACCACATACCTTGAAATGGGCCTTTACAACAATTGTTTGAGTACCACGGACCTAGCGAATGGTAGGCTAAATCACAAAATGTGCGTTGAAAGTTGTATGCTGACTGGGTACACTTCCTGACTTAGAACTGAGGTCAGTTAGCAGTTTTTGAGAGCCATTGCACCTATGTAAACTTGCGTGTGTTTGAACAAAGGTCACCATTGCTCTAGAGTTGAATAATATTACAAATAGAGCTATATTTGATTACCTATCCAAAAAAAGGTTATGTGTGTGTTTACGTGGTTTGTTTTTCTCTTCTTCAGCCCAGCATGATCCCTCAGCAAGGGTAAACTCACCCCCCAGTTTGGTTATGCCTACCAGGTCCGTACAGCATAGGAGCCCAGATCAGAGATTTCCGGTAAGTTAATTTAGTAGCATAAATACTACCAAGTGCTTAAGAATGTGTTAAACTGTTGAAATCCCAAATTTGGACGCCAACTTACACTTTTTTTTTTATATGTCCCTACAGACCCGCACACTCATGGAAGAGATCCAGGACATGGAGGAAGATGATGATGTCTCCGTGCAGGGCACGTCGGATGAACTCCCCCTGGGTCCCAATTTGGAACTGCTCCATAATGTTTCTCTGGCCAATCCTCAGCAGCAGAGTGAATCTCCATCCATTGTGCATGCACATGGGGAGACTGACACTACAGTCCCCAGTGTTCACTCTGCTGCTGAGGATTTGCAAAGCAGGCCGGTTGCTGTTGAGGGTACGACACCACGCGGCAGGGCACGCCCAAGAGCCAGGGTAATTGTGCGGCGGACGCCATTACGCCGCCCCACAATTTCCCAGGGGAGGCAGAGTGCCCTGCTTCAATTATGGACCCAACAAAGGGACTCTTATGACGCCCAGCTCGTTACAGAGCGTGAGCAAAGGCATGCCGACATGGTCAACATCCATACCAGTCTACAGGGCATCCTCGCGGAGTTGCGTACCCTCAACAGCAACGTGGCCAATGCAAGTAATGACATCCAGTCAGCCATGGCTGAGATGACCAATATGCAGAGAAACATTGTGGAGCAGTTTCAAATTCACAATGCTGCCATGGCCCAGGCTAGGTCCCATTCACATGGACCTCCACCTGGGTATTATGGGCAGCCACCCTATTAAGCCATGGGTGTGTGGGACATCTTTTCTCTTAACCCCCACTGTATTTACTTGTCCTTTGAGGTTTCAAACAATCCATTTTGTGTTGCTCAGGCAGGTTGTGTTTTGTATTTGCTCCCATATAGCTCCTTAGAGTAATGCTTAAGGCCACTAGCCAATGCCATAGGTCTATGTGGAGTGTATCTGGCCACTTATGGCTTTAAATATGTATTTGGTTGGTGCTCCTCCTGTTTGCAGACATGTTTGTGTGACATTATGGCCATGCCCAAATATCCCTGGGCACAGGCAATATTAATGACTGGACTAGGCTGGCCTTTGGACTGGGTGTCCTTGTTTGGTTGTGCCACTCACTTCCAGGTGTAGATGTGCTCGATGTTTTTTTGGTAATGTTAGCCATTTGTAACCACAGATGTATGTGGAATGTTTTCTGTTAAGCACTATAATTTTTCCTTTTCAAAGTAAAAAAAAAACTTCACTTACAATACTTGTGGCGTTTTTAGTGGGAAGACATTTTAAACAGCTTGGGCTAAACCAGATAATTTGGGTTTGAAGAGGTGTAACAATGCAAAGCTAAAGCTAAGGAAACTACATGAAATACATTAGGCAACAATTAAGGTCTAAATGTTTTACTTAGAGGTAATGCCACATTACGGCAAAACAACATATGTAACAAAAAGGATAACACAGACACACAGAATGGTGAGACAGGGAAAAAAGTTAAGTAAAATGCTGGCTGATCAGGTTGGCTCGAACAGATTGGCCAGACTCACTGGGGGGCCCCACAAAATTCTCGACTTCATCCTCGACGGCTGAAGAGGGCAGGCTGTCCACATAACGTGGGACACGTTCCATGATGGCAAAATTGTGCAAAACAGCACATGCCATTATAATGTCGATCACTTTCTTGGGATCATATTGCAGGGCCCCCCCAGTATGGTCAAGGCAACGAAAACGTGTCTTCAGCAGACCAAAGGCCCTCTCCACAACAGCCCGGGTCTTGCGATGCGCACGGTTATACGCTTCCTGAGAGGCATCCTGGGGCCGCAGCACAGGCGTCATGAGCCAGGGTAGAAGTGGGTACCCGGAATCACCTTAAACAGAGAATTAAATGTAATCAAAATTAAAAAGGCAACACAACCAACACCAAAAATTTCACAGATATCATAATGATGTAAGGTAAAGTGTGGCAAAAAAAAAACAGGGCACATTAGGGCCCCAAAAAATTCCACTAAGGTATAACCTAAATAAAAATGGCACTTCTATATACCAATTAATTAACAAACATCTGCACGGCCAAGGGTATTTGGATTTTACATATATTTGTAGTTTTCAGACATGTTACAATTAGGATGCTGCTGAGGGCCTATCCACATTTATCTGGAAACTACAATGTATGCAGTTTAAGTCCACTTTGACATTTAAAGACCAATAGTACAAAAGGAGCCAAAGGTCAAAGATCCTTGGGTATAAACTCCAAAACAATATATTTAGGCACAAGGAACTTACAGACATCCTAACTAAAGGGAAAACATTCTGAAGGCCAAAGCGAGGCAAGCATTTTTTTGGGAAGTTCCTAATATATGAGCCAAGAAAAAGGCAGTTGGACGCTTATGTAAAGAATTCAAAAACAAACATATCAACAAATACAAGATTAATGCCACATTTAATAACACACAAATAGGACACACTTACCAAGCAGCCATGCCCCCGAAAATTCACCTGCCTCAAATCTCCGAAACAACCCAGATCGCCTGAGGATATAGGAGTCGTGGGACGATCCTGGGTAGCCGGCAAGGACACTCATAAACCGCATATCCGGACCAACCACGGCCTGGACATTAAGGGAGTGTCCCATTTTACGATTCCTTAAGGCAAAAACATACAAAAAGGGTAATTGATATTTGACCCAAAATAATAAATTAACCACAAAACATGTCTGCACTCTATTGGGTAAGACTAATGAAAAGCCGAGATAAAGCAGCTACACAAATGAGGGATAAACAAATATGCTGCCGCAAAGGAAAACAGGTTACATGACACGTTGGGCAACATAATAACCAATCTCAATACCTATATATATACTCGTCGGCTGCCCTAGGTACGAGTGCCACATGTGTGCAGTCAATTGCACCAATAACGTTGGGCATGTCGGCCACATTATAAAACCCAAGCTTAATGGCGTTTCTGGCTGCCATATCATCAGGAAAATAAATATATTTTTGAGTTATGGCAGCCATGCCTTCCAAAAATTTAGACAGTGCGCGGCTCAGCGTAGGCTGTGACATCCCCACAGAGAGGGCACCCAGCCTCTGGAACGAGCCGTTCGCCAAAAATTGCAGGCAGCCAAGCATCTTGGTCATACCTGAAATTGCATGCCCCTTCCTTGTGGTGCGGGCTAACCATGGCCGCAGCTCACTATATAATTTATGGAGGGAAGCGCGATTAAGCCTGGACAGCTCGAACAGCTCAACATCATTCATGCTATCGATGTTCATGCGACGACGCAGGGGCAATCTGCTCTCAGACATCTCGATCAACTCAATGCCAAAAAGCATAAGCCCTTGATGTGCCACAAACTCGCTCCGCTCCATCCTACTCCCGAGGCCAAATAGCTGCCGGCAAACATTTCGTAAAGCAGCTCTTTAATGGGCTTCAAAACAATTAGCAATCACCTCTCTGAATTGGGCGCAAGCCCATGTGAAGGACGTAAAAAATAGGATCGGACGCAAATAATACGATTTGGACGGGAAAAACACACGAACTAACGCAAATTATACGATTCTCGTACGAAATGCGTATGTTCATATACGTCTATGCGCGAACGATCGTGCGAATACGAAATGGCCAAAAAAACAAGAAAAAATGACAAACACCCACCCAAACTTACGATTCTCGATACGAAATCAATTAACTTTGGCTCTTTGAATCGAGGGGTATGACTTTTTCTTCTTCCCCAGCAGCATCAGTCTTGTCCTTCGGACATACTGCCACAGTCTGCGATGCTCCATTCTGCAAGCTGTAGGGAAATAAAAAGATATATAAGTGTCGCAGTACCCCAAAAATGGTACAAACCTATGAAAGTGCTAAAATTAAGTAATATGAATATAAACTTTTTTAACCCTTGAACAGCACCCAAGTTCTTCTAAATAATATATGGGCCAAATCAAAAATAGGTCCACCATTCTAGATTATCCACCCTAGTCTCACATTATAATATACCTTAACTAACCAAACAAGGGCTACCTAAGATGCGGAACACTGTAGTTCATCTTTTGCACAAATATGACTGTCCCTTTTTAATGTAAAGTTGGTCACCTATGTATGTTTTCGTTTTTGAAGGTAAATAGTAGGATTAATAGAAATCCATAACCTAATCAACAGCTGCCTATTTATTTTTTAAACAAGTTACATTAGCAGAGCCATCAAATTAGCATGCTTACATGCAATTATGAGTGATGTTTGCAAATATAGCATCTCCATGTTTAATAGTAAATAGCAGACTGTCTCTAACATTAGTTCATGTTAATGGACGCAAGCATATTTTTGGAAAAATCTTTAGGACATGGAAATTGGTGGACTCACCATCGCAGCTGTGGCTTTGGCCCATGCTGCTGGAGGTTCCTGGAGCAGTGGTGGGGGAATTAGGACGGGGTACGTCTGTGTGGAAACATCTGTTCAGATAAAAAACAAAGCACAAACGATCATAAGGACAATGTATTTTATGTTTTTAATAGGCATCAACAAGTATTGTTTAGAATGTTACTATAACCATGCTTTTGGATATATATTTGGCCATGTGTATGTTTAAAAATGCCAACTTTGGCTAACACAAGTTCTAGTTCATGATTTGGGGTACAACAGTAGAGGAGCTACTGTGAAATAGGCCACATGGGCCCATCACTACCATATAAGGTATTGGGGCTAATCAAATATTATATATGTTAATAAACATATTTAAAATGTTATATGGAAGATTTAAAACAACTCTTACCACGATGTCCGAGTGCCTGATCTGCAGCATAGTTGCTGGAGGTGCTGGCTCTATGATGCCCTGTAAATAAGGCATAGTTTGAAAGGAACATTTTAAAAACAACAAGATAACACTATAAATAATAACCCACTATAATAATTACACTCACCAGGGGATGAGCTGCTGCTGGAATCCCAGGGAGGGCTATGAGGTGGGGGCGTGGATCCTCCGCTCCTCACAATGTGTCCAGCAGATCCCAAACCCGATGGGCCACCCTCCTCCCTCTCACTCCCTGATCCTAGAGAGAGTGTGGAGGAGTCCCTTGCCTCCTCCCCACTGGGACTCCCAACTTGAGAGTGGCCACAGGGGGTTTGGGACTCAGCTGAGTCTGATTGTGAGGAGCTGAGGCTCCATACTGCCCTCACCCCAGCAGCACGCTCCACTGGGGCATCATCCCCTTCTTATCCCCTTCTGCTTATCTGTGGAGAGGAAACAAAAGAAAAAAATTACAAAAATGACACTCAAATACATTACTCTGCACACATTATAGAAAATCCAAGAATGTATTTAGGTTTGACTTACCAGATGCGTAGGCATCATAGAGTCGGTATACGCCCTCATTGTCCCGGCACTTAAAGTCTGACCATTTCTGTAGGATGGCTCGCCTGGTGAGCTCCATATTGAAGCGCCGGGACACGGTGGCTTGCACCTCCATCACTATGCTGCACTTGGCACTCAGGGCATAGTCGTAATCCAACATGCAGAAGTCCTAAGAAAAATACACCAAAAAAAAAAAAATTTAAATTATTCTGAAATATGCATATCTACAAGTTATACATTTTAGCTTAAGTCACTATAATAATGTAATAACGTTTTTTGTAAAAAATTTAAAATATCAAAAAATACAGTTATATGGATATAGGTTTTTATGCAATCAAATGACCAAAAATACTATTTCAAAAATAAATTAATAATATAGAAAAAAAACTAGTTTTGCCTGAACATACCAAAAAAACTTTACAAATGAAAATACATTATAGAATTTGCTTTAGCAGCTAGAATAAAAAAACAAAAACAAAAAAAAAACACATGTACACTTTCACTACTTGCCCATTGACCCGAGGATCCACCCTCTTCCTAGTGTTCTTTGGGGAGTCGTGGGGGGGCAGGGGGGGCAGGTGGGGGTATCGGAATCTGAGGAGGAGGTGGGGAGGAATCTGGCAGGTCTCCTGGGCCGCATTGTGGATCCTTGTAGGTGTAAAACCAGAAGTACACAAAACAAATGTGAAAGCAAAACCTTTGACCCTCCTTGCAAAATAAAAAAGCAATGAAACGCCAAATATCCCGCTATGAAACGCAACATTAACACTGCGTACGTATAGCAATGTTCAGCGCTATAGGCACACACACCAATAACATATTTAACAACTGTAGAGCGTTGCATGCTGCAAACGACAGCGACTTCTTAGTATGACCGAATCTAAGCGAATCCAACCGTATTCATCAAAAATTGACAGTGAGCGAACGCAGACGTTCTAGATTGTGTGGCTGGAGGACATAGCGCCGGACGCTGTGTGATTAAAGTGATTTTTTAGACACGGGAAAAGCATTAATCAATTAATCAAAAAAAATTCAAAAATATGCTTTTTAGGGCCAGAATGAATGAATGAAAGATTGGTTAAAAAAAAAAAAATGGGACGAGTAAAGGGATACAAGGATCGTCCATAGAAATGTATGGGAGAGCGCAAGGTAGCGACAGGTAAGACATGGCGCTCTTCAAGGCTGAACGCAGGTGCTGTACGCTGAGGCTGGGATAATGATGAATCGTACGCTACATGGCGTTATCCCAGTCACTCAACAGAATCGGCTTCATAAATGTTGAATTGCGTGCTGTGGCCGGCATTCTCATGCCACTACCTGCCGCTACCTGTCGCTTAACAGCCACTACCTGTCGCTATCCCTTCATGAATAAGGCCATATGTCTATTGACTAAGTCTATTACTGTAAATTTTCACTCTTCCAGGGGGCATACTGATTTCGGATGCCCCCCTGTTAAACCCCCCTGAGAACATTGACCAAGAAGACCTAAATGGAAAATTATGTCAGTTACCTCATTACTTCCCGACACAATTTAATTTTTTTTACCTTCCCTGGGAATAAAAGTTTATCTTTTTATGGGCCTTGGAAATATTATATATTAATTAGAAATCCATAGCCTTTTGTGGTAAGCAAGAGCCCCTTCACATTTAAAATAGTCCAAAACCTGGGATTTTGCATGATTCATGTCCCAGGGACATCACAATTCAGTGTGCCCTGCTGTGTCAGGAGAGACCATCAGTCCTAGAATGTTATAGACTTTAGGCAGTAGGTTGGTCCTCAAACTGTTATTTTTTCATCTTGGTGTATGACTCAAAACTGTTCAACATACTGAAGATGTGGCCTTACCAATGGTTTGTACAAAGGAGACATTTAAATTGTATAGACTTTATTTTCACATTGTATACACCCTATATTTGCTAGTTTTGCTTTTACAACACCATGGCTGATTTAACATATTGTGGAACAATATTCCAGGTCCTGGATCCCAGTGAATAAACAGGTAAAGTGTAACAGACACAACCTACATACGTAACTTTAGATTAATCTTGTTTAATCCTGTTTCCTGTTTTATCACTCGTCTTTATGGGCATTGTATAATCTTACTTTTTTGTAGTTATGAATGAATCAACTGGTATATTTTCATCATTTTCTTATCCAAACATCTTCCATTTGTAGGACTTTCACCATACACTTCAATGGTTAGTGATGCCGTTAACCAGTTTTTACTTTAATACATTAATACATACATGTATTGTAGTGTAGTTACATTTGGATGAACATTTTGATATATCACTTTTGCAAGCTAGAGTCTATTTAATATTGCTTTGTAAATTAACTTTCAATGCTTGTATGCTGAGTTGTCAAATGTAATCCATTGATTTTGTTTTTCACTTGGAGAGATCCACATTTATGAAGTAATAATGAACTGGGCTGAAAGGATTAGATATGATTATGTCCAGACTTTAGATTGAATCTATATCCCAACTCAAAGGGGATTAGTCACTTAGACGGTTTCAGAGTGGAAAACAGCTTGGAAAGGGCACCAATGCGTGGCCTAATGTAATGAAGATTTGCATACAGTTGAGACTTTTAGAAATTGTTATTGTTACCGAGTACACAATATACACAAATATGACTAAAACTTTTCACGTGTCAAGATATAATAGTTATTTGACATGCAAAAAAAGCAGATCTTCTATTGTTTGTCTAAAATATGTTGGCTAACAGGAGGGGGGAACTATGTTTTCACTACAATTTTTTACAATAGCCAGTCTCTTGAGTCAGTCATTTGAATCATAAGGACTTTGGGGATAGGATTTTCATTCAGTGATCTCCATTCTGACTTGGATTAAGAGGATTAAAAACCATTAAATGACTATTCTCCACCTCCCTCAAGCAGATTTGCCTTTTTTTGGCCATGGTGTGCATTTACTGTGGCCAGACTAAAGAGTAACAGAGTACCATACAAAAGCCTCCCTTAGCATGACAAAAACGTAAAAAAGCAGCCACACTGAGCTGCCAATGTTGTAGACAATGAAGTCCAGCTAGGCTAGTTGTCTCAGTTTCATCAATATAAATAGTAGGAAACTTGACTGTGGCTTTGTTGAGAAAACTTCAACACGAGGTTCTGTTTTTTTTTTCTTTTACAATCCTTACCCGAAGCACAAGGTGTCATATTAATTATTTAAATCTTCACAAGATTTCAGCTGTATCTTTCGAAGCTGTGCTTAGTGCCAGAAGGTCTCCTGTCTGCCTTTGCTTTTGTTAATTAGAGCTGAAACAGGCCTTTGATCTTGATGAGTATAACAACCAAACAATGTTAAAAAGCAAAACTTCCTCCATTTTTTAAAACCAGTTAACTGATTTCCTAACAAATTTTAATGATTTCAGGTAGGAGTTGACTCTTTGGGAATCAATGACTATTATTTTTCTGTTTATCAGCCACAATGCCAGGCCAATCACACACATCATACATCTGATCAGACTGTGTTTTTATATATGGCACTGCCGTATACTAATGTTCCTCAGTACATAAAACAATTGTTAGGCCAAACTTAAACAGCTTCTTCCATAATCTTTCTATGTCCAGATTAATATGGAAAAGTATTTCAATGTATTGTTCATGTTGTATATTGTAATGTAAAGAATGACTTCTACATCCATTCAGGATAATAATCAATTATAGTTAGTAAGCCATTGAATGTCTAGCGAGTAATCAATACGACACATCTCTTGAGGTTACATTTCTGTTGGTACTTTACCACTAACTTTCATTATCACCATCTTCATGTTTAAAACGGATGTTATGTTATTGTCTCAATAAAAAAACACACAGGAGAGTTTATTTTAAATACATTAATCTGTTAAATTAATGACTTTTTACATTGTAATACATTGACAATAAAATAATGACATCATTGCTTTCTACCTCCTCCACCTCTCGGGGATGCCCACTAAGAGATACCAAAAATCTATCCTGGGACAATTGGTGAACGTGGCGAGAGCATGTTTCCCTTTGCATTGGAAGAACCCGACCTTGCAGAGTATTTCTCTTTGGCTCAATAAGGTGGCGGAGATTGAGAGGTTTGAGGGCATAATCGCAGCAAGTAATGGGTCAGCCGAGACGCATTGGCGCAAATGGTATGGCTGGATTGATTTTATGAATTCACCAGAATTTAAGGTGTTGGTAAGCAATAATCAGTAGTGGCAGTTGTTCTGTATTTTCTTTGTTCTGTATTCTCTTTTTCCTTTCCTTTTCTTCTTTTCTTTTCTTACATGTTCTTTTGAGCGAATGGGCTTTTTGCTGTGTTATACTTACCCTGGTGTTGGGGAGGTTTGTCTGGAGACAAGAGATATATGCAATATGTGGATGGGAGGGTGGCCTGGGTGGTGTCTGTTGCGGTCCCTGCGGCCGGGATCGGGTCCGATGAGGACTGTGCCGTCCTGGGGCCTGGGCCTGGTTGCTGGGGCCGCGGCGGGGCGCTGGGCTGGGTCAGGCCTCGGGTGATGGTCCTAGAGTAACCTGCTTCCCGTGATTCGTATATAAGATTGCACACAGAGTTTGGCAAGACCCATTTGCTATGTCTGTCTTTGATACTGTTCTCCGTTTACAATATCTGTCATCGATTGTGATGGATGTGTTGTGTTTTGAAAATAAAGAATATATATAAAAAAAAATGACATAATAAAATATTATATTACACTTAGCTATTATAGCTGACTATTTATTGTATCAAATATTTGTTATTTCCATTATCTTTTGTAAGGTGGTAAGTGTGGGCTGATGGGTGAAAATTTGCCATCTCAGGAGATGGTCAAGGTTTACCAATAGATAAATTGAACAATATATATACAATGATTGTAAACCAAATGAAAATAATAAGGCAATAAGCAGTGTCCCATGTGTCTCTCCTTCATTTTTTTGAGCTTTTCCCTCCTTTCAGTTTTATTCCCCAGGCAATAAAAGTGGTTTAACAGTCATTCTGTCCCATGGTGCTCTCAGCCTTAGTGATCATGGTCAGGTTAAGTGTGGTGGAGGCCCCTGAGCACAAAATCTGGTGGAGGCCACAGATACAGTATGTTTTCCCTTTAAAATAATAGTCCAGCAAAGTAACTGATTGGTGGTTGTCTGGCACCTGCCTACTTACTGGAACGTCAGATCTAGTCCCTTGTGCTACCCTTGTGTGGGTGCGTGCTGTTCAGGAACTCCTGCTTTGCCATTCTGGGCGGGGGTTAGTGTGGTCACCCAACTGGTCCAGCAGAATACAGTTCCCTGCATTGAGCTTCCAGCGGCAGTGCTTGGTGGCTTATGTGAGGTAAGCGGCCACCGATTAACAGCTCTGCACCCACCCATCACTCTAGTGTTGCTGTAGCTTTTGCTGCAGGTTTGCAAAAACAAAAAAAGGCTTGCCCAGGCACTGCCGCCAATAGCTTTGTTGCTGGCCCTGTGGCCTGCCAGACCAAAGACTAAAAGCCTCCTGGTTGGTGCAGGCCCCCTTTGCAGGGCAACTGGTGGAGGACCCGAGGTGGGCGCCTCTTGCGCCCCCCTCACAATCCAGCCCTGATCATGGAAAATCACAGTGGTGCTGCAGCTGTCTCAACAGACCACAAAAGAGCATGCTCATGACTCATAAAGCTGTGCAATGACACCCCCTTCCCACTTCAGCCACGACTCAGAAATTGAAGTGACGAAAGCTCCTTTACTTTGAATAGATAAGGAATTATACATAATATGGTTTGAAACGGAACGTTTTACACCCTGCCAGGCATAAGGTGGGAGGAAATGAACATGTGCCTGGACAAGAACTTTTAAAAGCTCACTGAGAAGCGGTTTGCAATTCAAACCCAATGTGTCCCTTGCTTTACCAAATAATTACCATGGCCTACATTGAAAGCAAATGGCACTTTTTACTACATTCACTTTGATAGTCTGCACAAGTGGTGATTAAGCACCAGGTAGAAATAGAAAATATAAAGGGAAACATGGTGCTGCATCAACCCCATAGAAGGAGCACTGTTTGAGTAGCACGGTTACATTTTAGCTCATGGAATTATGAAGGACTTCTGGACTTGAAGATTAAGACAAAATAATATTTGTGTGAGCTATAACTACTATTTCTTATTATTTAAGATAAGCAAGATACATAAGATAACCTTAAACCAGAACATCACCACAAAATGGGTGTTGTTCCCTATGCAAGGGTGCATCCCAATTGCCGGTGCCCCCCACACTGTAATGCCCAAATAATCTTACCTCTCAAAATGTTGGCCTGGTGAAATTGAGCACCGCAATTGGCTGCCATGCTCTTGTGGCCCCCAGGTCCCCCCTTGGTATAGGCCCACTGACGGCCACAATACTGCAGCGGCCAATTGCAGTGCTCAATTTTGCCACGTCACTTAAAATGCCTACCCTAAAATAATCCTTAACATTTTGTCATCTGGCATCTAAACTGACATCTAAATTGAACCCAATATAATCATCGTTATATCACAACATCTTCTATGTAATAAACAGGGGAGCACACCAGCTTAAAGCCCTATTTGCAGTGATAGCTGCAATGAATGGATCTTTGTCACATGATTCCTAGTAGTAGTATAATTACAATGCTATTTAGCTTACAGTAACATCATTTTGCAACAATACGGCAATTTTTTTTTTAAATCAGCATTAAATTGTCTCATGATTTTTTACAATAAGATGCAGCGGGTTATAAAAATTGCACATCACAAAATGACCCTCATTAAGGTGCAGTCTTGGCCTGGGGGTAAAGAAGCTACCTTGTGACTGGAGGGTTGCAGTTTTGATTCCTGGCCTGGGTCATGACTAAGTTGTTCTTGAGCAAGGTACCTAGCCCCCCAACTGCCCCCCAGGAGCCATGATTAGGGCAGCCCACTGCTCCGCCCATGTTTGCAATCACTGCTTGTGATTGTCTTGCTTTGCTGCGGCAAACAAAGTGTGTGCAAGCAAACAATTTCCATATATGCCCAAAAGTCTGCCTCTGGCCTTCTTTCACTATGAATGTACAGTAAGCCCATCATGTCACAGCTGGCAAAAATAGTAAGGCTGGATTCATGGATAGCATGGCTGGTGACACATGAATGAGATTACAGTCTGGACACACAGATGGCAGGATGACAAGATACAGTAACGTTGTGTGCGTACTTGTATCATAACTGTGACCAATATGTATTGATGAGTCTGTTGTATGGCCAGAACCACTACCAGTGGCCCTGACTCCTCTGCCAAGAAAAGAATGGCCGGGATGAAGGCCCCCTGCATATACAATGGCCAGGGAGATTGCCCTGCTCGTCCACCAATACAAAAGTGCCCTGAAGAGAGGCAAGCTGTAAGGCCCCGTGGGACACCCACCTTCAGAGTAAGCCCACAACCCCCAATCTCCGCTGCTAGCTTCACCTTTAGACAAGCCCCCATTTGCCGGGATGCTTTATACACCTCGCAGGACACGGTTGCCCCCAGGACTTGATAGCACAAAGGATGTGAGCTTACGGGAGGGTGAAGGCAAATGAACCAAGGGCCCGACAGAGCAAGGTCGACAAGCTGGGTCATACACGGGAAAGGAAGTCCTAAAATATCGCAGCACCAAAGGGACAGGCAAACAGAAGCGTTAAGGTCAGGCCAAAGTTCAATCCGGAAGGTCACAGGTTCGCAGTACAGAGGGTGAGACAGAAGCCTGGTCGGGGTACAGGCAAAGGTTGGTCCAGGCGGCAATCAAGAATGGTCAAACGAAGCAGGGTCGGCAACAAGATCAAACAGGTGTAAATGACAATCCAAGGCACACTCAGCAAATGCTAAAATGGGCACTGAAACACTGCAGGGATAACGCCTTTATAGGATTTCAGACCGGATAGGATAAGGGGAAGTGTGTGCGTGATTGGTGCATTTACAATCCAAAGCCTAATTGGTTCTTAATTAGTAAAAGGGCGTTATAGCCCAAAACACCTTGGGCTCATTGGCACTTTAATTCCACCTCTGCCGAGTGGAGCGCCGCCGGAGGGCATAAGAGACACGTACTCACGCGCGAGCACGTACACAGGTGCCGGGGATGCGCCCGAGAGCAGGGGAAGCGGCCGTGCTCGGCGCCGCAAAAGCCGACGCTGCCCGGGCTGACGCCCGGAGACGGCGAGGTGAGTTACCCATGACACTGGCATTTTCGATTATAAACTTTATTTTGTACATCATTTTAACTGTTGTTGAAATAACACGTGGAGCCTGATTCACTACTAATGCCAGGTTAGAGCGACCGCTAGTAGACGCTGTAAGCGGTTATCGGGCGCTGAAACAGAGTGCCTCGGTCTCTCTAGTAACCTGGCCTGCATTGATGAATGTGATGTGTGTTGGGTGTTGTAACAACAGTATGGCGACAGGTAGCGCCAGCTCAGTGCGTCCAGCACTCGGCCCTCCACACCATATTTAACAAAACACTAGACACACACAGCGTCGGCGCTCTAAAGCTGGGCGCTGTAGTATAAAGCGCCAGACGCTGTATGATCAAAACCTGTTTTTGAACACATATTCACCAGTAACAAAGCGAAAACACATGGAATGACATTGTTTTAGCACTGGGACAATTTTAGTGCCAGACCTGTAATGACAATTTTGCATAAAAATATAAAAAGTCCAAAAAATGTATAAAAGTGTTTGTTTGCAGCCAGGAGAGGTCACACAATTATTTGAGCAAAAAAAAAATTGGCAAACACGATATTTATACACAACTAATGAAGCCCCATTGAAATGTATGGGAGAGCACTACAGAGCGACAAGTACTACATGGCGCTCCTGAGCCTAGAGCGCCAGCGCTATACACTGAGCCACCTGGATTAATACATGTGACACTAGATGGCGCTGTTAGAGTCGCTCACCAGATTCGCTTTCTTAAATGTGGTTTTGCATACAGCGCGCACCATTCACCAGACGCTGCCTGCACTACCTGGCGCTATACGTTCTTAAATAACCCCCTTTATTTTAGGAGTGGATTCATAATATGCTTTACATTATTTAGTTATCTCCTTTCTTTTGGCTCTTTGTTCCGCACCAAGAAAATTTGTAAAAAAATATCAGACTGGGTCTGGGACTAGGTGAATATTAAATTACAAAGCATTTCATAATTATCAGCTTATTTTCCATTTGGAGTGCTGGAGTGCATGAAGATTAATATGAAAAATATGAGTCGCCAGATGATCGTCTCGCACGAGCCGCTATCTGCGCCCCCGCACTTGTCAGTGGCGGGGGGGTGAGGCCGCACTATGCCTGCACTCCCTCCCAGCCGGCAGATCGGCGCAACGAAGCGCATGGCTTGTGGCTGCCTAGCACCAGCTGGGAGCCATAAAAAGCAGCCGCTTTTATTTAAGAAAAAACCCAGCACCCTGAGCGATGCCAGAAGAGGGTTCCAGGTGGCCAGATTTTACAGGTTTCTGGCAATGGCAGTTACCACACAGATGCAAAGCTGCTGACTTCACCCCACATTTTTTATATGCATTCAGGAAGGATACGAGGCTGAAATGCAATGCGGTCAATTTTAACCCTAATGGATAAATGTCTCTTTGGAGAACAGTGATATTCCAAATGAAAAAAGCACCTTACCACCCAAGAATTAACCATAACCAGCGATAGCTGCTCTCAGCTTACTAATAACCATCCCTAAAGAGGGAGGCAGAGGTGCCAGTGGAAGCGCCTCAAGTCCAATTGCATGACCTGATTGTGTTATAGAAGAAATTGATATTTCATACCTGCCATTTGTAAATGGTGAATTTTGTGTTGCTGGACAACAGTTTCAGGCTTCCATCTTTGGTTAGAACTCTACTTCGCTGATTGCTTCACTAATCGCTGATCAAGTAGAGGAAGCTTTCTTGCGTTTTCAGTGATAAGGATTAACAAAAAATTCTATCCCCTCTAAGGTCCTGATGCATCTTGGGCATCTCTTTGTTCGCTGACGTTGAAACCATCGCCTTTTTGCAGTTTACATTCAAAAAATAGAAAGTTAAAGCCGCACCTTACCTTCTGAGCACAACAGAAGCCCACACTGGCTAATAGCCTCTCTCTGTGACAGAGACAGGGAGCTGATTAATATGTCTGTGACACAATAGAAAGTTGGAAACATTTGTAGCCCAGTTGATCCATGATGAATGCCACTTTTGCACTGTTTACAAAAGTCAGTATGAAGCACTATACAATTATTCTGGCTGCTTCAGGCTGAAAGAACTGGTATGCAAAAATCAACATGTCAGAGCATACTGTGACATTCATGCAGGTCTGATAGTAGAAGACAGGTATATTTCTCCCAGGTTCCTTTCCTATGTGAGGTAATAGCTGAGCCTCTCACCTGTCAGGTAATTAATTAGGGGAAATGAGAGGCTGAATAAAGGAGGAGTTCTCTCTCTCTCGGTCTCTCTTGGGCGAAGGACACAGCCCAGGACTGCGGAGAGACTCATGTGAGTAAAGGTTGCTGGAAGTAGTTTTAAAGTTGGCAGAGAGAAGCTCTCCAGCTAGTAGTGAGGGTTTTCACTTGTATAGTTAAGTGCCGGACAGGCAAGGATTTACTTTTGTTCCCGTGTTATCTTTATTTTTACTTGCAACCTTTACAAATAAAACTGACCTTGAGTCAGCTTGAATGAACTTTCTGCTGTTTGCCTGATTGGATAAAGACCAAAATACGTGTCCCTCGACATCAGAAGAGGGCGATCCCGGACACTTATCACAATACCAATATACAATTGATGACAAGGCTTAAGGTCTAAGCAAACAAGATTTGTGCAAGGCCTTGATTTGGACTATGTTCCCAAGATCATAAATGTTCTCCCTTAAAGGGATTGTAAGCCCAACAGCAATAATAAGGCAGCAAACAGATCACCTGATGCCCATTTCATGGGTCTCTCCTCCATTTCCTGCAGCACAGTTTAGAAGCTGGGATGGGACATCAAAACGTGTTCCTCCTTTCAATCGTATTCCTCCTTTGGTTCCTTTAATATGAGCTAGCACAGCCATACTGGTTCCACAACCGATGACTTCAGGGCATTCTCATGACTAATAATGCTGTGTCATGACCCCCCCCCTCCCCGGCAACGACCCAGAAACTAAAACAAATAAAGTGGCTCATTTACACTGTTCCCAAGGGGGATAAGGCGAAAGGAAGTTAGTGCCGGGACCAGAACTTTAAAGGTCAGGCGTCAGCATTGCCAGTAATACAGTATTTTTGTAGTCATTGGCAGAGAAGTCTTTAATACCTTTTGCCATTATTAATGCTCAAGGTGTTTTTTTTCAGTCTACATTACAACAATAAAGATGACATCAGAGCTAACCGCTTTTTCTAAGAAACCACAATGTGAGGCCTATGCTGGATCTGTCCCTAAATTAGCTTGCTCAAGTCTTCACTGCCAGCCTTGTGCTGACAAGGGCCACTAGTATAAAACACATTCACAAGTAGGAAGTGAAAGCTGTAAATATTACAAGATATACCCAAGCATTATAGACACAGCCTCTGGGAGCTTGTGGTATCATAAAGAAGAAAATAGCTGATTTGCATGGCTCACTAAAGATAATAAAATAAGTATAGCACTGTTTACCTTCTCAAAAACCACCTTTTCTAGTTTTTACAAGGCTAAGTAGATAATATGATTATCAGCTTTTTTTTTCTATAATCACACTGAAGACATCGTGCTGCCATATTTTTGCCTCTCATCGTTTTGTCCAATGGTGAGACAGCTCAAATATTTTGATGTGGTCAGGGCTGTCATGCATTACTTGTCAGCCACTTCAAATAGGGTAGGTTTTGTAATCCCAGAAGTGTAATCCAGGAGCTTGGTGACACCCAAATCTACTATCAGCAGGCGATTAAGAGTAAGGATGTTCCCTTACGGCACATTCCACACTTCATGGGTGTTTCAACGCAAAGCTTCTGTGAATCAGGTCTGCAAATTAGCTGTTTGGTTTGCATACACACACATTGTTTGAATAATTTCAGAAATTGTTATGTATATTGCATGTACAGTATATATTTATTTACTTGCAAAACATTATAAATCTACTACAACTATATTGACTTAATTAAATACAAATCACCAATGTAGTACAAATGAATTCAACTGTTAGTGACATGTTACAACACAGCATAATATCTCCTCAAATAAATAAATTGAATAGACATTCATTTACCAAGTGTACATTTGTTTGATACCATTCCACTGTCCACGTTACTCCCAAGCTTCCTGCTAATGGATGGTAATATTTCTTGCTATGTATCCCAGAGAATATTTTTGACATCTACTTGGTGGAGATATGATCCTAGCCAAGAAAAGATTTCCTTTTAACTTGATACAATATTTGAACTAACTCTGACCTCTGATGAGACATGTATTACTTAAAGTATAAAGAATCTTATTAATGTTACATCATATCTGAAATTTGGATTTTATGCACTTGTTTGTGGTCCAACAAAGTAAGAGAATTTATAGTTGTGTATAATATTACATGTCAGCAAATCAGAAATGCCTTTCGACAGTAATGTTTTTTTTTTTTATTCTATTACATTTAAACTGACTATAGTGTGTTTTTGTGGTCACATTGGTTGGATTAAACTAGAAAACCTATGTGATTATCTTAGCAAACTAATTTGTTCCTTTTTTCAGGAAAAGTGGTAAGCAGAGGCACTTTTAAACATCTACAACCACATTCTGGTAACCTGAAAAAAAAACATTTTGGACAGGCCAGGGATCCTTGTCACTTGACTGAGCACAAAAAAAGCTAACCAGAAGTCACCAAAAAATTACATAACTGGAATGGCTAATTGAAATCTATGGGAGAATGACACTGAGCACCTGATGTGATGTGGTGCTGTAGGGAACACAGTGCCGGTGCTAACCAAACACCTAGCGCTCTTGATACATCAAATGCTACATGACGCATAAATATTACTTGCTGGTGGCACTGAAGAAAAGCATCTGGCAATATGTGTCGCTAGTGTTTCTTAAATAAGGCCCTTAGTTGCTTAAAGCAAAACACCAAGCTTTGCTGTCGACAGCCTGACTTGTTTGGAGAGACTGAATGGCAGAGGCACACAGTAGCCCACTTGGTCTTTTTGACAATCTAACATTCGATGTGGAAACAGATCTTCATAAAGAATGTGCCATCTCAGCTGTAGTGTGTATGGTGGGATGGAATTTACTAAACTTTCATTTTTGACTGGAGGTCCGCTTCAGATGTGATTCAGTAAAGGGAGGAAGTTAGAGCATGATTTGCATCTAAAACTTTCACTAGAGCAAAGTGATTTTTTTTCATTTGCTTTTTTAAGGTAGATATTAAAGGGCTAGTCCAGGCAACATCAATAATAAGGCAGCAAAGAGCTCACCTACAGCTCGTGCCATGTGCCTCTACTACTTTCCTTGCAGCACACTGTACCATGTTTCCCCCAAAATAAGACAGGGTCTTATATTTTGTTTTGCTCTGGAACTATGGCTTATTTTCAGGGAATGTCTTTGCGTCGCCACTGCAGGAGCCCGTCTTGGATCTGGGCGACCTAAGCTTTTTCTGGTACAGTAAATGGACAGTGAAGGTGGCAGCCTCATCAGAGCCCAGCAGCTGTGATGGCATCTCGCTCAGATTCTGCTGGTATGTGAATGGCTTGCAGCAGAGGGATGTGGTGATGTGGCCGGAGTGGCAACAGAAGCTTGTCGCTCCTCCACGTCTCCTCCGTACAGGTAGTGGCACAATGAAGGTAGCGGTGGTGGTACAGAAGCTTCCATCCCTCTACTAAAGCGTGTGTAGCAAGGGGCAACAGTGTTTTTTTTTGACAACTAGTAAGAGGTCCTGGCAGAGCATTGGACCAATGCTGAAGAGCATAAAAGCCGGTTTCAGCATAACCAACATACCAGTCCATGTGCTTGATATGCTGCATTGGTAGTCATGTGACCAATGGCCTAATGCCATTTTCTATTTAACTGAAAAACAAAAGAACCAACAAGGTTTGCAGTTTTAGTTCTGGGTGAAATGACCATAGACATTGCATGCTTTCATTCATTCTTAGCTGGCAAGTGCCACACCAGGCAATCGGAAACCTGCACAAAATGATCTATATGATAAACTTCCAGATATTCCCAATTTCTATCAAGCCTGGTCTTACCATTTTCCTAATTACACTTTGCTTTGTAGTCGTTTGCCAGTAGCCTTTATTAGATTGCGTAAGTATAAATCTTAATATAAAGTGCCTGACTTTTTCAAGCCAACACATAAATTGCAGCATGTTAATCTTCTAATGACAGCTGAGTTGTTTTTTCTTGGACATTTACACCTGAATAGGAAGCTTTCATATTGTATATCCTTTTAATATTTCATTTTTAAGCAGGCCAGATGGTTTATTATTACAAGTTCTGCTAGGATAAATCAAGAAGCCACTGAACAGAGGATTTGTTATGTAATGACAGGGAAATGGAACAACAATGTCTTACACAAAATAGAGTTTAATTGTCTATTTGTTTGGCAGATCTTTTCATTAATTCTCATTCAAGCGAAATAAATGTGTTTATACCATTGATAATCAAGATGACTACACAACTGGACAAGTCACCTGTTTAAAAGGCTGTAGAGTGAGATTAATATGTTCACTACTTTGTAAGGTAAAAGGAACAACAACAGAAAGCAGCTAGAGAGAATACAAACTATTAATCTATTAAACTAAACTAAACTATTAAACAAAAAATCAAATATATTCAACCAACAAAGTAATAAATCACTAGACTGGACTATTCAACTTTATTGTTTCTTTTATCATTATAAGATGTAAAAAAGAACAATATGTAATAAACACAATTTTGGCAATTCAATTTCCACTTTTATAGGGAGCCCTGATGGAAAGTTGATTCATTACTAAGTGTGGTACCCTCATGGACCAGGGGCTAGAAACTCAGTAAGCCACTCCGAGTTTAAAAACAATAAGTATCCTGGACAAGGCCAGAAAGAACCACTTACTCTGAAGATACTGAGGTTACTAAAGGGCTCTACTAGGATAGAGAAACCAGATTGTATATACCGTTAGTATACTTTTAGGGTGTGTATATATCAGTAGTAGTGATAGGCAAGAGTAAACCCAATAACAAGGATGTGAAATAACCGGGACCTGGTTGGCAAAAAACCCATTCCCATCAAGGTGGGGGAATGGGGCAGGGCACTGTTCCGTTAAGTGATCAATCCACTAGAAAGCAGGAGTTTCAGCCAGGGCTTGTTTTTACCACTCCCCTACTCTGTTTGCACGGTTGAAGGGATCTTTTTCTGCCAGATCCACAAATCGATGTGCCCTTAATACTAGTAACTTAGTGACCTGAAAAATAAAAAGGTTCAGCCAGTTAAGCATGATGTTTATACTAATAAAAGCATGTTTAATTAGATTATGCTCTTTTGTCAGTGCTCTTTTTGAATTTGGTTGCATTGCACTGACCAAATCCCATTTTACAAAAAATGGACATTAAAGCCCCCCTCAATCAAGCTGCAAACCTGTCACCTCACTCTCCTGCCAAATTGCTGACCCATGATTGGCTGGAGGTGGTCACAGGGCCTGTTCTTTGCTGGTAGCAGGCAAAGTGGAAGCCTGAGAAAGAGGACATGTGACCAAACATAAACATTTCATGTACATTGGGCTGGTATCAGTCTAATGCTTTTGGGTAGAGAGGACACCTCTGGATGTGGATAAAACCTTTGTTTCATGGCAATTTCACAGTTATTGAAGCAGCTTCTATAGGTTAAAATTTCAGCCTGGCTTAAATGATCAGTTTGTTGCATGACGTTTGGCTAATTATCAGTAGGGCCCCCGCTTTGAAGGAAGCAATGACATATAAAGACATGCTTTACATGCATAGGCGGGCTTATGGTTAATTATTACATCATCACACAAGATGGCATCACACAATGTCATTTGAAAGTCAATGAAAATGTTGGCAGTATATACTGGCTCGTTTTTACACATAATGCAGCTATTTGTGCATCTTTATGGTGGTCATGCTAAATATTTGGTGAAGCCAGTGTGGTGTGGACTGCAACCTGTATCGCAGTGAGCTTCTTAGCGATAACACACAAAAAATGTTGTCCTACATTTTCATCTGTGAGGGTGCATTTTTAAGGTTTAGGCACATATTTTTTCAGTGTTGTATGGATATTTTCTTCAAGTTTGGAAATAACAGCACTTTGTGGGCTATGCTAAAGATTTCACCAAAATGTTCTTCATAGCCCATAGGGTTCGGTTGTTTCCAAACTTAAAAACAAGTATCCTTACCTAATTGGAAAAATACTGTACCCTACCTGTATAACTGCCCCATCACATACTACAGGACATTTTTTTGGGGGGAAAAGGTAGAACAAACTTTTTTTGCACCTTTTTGTGTCTAAACTCTAAAAAGCTCACAGGGTTGCAAGTTGCAATCCACGCCTAATGTAGACTGCACGTCACACTGGCTAAACCAAATATTTAGCATGGCCCCCAATGATTATTTTTAACAGAAAGCTCCTAGTGTGCAAGTCATTGTGGCCTGACATAATTGTATTGTATATTTTGCTTATTTGTTTAGTATGGCGTAATATTACCCTCTTCAGTAAAAAAAACACAAAACGATGTCTATTTCATAAAGAAGGTCTCCAGCCCACCATTAATTACAGAACCATTTTGTCTGTTACAGATAATAACATAATTAGAGCTTCATAACAAAATAATTAAACTATATTAAACTATATACTTTAATAACACCTTAATAATGAAACTATATACTTTCAATACCTTAATAATTAAACTATATACTTTCTCAGTATATATATATATATATATATATATATATATATATATATATATATATATTTAGAATTTATATCCAAGTGCAAGAACATGTCTTTTTGTGACAATCAGTTCTGGTAACCATTGACCAACACAACTGATCTGGGGGGCAGTTGGCATATAGTTACATTTCTGGAAGTGCTCTTTAAATAATAGGGGCTTGACTATAGGTGAATACGGGGTTGTTAGATTGGGGGTTGGCATCTGAACAAAAGCTGGTGATCAGTTGGGCATTACAGAGGGATCCCTTGTACCCAAGTCCATGATTTTACATTAAGAAACATTGAATTCCAGTTTCCATTGTTTTGACCATTTGTCCAGTAAAGCTAAATCATTTTATCTTTTGCAAATGTACTCCCTCTGACTACCTAATGCAGTGGCATGGCCAGCCATGGAACATGTTGACTGAGCTACTGGTGTGGGGGGACACCTTGCCAGATGAGGATCTCCACTCTTTATATCGCTTATGCTTGTTTGTCACTATGTTGTTTTTTAATATATTCCTTTGTTGGCACAGTGTAGCTGGTTCACCTTGTAGAATACTTATTTAGTTTGCAAAGAACAGCTGTCATTTTTACGCACAATATTTATTCTTAGCACCAGGCACTTTAAAGCTTTGAGTATTTATTATTAGCACTGTAGGCTCTCATATACTATCTTGATTGAATGATGCAGAGGGCACAAACTCATGATTATTGAACACTATTATTGTAAATTGATAGCTCTTGCAACATTATATATACTGTAAAACTAACATTATTTACTGGCATGGTTACAGCCACGCCCCCCCCCCCCACCACTTTCTTGGCTTTGTTTTTAACTGTATAAATTGTTTGTGCTAATATATGTATTAATAAAAATTGACATTTCTCATATAGTGTATATATAGTTGCATATCATACATTTTGACTAGGGAGACAATTTATAAGTGTTTTTTTTTTGGCGGGGGGGGGGGCAACTCCTGTAGTTTGATTATGAGTTAGGATACTTTACCACTCTGCTCCTATCACACCCTTTTACTTACACGTGTATTTACACAGTTACATAGTTATAACAGTCTAAAAAAGACATATGTCCATCAAGTTCAACTAAGGGTGTTGGCGTAGGAGAAGTTTTTATTTTTTGTTTTTTTTTTCTGATAAAAGTTAAAAGTAACTGTTAACGTTATTTTCTACTAAATAAACATCTAATCCTTTTTTGAAGCTGTGAGCGGTTGATGCTGTAGCAAGCTTTTGTGGGAGGCTATTCCACAGATTTATAGTTCTTATGGTAAAAAATGATTGTCGCACCGCCAGATTGAATTTCTTCTTTTCTAGTCGAAGGGAGTACCCCCTTGTCTTTAGAGAGGATTTTACCTGTTTCCTCAAATTTTTTGTATTGTTCATTTATATATTTATATAAGTTACCAGATTTTTCACACTGTAAGATGCACTATTTTACCCTAAAAGTGTGTGTGTGTGGGGGGGGGGGGGGGGATGTCAATGCGTCCTTTTGGGCGAATATAAAAAAAAAAAAAACAACAAAAAAGTAGAAAAAAGATAGACTTACAAGAGCCTCACACTGCAGCCACAAGGAGGCCAGCCGATAAAAGAACAGCTGGCAGGGAAGGCAGGGTAACTGAACCCCGCTGTCCCCGCTGTGCCCTCTGCCGGCACCGCCGCTACTTCTCAGGAGGGGGGGGGAATACAACACTGCCTATAGGAATGGGATGGGGGAAGTTTTCTAGTTCTTTATTGCTCTTTTAACTGCAGGTGTCAGCCTTGAGGGGTTTAATTTTAACCCCTCATATTTGTTCCCCATAGAAATACATTTTGCAATGTTGGTACTCACAATTGGTTTAAAGCACTCCCATTTGGCATCTGTATCTTTATTCCTGACCAGATGCTCCCAGTATATGTCCTGGAGTGCAGCTCTGAGCCTGGGGAAGTTGGCCTTCCTAAAATGTTTTTGCCCCCCTCCAGGCAGAAAATCTTTCTTACAGTTTATGTTGAATACAACAATTTTGTGGTCACTGTTACCAAGATTTTCACGGACTGTTATCGGCCCTCATTATCATTACCAGATCCAAAAGATCATCACCTATTAGGGGCCTCTATGAACTGATGCATATAGTTATCTTGTAGCAAGCTGAGGAATGCTCTCCCCCTTGTAGTAGAAGCAGAACCATGTCTCCGGTCGATACCTGGATAGTTGAAGTCCCCCATCACTGCCACTGTACCAGCCTGTGATGCCCGCATCAGTTTTTGCAGCTGACCCTGAATTTCCTCAGTTATGTTTGGGGGTTTATAG
This sequence comes from Gastrophryne carolinensis, assembly GCA_027917425.1. NCBI lineage: Eukaryota > Metazoa > Chordata > Amphibia > Anura > Microhylidae > Gastrophryne > Gastrophryne carolinensis. Next base: position 196,045,040 of record CM051236.1, read on the forward strand.
ATTACACCAAATTATATTTTAATATTGTTTACATCACCCCACACTTCTACCCACAAGGATTCTACATCCTCACAATTTTCTGCTAGTATCCCACTCATTAATATATGCTTTGAATTCTCGTTTGTCCTGGATTTCCGAAAGAGAGCAAAATCATGTGTGGAATACAACCATGTTTCAGCCACAACAATAACATCAATATTTTCTTCCAGTACCAGAGCCTCAATCTCCCCTACTTTGCTTGCCAGACTTCTGGCATTTGTGAACATACACTTTAAGTTCTTATCTAGTTTGACATGTTGAGCTTTAGTATTAGCTTCTGCAGTAATGCATCCGCCTAAGTGTATTGGCGCTTGTTTTCCATTAATATTGCCTAACTTTCTGTGCTACTGCTTTTCAAAAGACATACTGTGGATAGATTTTAGAAAACAGAATTTACATGAGCCCAGCAAGAAGTAGATAAGTAGTAGGATGACGATGTGACCAAGCCCAGCAGTTACAATACGTTTGATTTTGCTTTTAAGATCTGTAGTAACTAATGGTAAAGTGCGGCTGTAGACATAATTTTTTCGGGATTTTGCAGAAGTATTTGACACTGTGCCTCGTAGATGCCTGTTGGAGAAATTGAGGTCCTACTCCTTAGGTTTTGAAAATACAGTGTGTAACTGTATTGCAAATGGGATGTAGGACCATGTGCAGGGATTGTGGCTAATGATACCTACTCTGAAGGGTCTCCTGTTGTAAACAGTGTACCCTAGGGTTTAGTACTTTACTTATTTAAATTGTTTATAAATTATATACAAAGTGGAAGTAATGACAGTGTCTCTATTTTTGCAGATGACAGCAAGATATGTAGCTCAGTGCAGTCCATTAAAGATGCTCCCAAGCTTCAGGGCACTTGGTCACTTTGAGTGTCTGGACATCAGCTTGGCAAATGAGGTTCAATGTGCATAAATTGAAGTTATACCTTTGTGGCCTAATAATCTGCAGGCCATATGTATCCTTGAGGGAGTATGGCTGAGAGAGTTACTTATTGAGAATAATCTGGGTGTTCTCGTAGACCACCGGTTAAATAACAGAATGCAATGTCGAGCAGCTGCTTTCAAGGCCACCAAGATATTATCATGCATTAAAAGAGGTATGGAATCACAAGGCATATAATATTGCATCATTAAAAGGCACTATGCCATCCAGTTCTAGGCACCGGTTCATAGAGAAATGCCCTGATTTTAGGAAAGGGTGCAGAGGAGAGCTATCAAACTGATGAGGAATGAAGGATCTTAGTTATGAAAAATAAAAAGAGTATGGGAATGTAATGTATTTATTTTTGAGAGGAGAAGCCTAAGGGGGAACATGAATAAATGGCCAATACAAAAATACACGTATATATAAGCTAGTTCATGTAAAATCAGAAGCTTGTTTCTTTCTTTTATTGGAAAGAAGAGGAAATCAGGGGTGACAGGTTCTGTCACCCATGATTCAGCCAGAAACCTGTCTCCCCTGGATGTTATTCCCACCAAGAGAAGAAAACCACAAGCTTGGCGCAAGTTTTATTCAGTTCGGGTATATAGGAGATTCCTCCTCTGATTAGCTGGAATGTTTATATGTTTTTTTTTTATTTCACAATACAGCTCCTTGAAGTTGTCAACAAAAAATGAGTGACAATTCTAATGGAAAATAAAAGTTTTGAAAAAAATAGCGATGGACTAATGACAAACAATGGCTTAAATTGTTTGATTAATGCATTTGGAACACATGTTCGAATGAGTTAGACACATTGGGAATATGGGGATTATATGAAGAGCATGCCTAATATGTGTTTCTATATGTTAACAAGAATGTGATGACCAATTTGGCAAGTTGAGGCTTTCTACTTCCTTTTCTGAAGAAAAGTGGTTAATGATAGTTTTCCACTCCCATCCAATATCTCAAAACCTAACTTGGGATCTGGGCCAGAGACAAAAGTCCCACTCATCTCTGCTCGGGAGATCTGAGTGTGCAGGATTAGATAACTGACAGCCGATAGACAAGCCTCCAGGCACTTTCTTTGTGATTGCGTGTCTGTCTATCTTGCCCTGTCTGTTACTAGAATTGTTTTCATTCTACCTGCCGTCCATCTTATTGCAACTTTTATTCAGATTTTTATTATTTTGCATTCTTTGGCATAGTGCCCGCTATGCTCTATCATTATAACTACAGTTTTTTTATACTGTCTTCTGCATGTCATTCTTTAGTGCCTACTTGGAAACATGCAATCATTGTGTAAATTATTTCGCAGGTCAGGAAAGAAGTTTTGAGAGACATGGGTTTGATTATCATAAGAAAAGTAAAAACGTGATCTACTTTGAATATGGACTGGGCTTGGTTTTTTAATGACATAAATGAAAATTATACCTGTACTCAATGCTACATTGTTGATGTGCATAAGTTTGCCCTGACACATTTGGATAAATCAGTTTTCATAATCTGCATATTTCTAATAATTCTTAATAATCTTAATGACCCAAAATATTTAGTAGGACAGTTGTATTCGTAGAACACTCTTTAGCACAGATTCTGAGGGAAACATGCATGTTTGACATTTGATCAAATTTAAGGAATTATAAACCGACAGAGGAAAAACCATCATCCCTAGAAAGACAGTTTTCTAGATGCTCAAGCTGAAAATAGTTTTCCATGAACAACATTGTTATATATTGTTAGCATAGCACTCAATACCTAACAAGGTTATTATGTTGCCATAAATTACAGATACAGATGTTATTTGTGGACCAGAACCTGCATGAAAAATCAATGTTTTTTTGTAGACCATTTAATTACATTAGTTGATTTTTTACTATTTTTTCCTATGTATAGCTAAAGCAAAACACATTTACCTTAATAATTAATTCCATTATTATACCCCTGCTCACTTGAAAATTTTTTTTAAGCAAACAAAAATAGATTATGTGCATGTCTCTTCTGTCTTTTATATTCACCTTCTACCTTTCTCCTCCATTTCCGCTACATAATTCTTATGTCAAAATGTCAATCAAATGATTTTCTGTGCATTGTAGTTATCCAGAACTACAGGATCTCATACTTGTTTTCCAGTGTCAAGGCAATCATTCCATCTTCATTTTATACCAATATTTTGCAAAGAGCTAAGGTAACTCACCAGGGGTTTTAGTTGTATTAGGACACACACAGGCAAATTTTATTATTTAAAGAATTTTAAAATACTTCCAATGTGTCAAAGCAATAATAGGAAAAGCACTTTGAAAACCTTCATGACGCATTATTACTTTCAACAATAGTTCCACAAGGCAATGCATATAATACCAAGCTATTTATCCCCTAAGGCCTAATTATATGCATACATAACTCCAATTGAGACAGTCAAACAGCAACAATAACCAGCTGAAGTTACTAACAGATAAACATTTTTTGTTGTATGATGGAAATAAAAATGGATATCAGTTTATGTTGCCACTGGTTTTCAAAAGTATATATATATATATATATATATATATATATATATATATACCTTTACATTTTTTAATTTCCTAATTAAGTTGTATTAGAGTATTAAATAAAAATAAGCGAATAGTAATGTACAATTATTTTGCAAACAAGTAACCTAGAAAATACAGCTGTTGAACTGTGACCCTGATAAAATGAAATTAGTATATTTTTTTGTGTTTTACTAGCTACAGTAATTAAAGGGTAGATTGAGTGGTAAGTACACATATATGGCAATAGTAGGGATCCCTGACCTGTAGCTCAAAAGCAACATGAGCCTCAAAGACCCCTGATGTTCAGCTCACCACCTTTGTGCTAGACAAAAACACTTGCAGATGTCTAGCACACTGTTGAGCATGGGTCGGTACATAACACCCAGGGCAGCCATTATCAGTGCCATGCATGAGATTAATGCTGGCTTATTTGTCTTGGAAGCTTTCAGTGCTGAACTTGGTTTACCAGCCTTCCACTTTGGGGCTGGGGTATTTGTTTGCATGGAGCAAGGATCTTATGAGGCAGAGGATAATTCAAACACATCCTTCAGGAACTAGCAAGCTGCTGACCGTATTGTTCAGTGTGCAAGCTGTTTTAGTCTCCTACTGTGTATCTAAGTCTTGGATCCTCTTCTGCCAAGCCCTATAGCTGACCTTGATGTGTCTGACTACATCTTCTGCCAAGACCTGTTGCTGACTGTGCCATATCTGACCACGTATTATGCCAAGCATGGCTTTCTGAATGCTCCTTCTGAACTCTCTGTGGTCAGGTATAGGGATGAGCGAATCGATCCGGACGAACCCGGATTCATTCCGAATTTCATGGAAAATTCGATTCTGAACGAATCCGAATTTCCCCGCGATTCAATTGATCAAAGTTTTCCTTTAAACTCCATTTATTTCAATTACAGGAATTCTAAAATGGTAGCTGAACATGTCCAGACATACCCCCTGGGGCAAGGTATCATGGGTAAGCCACATGCAGCCTATCAGCAGCCAGGAAGCCCGGTGACGTCACCGTGCTATATAAAGCGGCGGCCATCTTGCTTGTGCGCATTTCAGCCTTGCATTGCGGCCAGAGCACAGCTAGTTACAGACAGGGACAGAGAGTTAGAGATAGGTAGGGAGAGTCAGAGAGGCAGACAGAGAGGTAGACAGAGCCAGGGAAAGATAGGGAAAGATAGGGAAAAACCAGAACCATCCAGCCAGGGACAGCATAGAAGTGACATTTTTTTTTTCATTAGCCAGTTCAGTTTTCAATTCAATTTCAGTTCTTTGTGCTGTAAATCTGCCTTGCCACTGTGCATGCCATCTATGCAGTGACTTATTTAACCCTATCTGTTACACACAAGCATTTATCATAATCTATAACTGGATTAGTTTAAATATTTTTTGGTCTGCCTTAACAAAAAAAACACCAGGCCGCAGGGCATCCCAAACCTGCACTTAGCAGCCTATCTGTTATACTAAATACGCTTGTTGTCCCTTCCTCAGCTGAATCAAAGTATTGCATTTTGAATTGGTTTTTGGTCTGCCTTTAACAAAAAAAAACACCAGGCCGCAGGGCATCCCAAACCTGCACTAGGCAGCTTGTTATACTAAGGTTTGTTGAACAGGTTTGTTGATCCTTCCTCAGCTGAATCAAAGTATTGCATTTTGAATTGGTTTTTGGTCTGCCTTTAACAAAAAAAAACACCAGGCCGCAGGGCATCCCAAACCTGCACTAGGCAGCCTGTTATACTAAGGTTTGTTGATCAGGTTTGTTGAACAGGTTTGTTGATCCTTCCTCAGCTGAATCAAAGTATTGCATTTTGAATTGGTTTTTGGTCTGCCTTTAACAAAAAAACACCAGGCCGCAGGGCATCCCAAACCTGCATTAGGCAGCCTATCTGTTATACAAAATACGCTTGTTGATCCTTCCTCAGCTGAATCAAAGTATTGCATTTTGAATTGGTTTTTGGTCTGCCTTTAACAAAAAAAAACACCAGGCCGCAGGGCATCCCAAACCTGCATTAGGCAGCCTGTTATACTAAATACGCTTGTTGATCCTTCTTCAGCTGAATCAAAGTATTGCATTTTGAATTGGTTTTTGGTCTGCCTTTAACAAAAAAAACACCAGGCCGCAGGGCATCCCAAACCTGCACTAGGCAGCCTGTTATACTAAATACGCTTGTTGATCCTTCCTCGGCTTAATCAAAGTATTGCATTTTGAATTGGTTTTTGGTCTGCCTTTAACAAAAAAAACACCAGGCCGCAGGGCATCCCAAACCTGCACTTGGCAGCCTATCTGTTATACTAAATACGCTTGTTGACCCTTCCTCAGCTGAATCAAAGTATTGCATTTTGAATTGGTTTTTGGTCTGCCTTTAACAAAAAAAAACACCAGGCCGCAGGGCATCCCAAACCTGCACTAGGCAGCCTGTTATACTAAGGTTTGTTGATCAGGTTTGTTGAACAGGTTTGTTGATCCTTCCTCAGCTGAATCAAAGTATTGCATTTTGAATTGGTTTTTGGTCTGCCTTTAACAAAAAAAAACACCAGGCCGCAGGGCATCCCAAACCTGCACTAGGCAGCCTGTTATACTAAGGTTTGTTGATCAGGTTTGTTGAACAGGTTTGTTGATCCTTCCTCAGCTGAATCAAAGTATTGCATTTTGAATTGGTTTTTGGTCTGCCTTTAACAAAAAAACACCAGGCCGCAGGGCATCCCAAACCTGCATTAGGCAGCCTGTTATACTAAATACGCTTGTTGATCCTTCTTCAGCTGAATCAAAGTATTGCATTTTGAATTGGTTTTTGGTCTGCCTTTAACAAAAAAAACACCAGGCCGCAGGGCATCCCAAACCTGCACTAGGCAGCCTGTTATACTAAATACGCTTGTTGATCCTTCCTCAGCTTAATCAAAGTATTGCATTTTGAATTGGTTTTTGTGTCTGCCTTTAACAAAAAAACACCAGGCCGCAGGGCATCCCAAACCTGCATTAGGCAGCCTGTTATACTAAATACGTTTGTTGATCCTTCCTCAGCTGAATCAAAGTTTTGCATTTTGAATTGGTTTTTGGTCTGCCTTTAACAAAAAAAAACACCAGGCCGCAGGGCATCCCAAACCTGCATTAGGCAGCCTATCTGTTATACTAAATTCGCTTGTTGATCCTTCCTCAGCTGAATCAAAGTTTTGCATTTTGAATTGGTTTTTGGTCTGCCTTTAACAAAAAAAAACACCAGGCCGCAGGGCATCCCAAACCTGCATTAGGCAGCCTATCTGTTATACTAAATACGCTTGTTGATCCTTCCTCAGCTGAAGGCAGAGGTTGCAGCAGACTAGGAGCGAGTGGCAGCAGGAGTCACGGTGAGAGACCTGAACTGCCAGTATCTGCTAGCGGTCGTGTCTCCACCAGTAACGCATCTGCCGTGGTAGATTGGTTAACGCGCTCATCAACATCATCACAAGTTACATCTGACACCCCCAGTCTAGGGTATTTTGAATTGGTTTTTGGTCTGCCTTAAAAAAAATACACCAGGCCGCTGGGCATCCCAAACCTGCATTAGGCAGCCTGTTATACTAAATACGCTTGTTGATTCTTCCTCAGCTGAATCAATGTTTTGCATTTTGAATTGGTTTTTGGTCTGCCTTTAACAAAAAAAACACCAGGCCGCAGAGCACCCCAAACCTGCATTAGGCAGCCTATCTGTTATACTAAATATGCTTGTTGATCCTTCCTCAGCTGAATCAAAGTTTTGCATTTTGAATTGGTTTTTGGTCTGCCTTTAACAAAAAAAACACTAGGCCACAGGGCATCCCAAACCTGCATTAGGCAGCCTGTTATACTAAATACGCTTGTTGATCCTTCCTCAGCTGAATCAAAGTATTGCGTTTTGAATTGGTTTTTGGTCTGCCTTTAACCAAAAAAAAACAGGCTGCAGGGCATCCCAAACCTGCATTAGGCAGCCTATTTGTTATACTAAATACGCTTGTTGATCCTTCCTCAGCTGAATCAAAGTATTGCATTTTGAATTGGTTTTTGGTCTAGCTTTAACAAAAAAAACACCAGGCCGCAGAGCATCCCAAACCTGCATTAGGCAGCCTATCTGTTATACTAAATATGCTTGTTGATCCTTCCTCAGCTGAATCAAAGTTTTGCATTTTGAATTGGTTTTTGGTCTGCCTTTAACAAAAAAAACACTAGGCCACAGGGCATCCCAAACCTGCATTAGGCAGCCTGTTATACTAAATACGCTTGTTGATCCTTCCTCAGCTGAATCAAAGTATTGCGTTTTGAATTGGTTTTTGGTCTGCCTTTAACCAAAAAAAAACAGGCTGCAGGGCATCCCAAACCTGCATTAGGCAGCCTATTTGTTATACTAAATACGCTTGTTGATCCTTCCTCAGCTGAATCAAAGTATTGCATTTTGAATTGGTTTTTGGTCTAGCTTTAACAAAAAAAACACCAGGCCGCAGGGCATCCCAAACCTGCATTAGGCAGCCTATCTGTTATACTAAATACGCTTGTTGATCCTTCCTCAGCTGAATCAAAGTATTGCATTTTCAATTGGTTTTTGGTCTGCTTTAAAAAAAATACACCGGACCGCAGGGCATCCCAAACCTGCACTAGGCAGCCTATCTGTTATACTAAATACGGTTGTTGATCCTTCCTCAGCTGAATCAAAGTATTGCATTTTGAATTGGTTTTTGGTCTGCCTTTAACAAAAAAAACACCAGGCCGCAGGGCGTCCCAAACCTGCACTTGGCAGCCTATCTGTTATACTAAATACGCTTGTTGATCCTTCTTCAGCTTAATCAAAGTATTGCATTTTGAATTGGTTTTTGGTCTGCTGCCAAAACACTAGGCCACAGGATATCTCATATTGCCAATTTTTATAGTATCTGAGCAGAGAAGCAGTCCCTCACTTTATTTAGCTTCTTCGTTTTAAAGTAAACACATTTTTTATCGTACCTATTGCGCATTTCAAATACATAAAAATGTCAGGCAAACAAGTGCAAGGATGTTCAAAGGGGAGTGGCAGAGGCCAAGATTCAGCAGGCAGAGGTTGCAGCAGACTAGGAGCGAGTGGCAGCAGGAGTCACGGTGAGAGACCTGAACTGCCAGTATCTGCTAGCGGTCGTGTCTCCACCAGTAACGCATCTGCCGTGGTAGATTGGTTAACGCGCTCATCAACATCATCACAAGTTACATCTGACACCCCCAGTCTAGGGTCAGTAGGTTCCTCTGACACAACCCTGAGTTGGCATGCCCCGAGAGCAGTCCCTGTCCTCCCATTGCCTCTGTCCTACGCCGTTCCCTCCCCCAGCGACGTATCCTATGCTTTGGGTTCAGCTCCACTCTTTAGTGAGGAGGACGATCAGATAGAGGACAGTCAGCAGCTACTGCCCAGCCAAGAAATGGTGGCTTCTTTAGCTAGGCAGACAAATAGTGATGTGGACAGTGTCGTGGGTGTTGCGAGCGTTCCAGCTCCTGCGCCAGACACTGTTGAGGAAACCGAGAACATCAGTGACGTGCAGCCACAACTCGGTGATGATGATGATCAAGCCGATCGCACTTGGGAACCGGGTGATGAAGGGGCTTCATCGTCATCATCAGGAGAAGAGGGGTGCAGGTTGCCCCGGAGTCAGCAGCTGAGGAAGCAAGATGTTAGCAGCATGGTTGGCAGTCAGCATGGGGGCACAATTGTAAAGCCTGGAGCCAAACGGGGCCGGGGCCGGGGTAGAGCACCTCCTGCGCGGCAGGCTACCTTATCGGGAGGTAGTGGAGTAGGGGTTCCTGGAGTTGGCGACAGTAGCAGGGAATCAGTGAGGCCTGTTGGTGGGAAAAGTAGCTACTCAGCAGTGTGGCAGCTTTTCCTGAAGCATCCGCAGGAGGGTAACATGGCCACATGCAAGATATGTAGGCAGAAGGTGAAGTGTGGTCAGGGCCCAAATGTTGGCACCACTGCCCTGCGTCAACATATGATGCGGCACCATAAAGCGGCCTGGGAGAACCGAGGCTCCGAAGAGGTGGTCCAGCCTGCTTCCTCACCAAGTGGCACGCCGCTCCCAATTTCTGCCAGCCAAGGCTCCAGCACCTCAGCCGAAGGCAGCGGGGCATCATACCCATCCTCTGTCTCTCCTGCTCCTCCTCCTCCAAGTCATGCATCCCGCCTGCAATCCATCAGCGAAGCCATGTCCAAGAGACTGCAGTTTGCACCCACTCATCCTACGGCGCAGAAGCTGAATGTGCTCCTGTCCAAGTTGCTGGTGCTGCAGTCGCTCCCATTTCAGGTGGTGGACTGCACCTTTCAGAGAACTGATGGCTTGTGCCGAGCCGAGGTGGAGAGTCCCAAGCCGTCATTTCTTTGCCAAGAAGGCAGTACCAGCGCTGCACACTTTTGTTGTACAGAAGGTGGGCCAGTCCTTGAGCCTGTCGGTGTGTAGCAAAGTGCATGGCAGCGCCGACGTCTGGAGCTGTAACTACGGTCAGGGACAGTACATGTCATTTACGGCCCACTGGGTGAATGTGGTCCCTTTGCAGCAGCAGCAGCAACTTGGACAGGTCACGCCGATTCGGCCTCTGCGCTCCCTGCCCGTTGGGCCTTGGGCCTGCTACACCGTGCTACTCGGCCTCCTCCTCCTCCGCCATCTCCTCACCCTCCACCATAGGCTAAAGTCTCAGTGCCCCTCCAGTTACCATGTGTGCAGGTCACGGAGGTGTCACGCTGTGCTTCACATGGTTTGTCTTGGTGAACGGAGTCACACAGGGGAGGAACTGCTTAAATGTATTCATCAGGAAATCCAAACATGGCTTACTCCAAGAAAACTTAAAATGGGAATCATGGTTACCGACAATGGGAAGAACATTTTGTCTGCGCTGCGCCAAGGAAGCCTGACCCATGCCCCCTGCATGGCTCACGTCTTCAATCTGGTTGTCAATCGGTTTCTGAAGTGTTCCCCCCATCTGCAAGACATCCTAACAACTTCAAGGAAACTTTGCATGCACTTCAGCCACTCATACAATGCCAAACACACCCTTCTTGAGCTACAGCGTCTGATTTGCGATGTTTCCACCCGTTGGAATTCCACCCTTCACATGTTGGACCGATTATATGAACAGAGAAAAGCCATCACAGATTTCCTGATGATCCAAGCGGATAGGGGGACTCCCCTGTGTAACTTCAATGTCAACCAGTGGCAGCTCATACGTGACACCTGCCGTTTGCTCAGGCCCTTTGAGGAAGCCACTTTATTTGTCAGTCGGCAGGATTACGGGATGAACAACGTGATTCCACTGCTTCATGTACTACAGCACATGTTGGAAACCATGGCTGGTCAGGGCACTGGAGACATGGCGTCTACATCTTACGGCCACATGAACCCCGTTGGAGCGGAACTGGAGGAGGAGGAGGAAGAGGAGGAGTGGCCCAGTGAAGCAAAGTTTAGGCTTGGCGAAATGGCTGGTTTATCTAGTGAGCGGACAGGACAGGAGGAGCAGGAGCAGCCAGAGGAGCTAGAGGGTTTTGAGGAAGGCGAGACAGAGGACCCAGACACACCGTGGCAGTATGCAGTGGAGATGGAGACAGGTAGTCCCTCGCGAGTCACTTGCGCAAATGGCAGGAAGCATGCTCACGTGCTTGTCTAGTGACCCCAGAAGTTTCCATTTGTCGCCGGGATGCCTTCTGGCTGTCCACCTTATTGGACCCTCGCTTCCGGCACAAAATGGGGGCATTTTTTAAACCCGCCGAGAGGGAGGACAAACTGAACTACTACAAAGACATTCTGCGTAGTCAGTTGGCCGATGCCTATCTGTGCCATGGTCCATACTATCGCAGGTCTGACTCGGGGGGACCTCTGCGCCCACCTTCCACTGCCATGGCTGCTGGGGGGGTTGGCAGGAGCAGCAGCTCCATCAGCAGCAGCCTCAGTCTTCAGTCGCTAATGAGTAGCTTTCTACACCCGCATAGTGAGGCTACTCATGAGCAGCAGGAAGATCTGGAGCAGGACCTCAACCAGCAGGTCATGTCATACCTTCACATGACCATGCCAGCACACCTTGAGGATCCGCTGAACTTCTGGGCAGCCAAACTTGGCTTGTGGCCGCAACTAGCAGCGTTTGCCCTGGAAAAGCTGTCCTGCCCGGCCAGTAGCGTGCCATCTGTGCGGGTGTTTAGTGCGGCGGGGGCCATAGTTACGGCGAGGAGAACTCGTCTATCAACTAAAAATGTGGAGAGACTCTCCTCAAAATGAATCAGGGATGGATCAGCCAGGATTTCCACCCACCAATGGCTGATGCATGCGACTAGATTCAGCATGGTGCCACGTTTTACACTTTCCAAATGGTGCAAAACATATTTATGTCTTTAGGACAATTTTTGGGCTCCTGCTGATGCCAACTTCAGGGTGTGCCTTCCAGCCAATTTTTGGGCTCCTGCTGATGCCAACTTCAGGGTGTCTTTCAAGCAATATTTGGGCTCCTGCTTATGCTGCTGCCAACTCCAGGGTGTGCCTCCCCAGCTAATGTTTGTGCTCCTGCTGCTGCCAACTTCAGGGTGCCTTCCAGCCAATTTCTGGGTTCCTGCTGCTGCTGCCAACTCCAGGGTGTATCAGTCAATTTTTGGGCTTCTGCTGCGGCTGCTGCCAGCTCCATTGTCTCTTTAAAGCAATGTTTGGGCTCCTGCAGCTGCTGCTGCTTGCCACTCCAGGGTGTGATTCATCCAATTTTTGGGCTCCTGCTGCTAACTCCAGTGTCTCTTTCAAGCTTTGTAATGTAGTGAAGTAATGTTTGGGCATCTGCTGCTGCTTGCAACTCCAGGGTGTGATTCATCCAATCTCTGGGCTCCTGAAGCCAACTCCAAAGTGTCTTTCAAGCTATGTTTGGGCTGCTGCTGCTGCTGCTGCTGCTGCTTGCAACTCCAGGGTGTGATTCATCCAATTTGTGGGCTCCTGCTGCTAACTCCAGTGTCTCTTTCAAGCTTTGTTTGGGCTCCTGCTGCTGCTGCTTGCAACTCCAGGGTGTGATTCATCCAATTTTTGGGCTCCTGCTGCCAACTCCAGTGTCTCTTTCAAGCTATGTTTGGGCTCCTGCTACTGCTTGCAACTCCAGGGTGTCATTCATACAATTTTTGGGTTCCTGAAGCCAACTCCAGTGTCTCTTTAAAGTAATGTTTGGGCTCCTGCTGCTACTGCTGCTTGCAACTCCAGGGTGTGGTTCAGCCAATTTTTGGGCTCCTGCTGCCAACTCCAGTGTGTCTTTCAAGCTATGTTTAGGCCGCTCCTGCTGCTACTGCTGCTTGCAACTCCAGGGTGTGATTCAGCCAATTTTTGGGCTCCTGCTGCCAACTCCAGTGTGTCTTTCAAGCTATGTTTAGGCCGCTCCTGCTGCTACTGCTGCTTGCAACTCCAGGGTGTGATTCATCCAATTTTTGGGCTCCTGAAGCCAACTCCAGTGTCTCTTTAAAGTAATGTTTGGGCTCCTGCTGCTACTGCTGCTTGCAACTCCAGGGTGTGAATCATTCAATTTTTGGGCTCCTGCTGCCAACTCCAGTGTCCCTTTCAAGCTATGTTTGTGCTGCTGCTGCTGCTTGCAACTCCAGGGTGTGATTTATCCAATTTTTGGGCTCCTGCAGCCAACTCCAGTGTCTCTTTCAAGCTATGCTTGGGCTCCTGCTGCTGCTGCTTGCAACTCCTGGGTGTGATTCGTCCAATTTTTGGGCTCCTGCTGGCAACTCCAGTGTCTCTTTAAAGCAATGTTTGTGCTCCTGCTTGCAACTCCAGGGTGTGATTCATCCAATTTTTGGGCTCCTGAAGCCAACTCCAGTGTCTCTTTAAAGTAATGTTTGTGCTCCTGCTGCTACTGCTGCTTGCAACTCCAGGGTGTGATTCAGCCAATTTTTGGGGTCCTGCTGCCAACTCCATTGCGTCTTTCAAGCTATGTCTGGGCTCCTGCTGCTGCTTGCAACTCCAGGGTGTGATTCATCCAATGTTTGGGCTCCTTCTGCCAACTCCAGTGTCTTTTTCAAGCTATGTTTGGGCTCCTGCTGCTTGCAACTCCAGGGTGTGATTCATCCAGTTTTTGGGCTCCTCCTGCCAACTCCAGTGTCTCTTTAAAGCAATGTTTGGGCGGCTGCTGCTGCTTGCAACTCCAGGGTGTGATTCATCCAATTTTTGGGCTCCTGCTGCCAACTCCAGTGTGTCTTTCAAGCTATGTTTGGGCTCCTACTGCTGCTGCTGTTTGCAACTCCAGGGTGTGATTCATCCAATTTTTGGGCTCCTGCTGCCAACTCCAGTGTCTCTTTCAATCTATGTTTGGGCTGCTGCTGCTGCTTGCAACTCCAGGGTGTGATTCATCCAATTTTTGGGCTCCTGCAGCCAACTCCAGTGTTTCTTTCAAGCTATGTTTGGGCTCCTGCTGCTGCTGTTTGCAACTCCAGGGTGTGATTCATCCAATTTTTGGGCTCCTGCTGCCAACTCCAGTGTCTCTTTAAAGCAATGATTGTGCTCCTGCTGCTGCTTGAAACTCCAGGGTGTGATTCATCCAATTTTTGGGCTCCTGAAGCCAACTCCAGTGTCTCTTTAAAGTAATGTTTGGGCTCCTGCTGCTACTGCTGCTTGCAACTCCAGGGTGTGATTCAGCCAATTTTGGGCTCCTGCTGCCAACTCCAGTGTGTCTTTCAAGCTATGTTTTGGCTCCTGCTGCTGCTTGCAACTCCAGGGTGTGATTCATCCAATTTTTGGGCTCCTGAAGCCAACTCCAGTGTCTCTTTAAAGAAATGTTTGGGCTCCTGCTGATACTGCTGCTTGCAACTCCAGGGTGTGATTCAGCCAATTTTTGGGCTCCTGCTGCAAACTCCAGTGTGTCCTTCAAGCTATGTTTGGGCTCCTGCTGCTGCTGCTTGCGACTCCAGGGTGTCATTCAGCCAATTTTTGGGCTCCTGCTGGCAACTACAGTGTCTCTTTAAAGCAATGTTTGTGCTCCTGCTGCTGCTTGCAACTCCGGGGTGTGATTCATCCAATTTTTGGGCTCCTGCTGCCAACTCCAGTGTGTCTTTCAAGCTATGTTTGGGCTCCTGCTGATACTGCTGCTTGCAACTCCAGGATGTGAATCATCCAATTTTTGGGCTCCTGCTGCCAACTCCAGTGTCTCTTACAAGCTATGTTTGGGCTGCTGCTGCTTCTTGCAACTCCAGGGTGTGGTTCATCCAATTTTTGGGCTCCTGCAGCCAACTCCAGTGTCTCTTTCAAGCTATGTTTGGGCTCCTTCTGCTGCTGCTTGCAACTCCAGGGTGTGATTCAGCTAATTTTTGGGCTCCTGCTGCTGCCAGCTCCAGGGTGAGATTTTCAGGCACTATAGGGGCCCCTCATAGTGATGCCACTTCAACTCTCTGCAACTGTGCCGCTCTGCGATTCTATTAGCGATGCCTCTGATCTGCATGTGATAATTATTTACAGTATTATTTCAATAACCCAGCACGCGCCCTATGCGTGTTACAGCAAGGCAGAATGGTTTACAACCCTATTGAGGCTCTAGGAGGCTCAGAAATAGCTGTTTTTAATAGCGATTCGTCGCAAATAAATTCGGGTCGAAACGATTTTTGTCGGAAAATTCGGCGAATCAGTCGAATCAAATTTTTCAAAAGTTCGCTCATCTCTAGTCAGGTACCTACAGGTACATGGCAGCCCATTTTACCTCCTTCTGAGATGTGTCCTAAACTCCTGCTCTCTTTCACCTCATTTCCCCTGCTGCCTGGCTGCTCATTAGTGCTAAACATCCCCTAATGCAAATAGCAACCATGCTGCACTTAAAAGTGCCACAAAATGCAGCTGATATGTGCACCCAATGGATTTTTTAAAGATAAAGAAAAAAAGATTTTTTAAGAATATAGAAAAGTAAAAATAGCTTTGAGGCACAGCCAGTTTGGTGGAGTAGTTAGGGCTCCTCCAACAGTAGAGACTCAAAACAAATTAATGTGACTGGATATGTTGTTTGAGAGTTTAAAAAAGGAAGGAAATATTGAGAGAGGAAGGTCATTTTTGGGGTATTAGGTATTAATAGATGCTGTATGATTACCTTCTTGAATGAAGAATGGACAGTACCTATGGATAGGGAAAGTTTAATATAGCTTTGCAAAAATGACAAAAGAGGGATGGCAAGATCTAGTATCAGAAATCCTTTGCTTGGTTAGGAAAACAAATTATTTTAGGGTAAGATGGTAACATTTATTATTTTTGGCAATTAGTATATGCATTTCTAATAATTATAATAACTCACCATTTTATATACTTATGCAGTATAACAGTAACTCTTTGAAATTCAGTTTCAGTCCTGCCGAAGGTCAATGTTGTTGACGTTAAACTACATATTGTTGATGTTTAGGTTGTCTGAGAATTCTTAGTGCACTATTATACAAGGTCACTTCTACTGACAACACACTCAACATCTCTCAGCATTCAGCTGCTGTTTCTCATAACATTTATTTGATGTGCAAGTGTATGTTTAAAATTCCTCTGTGTCTAATTTATATTGATTAGGGGCTGGTCAACAGGTCTTTAACTTTGGTTGAAGCCAATAGCCCCTCCTTACAGTAGCAGATATTCTCAACAGACATCTATGATGCAATTGTATTTTTTTTCAGCCTAAATTATAGGTGTACTTTACAAGCTTTTTAACACAGTAACATAGTTTGTAAAACTGAAAAAGTCCACCCAGTTTAGCCTGTTAAAAAGATTCCCGGAATCATTCATCTAGACCCTGTAGCTAGTAATATTAAATCCAAGGAGAGCATTTGGGTTTTTTTAAGTTTTTAACGTTTATATCCCATAACTGCTTTCTCTGGCAGAGATTTCCATAATCTCTTCAAAAGAATAATCTCTATTCAAAAGAATAGTTACAGTTGTAGATAAATAAATCATGGGACAGATTTTTGTTTTGCCACCTGATATATGTATAGATAGGTATTATATCTAAAAGGAAAAGTTTGAAGCTTTACATATACCACTGAAGGGGTTTCCCAGCTGGGGCCCCTTCAGCGCTGCAAAAAGAATAGATTAGCTGGCACTCTCCAGATGGAATATAAGTAAAACTTCACATGTATTCTATTACATTTTAAATTAGTCCACACATATACAAATATTCAGCAATTAAATCAGATACTAGGGTAGCAAATGAATACTACACAATTGAATGGTGAAGCCTCTTAAGTGTTTTGGTTACAAAGCAATCTTTAATCATAGATACCCACTACATTGCAAACAACATTTGAATAGGTAGCAACTTATCTGTAAGACCAACCGGTCCCCGCCTCCATCCATATACAAATATTCAGCAATAAAATCAGATACTAGGACAGCAAATTGATACTACACAATTTAATGGTGTAGCCTCTTATGTGTTTTGCTTACAAAGCAATCTTTAAAAATAGACCCACTATATTGCAAACAACATTTGAATAGGTAGCAACTTATCTGTAAGACCAACCGGTCCCCACCTCCATCCATATACAAATATTCAGCAATAAAACCAATACATTTCAAACAATATTTGAATAGGTAGCAACTTACCTGTAAGACCACCCGGTCCACGCCTCCCAATGTCGGTCCAGAGCCATACATAGCAAAGCCGTCACAAAAACAAGAAAGGAAAATATACAACCATTCTTCTCTCATCCCTAACCTGATGTCACTAATGTATCAGCACGAGCAAAGAAGACAACGTATGCCTGCTCGGAAATGAAGACATACCGCATCCTCCCTGGATACCAACTGGGGCATGACCAATGGTTGTGACACCCAATCGCACACAGCACCACCCAACAGCATGGCGGAATGATGGGGATCACCTGCTCACCCTCGCTCCACACCCAGTACACACAGGAGGGGACAAGGCAGGATGGGGATGGGCAAGCAAAGCCCCATCAAGATCTGAGACAGTCTGTCTCCCATGATTCTTTAATCTTGTCTGGCAGTGCTGTGTACAATTGGGTGGTGCAGCCATTGGTTCATGCCCTGTCACTGGGGATGTTTCCGTGCCAACGGGTGTGGCCGGGGTTGCCATTCTCCCCAACTTAGGCTACAGCATCAGTGATGTTTTGGAGGGGGTAAGAGGAGAATAGACGCATTTGTCCTCCTCCTTTCTAGTTTTTGTGGTGGTTTTTGGTGCAGAGTTTGAGTTCTGGGTGCAGCAGAGTCAATTCAGATCAGACATTGTGGATGAACAGGAATTGGCTTTTACTGGAACATGCGTGCAGTAAGAGAAGGTCACCTTACATGGTGAATAACACAGACAGGAAAAATCAATCAGTGAATTCAACCCAATGTACTGGAAATGCAACGCATTCTATAAATGAACAGGTAGATTACAGATAAGTATTAGTAACATCTAGTGTCATAACTGTAAACTGCAGTCACTCCAGCAATATAAATGCAAATCACACACTAAGCTTTAAGCTGTTGCACAGTACTGTATCTCCAACAGTTTTGCCATATATAGCTCTGGACAGACATTGTGAGGTGGGGCCCTGGTGGCCTTGAAGGTAAGTTGCTACATATTTATATGTTATTTGTAGTGTAGCTGGTATATATGATTATGGGCTACTTTAGCAATCAAACACATAGGAAGCTACAACATTCACAATTTGTGCCCTAGTATCTGGTTTAGTCGCCCGCTTAAGCACTGATATGTCTTATGCACTGGAGTTCCCCAACTGTACACAATATTTTATTATATTATATATATATATATATATATATATATATTATAGAATAGAATTATGATCATGTGCACCTATGTATTGGAGATACAACAGCCTTATCTTAGTATGTGATCTGTATTTATATTGCTGGGCTAATGCAGTTTACATGTATGTAGTAGATGGCACTGTTACATATATCTGTATGTAGTCTTTGTTGTACATTATCTGCGGCATGTTGTGTTTCCTGTACATTTAGGTGATCTCTATGACTTTTTTTCCTGTCTATGTTATCCACCATGTAAGGTTACTTTCTCTTACTGCACTCATGTTCCAGTTCATGTTACACCACAATTGTCTATCTCGATTTGACCTCGTTGTACCCAGCACTCACACTCTGCAACACGGGGAGGCCGATTCATCAATAGCGCCAGGTAGCGACAGATGAGCGACTGAAGTATGGCGCTATGAGCGCCGCTAGCGTCAGCCGCGGGCGTTAGCGATTCGCTATAGCAGGCCTCCTCAGTCGCTACCTGGCGTTGTTGCGAACAACGCCTACATTGCTGAATATGATGTTGGCCCTCAGCTTTGTTGGCGCTGTCAGTCAGTGTGACCACGCTATTCTACACAGCGCCTGTTAGCTTTGCTGTGTCCTGGCCATCCAGTACCTTCTGAATAAAACACATTGCCACATTTGTTTTGAAATGAATAAATTTTTTTATTTGGTGTAAAAGGAAATTAAATTCTTCCAGATCTTCGAATATAAATGGAAAATAAAACATAATTAAACACATAGCCACAATTTTTTTTTTTTTTATTTGTTACCTAAAAAGGAAATACTATTAAATCACCAATGATAAAGAAAAGGAAAATAAAAACAGAACAGAGAAAGAAAAGGAAAATAAAAACAGAACAGAGAAAGAAAAGGAAAATAATAACAGAACAGAGAAAGAAAAGGAAAATAAAAACAGGACAGAGAAAGAAAAGGAAAATAGAAAAGGAAAATAAAAACAGGACAGAGAAAGAAAAGGAAAATAAAAACAGAACAGAGAAAGAAAAGAAAAATAATAACAGAACAGAGAAAGAAAAGGAAAATAGAAAAGGAAAATAAAAACAGGACAGAGAAAGAAAAGGAAAATAAAAACAGAACAGAGAAAGAAAAGGAAAATAAAAACAGGACAGAGAAAGAAAAGGAAAATAAAAACAGGACAGAGAAAGAAAAGGAAAATAGAAAAGGAAAATAAAAACAGGACAGAGAAAGAAAAGGAAAATAAAAACAGAACAGAGAAAGAAAAGGAAAATGAAAATAGGAATTAGAATGTAAAGGAAACTTACAACAGAATTAAACACATAGCCACATGTATATATATAAATTTTTTTTAATTTTTTCTCTAAAAAAAAATTAATAATAAAACATAAATGAAATAGAAAATGAAAAGTCCAGCAGAAATGCCAAAGAAAAGTAAAGTCCAGGAAAGGGTTGTAAGAGGAATGTCGAGATCATGGTGCATCTCTTTGTGCCTGAAAAATTAAGAAAAGTGCAGTTAGTATATATCTTTATAGTTATTTTGTGTTTTCTTTTAAAAAAATGCATAACTTGATAACCAACATTGGCGTCTTAAACCCCCCTTAGAGTGGTTTGGGTCATCTTAAACCCCCCTTAGAGTGGTTTGGGTCATCTTAAACCCCCCTTAGAGTGGTTTGGGTCATCTTAAACCCCCCTTAGAGTGGTTTGGGTCATATTACACCCCCCTTAGAGTGGTTTGGGTCATCTTACACCCCCCTTAGAGTGGTTTGGGTCATCTTACACCCCCCCTTAGAGTGGTTTGGGTCATCTTACACCCCCCTTAGAGTGGTTTGGGTCATCTTACACCCCCCCTTAGAGTGGTTTGGGTCATCTTAAACCCCCCTTAGAGTGGTTTGGGTCATCTTAAACCCCCCTTAGAGTGGTTTGGGTCATCTTAAACCCCCCTTAGAGTGTTTTGGGTCATATTACACCCCCCTTAGAGTGGTTTGGGTCATCTTAAACCCCCCTTAGAGTGGTTTGGGTCATCTTACACCCCCCCTTAGAGTGGTTTGGGTCATCTTACACCCCCCTTAGAGTGGTTTGGGTCATCTTACACCCCCCCTTAGAGTGGTTTGGGTCATCTTAAACCCCCCTTAGAGTGGTTTGGGTCATCTTAAACCCCCCTTAGAGTGGTTTGGGTCATATTACACCCCCCTTAGAGTGGTTTGGGTCATCTTAAACCCCCCTTAGAGTGGTTTGGGTCATCTTACACCCCCCCTTAGAGTGGTTTGGGTCATCTTACACCCCCCCTTAGAGTGGTTTGGGTCATCTTACACCCCCCTTAGAGTGGTTTGGGTCATCTTAAACCCCCCCTTAGTGCGTTTGTTTGCTCTTTTGGATGGGAGGTCAAAGACATTTAAACAGGAGTGCAGTACTTGCATTAGAGTGAAGGGTAGTTAGCTTACCGCAAAATAAGAAGTGATCAGCCTTTCCCTTAGCTCATCGCCAGTCTGGGTGTCCTCACTTCTATCTGCGGGCAGGTTGGGGATTTCTGGCACCAGTGCTGTCTCCTCGGGGGCTTGGATTCGGTGACATATACAGATATTGTGTAACACACAGCAGGCAAGGATGATTTTGGAAACCTTCTGTGGGCTGTAGAGCATCTCTCCTCCTGGCCGTGCCAAACAGAGAAAGCGTGCTTTCAGCAGGCCGATGGTTCTTTCCACAATGCTTCTGGTCTTGCGATGCGCTGCATTGTAGCGTTCATGGGCAGAGGTCCGTGGGTTCCTGACCGGAGTCATGACCCACGTTCTCTGCCCATATCCCTTGTCCGCTGTAGAAAAAACACAAGGAGAGAGACAGCAATTAGTACTAGTACATGTTTTTGGGTGGTAGTTTGTTTAAAATTGCCTTACTAGGCCACATATTAGCAAAATACATAGACATGGTTAATTTATTACCCAGTAGCCAGCCAGCTGGCATTTCGTTGTTATCAAACTTCCGGCACAGGACTGTCCGCTGCAAGACGTAAGAATCGTGGCATGAGCCGGGGAACCCCGATCTCACCGCCCGCAGCTTCATCTCATGGTCACAGACCACCATGATATTAAATGAATGGAACTGCTTCCTGTTTCTGTAGGACAGCTCCTGTGCACGGGGAGGGCGGAAAGGGATATGTGTACCATCAACGCACCCTAGCACATTCGGGATCCCTCCCATCAGATAGAAAGCATGTTTTATTTTGGCAACCTCTTCCTCATCCTCAGGAAACTTGATGTAAATTGGGATTAAATCACAAATTGCCAGAACTACCTGGATTAGGATGCGGCTCATAGTAGGCTGGCTTATCCCGCTGAGGAGGGCTGAGGTTGCCTGGAAGGTCCCTCGTGCCAACACATTAAGAGTGGCACACAGGCGTACTATGCCTGGAATGGAGTGAGTGCGTTTGGTGGATGGCTCGATTTTGGTCTTAATCTGATCATATAGGGACTGTAGTGCAGCACGATTCAGACGGAAGCGGCTCCTGATCTGCTCGTCACTTAAGTCCCATACTGAAAGGCGGATTGCAAAGGAGCGGGGTGCCCTAAGCCTCACAACACCCCGCTCCCTTTCCTCCTGCTCTTTCAGCATACACATACATCCATCCACCCAGACACCATACATCACCCTCTTATCCATCACACACACTAAAGATATATACAAAAACAAAAATAAACAAAAAAAAACACTAACACACAACACACACACAAACAATCACACTACACACACACCCGCTACAATGCAGCTCACCACAAAACCAGAACTATAGTGGTCCAAACCACCAGCCTGCTGAAAACCAGCTTTCTAAGTTAAGCACAACCAAGAGGGGAGTTGCTGCACAGCCCACAAAAGGCCCCAAAATCAAGCCTCACTTGCTGTATGCTACACAATATTTGCAGATGCCACCCAAACCAAGCTCCTAAAGAAACAGCACTGATGTCAGAAATCACCCAACAAGCCACAGAGAGTGAGGACAGAAACCAGACAGAGGCTCAAATGAGCTAAGGGAAGCGAGCACAGCACCACACCACAGCCTTTGCCACAGTGTAAGAATAGCAGAACCTAGTTCATTCCTTCCTTTTATACTTCATTTTCAAAAGTGACAGGTCCGCTTTGCCGCCTTTTGCGTCGCTCTGCTATTTCCGGGCGCCAATTAGCCGAACCAGGTGTGCGTAAAACAGAGTGCGCACGCGCACGCTAGTAGCGCTACTAGCGTACTTGAGCCGTAACGTGCGTGCATTAACGGACATGGGCCAAAAATCAGGTGGGGACCAATGAAAGTGAAGCTGTTGTTTTTTTAAATAGCCGTTAGGCTAAGCACATGTCACAAGGGTTGCAGATACATCAGTCCATTGTTGGATTTGGGTGTGTGTTGTTTGTTGATTGAGGTCTGTAATGAGTTAATTGGCTAACACACATGCTTCTGTCAGTGCAGTGGAGGTGTGCCTAGAAGGAACTGGGCTGTATGTGTGAATCAATTAAGTGGGCTGCTTTTGGATTGGCTGTTAGAGCACATAAAACCTGCCCAAGCCTAAGAGATTGCGATGCCATTCTGTAGTGTGCATGCGTGCTTGTGGGGTGTTGATTTGTGTGTGTGTGCAGCTACAGGATGGAGCCAAATACAGGACATCTGCCGGCCACAGCAGGCCCGAGTAGGAGTTTGGTGGGTGCTGTGCGCAGACCTCCCTTACGGAAAAGGGCACAGCCTGAAGGTGGGGCAGCACCCCAGGCTAAGCGCCCAGGTGCCAAGAGGGAGCCTGAATTTAATTTGGCTGAGAATAATCATCTTGTGCGCCTGACACTTGCGAAATGGGAGCTACTCTTTGGCTCCCAAAGCAAGTGCATAGGCAAACAAGAAAGAAGCAAACTGTGGGATGCCATTGGTGTGGAGCTTAGTAGCACAGCTCAACACCCACGTAGTGGCCCATCCTGCAGGAAACGCTTCTACACTTTGCGAGGGGCCCTTATGAAAAAGATGAATCACGATCTTGATGTGGACAGTGGGTTCATCCAGGCTCCAAAGAGTACCTACAGGCCGTATGAGGAGATGCTGAAGGCCAAAATCCCACTGGCTCGGCTGCAGGGTGTGGATCCTGGGGATGACACCACCGGTTGGGCTGAAGGTACATATTTTATGGCTTTTACTATAACCTAATGTTAATGTCTGTGATTAGCATTTTTACATTTTGTCCAACTAACTGTAGGACCTGTGAAGTATTACATTATAGCTAAAACATTTGTAACTTTTCTGTCTGTTGCTTTATGCATAGGTGCACATGCTGCTGTCCGGGATGTGGCTCCGGACAACCAAGCTCCTGCCCTTCCAGCAACCTCAAGGCTACCCCAGTCTGCCATTGAAGGTATTTACCCATTATTTGTTTGCTGGTTTTTTGAAAAACAAATGGGTGTGGGAGCAGCTCAAGCAATAAAGGTTTGCCCTGTTGACTATTAATAATATGTGGGTGCGCCCTAATTGCACGCCCACTGTAACACTCACAGTCAGTAACTAACAAGGCCCTAACATGTGTAGATATGTAGGATGCCAGAGATGTGTAGCCATATATCGGCATATCAATGTGCGAGCCACACTTGGCTTGATTAGTCAATATTAGTGAAAGAGCTGCTCACACACCTTAATGCATGTTGTATTTTGGCACGCACATTAGCTATGGCTCAATGTTGGTTTTATTTTGCCCTAGCTCCCATGCCCTTGGCCCCAGCATCTCCTCCGGATCCCACCTACTCTTTGGATGTCGGTAAGTGCATGTGTTCACCTTGCTTGATCCACTTTGACTCAAGTGCATGTGTCTCATTTGTCTTTTTTCTTTGTAGGCCAAGTGACTGGTTCATCTTTGGACCCCACTTCCGATGTTGCCGGTCAACAGGACCCTGTTGGTGTGTAGAGCAATACATAATGTATCCTTTCTGCTGTTTAGGTTACACTGGTTCAATTTTGTTAGTCTACTAAGCTACATGTTTGCTTGGTAAACTTGAAGATGCCTCTTGGGAGTGCTGGTTGCCTCCCCAGGGTCAGTCTCTTAGTTATTTTAGTGATAGCAATGTATATTTGCGGACATATTTTTCGGAAAACATTCCCTGTAGTAGTTTGCTGAATCTTTAGACACATTTTTTTTTAATTTTAGTTGACCCGAATATCGGAAGTGGCTGTCCAGAAAGGGCCCCTCAAGTTCCAGCTGCCAGAGATGAGGGTAAGTGGTTTTGCCTTGCTCTAGTCTGTATTTTGGCTCTAATGTTGTGCCACTTGCTTCTGGCAACTTGTGTGTCCACATCTATTTTCAAGGTCCAATCTCGAGTGAGGACCCCACTCCAGACATCTGGGATATTGCGGGTATGTTTAATTTAAGCAATGTTTATGATGAGCTTTGCAGAAATTAGTGCGTCTTAGTCCTGTAACATACATGTTAACAATCTGAGTTTAACCGAGACCTTTGGTCTAGTGTGTATTTTTTAACTTTTTAGAGGTATGGCCTCGATAGCCTAACCAGGTTACATTAGAGTTTGGCCCACAGACCTACTAACCTGATTTTCCTGTTTAGCATTTGCCAACTTGCCCGACATCTCTGATGTTGATTCGCGACTCTCTGGCAGCGATACCTCGAGCCTACCTGGGCTGGAGGACACGCAGGTAACATGGCTGATGTAGACGACCTCTAAACCCATTGGCATATTCGTGGGTAGTGGAAGAAGCAACATGTAACATTTCATTTCATTGTTGTTTTGGCAGGAGGCGGAACCAGAACCCCAAGCTGGGACCTCTTCCCAAGTCCCATGTGGCCAAGCTTCAGAGGCTCAGACAAGGGTAAGTTGTCTAGTGAGTGTTTATGGTAACTTTTGGGAGGGGCATAACTGCATTTGTTCCGTTTGACTAAAATGTGGTTTACTATTTTTTTAGCCTCCAACCACAGCAAGAGGAGGTGTGGCACCAACCAGTGCCGATTTCTACACACTAGGGGTCCGGATGCTGGAGGACTACAGTCGCCAACAGCCGCGTGATGGAACTAATGAGCGCATTGCGGCGTTGGAAAATCAGGTGCTGATGTGTCAGCAACAAAATGAGGGCCTGCAGCGCCAGGTGGACCAGTTAAGGCAAAACCTACAACAGAACCAGGACCTTGGTCGCCTTGCCAATGTTATCGAGCAATCTGTACAGCGCCAGGAAGAAGCAATACAGCGCCAGGCAGAGGCAATACAGCGGCAGGACCAAACTTTGTTGTTGATACAACAGCTCATACAACAGCAGTCTATATTTTTTACTGCGCTGTTGTCCCCCAACACCGCCCCTAGCAATGACTCCCAACCTCCCCGGCCACCCAGCCAAGAATATTAATTTGTATACCTTTTTCTTATGATTTATGTAAATATATTTTGGAAAACCACCTCTAATTTGTGTTTATCCATACATGTGAAAGCTAAATACACAGTCAGGGCTGATTTGCTCAATCATCTCTAATATTATGCCACCATTTATGTGCCACATTAGTTAACATTGCTTACTATGGTGTAAACATGTACTGGCTCAAAATGGCAGCCTAATTTTAGACATAATGGTTTTGGGGAATCTAAACCTATGCTGGGCAAGGAACAACACAGTTCTTGGTAAAGATAAATGTCTTTATAGAAATTGGCCCAACACGGGCAACATAGGCCAACAAAGCCAAGAAAACATGGCCAGGGCAGCCATCCCCCCCACCCTAACGTCTCCGACGCCTCTTCATGGCCAGCAGCATCCCTTTCATCTGTCGGAAGGCCCGCCACAGTCTGCGATGCTGGCGTATACAAGCTGTAGAGATGTGATAAAAAATAATATATTAGAATTTGTTTGGGAACTCAACATACACAGATGTAGCAATGTAATGTCAGTGTTTCTAACTTGCTAACACTCACATTAACATTGGTGAACAATGTGCCCCTAACATTTTAAAATAAAGTTTTAATATTGGCTTGAAAACATGTTAGGACCACATACCTTTACTCTTAAAGTGGACCAACACCCACAATATAGTTTATCCTGGGTTTTGGCCCACTTTGTTGTTTCTCACAGATCTGTATTTCCCCTGATGTGTGTATACACACAGTAATCCATAGCCACTCACCTCTCCATGCTCCAACGTGCTTGGCACAAAGAAGGCACGCTAACGTCTATGCAGGGAACAGGAATGTACACTCCTCTTCCACCCCCTCTTCACGCATGTCACTCTCTGGCTGCTCATGGGGACCCGGCGGCCATTCACAGAGGCCCAGGGGGGAAAAATGCACGTCTGGAGTGTTGCGCAGGAGCCAGCGGAAGATAAGTTCCCATAATTAGGGGTTTGCTTGGTGGGGTGGACCCGTGGTACCTGCACTTATCGTATATTCTGCGGGGTGTTAGTTGTTAGTTGTTGGCAAATTAAATGTTTAATGCACATTAAACAGCCTTGGTGTTGGGCCAGGTTCACTCTTGCAAAGGTAATAATGTTTATGGCCAAGTAAGGACATTTATGTCTTTAGTCCAAGCCAAACATCAGTGCCTATGGAAGATGGAAGTTTGCCCTATAATGTTATTGGTAAACACCTAATCAGCCCCATTTGGTTGTCTATACGCCACAAATAGTCCGTATGTGTCCGTAACAAGAATGTGAGGCAACTATCAAGGATGGTGACTGGCATGTTGGATTATTGACCAAACACATTTAACCTAGATGTGTGTGATATTCACACATTGGTCAATTTCACATTTCTACAAATGTAACTAGAAGAGAAATGTTTACAAAGTATTTACCCATATTAATTTGGATGTACTCACCATCGCAGCTGTGGCGGTGGCCCATGCTGCTGGCCGTCCCTGGAGCTGGTGTGGGGAGGAGGAATTCTGCCTCCGTCTGCGTAGCAACATCTGTCCATAAAAAAACAAAATACCAAACAACATTTAGTGGAGCTATGACACCCGAAGTTTGGACATCAATCTGGTTATGGAGTCTTAGCTCCAAAAACAAACACTTCTTTACATACATGTTAAACGATATTTGCTATATTCCTGGCCCATTAGTTAATGTGAAGTGTTTATGGTTGCCACATGTATCCATTTTGCCAATCTGGCACTAACCTTTACATTGCAATGTAAATGACTCATTACCAATTTAATGGATAATGTTACCAGTGTGCAACATGTGTTTGCCCTAACTACTTCACGTAAATTAACTTTTGCTAGCACACATCATGGTGTGGCCAGAAACATAGGGGTGGTTTCCAGTTGGCTAGCACTGTAGTGTGGTTTGTGATGTTAATGTACAGTAGCAAACCAGCTTAGACAATGGACCAGGAAACGTGTCTGTTAAAAGTGTACCAAGACACAGGATTGTGATTATTCAGTGTAGTAGTCTACTTTGGCAGAGCAACACAATTTTAGTCCGCCACCGCCCCTGCCTTCCGCACATCACTCCGCCAGTGTGTGCGCACACGCATGCCAGTAGGAAACAGAGCGCAGGCGCACACACATCTCGAGTGCCACACAGGAGGCAGGGACAATGGCTTCTGCCACCCCCAAAGAGGGAAGTAGTTTGTGGTGTTTGGTTGGGGGGGGGCCCTGGGTGAGGGATGTGATTTGGCAGGCAAGGCGCCATAATCCAAGCAATATCAGCAAGGTTTGTGGGTCCACTTTAAGGAATGACATAAAGACCAAAATGAACTAGCTTAACACATACACTTACCACGACTATGCCCGAGGAGGATTTGACGCCAAAAATCCATGGAGGTGCCGCCTATATGATGCCCTGCAAATTACAGAGGAATTGCAAGGGCTAAGCACAAATGGTCAGATGCAACCTGGCACAGACTAACAATTAAAACATGTAAACTCACCAGGGGATGAAGCGCCACTTGAAGCCCAGGGAGGGCTCTGAGGAGGAGGCGGGGAGCCTCGGCTCCTCACACTCTGCTCAGAAGATCCACCAGGCAAAGGGCCACCCTCCTCCCTCTCACTCCCTGCTTGAGAGTGGCCCCTTGCCTGGTGAGAGTCCTCAGCCTCAGAGTGTGAGGAGCTGAGGCTTGATCCAGCCTGCCCCCCAGCAGCACACTCCTCTGGGGCGTCATCCCCTTCCTCCCCTGGGTCCTCTAAATAGGACCCGCGGGAGGGACCCTCCCCCGATGACTCCCCCGAGTCCGCCTGCCTGGTTCGGG
Source organism: Gastrophryne carolinensis (assembly GCA_027917425.1). Classification (NCBI taxonomy): domain Eukaryota; kingdom Metazoa; phylum Chordata; class Amphibia; order Anura; family Microhylidae; genus Gastrophryne; species Gastrophryne carolinensis. Next base: position 196,073,425 of record CM051236.1, read on the forward strand.
GGAGGAATCCCTTCCCACGTTTCCCCAGGGGAGGACGCTTATCTGCAAATAAAGCAAATAATTAATATAAAGAGCAAAAAAGGACACAGCTTAGCAGATGATTCTGCACAAAGGCAAAAAAGAACATAAGCTTTAACTTACCTGATGCGTAGGCATCATATAGGCGGTACACGCCTTCTGGGTCCCGGCGCTTAAAATCTGACCATTTCTGTTGGATCGCCCGGATGGTCAGGTCGGTCTTGAAGCGCCGGGACACAGTGGCCTTCACCTCCATGGCAAGGCGTTTTTTGGCTCCTCGGGCATAGTCGTATTCGGCCAGGCAGAAGTCCTAGGAAAAAAGTAAAAAAAAATAAAAAATTAAAATCAAAACATGACCTCAGAACAATGTCATAAACAGTTATACAGAGACAAGATCAAAGTGGAACCACACCCAGGATTTACATTAGTCTGGGTTTGTGTGCACTTTTTTGGGCCACAACTACTGTGGGTGGCCCACTGTCTGCAACCCCCTTTGAAGGGCCCAAATACACCGCTGAGGACACTCCCACGTCACTCCGCAAGCCAAACACAGCGGTCCACGCCGGTGTGGTATGCGCATCCAAGGGCCTTGGGAGGTGCATACCAGCTCAGCTGCGTCTGCACGGCAAAGTACGCATGTGGCGTTTGACTCTAACAGGGAGTGCGCCTGCACACCAAATGAAAATATGTATGGCGCAGGGGTACACCCTGCTAGAGGTAAGCGCAATAGGCATCCGCAACTCACGCATGCACAGATGGGACGGGCCAGAGGTAATTTTTGGGGCCCTCCAGGGGGGGGGGGGGCCATCCAAGCAGGACATCCACAATGGGGATGCCCCATGTGGAGTGTTAAATTTTGGACTAAAAACAATAAAAATTCAGCCCCTATCCACCCTGTGTGTTTATACATTTTTAAGCTAAAAATACATAACTAAAATACTCACTTTCACAACCTGGCCATTGACCCGGCTATCCACCCGGGTGCGCCTTTGTTTTTGGGGCCCAGGAGGGGAATGGGTGGGAGGGGTGGTATTTGGGGAAGGTGAGGTAGGTGGGGGATGTGGGGGAGGGGTGGTGGGGCCGGAATCTGAGGAGGAGCTGGGGAGGCGCATTACTCGCCGTTTGGGAGCCATATTGGAAACGCTAAGGAGGAAACAGGAACCGGAAATGACGCTAGCGACATGAGACATAAAAAACAAAACAAAACAAAAATACGCACCGCGCCCCAGCAACAAGCTAATATCAGCTATGTGCAAGCTAAGTGGCGGAAAAACATTAAAATGACGCTGAAATACAAGCTATTGGCATAAGCGCAAGACAGTTTTACCTTAAGGTGGCGTTGAAACGCAAAGGAGGATCCCGGAACCGGATATGACGCAAGCAACTGGGCTTCCAAATTGAAAAAAAAAACATGCGCGCAGCAGGGACAAGCTAATATCAGCTATGTGCAAGCTAAGTGGCGGAAAAACATTAAAATGACGCTCAAAAACAAGCTATTGGCATAAGCGCAAGACAGTTTTACCTTAAGGTGGCGTTGAAACGCAAAGGAGGATCCCGGAACCGGATATGACGCAAGCAACTGGGCTTCCAAATTGAAAAAAAAAAAATGCGCGCAGCAGGGACAAGCTAATATCAGCTATGTGCAAGCTAAGTGGCGGAAAAACATTAAAATGACGCTCAAAAACAAGCTAGGGCCCACGGCGCAACAAATTATTAGCTTGATTTAGCAGGGGGTTCTACATACTGTAATGCATAGGTCCTTCTAAAGCATACACCGTTGTGCTTAAATATACAAATCTTATTCCTTCACAAAGTCATCACACAATCAAACTAGACAACTACCTGAAAATGTGGCACACATGAGAATGCATAACGGGTTGTTATGAGCTGGTACGACTGAATGTTAATCCTGCAATATGTGGCCAGGCACGCTCACAACTACAGTGTATTCATTAACAACGACTGGGGTCGCGGGAAGTGAATTCCTTGCAAATGGCAGAAGGCCACATGTATGAACAGCACAGCGCCGCACAACGCAGCGCAGCGAGGCACAGCGACGCTCGCGCCGCCACATAGCGAATTAAAACAGCGACTGCACAAACAGCTTAGACAATGGACCAGGAAACGTGTCTGTTAAAAGTGTACCAAGACACAGGATTGTGATTATTCAGTGTAGTAGTCTACTTTGGCAGAGCAACACAATTTTAGTCCGCCACCGCCCCTGCCTTCCGCACATCACTCCGCCAGTGTGTGCGCACACGCATGCCAGTAGGAAACAGAGCGCAGGCGCACACACATCTCGAGTGCCACACAGGAGGCAGGGACAATGGCTTCTGCCACCCCCAAAGAGGGAAGTAGTTTGTGGTGTTTGGTTGGGGGGGGGCCCTGGGTGAGGGATGTGATTTGGCAGGCAAGGCGCCATAATCCAAGCAATATCAGCAAGGTTTGTGGGTCCACTTTAAGGAATGACATAAAGACCAAAATGAACTAGCTTAACACATACACTTACCACGACTATGCCCGAGGAGGATTTGACGCCAAAAATCCATGGAGGTGCCGCCTATATGATGCCCTGCAAATTACAGAGGAATTGCAAGGGCTAAGCACAAATGGTCAGATGCAACCTGGCACAGACTAACAATTAAAACATGTAAACTCACCAGGGGATGAAGCGCCACTTGAAGCCCAGGGAGGGCTCTGAGGAGGAGGCGGGGAGCCTCGGCTCCTCACACTCTGCTCAGAAGATCCACCAGGCAAAGGGCCACCCTCCTCCCTCTCACTCCCTGCTTGAGAGTGGCCCCTTGCCTGGTGAGAGTCCTCAGCCTCAGAGTGTGAGGAGCTGAGGCTTGATCCAGCCTGCCCCCCAGCAGCACACTCCTCTGGGGCGTCATCCCCTTCCTCCCCTGGGTCCTCTAAATAGGACCCGCGGGAGGGACCCTCCCCCGATGACTCCCCCGAGTCCGCCTGCCTGGTTCGGGGGAGGAATCCCTTCCCACGTTTCCCCAGGGGAGGACGCTTATCTGCAAATAAAGCAAATAATTAATATAAAGAGCAAAAAAGGACACAGCTTAGCAGATGATTCTGCACAAAGGCAAAAAAGAACATAAGCTTTAACTTACCTGATGCGTAGGCATCATATAGGCGGTACACGCCTTCTGGGTCCCGGCGCTTAAAATCTGACCATTTCTGTTGGATCGCCCGGATGGTCAGGTCGGTCTTGAAGCGCCGGGACACAGTGGCCTTCACCTCCATGGCAAGGCGTTTTTTGGCTCCTCGGGCATAGTCGTATTCGGCCAGGCAGAAGTCCTAGGAAAAAAGTAAAAAAAAATAAAAAATTAAAATCAAAACATGACCTCAGAACAATGTCATAAACAGTTATACAGAGACAAGATCAAAGTGGAACCACACCCAGGATTTACATTAGTCTGGGTTTGTGTGCACTTTTTTGGGCCACAACTACTGTGGGTGGCCCACTGTCTGCAACCCCCTTTGAAGGGCCCAAATACACCGCTGAGGACACTCCCACGTCACTCCGCAAGCCAAACACAGCGGTCCACGCCGGTGTGGTATGCGCATCCAAGGGCCTTGGGAGGTGCATACCAGCTCAGCTGCGTCTGCACGGCAAAGTACGCATGTGGCGTTTGACTCTAACAGGGAGTGCGCCTGCACACCAAATGAAAATATGTATGGCGCAGGGGTACACCCTGCTAGAGGTAAGCGCAATAGGCATCCGCAACTCACGCATGCACAGATGGGACGGGCCAGAGGTAATTTTTGGGGCCCTCCAGGGGGGGGGGGGGCCATCCAAGCAGGACATCCACAATGGGGATGCCCCATGTGGAGTGTTAAATTTTGGACTAAAAACAATAAAAATTCAGCCCCTATCCACCCTGTGTGTTTATACATTTTTAAGCTAAAAATACATAACTAAAATACTCACTTTCACAACCTGGCCATTGACCCGGCTATCCACCCGGGTGCGCCTTTGTTTTTGGGGCCCAGGAGGGGAATGGGTGGGAGGGGTGGTATTTGGGGAAGGTGAGGTAGGTGGGGGATGTGGGGGAGGGGTGGTGGGGCCGGAATCTGAGGAGGAGCTGGGGAGGCGCATTACTCGCCGTTTGGGAGCCATATTGGAAACGCTAAGGAGGAAACAGGAACCGGAAATGACGCTAGCGACATGAGACATAAAAAACAAAACAAAACAAAAATACGCACCGCGCCCCAGCAACAAGCTAATATCAGCTATGTGCAAGCTAAGTGGCGGAAAAACATTAAAATGACGCTGAAATACAAGCTATTGGCATAAGCGCAAGACAGTTTTACCTTAAGGTGGCGTTGAAACGCAAAGGAGGATCCCGGAACCGGATATGACGCAAGCAACTGGGCTTCCAAATTGAAAAAAAAAACATGCGCGCAGCAGGGACAAGCTAATATCAGCTATGTGCAAGCTAAGTGGCGGAAAAACATTAAAATGACGCTCAAAAACAAGCTATTGGCATAAGCGCAAGACAGTTTTACCTTAAGGTGGCGTTGAAACGCAAAGGAGGATCCCGGAACCGGATATGACGCAAGCAACTGGGCTTCCAAATTGAAAAAAAAAAAATGCGCGCAGCAGGGACAAGCTAATATCAGCTATGTGCAAGCTAAGTGGCGGAAAAACATTAAAATGACGCTCAAAAACAAGCTAGGGCCCACGGCGCAACAAATTATTAGCTTGATTTAGCAGGGGGTTCTACATACTGTAATGCATAGGTCCTTCTAAAGCATACACCGTTGTGCTTAAATATACAAATCTTATTCCTTCACAAAGTCATCACACAATCAAACTAGACAACTACCTGAAAATGTGGCACACATGAGAATGCATAACGGGTTGTTATGAGCTGGTACGACTGAATGTTAATCCTGCAATATGTGGCCAGGCACGCTCACAACTACAGTGTATTCATTAACAACGACTGGGGTCGCGGGAAGTGAATTCCTTGCAAATGGCAGAAGGCCACATGTATGAACAGCACAGCGCCGCACAACGCAGCGCAGCGAGGCACAGCGACGCTCGCGCCGCCACATAGCGAATTAAAACAGCGACTGCACAAACACTGACCAACACAGATTCATCAAGGACAGGGCTGCCGAATAGCTTGGGCGCTGACAATTTCGAAGAGCGAACGTGACCGCCCAACCTGACAGGCTACAAAATAGCTTTACAAGCCCCGTTTGTGTGGAAAACCAGCGCTTTTGAGGCCAATGAGTTTGGGTGGAGGAGATGCAATTCCCATGTCACTCACAACATTACATTGTGAAAAAAAAAAAAAAAAAAAAAAACGAAAAATAACCAGCTAGATTCATAAAACATATCAATATAAACATGTGTTGAATTTTGGCCCAAAGCAAAAAACCCCAAAACCACTAAGAACAATCATTGCAGCGTCTGCCATTGAAATGTATGGGAGAGCGGCAGGTAGCGCCAGGTAATACGTGTCGCTGTGAAGGAATTTGCAGCGGCGCTGTTCGGTCCAGCCGGCTTCATGATGAATGCCGCGCTAGCCGTCGCTCTCGCCGGCGCTAGCCTCATTTAGCTTGATAAATGCGTCATTGTGACCGCCGCCGGGCGTACTTGAGTCGGTAGGCGCCGTTAGCTGCCGCTACCTGGCGCTCGTCAGACACTACCTGGCGCTATCGCTTGATGAATAAGGGCCTATGTCTTTCTGGATGCACCTCATGGTCCTATTTGACATGGAAGCTGCTGTCTATCATTGCTTGCTTGTAACATTTATTGTTAATGAAAACCCCTAGGTGCTTTTACCAGTGGTGTCCCATTTTGTATGAATCATAGTGCACAGGCTTCAATTCAGTAAACATACCTTAAAATAGCTCATAAAAATAAGGGTCATTTCATGTTTTGCTTCAAAATAAGAAATACACTAAAATAACACGTCATTGAAAGAAGAGAGCACATAACTTGATTATATAAGTGTACAAAAGTGCTGATTATACTCTTTCTGAAGACCCAGGCAGAGATGAAGCTTCACATTCCTGAACTCACAAGTTTAGCCCCTCCTGCTGTAATTCAGCCTCTTTAGGTGAGGTGATTGTTCCGGTTGTTCCAGTAGCTAAGGGATTACTGGCAGTATTCTCATCTGGGGAGGGCTGACTGTCATTACTGTTGGCGAATTTCTCAATTTCTGCTTTGTGGGTAGAGGGAAGCTCAGCCTGGTCAGTGTAAGGATTCAAGGAATTGTAGACAGAAGCTATCCCCAGGATTTAATAAAGGCCAGGAAAACCACTCTGACAAGGTCAGCAATTTAAACCAAGAGGAATATAAGAAACTTTGAAACCGCATGCTGATGAGTAAGTCACAGGTATGGGGGCACAATCCTAACACACATGTTTATTTTCCATTATGTGTTCCTTTATGTACATGCACTGCATATTTGGGAGTCTGATTTGCATTTCTCAACTGCTGTATTCAGTGAGTAAGCATTTCCATTACTCTGGGCATCTGTCCGTTTTCAAGTCTGTCATGATAGACCTCCTTTTTCAAACTAAAGTCTTGACTCGGTTTTGGCATTCATTTAAAGCCTTTAATTTATGTTCAGTCTTTGAAAGCTGCTCCCTCAGATATGTAATCATTTTCGTCTCACTCTGCTTACAGACAAATTTTGTTGCCCTTGGCAACCTCATTTTTGTAAGTCAAACACTACTCTTCAGAACTTTACTTTCATTTTGTTTTAGACAAAGCTGTTTTCAGGTTATCCCTTTCAAATTGGGATATTGTTCGACGTCAATTTTTTCTATCTCCTCCTTGTTGAAAATTTGCAATCAAAGGTGGTGGCAAGGGATTATTTCTTTCAGGTAAAGTTTTCACCACTTTCACCTGTATATCAAACAACTCTTAATTTTGCAATCTCTCTGGTTCATCACACAGAAACACATTATTTGCACAGTGTACAGATCATCTTTAAACTCTTCCTCTGATTCTTCTAGTAGCTGCACCGTCTTAGATGGCTTGATGTCAGTGGCTCCGAGCACGCTGATTGGATGAGCGGATGCGCATGCGCCGTAGGGCAGGGAAGAGGTGAGTGAGTTCAGGCAATCTGGGGGGTTTCACATAGCTAGGCACCCCCGATGGGGTACTCAAAATCCTGGGTTTAGGTCCACTTTAACTATATATTATATAACTATTTATTTATAACTATAGTAATTCTCCATATGACCAACCACTTACTGTACATAATCATCTTGCAACTTGATACATGTGTAGTACTTTAGATGTAGCTTAGATGGATTATCAGCCAATTAGTAGAGAAAAATATAAATATGTATGATAAGCCTTTTCAATTGCATTTCAATTATTGCCAGTAATGGTTGCATTGTGCAATTTATGGTTTATAATTTAGGATGTGTAAGAACCCTGGGAAGCATTGTCCCACAAGCTGGTCTAAAAAAGGGGGGATGCTGGTCTCTTTTGTCTGCAGAGCAGATGGCGAACAGGCACCGCGCGTGGGCCTCTGGTTTGTGTAACCACAGAGGGTGCCAAGAAAGAGGCTGATGGTGCGAGCTGGTGGCTTATTTCGAAGCTACCGCCATTTGCCAGGTGTGTGTAACCCTGTCTCTGCCTTTATAGGCAGAATCAGGATTGAGACTCATGGCCCAAACTCCCCGCACTGCCCCCATCCGACAACCACACCCCCGGCCCCAGGTCCACCACAGACCTGGTCACCACATCACAGCGTCAGCCCCAGCAGGCGTACGTCGCACTCACCTTGGAGTGCATCCCACAGGAGCGTTTCCCCCCAGCTCGAGATAGTCAGCACTGCACAAGCACACCACACACTGATGTGCATACTCACCCTGGCAATTCTCCCACAGCCAGGGGCATGCTCCCCACAGACCCACTGGGTAGCAGTGCCTCTTGTAGTATCCATTGTCTCTCCCACCTCATCTGTAACAACAAAATTTAAAAGTTATTAACTTTACAACATTTTCATAAGGACAATAGGCATTTTAATGTACATCACTCTCTACTCATCTGTGGCAGTTGATCGTCTTGTGAATTGTTTTGCTCTCCACTGTACATCACCCATTGTTTTATATAGTGTATCTACTGCTACTGTTGATATTATTATATAGTGGGTTATATGCAAGAAGTTAAAGCAAAGCAAAACCCATTTCCAGGTGCTCCGCTTAATCTACTAGTTCCCCTGCACGAGCAGCCAAATAATAGAACCCATTCACGTTCTTCCTTACTATTTTGGTGTTAAGCGAAATGCCACCACACTGGTATCCGCATGTTGCCATTGTGAATAACCCCAAGATGTGCTTGGATTCCATTTTCCTATTGGTTTTACCAATATTATATTTGCTACAGGGGCATCCCAAAGCATATATTATATGTACCGAGTTACAATTTATAAAGTGCTGTATTGGCTTCCTCGGTAGCCTGAAATCTCAATAAATTTGTTGTCTTACATACTTACATATGTTTATTAATGGGTGAACCCACAGTTCGGGTACCGAAGTTAACACAAACATACCTGAAATCAATGGGGACCCAAAAATGTCTTTAAAATGGTGGTAGCAAGGGCTTGAGGGGGACACCAGGGTATTTTTTTACATTTTTTACGAGTGTAAAAAATCCAAATCAGGGGAAAAACCAGGCCGATTGCCCTGCACAAAATGATCCAGATAATCACACAAATAAAAAAAAAGCATAAATAAATAAAAAGATAAATAAATTCAATTTTTATTTTATGGGGGTCAGGGGTCTGGGGGAGGTAGAGGAGGAGTGGCAGTGTAAGCAGAAGAGACGGAGGAGGTGGATGTGGTGGTGTAGGTGGAAGAGGCAGCGGATGAGGTAGCAAACACTTTCACCACTCACTCAATGAGTGCTGGTAAAGCCAAGTCTGATGGGATCCATGCCTGGTTCATCTTAAGGAATGTGAGGATGTCCACTTTGGCTGTGGATAGGCGGATCCTCTTGTTGGTGATGAGACTTTTTGTGGTGCTGAACACACGTTCTGAAAGGGCACTTGCCGCAGGGAAGGACAGAACCTCCAAGGCATAGAGGGAAAGCTTTGGCCATGTGTCCAATTTACCAACCCAGAAATTCAATGGGGAGGACCCAATGCTTAGTACCGGCAGATACATTGACAGATAGTCATCCACCATGCAAGTCTAAGTCTGCTTTCTGGTACTATGGGCTGTATCCGATGGTGGTGGATGTGGCAGACAATTAAATAAGGTGTTCCACATTATGATCATGTTCACCCTCCTTCGTGAGGTGGTGCTGGTGCTCCAACTGTATTGGTGACTTTCTCCTCCTCCTCAACTTTGTGCCACCAATGAGCCCCCAAATTCAGCTGGGAATTTTGACCAGTAGTCCATCCACCAGAGTGCGTTTGTACTCTATCATCTTTCTATCTTGCTCCAGCCCTGGAATCAAGGAGGTTATGTTATCCTTATATTGGGGATTCAGCAGGGTGGCCACCCAGTAATCAGCACCTGTCACTAATAAACTCTGTGGTCATTCTGCAGACACTGGAGCATGTTGTTGCTCACGTGAGCCAGGCTGGCTTAAGTCAAGGAGAAGCTGTCCTCAGTGTCAGGTGTCTCCTCCTTCTGCTCCCCCCTCCAGCCATGCTCCATTAACGCCCCATTGAGCTGCTATGAGTGCCACTCTGCTGTGAGAAAAAGTCCTCCTCCCCCTCTGAATCCTCCAAAACTGGAGTACCTGGTAGCTGTTGGCCAAGCAATCCACCCTAGTAGTAGGCAAAGGATGGGGATGGTAGCGCTGACAATGGCGTCATCAGCGCTGACCATATTGGTGGCATACTGGAAGCAATGCAACAAGGCACAATTGTTCTTCATGGATGTCCACTTAATGGTGGTGAAGTGCTGTTGGTCTGCACTTCAACTCACATGTGCATTTTAGAGTTGGAACTGCCTGCTGTATTAACAAGTATTAACAATGTCAAGCAGAAACCAACACAGGTATTGGTATTCAAATGATACTTTGATGTTTTTTATCTATAAGGCACAAAAACACTACTTAAAGGGACTGTAAACCCACTCAAAAACAAACAAGTACTTACCTTCTCTCTCCCGCTGCAGCTTCTGGCTGGCCTGTCATTCAGAACCTCCCAGTTTTAAGAAAGAAACACCTGGTGTCCTCATGTGATGCCACTGCCACTTACATCAGTTACTGTGACTCTGTACACTCTCTCCATTCATTGCAATGATTGGAGGGTGTTGTGCACAGGCACTGTGACTAACATGGAGTGGCAAAACCATGTTCAACAGTGCTATGCGACAGTGCTTATTGTTAGGAGGTTCCTGATTTGGTAGAGAAGGTAAGTGCCAGTTTGTTTATTTATTTGGGTTTACAGTCCATTCAATCATGAACTTGTACAAAATATGTAGGTGGGTGCCCTGGTCCAGAGGAGGGACAGATGTTCTTGCCCCTGTCATCTTGGAAGAATACCACAAAATTATATTCCTGCAAGTGAAATCTATTTATGCCTTATGACTCTGACAGCTTCTCTGCCAGGAGCCTCATGCGCCCATTGGATCATCTCCTGGGCCAACTGACCCTATTGTAGGTAACAAAAATCAAAAGATAAACTGAAAAAAGAGAGGTTATGAGAAAAACATTGATTTGTTTTTAACAGCTACATTATTTTGGATATAGGCAGTCATCATGCAGACCAGCGAAAGAAAACATCACCATTTACACCTACAAATTCTAGTCTGCCTGGCCCTGACCTTCTAAACTCTTTGAATGTAATGCATTCTTTCAGAGGCAGATTGGCCGTAGGGCATACCAGGCAAAATCCCAGTAGGCCAGCACCTGGGAAGGCCGCAGCCAGTGAGCGACAGATGCAGGGGGCGGGTGGTGACCAGTCCTGTGGTGGTGGTGGACAGTACTCCTATGCTATTCATCCAACAAAATAGCCACTACCTGCCCTGGGCCCCAGAATCAAAGTGGACCAAAAGACTGTACATGAATTACATTCCTACTGAGGCTCAAGTGAGGGGGACCAATGGTTATTTGAAACTTTTAACAAGCAACCATCCTCCTAGAGTCTATAAGACTGTAGGGGCAGGGTTTCCCTATTTATGGGGCATCCCATATCGGGATGTCCCACTCTGAAAAACTCCCCAGATTGCCCAGCAGCCTTTTCCCCCACCAGGAGGAACAAAACTAAAAATCTTGTTATTTTTTCTCTTTAAAGCAGACCAAATTCAAAGTTTTTCATTAACCTGGGTTCAGGTCCATGTTTTCAAGGCATCCAGATTTGGAATGGGGCCAAGAACAGACTGCAAGGTGGTCCAGCAGTGCTAGGACTAAGAGCAGGGCAGAGATGAGGGTGTAATGTGACAGCAGGGAGAAGATTTGGGTGCAGCAAGAATTAGGGCAGAGATGGGGTGCAGCAAGAATACAGACAAATATCAGAGTGCAGCATGGAGCAGTGCAGAGGTGGGGATGCAGCAAGTAGCAGGGCAGAGATGGGGGTACAGCAGGCAGTAGAGGCAGCAAATACTGGTGGACCCAGCAATGGCAGCTGAGATGACATTCATTGAAAGCGAAGGTAAGTGCCGCACAGCAAGATTGGTTGAGGATTTAATTACACCTTATTATAGTGTATGTATATGTATATATATCATGTGACATTTAGAGCCTTATTTATCAAGGAGTAGCGACAGATAGCGACTGGGGAGCCGGCCAGTAAAGCCAGGTACCGCAACTAGAACGCCGGCTCCCCTCCACAATCACACATTTATCAAGCCGATACTACTTAGCGACTGAGATAGTGCCACCTAGCAACTCATTCATCATTATCCCAGCCTCATCCCACAGCACCAGCGAACATCCTTGAACAGCGACAGGTATGACCTCTCGTTACCTGGCGCTCTCCAATGCATTTCAATGGCAGAATGTATTTTAATTAATAATTATTTTTTAATTTTTTTTTTTAAATTTCAAAAAAAAAAATCTGTGAACACTTCTTACTTTGAAAATGTTTTTTTTGGGGATTTAAAAAAAAATTTTTTTTTTTTTTGCAGAATTGATATTACAGGTCTGATTTTAAACTATTCAGGTTTGAATATTATTTCAAAATCATTCCATTTTTTTTTGGGGTGGTTAGGGGGTTAAAAAACTACTTATAACACATCGCCTACTGCGCTCTGGGATTTAAACATGCATTTCACAGCGCTAGGAATTTTTAAGGCTGATTTTTTAATGAATATGGTGGGTGCTGGTTGCTATGTCCAGTCGCTATCATGCGCTCCCATACAACAGCGAAACCTGTCAAATAGCGACTCAGCATCTTGTATTCAACATTACGGCACACCGACTGAGTCGCTATCATCCACCGAACAATGGGCAAGCACAGCGACTAATAGCGGTCGCTGTCAAAATACCGCTACAGTCGCTCAACAGTCGCTATCTGTCGCTATCTGTCGCTATTAATGAATCAGCCTCTTAGATACCATACTGGGCCAGGAACAGTACAGCAGGGCTGGTGTGCCCCAAAAAGTTTTTTTAACCCCAGTCCGCCACAGAACTCAACTTTACTATCAGCATAGTAAAACAAAAAGTCAAACATTTTTTAATATTTAAAATGTCTGTCCAGGAATAAAAATAAAAGGTCTATACTAATTGTAGACCTGTACAGAAGCTCTGCAATGCTTCTGTACAGTGCTTGCTTCTCCATACTTACCTCTGAGGGAAAACAAGCAATTCAATCGCCCCTGGCAGACATGAGGATGGCTTCACACCCCCAACATCCCTACTTTGTTACATGCAATGAAGGGGGCATGCAGAACCCTCATGGCACACCTCCTCCATTGCAATGAATGGAGAGGGCTGGTGGGGACAGAAACAAGGCCCCACAGGCTCTGCCATACAAGACCGCTGTGAGATGAAAATGCTGGCTCTCCAACATTGGTAAGTATGACGATGCCGGCGCTGGACACAGGAGCTTCAGAGGAAGGAACATTGAACCTGCTAGAAGAGTATAAACTTGTTTTCATCTTTGCCTGGACAATCCCTGCGATTCATAAGAATATTAAAAAGAAAAACCTCTATATAGGTGGAAAAAAAACATGTGTGTAAAGAACTAAAGCATGGTCTTGGAAATTATTGATAAGGGTTTTCCAACAAACATATTTTTAGACACAATTTTTTTTTTGAAGGTATGTCTGTTAAAAACCTTTCTAAGTCTATGATTATGGCCTTACTGCCATGGTAAGCCTAATCCAACTGGGGCTTTTTGAAAGAAGTGCTGTGATGAGAGGAAAAAAATGACAAAGGATGAAAAAAATGCAGACTATGACTGCAAGTGGAGATGATTCCATAATCCTTATGAATCACTCATTATTGCTACTTAATGAATTATTACTGTGATATTGTACAAGGCAGCCTCCTAATCACCTGCATCCATTGAGAATATCAGGGCAGTGTATGTTGTAGTAAGTATTCGAATCTCATCCCACTGGCTTCTTATTAGCATACATCCAGCAGAAAATCAAGAAAATGGAATGAAATCTACCGCACAATTCATTTTTTTTCTGCAGGCGTATTATTTTTTTACACATTAGAGAGCAAAAACATGTAAATTAAGCAGCATGCTGTTTATACTGTATAAATAAGGCCAGCAGAAATATTTTAATTTGTTTTATTTCCAGCAAGCCGTTTTTCAGTTAAATGTCCATTTCTACATCTCTGTCCTATTATTTCTGTAATCCAGTGATGGTGTTTGAAACACTAGGCACATTTTTAGCAGATCATGGCTAATTGAAATAAATTATCATATCTAATTGTATTGTGGTTTATGTATGAGTGCCTCGAAACAGCAGTCCTATGTACAGTATGCAAATAAATTCCAATAATCATATAGAATCAAAGCATCCATCTTGAAATATATAACACTTCTTTGTAGGAGACTAGTTAATTACAAACAAAGTATTTGATTTATTTAAGTTATATTGGTAGTGTGTACAGTCCTTATATAGTATCTAGCAAATGGGGGGAAAGTTTTCCTCCATCCAGGCTTAATTCTCGGGTGCATTTTAAGCCTTAATTATTCAGCACAGGGAATTTTCTCCTTTCCCTTTTAAAATGATAGTCATGCTGTTAGGCATAACAATTGTTCATGAGTGAGGGCTGCTGATTGTCCCTCTTGATTTAGCCTCTAAGGCAAGCTTCTTACTCAGCTTAGGTCAAGGGTCACCTGCTAAATCATGCATACCCAGAATCCCCTGTGAATTATGCAGTTGACAAACTGCCGCTAATGATTAGTAAACCCTGCATTAAAACCCTGGCACCAAATTGATATTACTTGAGTGATGGATTACACCTCTAATGAGCGGATTATTGCCACAAGTGACCTTGCTGACTGAAAAGAGTGTTTTCAATAAAATGAACATCTTTCAGTATCGCATGTCATTGGAGAAGTTCAATATTCTGGCTATTTGTATCTGTCTAAAATCTATACATTTCTCTGCCCAAACAAGAGGCTGAAAAACAAAGAGCACGCCTGTTGTGAAATGTATAACAGTATGTCACATGCACATATAGAAATAGTTAATACTATAAAATCCATCACCCCCGCAAAATTGGACAGGCCAACCCAGAAAAAAAGAACAGGAACACACAGCACTTAAACTGGACCAACAACTATTTTACAAAAAATGGGTTTAGGTCCCCTCCTGGGGCATCTCAATTGCTTGGGCCCCCATCGATCAACCGCTGGCAAACCCCGAAATCACCTCACTCTTGGTCCAGTTTAAAATTTGTTCCGGTCAGTACATTTTTAAGCCTTTAATCCAGGCTTTTCAATTTAAAAAAAGAGGTTGAGTTTTGCGAGCCCTTGAAACACTTTCTCAATATACCACCAACATTCAGACACCATGTACAATACACTGTACCACCAACATTCAGCCACCCTGTACAATACACTGTACCACCAACACTCAGACACCATGTACAATACACTGTACCACCAACATTCAGCCACCCTGTACAATACACTGTACCACCAACACTCACACACTATGTACAATACACTGTACCACCAACATTCAGACACCCTGTACAATGCACTGTACCACCAACATTCAGCCACCCTGTACAATACACTGTACCACCAACATTCAGACACCCTGTACAATGCACTGTACCACCAACATTCAGCCACCCTGTACAATACACTGTACCACCAACATTCAGCCACCCTGTACAATACACTGTACCACCAACATTCAGCCACCCTGTACAATGCACTGTACCACCAACATTCAGCCACCCTGTACATTACACTGTACCACCAACATTCAGCCACCCTGTACAATTCACTGTACCAGCAACATTCAGCCACCCTGTACAATGCCCTGTACCACCAACATTCAGCCACCCTGTACAATACACTGTACCACCAACATTCAGACACCCTGTACAATACACTGTACCACCAACATTCAGCCACCCTGTACAATACACTGTACCACCAACATTCAGCCACCCTGTACAATGCACTGTACCACCAACATTCAGCCACCCTGTACAATACACTGTACCACCAACATTCAGCCACCCTGTACAATTCACTGTACCAGCAACATTCAGCCACCCTGTACAATGCCCTGTACCACCAACATTCAGCCACCCTGTACAATACATTGTACCACCAACATTCAGCCACCCTGTACAATACACTGTACCACCAACATTCAGCCACCCTGTACAATACACTGTACCACCAACATTCAGCCACCCTGTACAATACACTGTACCACCAACATCCAGCCACCCTGTACAATACACTGGACCACCAACATTCAGCCACCCTGTACAGTACACTGTACCACCAACATTCAGACAGCATGTACAATACACTGTACCACCAATATTCAGCTATCCTGTACAATACACTGTACCATCAACATTCAGCCACCCTGTACAATGCCCTGTACCACCAACATTCAGCCACCCTGTACAATACACTGGACCACCAACATTCCTTTACAAAATTTTTATTGAAGTTTGCACATGATGTACAGCATATTTTTAAAGACAGGCGTACTGAACAAGCAGTAATGCAAAAAGCGTACATAGTTGAATGCAGATAAACAGTAAAGATAAGTCAACAAAATGCTCACAGTATCTTTTGGTGTCAGCAAAAGTAGCTCGCAAAATCAGACAGTGTCTAACCAAGGGATATGTGTCTTGTGGAACTTAAGTAGTATAAATTGACATTACGAATTCTCATTAAAATCATTTTGAGAGCTATTTGTATATTCACTTTTGGGTGTTCAGCACCCTGGCTGACCTTGGGCAAACTTCTAACTATGATAAGGGAACATTGGACTGGTGTAGATGTCCGGGGTATATCTCAGGAGGGTTGGGGGGGATTGTGGGAGCCCAGGTATGCTGGATCATGTTTATATAGGAGAGTGAGAACTAGAACAAGACCAGTCCGGAGTCTAGTGGTTAGATAGGGAGGGACGGGTCTGTTTGATGAGGGCTCAGCCCAATATACTCTATCCATGGGTTCCAGGTACTGAGGAATTTGTCGTATGAATCGTTTGTTATCGCAGTGATTTTCTCATTGCACATGATATCCGACATCCTATTACAGATCTCCTTCCAAGGTATTTGGGGCGATTTCCAGTTTCTAGCTATCGTCCCCCTAACTGCCGATAATACATGGAGTATCAATCGCCACTCTGGCTTTGTGTGTGTACCAGATTTGAGTGATAGGAGCGCCTCCCATGGATCGCCAATACTGGATATGTGTAGGATGTCAGATATCAATTTGTAGACTTTATCCCATGTAGAACGAACCACAGGGCACTCCCACCAGATGTGGGACATTGTGCCTCTTTCTTGGCACCCTCTAAAGCATAATGGTGAATCTGAGGGGGAAAATTTGTGGATTCTGTCTGGAGTGTAATACCATCTGAAGAGGATTTTATAGGCATTTTCTAAAACCAGCGCATTACAGGATAATTTTCTTGTATCACTCCAGATTTTCTGTCATGTCTCAGGATCTTTAGTTGTTCCCAGCTCTTGTTCCCATCTTATCATATAGTTGTGGTGAACAGGGGCTGGGGGTGTAACTAGAGCTGTGTATAAACTGGATATTAAGCCCCTTTCAAAATGTTCCCTGATGCATATGATTTCGAAGTCCGTATTCCTATATGGAGGAGGGGAATTTTTTAGGAGGCTTTTAACAAAATGTTGGACTTGTAGGTGTTTAAATACCTCAGAAGGTGGGAAGCTATCACAGGGTGCAAGGTCTTGTTTGGTTTTCATCCCTTTTGGGGTGCAGAGTTTGTCTACAGAGGTTAGGCCTTTCTGTGACCACCATTTGTAATTTTTAGGGTACGTGACCCCTGATGGAAACATTGGGTTACCTAGCAGGGGGGAAGCGGGCAAATGAGGTGACGTGAATTCATGTTCGACTTTGTCCCATATTGTCAAGGAGAACTTTAGGATTGGAGGGATACATTTCGGTCTAAGTGTTCTAGGGATCCAGAGCAGAGATGCCGGGAGGACTGGGTCACAAGCGGCAATGTCATTTAGGACCCATAAAGGTTTATGCTGTGGGGCGTGTAGGAGTACTAGGGGCGCTATTTGAGCTGCTGTATAATATTTATGCAGGGATGGGAAGGCCAGGCCACCTTGGTCTTTTTTACAGAAGAGAGTTGTTTTATTTATCCTTGGTCTAGATTTGCACCATGTAAAAGACATGATTTTCTGTTGAAGGATGTCGAGGGCAGGTTTAGGGACCTGAACTGGGAGCACTCTGAAGAGATATAAATATTTTGGTAAAAAGATCATCTTGAGAGCTGCTATTCTCCCTAGCCAAGACAATTTTCTAAATTGCCAGGACTGAAGTAGAGTGTCCAGTTTTCTAAATATTTCTGGGTAGTTGGCACTATACAAATCTGTATAGTTGGCTGTTAATTTGATCCCCAGATACTGCAGTCTCTGTGTCCAAGTCCACGTAAAGTTTTGGGATAAAGTCTGCTTTGTACTAGCAGAGAGTGAGCCGTCTAGTGCAGTGGACTTTGAGGGGTTTAGTTTAAGGCCTGAAATGCAGCCAAAAGTGGTCAGCAGGTTGATGGCATTAGGGGCTGAGGTATGTGGGGAGCTCAACATCAACAGCATGTCGTCTGCGAAAAGTGAAACTTTATGTTTCCTGCCTCCTAAGGGGATTACTTTGATTGAGGTATTTTGCCTTAGTTTTATTGCAAGTGGTTCTAGGGCCAGGACGAATAATACAGGGGACAAAGGACATCCTTGTCTGGTACCTCTCTGGATCTTGAAACTTGGGGAATGGAAGCCAGCGTATTTAACGCAAGCAGACGGGTTGGAGT
This sequence comes from Gastrophryne carolinensis, assembly GCA_027917425.1. NCBI lineage: Eukaryota > Metazoa > Chordata > Amphibia > Anura > Microhylidae > Gastrophryne > Gastrophryne carolinensis. The sequence goes on from CM051236.1 coordinate 196,091,830, forward strand.
ACAAAGCTGCGATTCAAGAGAGGAATCCTGGGCCAAAACCCCATTTATTTAAGGAGGACTGGAGGTATTGCCAAGAGAGGCAATCGAAAGCTTTCTCCACATCAAGAGAAAGGAGCATTGCCTCTAATTTTTGGTCCTTTGCCCCCTATATCAATTGCATTATCCTACGCACCCCATCTCCAGCCTGTCTTCTAGGGACAAACCCACCTGATCCCTGTGAATTACATCCCCCAGAAATTCATTGACTCTGTTGGCTAAGATCTTCGTGAGGATTTTCAAGTCTATATTATGGAGTGATATAGGCCGAAAATTTGTCCAGTTTTGGTGGTCCTTTCCAGGCTTCGGGATCATTGTTATCACGTCTCTAAGCATGTCTGGGTCTATGGGGTTGCCTCCTTTGATATAGTTGTAAACCCTCGCCAGTCGAGGTGCTACTATGGGGGCCATTTTTCTATAAAATGCAGCGGTGAACCCATCAGGCCCAGGCCTTTTATTGGATTTCAATGTCTTGATTGCTTTCAAGACTTCTTCTACTGTTATATTTTCATCTATTTTGGCACTCTGACCCTCTGGGATTCGTGGTAGGTTGATCTCGTCTAAGAAGGCCTGTGTCTGATGGTCCCCTAATGGGGGGTGGGGCTTTGTATAACTTAGATAGGCCTGCTGAGAATTCTTCAACCACTACTTGGGGGTTTCTAGTCTCCCCTCCTACCCTAGTCTTTAGTCTCACTGGTTTCATGGTAGGCTCGTGATACTTTTATTTGGAGGCCAGAAGGGTGCCTGGTTTATTTGCAGAAACATAGTATTTTTGTCTAGAGCGTCTATAACGTCCCTCTGCCTCTTGAGATTGCAAGAGGTTAAGTTTAGTTCTGGCAAGCTCCATTTGGCAGAGATGTTTGGAACTGGGGGTGGTTTTAAAGGTCCCTACATCCTTAGAATATTGGGACTGAAGTTGTTCTGAGAGTATTGACCTTTCCTTTTTCTTTCTAGAAGCTGTGGCAATAAAGTGTCCTCTCATAACAGACTTAAAGGCACCCCAGACCATAGTTGGTGAGGTTTCTGGGTTCTCATTTATAGTGAAGAATTCTAAAGCGACTTTGCTAGCATCCTCCACCAAGGGTTTTGAGGACAGCAGCGAGTCGTTCAATATCCATGAGGACGATTTGGGTTTAATGACCATAGAGTTGCACGTCATTGCCACCAAGTCGTGGTCTGACCACGGGACAGGGTAGATTTTTGTCTGTCCCACCTGTGACATAAAAGGTGGAGAGGACAAAAATGTGGTTTATCCTGGTATGTAGCTTAAGGGGGTCAAAGTAATGTGTGTAGTCCCTTTTATGAGGGTGCATATCTCTCCATGGGTCCACTAGATGCTCATTATCTATCAACTCTGTGAAGCGTTTGCTATCTTGAATTGTAAGGGCGTTTGGGGGGAGTGATCTATCCAGGGATGGTTGCAGCGTTAAATTTGAGTCCCCGCACATAAACATAGCTCCCTTTCCATGCTTTTGCAATAATGAGCACATACGGGCCAGGAAAGGAATCTGCTTGGTGTTTGGCGTGTAGTAAGTGAGAAATGTTACCTCATCATCCTGTAAAGATTTCTACCACCAGGGTCTGCTATCTGTTTATGGCGGGTAAAGGAAAGCCCGTTACGAAATACTATTAGAACCCCTTTCTGTTTACCTTGGCTGACCGCCTGAAATAAAAAAGGGGAATTTATGGTTAAGAAATTTTGGTTTGCAACTAGATGAATAGTGTGTTTCCTGGAGACAAATTATGTCAGCGTGGATTGAATTAAAATATTTAAATGCTCTGGACCTCTAATTCAGGGAGTTTAGCCCCTGAACATTCACTGATACTATATTAAGTGACATCTTCATTTAGGAAGGGACTATCTCCCCTGAGGAGCGGGTTGTGCTTACCTGGGCTCCCACGGTGGGTGGGTGTTGGTTTTGAGGTGGGTGGAGGAATAGGGGGGAAAGGGGGGAGGGGAAAGGGGTGGTAGAGTTAGAAGAATTAAACACATTAAGTAGACGTTGCTCGCATTTCTGTGTGCGAAAGAGCCTGTCCAAAGGCTTGGGAAGTGTTTTCCCATCTTTGGAAGGTAGGGGGCGTCCGGTGTGGGTCAGGAGGCTATCCTGAGTATATGAAAAGGGCATTAAATGCTATAACATTTTGATATAAAACAGAATTAAACAAGGTCTCCGGCTGGTGGGATCCGGCCCAGCCACCCAGGGGCGGCACCCTGTCGCCCTCCCTATGGGGTCCCCCCTGAGGGCGGCGCGCCTTTTCCCACCAGTCCGAGACTATCTAGGCCGCATGGCCAACCTTTATAAAAAAACATTATTATAAACATTATTATAATCAGAGAGAGTGAAAAGAGAGGCTTTGTTATAGTAGCAAAAAACTTTTGGGCTTCCAGAGCCCTAACACTTGCTGATACAAAACTGTGGGTTGTTTGGCACCCTAGAAGGCAGCCCAGGCGCCTGGTATGACCACTGTTGCAGGTCAGGCAGGTACCCAGACACAGGGTGTGTACTGAGGGGGTTATCCCTGAGAGTCCCCCGCTCCGGCGGCGCACATGGTCGTTGGTGAGACCTCAACGGGATAACCAGGGCATCCCAAATATGCACGGAGTTGGCTGAGAGAGCATGGGTCCCTGTATCTGGTTATAACTCAGTAGAGGTGCCAGGGAGTGTTGCACTCAGTCCTTCTGTGAAGGGTGGAACATTTGGGACAAAAGACGTTTCATCGCTGGGGTTTTCTGAACTTGTTTGGTGAGTCGTGGCGATGGGGTGGCTTGAATGTTGCTACTGTAGCCAGGCCTTGGCGTTCTTGGTGTAGAGGGGAGAGAAGAGGTTGTCTTATCAGAGTCTGGTATACGGATGTCCAGAGATTTAAATTTATCCAGAAGCTCTGGGAGGGAGGAAGCTTGGACTTGTTTCCCTTGGTATGAGAATGAGAGCTTAAAGGGGAAGCCCCATCTATAGTGTATTCCCTGCGCCTGCAGGGCCAGGAGCTATGGCAGAAAAGATCTTCTTTTTAAGATGGTGGTTTGGGATAAATCAGCAAAGATTTGATAGCTGTGCTTCTGAAATGTAAGGGGTGCTTTATCTCTGGCAGCTTTCAGTACAATTTCTTTTGTTTGGTAGAAATGGAATTTGACAATGATGTCAAGTGGTGGGCCCTCTGCAGGTCTTCTGGTTAGGGCCCTATGAGCTCTGTCTAATTCCAGTCTCTCTAGTGTGATTTCAGGTAATAGCTCCTGTAAAAGGGCTGTGATAGTGCCCACCGTGTCTTCCATAGTTTCCGGCAACCCCCTGAATCTCAGGTTAGATCTGCGGTTGTGATTTTCCACCTCCTCATTTTGGCCCTTTAAGAGTGTGATTTCTTCTTGGAGCTGCTGTATTAAAGTCCCATGGTTATCTAAAACCGTAGTGGCATCGTCCATGCGGGATTCTAATGCATTTGCATGTCCCCCCAGATCCCTGATCTCTTTCAGGAGGGTGTCAGTATGCCCGGCAGACACTGCAGTAACTTCTTCCCTCACTATGGTTCTCAGCTGGCTGAGGAGGGCCTGGTGTGCTGTGGGGCCCTATGCTGCAGTCTGTGTGAATGGAGGGTGCTGGGGCCAGCTATCTGTGGAGTCGAGGGAAAGATCCTCCCCAGCACTTATCCCCCCACCGATCTCCTTACTTGGAGTGCTGTGAGCTGTCTCCTCCTCAGCACTGTCAGGGACTGCCGCCATCTTGCCTGCTGGAGCTGCTGATCTGCGTGTCTCCCTAGCAGCTTTCTTCCTGCTGTGAGCTGTGTTCATCGCCTCTGGTAAGTGGACTGGGGTTTCCAAAGGTCTCCTGTGTCTTTTAGGGGCCTCTCACGATCTGCCCTGCTGCTGCTGTGTGCTTCCAGCTTCTCTGACATGTGAAGCTGAGCTAGCAGGCATCGATCTTGCTCGGCTGAACGGCCACGCCCCCGGACCACCAACATTCAGCCACCCTGTACAATACACTGTACCACCAGCATTCAGACACCCTGTACAATACACTGTACCACCAACATTCAGCCACCCTGTACAATACACTGTACCACCAACACTCAGACACCATGTACAATACACTGTACCACCAACATTCAGCCACCTTATACAATACAGTGTACCACCAACATTCAGACACCCTGTACAATACACTGTACCACCAAAATTCAGCCACCCTGTACAATACACTGTACCACAAGCATTCAGACACCCTGTACAATACACTGTACCACCAGCATTCAGACACCCTGTACAATACACTGTACCACCAACATTCAGCCACCCTGTACAATACACTGTACCACCAACATTCAGCCGCCCTGTACAATACACTCTACCACCAACATTCAGCCACCTTGTACAATGCACTGTTCCACCAACATTCAGACACCATGTACAATACACTGTACCACCAACATTCAGCCGCCCTGTACAATACACTGTACCACCAACATTCAGCCACCTTGTACAATACACTGTACCACCAACATTCAGCCGCCCTGTACAATACACTGTACCACCAACATTCAGCCGCCCTGTACAATGCACTGTACCACCAACATTCAGCCACCCTGTACAATTCAATGTACCACGAACATTCAGCCACCCTGTACAATGCACTGTACCACCAACATTCAGCCACCCTGTAAAATACACTGTATCACCAACATTCAGCCACCCTGTAAAATACACTGTATCACCAACATTCAGCCACCCTGTACAATACACTGTACCACCAACATTCAGCCACCCTCTACAATACACTGTACCACCAACATTCAGCCACCTTATACAATACACTGTACCACCAACATTCAGACACCATGTACAATACACTGTACCACCAACATTCAGACACCAGGTACAATGCACTGTACCACCAACATTCAGCCACCTTGTACAATACACTGTACGACCAACATTCAGACACCATGTACAATACACTGTACCACCAACATTCAGCCCTGTACCACCAACATTCAGCCACCCTGTACAATACACTGCACCACCAACATTCAGCCACCCTGTACAATACACTGTACCACCAACATTCAGCCACCCTGTACAATACACTGTACCACCATTACTCAGCCACCCTGTACAATACACTGTACCACCAACATTCAGACAACCTGTACATTACACTGTACCACCAACATTCAGCCAACCTGTACAATACACTGTACCACCAACATTCGGCCACCCTGTACAATGCACTGTACCACCAACATTCAGCCACCCTGTACAATACACTGTACCACCAACATTCAGCCACCCTGTACAGTACACTGTACCACCAACATTCAGCCACCCTGTACAATACACTGTACCACCAACATTCAGCGACCCTATACAATACACTGCACCACCAACATTCAGACACCATGTACAGTACACTGTACCACCAACATTCAGCCATCCTGTACAATACACTGTACCACCAACATTCAGCCACCCTGTACAATACACTGTACCACCAACATTCAGCCACCATGTACAATTCACGGTACCACCAACATTTAGACACCATGTACAGTACACTGTACCACCAACATTCAGCCACCCTGTACAATACACTGTACCACCAACATCCAGCCACCCTGTAAATGCACTGTACCTCCAACATTCAGCCACCCTGTACAATACACTGTACCACCAACACCCAACCACCCTGTACAATACACTGTACCACCAACACCCAACCACCCTGCACAAAACACTGTACCACCAACACCCAACCACCCTTTATAATGCACTGTACCACCAACATTCAGACACCCTGTACAATACACTGTACCACCAACATTCAGTCACCCTGTACAATACACTGTATCACCAACATTCAGTCACCCTGTACAATACACTGTACCACCAACATTCAGACACCATGTACAATATATTGTACCACCAACATTCAGACACCCTGTACAATAAACTGTACCACCAACATTCAGCCACCCTGTACAATGCACTGTACCACCAACATTCAACCACGCTGTACAATACACTGTACCACCAACATTCAGACATCATGTACAATGCACTGTACCACCAACATTCAGCCAACCTGTACAATAAACTGTACCACCAACATTAAGCCACCCTGTACAATACAATGTGCCAGCAACATTCAGCCACCCTGTACAATTCACTGTACCACCAACATTCAGCCACGCTGTACAATACACTGTACCACCAACATTCAGCCACCCTGTACAATACACTGTACCACCAACTTTCAGACACCATGTACAATACACTGTACCACCAACATTCAGCCACCCCGTACAATACACGGTACCACCAACATTCAGCCATACTGTACAATACACTGTACCACCAACATACAGACACCATGTACAAAACACTTTGCCACCAACATTCAGCCACCCTGTACAATACACTGTACGACCAACATTCAGCCACCCTGTACAATACACTGTACCACCAACATTTAGCCACCCTGTAAAGTACACTGTACCACCAACATTCAGCGACCCTATACAATACACTGCACCACCAACATTCAGCCACCCTGTACAATGCACTGTACCACCAACATTCAGCCATACTGTACAATACACTGTACCACCAACATTCAGACACCCTGTACAGTACACTGTACCACCAACATTCAGCCACCCTGTACAATACACTGTACCACCAACATTCAGCCACCCTATACAATACACTGCACCACCAACATTCAGACACCATGTACAGTATACTGTACCACCAACATTCAGCCATCCTGTACAATACACTGTACCACCAACATTCAGCCACCCTGTACAATACACTGTACCACCAACATTTAGACAACCTGTACATTACACCGTACCACCAACATTCAGCCACCCTGTACAATACACTGTACCACCAACATTCAGCCACCCTGTACAATACACTGTACCACCAACACCCAACCACCCTGTACAATACACTGTACCACCAACACCCAACCACCCTGTACAATACACTGTACCACCAACATTCAGCCACCCTGTACAATACACTGTACCATCAACATTCAGCCACCCTGTACAATACACCGTACCACCAACATTCAGCCACCCTTTATAATGCACAGTACCACAAACATTCAGACACCCTGTACAATACACTGTACCACCAACATTCAGCCATCCTCTACAATATACTTTACCACCAACATTCAGATACCAAGTACATTACACTGTACAACCAACATTCAGATACCAAGTACAATACACTGTACCACCAACATTCAGCCACCCTGTACAATACACTGTACCACCAACATTCAGCCACCCTGTACAATACTTCTTACTACCAACATTCAGCCATCCTGTACAATTCACTGTACCATCAATGTTCAGCCACCCTGTACAATACACTGTACCACCAACATTCAGCCACTTTGTGCAATACACTGTACCACCAACATTCAGCCATACTGTACAATACACTGTACCACCAACATTCAGCCACCCTGTACAATACACCGACCAACATTCAGCCACCCTGTACAATACACTGTACCACCAACATTTAGCCACCCTGTACAATAGACTGTACCACCAACATTCAGACAACCTGTACAATACACTGTACCACCAGCATTCAGCCAACCTGTACAATACACTGTACCAGTAACATTCAGCCACCCTGTACAATGCACTGTACCACCAACATTCAGCCACCCTGTACAATGCACTGTACCACCAACATTCAGCCACCCTGTAAAATACACTGTATCACCAACATTCAGTCACCCTGTACAATACACTGTATCACCAACATTCAGCCACCCTGTACAATACACTGTACCACCAACATTCAGCCCCTTATACAATACACTGTACCACCAACATTCAGACACCATGTACAATACACTGTACCACCAACATTCAGACACCAGGTACAATGCACTGTACCACCAACATTCAGCCACCTTGTACAATACACTGTACCACCAACATTCAGCCACCCTATACAATACACTGTACCAGCAACATTCAGACACCATGTAAAGTACACTGTACCACCAACATTCAGCGACCCTATACAATACATTGCACCACCAACATTCAGACACCATGTACAGTATACTGTACCACCAACATTCAGCCATCCTGTACAATACACTGTACCACCAACATTCAGCCACCCTGTACAATACACTGTACCACCAACATTCAGACAACCTGTACATTACACCGTACCACCAACATTCAGCCACCCTGTACAATACACTGTACCACCAACATTCAGCCACCCTGTACAATATACTGTACCACCAACACCCAACCACCCTGTACAATACACTGTACCACCAACACCCAACCACCCTGTACAATACACTGTACCACCAACATTCAGCCACCCTGTACAATACACTGTACCATCAACATTCAGCCACCCTGTACAATACACCGTACCACCAACATTCAGCCACCCTTTATAATGCACAGTACCACCAACATTCAGACACCCTGGACAATACACTGTACCACCAACATTCAGCCATCCTGTACAATATACTGTACCACCAACATTCAGATACCAAGTACATTACACTGTACAACCAACATTCAGATACCAAGTACAATACACTGTACCACCAACATTCAGCCACCCTGTACAATACACTGTACCACCAACATTCAGCCACCCTGTACAATACTTTTTACTACCAACATTCAGCCATCCTGTACAATACACTGTACCATCAATGTTCAGCCACCCTGTACAATACACTGTACCACCAACATTCAGCCACTTTGTGCAATACACTGTACCACCAACATTCAGACATACTGTACAATACACTGTACCACCAACATTCAGCCACCCTGTACAATACACTGTACGACCAACATTCAGCCACCCTGTACAATACACTGTACCACCAACATTTAGCCACCCTGTACAATAGACTGTACCACCAACATTCAGACAACCTGTACAATACACTGTACCACCAGCATTCAGCCAACCTGTAATACACTGTACCAGTAACATTCAGCCACCCTGTACAATGCACTGTACCACCAACATTCAGCCACCCTGTACAATGCACTGTACCACCAACATTCAGCCACCCTGTAAAATACACTGTATCACCAACATTCAGTCACCCTGTACAATACACTGTATCACCAACATTCAGCCACCCTGTACAATACACTGTACCACCAACATTCAGCCCCTTATACAATACACTGTACCACCAACATTCAGACACCATGTACAATACACTGTACCACCAACATTCAGACACCAGGTACAATGCACTGTACCACCAACATTCAGCCCCTTATACAATACACTGTACCACCAACATTCAGACACCATGTACAATACACTGTACCACCAACATTCAGACACAAGGTACAATGCACAGTACCACCAACATTCAGCCACCTTGTACAATACACTGTACCACCAACATTCAGACACCATGTACAATACACTGTACCACCAACATTCAGACACCATGTACAATACACTGTACCACCAACATTCAGCCCTGTACCACCAGCATTCAGCCATCCTGTACAATACACTGTACCACCAACATTCAGCCACCCTGTACAATACACTGTACCACCAACTTTCAGACACCATGTACAATACACTGTACCACCAACATTCAGCCACCCTGTACAATACACTGTACCACCAACATTCAGACACCCTGTAAAATACACTGTACCACCAACATTCAGCCACCCTGTACAATGCACTGTACCACCAACATTCAGCCACCCTGTACAATGCACTGTACCACCAACATTCAGCCATACTGTAAAATACATTGTACCACCAACATTCAGACACCATGTACAATACACTTTGCCACCAACATTCAGCCACCCTGTACAATACACTGTACGACCAACATTCAGCCACCCTGTACAATACACTGTACCACCAACATTTAGCCACCCTGTAAAGTACACTGTACCACCAACATTCAGCGACCCTATACAATACACTGCACCACCAACATTCAGCCATCCTGTACAATGCACTGTACCACCAACATTCAGCCATACTGTACAATACACTGTACCACCAACATTCAGACACCCTGTACAGTACACTGTACCACCAACATTCAGCCACCCTGTACAATACTCTGTACCACCAACATTCAGCCACCCTATACAATACACTGTACCACCAACATTCAGCCACCATGTAAAGTACACTGTACCACCAACATTCAGCGACCCCATTCAATACACTGCACCACCAACATTCAGACACCATGTACAGTACACTGTACCACCAACATTCAGCCATCCTGTACAATACACTGTACCACCAACATTCGGCCACCCTGTACAATTAACTGTACCACCAACATTCAGCCACCCTGTACAATACACTGTACCACCATCATTCAGCCACCCTGTACAATACACTGTACCATCAACATTCAGCCACCCTGTACAATACACTGCATCACCAACATTCAGCCACCCTGTACAATACACTGTACCACCAACATTCAGCCCCCTTATACAATAAACTGTACCACCAACATTCAGACACCATGTACAATACACTGTACCACCAACATTCAGACACCAGGTACAATGCACTGTACCACCAACATTCAGCCACCTTGTACAATACACTGTACCACCAACATTCAGACACCATGTACAATACACTGTACCACCAACATTCAGACACCATGTACAATACACTGTACCACCAACATTCAGCCACCCTGTACAATACACTGTACCACCAACTTTCAGACACCATGTACAATACACTGTACCACCAACATTCAGACACCCTGTAAAATACACTGTACCACCAACATTCAGCCACCCTGTACAATGCACTGTACCACCAACATTCAGACACCCTGTAAAATACACTGTACCACCAACATTCAGCCACCCTGTACAATACACTGTACCACCAACATTCAGACACCCTGTAAAATACACTGTACCACCAACATTCAGCCACCCTGTACAATACACTGTACCACCAACATTCAGCCACACTGTACAATACACTGTACCACCAACATTCAGACACCATGTACAATACACTTTGCCACCAACATTCAGCCACCCTGTACAGTACACTGTACGACCAACATTCAGCCACCCTGTACAATACACTGTACCACCAACATTCAGCCACCCTGTACAATACACTGTACCACCAACATTCAGCCACCCTGTACAATACACTGTACCACCAACATTTAGCCACCCTGTAAAGTACACTGTACCACCAACATTCAGCGACCCTATACAATACACTGTACCACCAACATTCAGCCATCCTGTACAATGCACTGTACCACCAACAATCAGCCATACTGTACAATACACTGTACCACCAACATTTAGACACCCTGTACAGAACATTGTACCACCAACATTCAGCCACCCTGTACAGTACACTGTACCACCAACATTCAGCCACCCTGTACAACACACTGTACCACCAACATTCAGCCACCCTATACAATACACTGTACCACCAACATTCAGCCAGCCTATACAATACACTGTACCACCAACATTCAGCCACCATGTAAAGTACACTGCACCACCAACATTCAGACACCATGTACAGTACACTGTACCACCAACATTCAGCCATCCTGTACAATACACTGTACCACCAACATTCAGCCACCCTGTACAATACACTGTACCACAAACATTCAGCCACCCTGTACAATACACTGTACAACCAACACCCAACCACCCTGTACAATACACTGTACCACCAACACCCAACCACCCTGTACAATACACTGTACCACCAACATTCAGTCACCCTGTACAATACACTGTACCATCAACATTCAGCCACCCTGTACAATTCACTGTACCACCAACATTCAGCCACCCTGTACAATACACTGTACCACCAACATTCAGCCACCCTGTACAATACACTGTACCACCAACACCCAACCACCCTGTACAATACACTGTACCACCAACACCCAACCACCCTGTACAATACACTGTACCACCAACATTCAGCCACCCTGTACAATACACTGTACCATCAACATTCAGCCACCCTGTACAATAAACCGTACCACCAACATTCAGCCACCCTTTATAATGCACTGTACCACCAACATTCAGACACCCTGTACAATACACTGTAACACCAACATTCAGACACCCTGTACAATATACTGTACCACCAACATTCAGATACCAAGTACATTACACTGTACCACCAACATTCAGCCACCCTGTACAATACACTGTACCACCAACATTCAGCCACCCTGTACAATACACTGTACCACCAACATTCAGCCACCCTGTACAATACTTTGTACTACCAACATTCAGCCATCCTGTACAATACACTGTACCATCAACGTTCAGCCACCCTGTACAATACACTGTACCATCAACGTTCAGCCACCCTGTACAATACACTGTACCACCAACATTCAGCCATACTGTACAATACACTGTACCACCAACATTCAGCCACCCTGTACAATACGCTGTACGACCAACATTCAGCCACCCTGTACAATACATTGTACCACCAACATTTAGCCACCCTGTACAATACACTGTACGACCAACATTCAGACAACCTGTACAATACACTGTACCACCAGCATTCAGCCAACCTGTACAATACACTGTACCAGTAACATTTAGACACCCTGTACAATGCACTGTACCACCAACATTCAGCCACCCTGTACAATACACTGTAACACCAACATTCAGCCACCCTGTACAGTACACTGTACGACCAACATTCAGCCACCCTGTAAAATACACTGTATCACCAACATTCAGCCACCCTGTACAATACACTGTACCACCAACATTTAGCCACCCTGTAAAGTACACTGTACCACCAACATTCAGCAACCCTATACAATACATTGCACCACCAACATTCAGCCATCCTGTACAATGCACTGTACCACCAACATTCAGCCATACTGTACAATACACTGTACCACCAACATTTAGACACCCTGTACAGAACACTGTACCACCAACATTCAGCCACCCTGTACAACACACTGTACCACCAACATTCAGCCACCCTATACAGTACACTGTACGACCAACATTCAGCCACCCTGTAAAATACACTGTACCCCCAACATTCAGCCACCATGTAAAGTACACTGCACCACCAACATTCAGACACCATGTACAGTACACTGTACCACCAACATTCAGCCATCCTGTACAATACACTGTACCACCAACATTCAGCCACCCTGTACAATACACTGTACCACCAACATTCAGCCACCCTGTACAATACACTGTACCCCCAACACCCAACCACCCTGTACAATACACTGTACCACCAACACCCAAACACCCTGTACAATACACTGTACCACCAACATTCAGCCACCCTGTACAATACACTGTACCATCAACATTCAGCCACCCTGTACAATAAACCGTACCACCAACATTCAGCCACCCTTTATAATGCACTGTACCACCAACATTCAGACTCCCTGTACAATACACTGTAACACCAACATTCAGCCACCCTGTACAATATACTGTACCACCAACATTCAAAAACCAAGTACATTACACTGTACCACCAACATTCAGCCACCCTGTACAATACACTGTACCACCAACATTCAGCCACCCTGTACAATACACTGTACCACCAACATTCAGACACCATGTACAATGCACTGTACCACCAACATTCAGCCATACTGTACAATACACTGTACCAACAACATTCAGCCACCCTGTACAATACGCTGTACGACCAACATTCAGCCACCCTGTACAATACACTGTACCACCAACATTTAGCCACCCTGTACAATACACTGTACGACCAACATTCAGACAACCTGTACAATACACTGTACCACCAGCATTCAGCCAACCTGTACAATACACTGTACCAGTAACATTCAGCCACCCTGTACAATGCACTGTACCACCAACATTCAGCCACCCTGTAAAATACACTGTATCACCAACATTCAGCCACTCTGTAAAATACACTGTATCACCAACATTCAGCCACCCTGTACAATACACTGTACCACCAACATTCAGCCCCCTTATACAATACACTGTACCACCAACATTCAGACACCATGTACAATACACTGCACCACCAACATTCAGACACCAGGTACAATGCCCTGTACCACCAACATTCAGCCACCTTGTACAATACTCTGTACCACCAACATTCAGACACCATGTACAATACACTGTACCACCAACATTCAGACACCATGTACAATACACTGTACCACCAACATTCAGCCCTGTATCACCAACATTCAGCCATCCTGTACAATACACTGTACCACCAACATTCAGCCACCTTGTACAATACACTGTACCACCAACATTCAGACACCATGTACAATACACTGTACCACCAACATTCAGACACCATGTACAATACACTGTATGACCAACATTCAGCCCTGTACCACCAACATTCAGCCACCCTGTACAATGCACTGTACCACCAACTTTCAGCCACCCTGTACAATACACTGTAACACCAACATTCAGCCACCCTGTACAATGCACTGTACCACCAACATTCAGCCACCCTGTAAAATACACTGTTTCACCAACATTCAGCCACCCTGTAAAATTCACTGTATCACTACATTCAGCCACCCTGTACAATACACTGTACCACCAACATTCAGCCCCCTTATACAATACACTGTACCACCAACATTCAGACACCATGTACAATGCACTGTACCACCAACATTCAGACACCAGGTACAATGCACTGTACCACCAACATTCAGCCACCTTGTACAATACACTGTACCACCAACATTCAGCCACCCTGTACAATACAATGTACCATCAACATTCAGCCACCCTGTACCATACACTGTACCACCAACATTCAGACACCATGTACAATACACTGTACCACCAACATTCAGCCCTGTACCACCAACATTCAGCCATCCTGTACAATACACTGTACCACCAACATTCAGCCACCCTGTACAATACACTGTAACACCAACATTCAGCCACCCTGTACAATGCACTGTACCACCAACATTCAGCCACCCTGTAAAATACACTGTATCACCAACATTCAGCCACTCTGTAAAATACACTGTATCACCAACATTCAGCCACCCTGTACAATACACTGTACCACCAACATTCAGCCCCCTTATACAATACACTGTACCATCAACATTCAGACACCATGTACAATACACTGCACCACCAACATTCAGACACCAGGTACAATGCACTGTACCACCAACATTCAGCCACCTTGTACAATACTCTGTACCACCAACATTCAGACACCATGTACAATACACTGTACCACCAACATTCAGCCACCTTGTACAATACACTGTACCACCAACATTCAGACACCATGTACAATACACTGTACCACCAACATTCAGAACTGTACCACCAACATTCAGCCCTGTACCACCAACATTCAGCCACCCTGTACAATGCACTGTACCACCAACTTTCAGCCACCCTGTACAATACACTGTAACACCAACATTCAGCCACCCTGTACAATGCACTGTACCACCAACATTCAGCCACCCTGTAAAATACACTGTTTCACCAACATTCAGCCACCCTGTAAAATTCACTGTATCACCAACATTCAGCCACCCTGTACAATACACTGTACCACCAACATTCAGCCCCCTTATACAATACACTGTACCACCAACATTCAGACACCATGTACAATACACTGTACCACCAACATTCAGACACCAGGTACAATGCACTGTACCACCAACATTCAGCCACCTTGTACAATACACTGTACCACCAACATTCAGCCACCCTGTACAATACAATGTACCATCAACATTCAGCCACCCTGTACAATACACTGTACCACCAACATTCAGACACCATGTACAATACACTATACCACCAACATTCAGCCCTGTACCACCAACATTCAGCCATCCTGTACAATACACTGTACCACCACCATTCAGCCACCCTGCACAATACACTGTACCACCAACATTCAGACACCCTGTACAATACACTGTACCACCAACATTCAGCCACCCTGTACAATACACTGTACCACCAACATTCAGAAAACCTGTACATTACACTGTACCACCAACATTCAGCCACCCTGTACAATACACTGTACCACCAACATTCAGCCACCCTGTACAATACGCTGTACCACCAACATTCAGCCACCCTGTACAATACACTGTACCACCAACATTCAGCCACCCTGTACAATACACTGTACCACCAACATTCAGCGACCTTATACAATACACTGCACCACCAACATTCAGACACCATGTACAATACACTGTACCACCAACATTCAGCCATCCTGTACAATACACTGTACCACCAACATTCAGCCACCCTGTACAATACACTGTACCACCAACATTCAGCCACCCTATACAATACACTGTACCACCAACATTCAGCCACCCTGTAAAGTACACTGTTCCACCAACATTCAGCGACCTTATACAATACACTGCACGACCAACATTCAGACACCATGTACAGTACACTGTACCACCAACATTCAGCCATCCTGTACAATACACTGTACCACCAACATTCAGCCACCCTGTACAATACACTGTACCACAAACATTCAGCCACCATGTAAAATTCACGGTACCACCAACATTCAGACACCATGTACAGTACACTGTACCACCAACATTCAGCCACCCTGTACAATACACTGTAACACCAACATTCAGCCACCCTGTACAATGCACTGTACCTCCAACATTCAGCCCCCCTGTACAATACACTGTACCACCAACACCCAACCACCCTGTACAATACACTGTACCACCAACAACCAACCACCCTGTACAATACACTGTACCACCAACATTCAGCCACCCTGTACAATACACTGTACCATCAACATTCAGCCACCCTGTACAATACACCGTACCACCAACATTCAGCCACCCTTTATAATGCACTGTACCCCCAACATTCAGACACCCTGTACAATACACTGTACCACCAACATTCAGCCACCCTGTACAATACAATGTACCATCAACATTCAGCCACCCTGTACAATACACTGTACCACCAACATTCAGACACCATGTACAATACACTGTACCAACAACATTCAGACACCATGTACAATACACTGTACCACCAACATTCAGCCACCCTGTACAATACACTGTACCACCAACATTCAGACACCCTGTAAAATACACTGTACCATCAACATTCAGCCACCCTGTACAATGCACTGTACCACCAATATTCAGCCATATTGTACAATACACTGTCCCACCAACATTCAGACACCATGTACAATACACTGTACCACCAACATTCAGACACCCTGTACAATACACTGTACCACCAACATTCAGCCACCCTGTACAATACACTGTACCACCAACATTCAGCCATCCTGTACAATACACTATACCACCAACATTCAGCCACCCTGTACAGTACACTGTACCACCAACATGCAGCCACCCTGTACAATACACTGTACCACCAACATTCAGCCACCCTATACAATACACTGCACCACCAACATTCAGCCACCCTGTACAATACACTGTACCACCAACATTCAGCCACCCTATACAATGCACTGTACCACCAACATTCAGACACCATGTACAGTACAGTATACCACCAACATTCAGCCACCCTGTACAATACACTGTACCACCAACATTCAGCCACCATTTATAATGCACTGTGCCACCAACATTCAGCCACCCTGTACAATACACTGTACCACCAACCTTCAGCCACCCTGTACAATACACTGTACCACCAACATTAAGCCACCCTCTACAATACACTGTACCACCAACATTCAGACACCATGTACAGTACACTGCACCACCAACATTCAGCCACCCTGTACAATACACTTTACCACCAACAATCAGCCACCCTGTACAATACACTGTACCACCAACACCCAACCACCCTGTACAATACACTGTACCACCAACACCCAAGCCCCCTGTACAATACATTGTACCACTAACATTCAGCCACCCTGTACAATACACTGTACCACCAACATTCAGCCACCCTGTACAATACACTGTACCACCAACATTCAGCCACCATTTATAATGCACTGTGCCACCAACATTCAGCCACCCTGTACAATACACTGTACCACCAACATTCAGCCACCCTGTACAATACACTGTACCACCAACATTCAAACACCATGTACAATACACTGTACCACCAACATTCAGCCACCCTGTACAATACACTGTACCACCAATATTCAGACACCCTGTACGATACACTGTACCACCAACATTCAGCCACCCTGTACAATGCACTGTACCACCAACATTCAGCCATCCTGTACAATACACTGTACCACCAACATTCAGCCACCCTGTACAATACACTGTACCACCAACACCCAACCACCCTGTACAATACACTGTACCACCAACACCCAACCACCCTGCACAAAACACTGTACCACCAACACCCAACCACCCTTTATAATGCACTGTACCACCAACATTCAGACACCCTGTACAATACACTGTACCACCAACATTCAGTCACCCTGTACAATACACTGTATCACCAACATTCAGTCACCCTGTACAATACACTGTACCACCAACATTCAGACACCATGTACAATATATTGTACCACCAACATTCAGACACCCTGTACAATACACTGTACCACCAACAATCATACATCATGTACAACACACTGTACCACCAACATTCAGCCAACCTGTACAATAAACTGTACCACCAACATTCAGCCACCCTGTACAATGCACTGTACCACCAACATTCAACCACGCTGTACAATACACTGTACCACCAACATTCAGACATCATGTACAATGCACTGTACCACCAACATTCAGCCAACCTGTACAATAAACTGTACCACCAACATTAAGCCACCCTGTACAATACAATGTGCCAGCAACATTCAGCCACCCTGTACAATTCACTGTACCACCAACATTCAGCCACGCTGTACAATACACTGTACCACCAACATTCAGCCACCCTGTACAATACACTGTACCACCAACTTTCAGACACCATGTACAATACACTGTACCACCAACATTCAGCCACCCCGTACAATACACGGTACCACCAACATTCAGCCATACTGTACAATACACTGTACCACCAACATACAGACACCATGTACAAAACACTTTGCCACCAACATTCAGCCACCCTGTACAATACACTGTACGACCAACATTCAGCCACCCTGTACAATACACTGTACCACCAACATTTAGCCACCCTGTAAAGTACACTGTACCACCAACATTCAGCGACCCTATACAATACACTGCACCACCAACATTCAGCCACCCTGTACAATGCACTGTACCACCAACATTCAGCCATACTGTACAATACACTGTACCACCAACATTCAGACACCCTGTACAGTACACTGTACCACCAACATTCAGCCACCCTGTACAATACACTGTACCACCAACATTCAGCCACCCTATACAATACACTGTACCAGCAACATTCAGCCACCATGTAAAGTACACTGTACCACCAACATTCAGCGACCCTATACAATACACTGCACCACCAACATTCAGACACCATGTACAGTATACTGTACCACCAACATTCAGCCATCCTGTACAATACACTGTACCACCAACATTCAGCCACCCTGTACAATACACTGTACCACCAACATTCAGACAACCTGTACATTACACCGTACCACCAACATTCAGCCACCCTGTACAATACACTGTACCACCAACATTCAGCCACCCTGTACAATACACTGTACCACCAACACCCAACCACCCTGTACAATACACTGTACCACCAACACCCAACCACCCTGTACAATACACTGTACCACCAACATTCAGCCACCCTGTACAATACACTGTACCATCAACATTCAGCCACCCTGTACAATACACCGTACCACCAACATTCAGCCACCCTTTATAATGCACAGTACCACCAACATTCAGACACCCTGTACAATACACTGTACCACCAACATTCAGCCATCCTCTACAATATACTTTACCACCAACATTCAGATACCAAGTACATTACACTGTACAACCAACATTCAGATACCAAGTACAATACACTGTACCACCAACATTCAGCCACCCTGTACAATACACTGTACCACCAACATTCAGCCACCCTGTACAATACTTCTTACTACCAACATTCAGCCATCCTGTACAATACACTGTACCATCAATGTTCAGCCACCCTGTACAATACACTGTACCACCAACATTCAGCCACTTTGTGCAATACACTGTACCACCAACATTCAGCCATACTGTACAATACACTGTACCACCAACATTCAGCCACCCTGTACAATACACTGTACGACCAACATTCAGCCACCCTGTACAATACACTGTACCACCAACATTTAGCCACCCTGTACAATAGACTGTACCACCAACATTCAGACAACCTGTACAATACACTGTACCACCAGCATTCAGCCAACCTGTACAATACACTGTACCAGTAACATTCAGCCACCCTGTACAATGCACTGTACCACCAACATTCAGCCACCCTGTACAATGCACTGTACCACCAACATTCAGCCACCCTGTAAAATACACTGTATCACC
Source organism: Gastrophryne carolinensis (assembly GCA_027917425.1). Lineage (NCBI taxonomy): Eukaryota > Metazoa > Chordata > Amphibia > Anura > Microhylidae > Gastrophryne > Gastrophryne carolinensis. The sequence goes on from CM051236.1 coordinate 196,112,532, forward strand.
AACATTCAGTCACCCTGTACAATACACTGTATCACCAACATTCAGCCACCCTGTACAATACACTGTACCACCAACATTCAGCCCCTTATACAATACACTGTACCACCAACATTCAGACACCATGTACAATACACTGTACCACCAACATTCAGACACCAGGTACAATGCACTGTACCACCAACATTCAGCCACCTTGTACAATACACTGTACCACCAACATTCAGCCACCCTATACAATACACTGTACCAGCAACATTCAGACACCATGTAAAGTACACTGTACCACCAACATTCAGCGACCCTATACAATACATTGCACCACCAACATTCAGACACCATGTACAGTATACTGTACCACCAACATTCAGCCATCCTGTACAATACACTGTACCACCAACATTCAGCCACCCTGTACAATACACTGTACCACCAACATTCAGACAACCTGTACATTACACCGTACCACCAACATTCAGCCACCCTGTACAATACACTGTACCACCAACATTCAGCCACCCTGTACAATATACTGTACCACCAACACCCAACCACCCTGTACAATACACTGTACCACCAACACCCAACCACCCTGTACAATACACTGTACCACCAACATTCAGCCACCCTGTACAATACACTGTACCATCAACATTCAGCCACCCTGTACAATACACCGTACCACCAACATTCAGCCACCCTTTATAATGCACAGTACCACCAACATTCAGACACCCTGGACAATACACTGTACCACCAACATTCAGCCATCCTGTACAATATACTGTACCACCAACATTCAGATACCAAGTACATTACACTGTACAACCAACATTCAGATACCAAGTACAATACACTGTACCACCAACATTCAGCCACCCTGTACAATACACTGTACCACCAACATTCAGCCACCCTGTACAATACTTCTTACTACCAACATTCAGCCATCCTGTACAATACACTGTACCATCAATGTTCAGCCACCCTGTACAATACACTGTACCACCAACATTCAGCCACTTTGTGCAATACACTGTACCACCAACATTCAGACATACTGTACAATACACTGTACCACCAACATTCAGCCACCCTGTACAATACACTGTACGACCAACATTCAGCCACCCTGTACAATACACTGTACCACCAACATTTAGCCACCCTGTACAATAGACTGTACCACCAACATTCAGACAACCTGTACAATACACTGTACCACCAGCATTCAGCCAACCTGTAATACACTGTACCAGTAACATTCAGCCACCCTGTACAATGCACTGTACCACCAACATTCAGCCACCCTGTACAATGCACTGTACCACCAACATTCAGCCACCCTGTAAAATACACTGTATCACCAACATTCAGTCACCCTGTACAATACACTGTATCACCAACATTCAGCCACCCTGTACAATACACTGTACCACCAACATTCAGCCCCTTATACAATACACTGTACCACCAACATTCAGACACCATGTACAATACACTGTACCACCAACATTCAGACACCAGGTACAATGCACTGTACCACCAACATTCAGCCCCTTATACAATACACTGTACCACCAACATTCAGACACCATGTACAATACACTGTACCACCAACATTCAGACACAAGGTACAATGCACAGTACCACCAACATTCAGCCACCTTGTACAATACACTGTACCACCAACATTCAGACACCATGTACAATACACTGTACCACCAACATTCAGACACCATGTACAATACACTGTACCACCAACATTCAGCCCTGTACCACCAGCATTCAGCCATCCTGTACAATACACTGTACCACCAACATTCAGCCACCCTGTACAATACACTGTACCACCAACTTTCAGACACCATGTACAATACACTGTACCACCAACATTCAGCCACCCTGTACAATACACTGTACCACCAACATTCAGACACCCTGTAAAATACACTGTACCACCAACATTCAGCCACCCTGTACAATGCACTGTACCACCAACATTCAGCCATACTGTAAAATACATTGTACCACCAACATTCAGACACCATGTACAATACACTTTGCCACCAACATTCAGCCACCCTGTACAATACACTGTACGACCAACATTCAGCCACCCTGTACAATACACTGTACCACCAACATTTAGCCACCCTGTAAAGTACACTGTACCACCAACATTCAGCGACCCTATACAATACACTGCACCACCAACATTCAGCCATCCTGTACAATGCACTGTACCACCAACATTCAGCCATACTGTACAATACACTGTACCACCAACATTCAGACACCCTGTACAGTACACTGTACCACCAACATTCAGCCACCCTGTACAATACACTGTACCACCAACATTCAGCCACCCTATACAATACACTGTACCACCAACATTCAGCCACCATGTAAAGTACACTGTACCACCAACATTCAGCGACCCCATTCAATACACTGCACCACCAACATTCAGACACCATGTACAGTACACTGTACCACCAACATTCAGCCATCCTGTACAATACACTGTACCACCAACATTCGGCCACCCTGTACAATTAACTGTACCACCAACATTCAGCCACCCTGTACAATACACTGTACCACCATCATTCAGCCACCCTGTACAATACACTGTACCATCAACATTCAGCCACCCTGTACAATACACTGCATCACCAACATTCAGCCACCCTGTACAATACACTGTACCACCAACATTCAGCCCCCTTATACAATAAACTGTACCACCAACATTCAGACACCAGGTACAATGCACTGTACCACCAACATTCAGCCACCTTGTACAATACACTGTACCACCAACATTCAGACACCATGTACAATACACTGTACCACCAACATTCAGACACCATGTACAATACACTGTACCACCAACATTCAGCCACCCTGTACAATACACTGTACCACCAACTTTCAGACACCATGTACAATACACTGTACCACCAACATTCAGACACCCTGTAAAATACACTGTACCACCAACATTCAGCCACCCTGTACAATGCACTGTACCACCAACATTCAGACACCCTGTAAAATACACTGTACCACCAACATTCAGCCACCCTGTACAATACACTGTACCACCAACATTCAGACACCCTGTAAAATACACTGTACCACCAACATTCAGCCACCCTGTACAATACACTGTACCACCAACATTCAGCCACACTGTACAATACACTGTACCACCAACATTCAGACACCATGTACAATACACTTTGCCACCAACATTCAGCCACCCTGTACAGTACACTGTACGACCAACATTCAGCCACCCTGTACAATACACTGTACCACCAACATTCAGCCACCCTGTACAATACACTGTACCACCAACATTCAGCCACCCTGTACAATACACTGTACCACCAACATTTAGCCACCCTGTAAAGTACACTGTACCACCAACATTCAGCGACCCTATACAATACACTGTACCACCAACATTCAGCCATCCTGTACAATGCACTGTACCACCAACAATCAGCCATACTGTACAATACACTGTACCACCAACATTTAGACACCCTGTACAGAACATTGTACCACCAACATTCAGCCACCCTGTACAGTACACTGTACCACCAACATTCAGCCACCCTGTACAACACACTGTACCACCAACATTCAGCCACCCTATACAATACACTGTACCACCAACATTCAGCCAGCCTATACAATACACTGTACCACCAACATTCAGCCACCATGTAAAGTACACTGCACCACCAACATTCAGACACCATGTACAGTACACTGTACCACCAACATTCAGCCATCCTGTACAATACACTGTACCACCAACATTCAGCCACCCTGTACAATACACTGTACCACAAACATTCAGCCACCCTGTACAATACACTGTACAACCAACACCCAACCACCCTGTACAATACACTGTACCACCAACACCCAACCACCCTGTACAATACACTGTACCACCAACATTCAGTCACCCTGTACAATACACTGTACCATCAACATTCAGCCACCCTGTACAATTCACTGTACCACCAACATTCAGCCACCCTGTACAATACACTGTACCACCAACATTCAGCCACCCTGTACAATACACTGTACCACCAACACCCAACCACCCTGTACAATACACTGTACCACCAACACCCAACCACCCTGTACAATACACTGTACCACCAACATTCAGCCACCCTGTACAATGCACTCTACCATCAACATTCAGCCACCCTGTACAATAAACCGTACCACCAACATTCAGCCACCCTTTATAATGCACTGTACCACCAACATTCAGACACCCTGTACAATACACTGTAACACCAACATTCAGACACCCTGTACAATATACTGTACCACCAACATTCAGATACCAAGTACATTACACTGTACCACCAACATTCAGCCACCCTGTACAATACACTGTACCACCAACATTCAGCCACCCTGTACAATACACTGTACCACCAACATTCAGCCACCCTGTACAATACTTTGTACTACCAACATTCAGCCATCCTGTACAATACACTGTACCATCAACGTTCAGCCACCCTGTACAATACACTGTACCATCAACGTTCAGCCACCCTGTACAATACACTGTACCACCAACATTCAGCCACTTTGTGCAATACACTGTACCACCAACATTCAGACACCATGTACAATGCACTGTACCACCAACATTCAGCCATACTGTACAATACACTGTACCACCAACATTCAGCCACCCTGTACAATACGCTGTACGACCAACATTCAGCCACCCTGTACAATACACTGTACCACCAGCATTCAGCCAACCTGTACAATACACTGTACCAGTAACATTCAGCCACCCTGTACAATGCACTGTACCACCAACATTCAGCCACCCTGTACAATACACTGTAACACCAACATTCAGCCACCCTGTACAGTACACTGTACGACCAACATTCAGCCACCCTGTAAAATACACTGTATCACCAACATTCAGCCACCCTGTACAATACACTGTACCACCAACATTTAGCCACCCTGTAAAGTACACTGTACCACCAACATTCAGCAACCCTATACAATACATTGCACCACCATCATTCAGCCATCCTGTACAATGCACTGTACCACCAACATTCAGCCATACTGTACAATACACTGTACCACCAACATTTAGACACCCTGTACAGAACACTGTACCACCAACATTCAGCCACCCTGTACAACACACTGTACCACCAACATTCAGCCACCCTATACAATACACTGTACCACCAACATTCAGCCACCCTATACAATACACTGTACCACCAACATTCAGCCACCATGTAAAGTACACTGCACCACCAACATTCAGACACCATGTACAGTACACTGTACCACCAACATTCAGCCATCCTGTACAATACACTGTACCACCAACATTCAGCCACCCTGTACAATACACTGTACCACCAACATTCAGCCACCCTGTACAATACACTGTACCACCAACACCCAACCACCCTGTACAATACACTGTACCACCAACACCCAAACACCCTGTACAATACACTGTACCACCAACATTCAGCCACCCTGTACAATACACTGTACCATCAACATTCAGCCACCCTGTACAATAAACCGTACCACCAACATTCATCCACCCTTTATAATGCACTGTACCACCAACATTCAGACTCCCTGTACAATACACTGTAACACCAACATTCAACCACCCTGTACAATATACTGTACCACCAACATTCAAAAACCAAGTACATTACACTGTACCACCAACATTTAGCCACCCTGTACAATACACTGTACCCCTAACATTCAGCCACCCTGTACAATACACTGTACCACCAACATTCAGACACCATGTACAATGCACTGTACCACCAACATTCAGCCATACTGTACAATACACTGTACCAACAACATTCAGCCACCCTGTACAATACGCTGTACGACCAACATTCAGCCACCCTGTACAATACACTGTACCACCAACATTTAGCCACCCTGTACAATACACTGTACGACCAACATTCAGACAACCTGTACAATACACTGTACCACCAGCATTCAGCCAACCTGTACAATGCACTGTACCAGTAACATTCAGCCACCCTGTACAATGCACTGTACCACCAACATTCAGCCACCCTGTAAAATACACTGTATCACCAACATTCAGACACTCTGTAAAATACACTGTATCACCAACATTCAGCCACCCTGTACAATACACTGTACCACCAACATTCAGCCCCCTTATACAATACACTGTACCACCAACATTCAGACACCATGTACAATACACTGCACCACCAACATTCAGACACCAGGTACAATGCCCTGTACCACCAACATTCAGCCACCTTGTACAATACTCTGTACCACCAACATTCAGACACCATGTACAATACACTGTACCACCAACATTCAGACACCATGTACAATACACTGTACCACCAACATTCAGACACCATGTACAATACACTGTACCACCAACATTCAGACACCATGTACAATACACTGTATGACCAACATTCAGCCCTGTACCACCAACATTCAGCCACCCTGTACAATGTACTGTACCACCAACTTTCAGCCACCCTGTACAATACACTGTAACACCAACATTCAGCCACCCTGTACAATGCACTGTACCACCAACATTCAGCCACCCTGTAAAATACACTGTTTCACCAACATTCAGCCACCCTGTAAAATTCACTGTATCACTACATTCAGCCACCCTGTACAATACACTGTACCACCAACATTCAGCCCCCTTATACAATACACTGTACCACCAACATTCAGACACCATGTACAATGCACTGTACCACCAACATTCAGACACCAGGTACAATGCACTGTACCACCAACATTCAGCCACCTTGTACAATACACTGTACCACCAACATTCAGCCACCCTGTACAATACAATGTACCATCAACATTCAGCCACCCTGTACCATACACTGTACCACCAACATTCAGACACCATGTACAATACACTGTACCACCAACATTCAGCCCTGTACCACCAACATTCAGCCATCCTGTACAATACACTGTACCACCAACATTCAGCCACCCTGTACAATACACTGTAACACCAACATTCAGCCACCCTGTACAATGCACTGTACCACCAACATTCAGCCACCCTGTAAAATACACTGTATCACCAACATTCAGCCACTCTGTAAAATACACTGTATCACCAACATTCAGCCACCCTGTACAATACACTGTACCACCAACATTTAGCCCCCTTATACAATACACTGTACCATCAACATTCAGACACCATGTACAATACACTGCACCACCAACATTCAGACACCAGGTACAATGCACTGTACCACCAACATTCAGCCACCTTGTACAATACTCTGTACCACCAACATTCAGACACCATGTACAATACACTGTACCACCAACATTCAGCCACCTTGTACAATACACTGTACCACCAACATTCAGACACCATGTACAATACACTGTACCACCAACATTCAGAACTGTACCACCAACATTCAGCCCTGTACCACCAACATTCAGCCACCCTGTACAATGCACTGTACCACCAACTTTCAGCCACCCTGTACAATACACTGTAACACCAACATTCAGCCACCCTGTACAATGCACTGTACCACCAACATTCAGCCACCCTGTAAAATACACTGTTTCACCAACATTCAGCCACCCTGTAAAATTCACTGTATCACCAACATTCAGCCACCCTGTACAATACACTGTACCACCAACATTCAGCCCCCTTATACAATACACTGTACCACCAACATTCAGACACCATGTACAATACACTGTACCACCAACATTCAGACACCAGGTACAATGCACTGTACCACCAACATTCAGCCACCTTGTACAATACACTGTACCACCAACATTCAGCCACCCTGTACAATACAATGTACCATCAACATTCAGCCACCCTGTACAATACACTGTACCACCAACATTCAGACACCATGTACAATACACTATACCACCAACATTCAGCCCTGTACCACCAACATTCAGCCATCCTGTACAATACACTGTACCACCACCATTCAGCCACCCTGTACAATACACTGTACCACCAACATTCAGACACCCTGTACAATACACTGTACCACCAACATTCAGCCACCCTGTACAATACACTGTACCACCAACATTCAGAAAACCTGTACATTACACTGTACCACCAACATTCAGCCACCCTGTACAATACACTGTACCACCAACATTCAGCCACCCTGTACAATACGCTGTACCACCAACATTCAGCCACCCTGTACAATACACTGTACCACCAACATTCAGCCACCCTGTACAATACACTGTACCACCAACATTCAGCGACCTTATACAATACACTGCACCACCAACATTCAGACACCATGTACAATACACTGTACCACCAACATTCAGCCATCCTGTACAATACACTGTACCACCAACATTCAGCCACCCTGTACAATACACTGTACCACCAACATTCAGCCACCCTATACAATACACTGTACCACCAACATTCAGCCACCCTGTAAAGTACACTGTTCCACCAACATTCAGCGACCTTATACAATACACTGCACGACCAACATTCAGACACCATGTACAGTACACTGTACCACCAACATTCAGCCATCCTGTACAATACACTGTACCACCAACATTCAGCCACCCTGTACAATACACTGTACCACAAACATTCAGCCACCATGTAAAATTCACGGTACCACCAACATTCAGACACCATGTACAGTACACTGTACCACCAACATTCAGCCACCCTGTACAATACACTGTAACACCAACATTCAGCCACCCTGTACAATGCACTGTACCTCCAACATTCAGCCCCCCTGTACAATACACTGTACCACCAACACCCAACCACCCTGTACAATACACTGTACCACCAACACCCAACCACCCTGTACAATACACTGTACCACCAACATTCAGCCACCCTGTACAATACACTGTACCATCAACATTCAGCCACCCTGTACAATACACCGTACCACCAACATTCAGCCACCCTTTATAATGCACTGTACCCCCAACATTCAGACACCCTGTACAATACACTGTACCACCAACATTCAGCCACCCTGTACAATACAATGTACCATCAACATTCAGCCACCCTGTACAATACACTGTACCACCAACATTCAGACACCATGTACAATACACTGTACCAACAACATTCAGACACCATGTACAATACACTGTACCACCAACATTCAGCCACCCTGTACAATACACTGTACCACCAACATTCAGACACCCTGTAAAATACACTGTACCATCAACATTCAGCCACCCTGTACAATGCACTGTACCACCAATATTCAGCCATATTGTACAATACACTGTCCCACCAACATTCAGACACCATGTACAATACACTGTACCACCAACATTCAGACACCCTGTACAATACACTGTACCACCAACATTCAGCCACCCTGTACAATACACTGTACCACCAACATTCAGCCATCCTGTACAATACACTATACCACCAACATTCAGCCACCCTGTACAGTACACTGTACCACCAACATGCAGCCACCCTGTACAATACACTGTACCACCAACATTCAGCCACCCTATACAATACACTGCACCACCAACATTCAGCCACCCTGTACAATACACTGTACCACCAACATTCAGCCACCCTATACAATGCACTGTACCACCAACATTCAGACACCATGTACAGTACACTATACCACCAACATTCAGCCACCCTGTACAATACACTGTACCACCAACATTCAGCCACCATTTATAATGCACTGTAACACCAACATTCAGCCACCCTGTACAATGCACTGTACCACCAACATTCAGCCACCCTGTAAAATACACTGTTTCACCAACATTCAGCCACCCTGTAAAATTCACTGTATCACCAACATTCAGCCACCCTGTACAATACACTGTACCACCAACATTCAGCCCCCTTATACAATACACTGTACCACCAACATTCAGACACCATGTACAATACACTGTACCACCAACATTCAGACACCAGGTACAATGCACTGTACCACCAACATTCAGCCACCTTGTACAATACACTGTACCACCAACATTCAGCCACCCTGTACAATACAATGTACCATCAACATTCAGCCACCCTGTACAATACACTGTACCACCAACATTCAGACACCATGTACAATACACTATACCACCAACATTCAGCCCTGTACCACCAACATTCAGCCATCCTGTACAATACACTGTACCACCACCATTCAGCCACCCTGTACAATACACTGTACCACCAACATTCAGACACCCTGTACAATACACTGTACCACCAACATTCAGCCACCCTGTACAATACACTGTACCACCAACATTCAGAAAACCTGTACATTACACTGTACCACCAACATTCAGCCACCCTGTACAATACACTGTACCACCAACATTCAGCCACCCTGTACAATACGCTGTACCACCAACATTCAGCCACCCTGTACAATACACTGTACCACCAACATTCAGCCACCCTGTACAATACACTGTACCACCAACATTCAGCGACCTTATACAATACACTGCACCACCAACATTCAGACACCATGTACAATACACTGTACCACCAACATTCAGCCATCCTGTACAATACACTGTACCACCAACATTCAGCCACCCTGTACAATACACTGTACCACCAACATTCAGCCACCCTATACAATACACTGTACCACCAACATTCAGCCACCCTGTAAAGTACACTGTTCCACCAACATTCAGCGACCTTATACAATACACTGCACGACCAACATTCAGACACCATGTACAGTACACTGTACCACCAACATTCAGCCATCCTGTACAATACACTGTACCACCAACATTCAGCCACCCTGTACAATACACTGTACCACAAACATTCAGCCACCATGTAAAATTCACGGTACCACCAACATTCAGACACCATGTACAGTACACTGTACCACCAACATTCAGCCACCCTGTACAATACACTGTAACACCAACATTCAGCCACCCTGTACAATGCACTGTACCTCCAACATTCAGCCCCCCTGTACAATACACTGTACCACCAACACCCAACCACCCTGTACAATACACTGTACCACCAACACCCAACCACCCTGTACAATACACTGTACCACCAACATTCAGCCACCCTGTACAATACACTGTACCATCAACATTCAGCCACCCTGTACAATACACCGTACCACCAACATTCAGCCACCCTTTATAATGCACTGTACCCCCAACATTCAGACACCCTGTACAATACACTGTACCACCAACATTCAGCCACCCTGTACAATACAATGTACCATCAACATTCAGCCACCCTGTACAATACACTGTACCACCAACATTCAGACACCATGTACAATACACTGTACCAACAACATTCAGACACCATGTACAATACACTGTACCACCAACATTCAGCCACCCTGTACAATACACTGTACCACCAACATTCAGACACCCTGTAAAATACACTGTACCATCAACATTCAGCCACCCTGTACAATGCACTGTACCACCAATATTCAGCCATATTGTACAATACACTGTCCCACCAACATTCAGACACCATGTACAATACACTGTACCACCAACATTCAGACACCCTGTACAATACACTGTACCACCAACATTCAGCCACCCTGTACAATACACTGTACCACCAACATTCAGCCATCCTGTACAATACACTATACCACCAACATTCAGCCACCCTGTACAGTACACTGTACCACCAACATGCAGCCACCCTGTACAATACACTGTACCACCAACATTCAGCCACCCTATACAATACACTGCACCACCAACATTCAGCCACCCTGTACAATACACTGTACCACCAACATTCAGCCACCCTATACAATGCACTGTACCACCAACATTCAGACACCATGTACAGTACACTATACCACCAACATTCAGCCACCCTGTACAATACACTGTACCACCAACATTCAGCCACCATTTATAATGCACTGTGCCACCAACATTCAGCCACCCTGTACAATACACTGTACCACCAACCTTCAGCCACCCTGTACAATACACTGTACCACCAACATTAAGCCACCCTCTACAATACACTGTACCACCAACATTCAGACACCATGTACAGTACACTGCACCACCAACATTCAGCCACCCTGTACAATACACTTTACCACCAACAATCAGCCACCCTGTACAATACACTGTACCACCAACACCCAACCACCCTGTACAATACACTGTACCACCAACACCCAAGCCCCCTGTACAATACATTGTACCACTAACATTCAGCCACCCTGTACAATACACTGTACCACCAACATTCAGCCACCCTGTACAATACACTGTACCACCAACATTCAGCCACCATTTATAATGCACTGTGCCACCAACATTCAGCCACCCTGTACAATACACTGTACCACCAACATTCAGCCACCCTGTACAATACACTGTACCACCAACATTCAAACACCATGTACAATACACTGTACCACCAACATTCAGCCACCCTGTACAATACACTGTACCACCAATATTCAGACACCCTGTACGATACACTGTACCACCAACATTCAGCCACCCTGTACAATGCACTGTACCACCAACATTCAGCCATCCTGTACAATACACTGTACCACCAACATTCAGCCACCCTGTACAATACACTGTACCACCAACATTCAGCCACCCTGTACAATACACTGTACCACCAACATTCAGCCACCCTGTACAATACACTGTACCACCAACATTCAGCCACCCTGTACAATACACTGTACCACCAACATTCAGCCACCTTGTGCAATACACTGTACTATCAATGTTCAGCCACCCTGTACAATACACTGTACCACCAACATTTAGACACCATGTACAATACACTGTACCACCAATGTTCAGCCACCCTGTACAATACACTGTACCACCAACATTCAGCCACCCTGTACAATACACTGTACCACCAACATTCAAACACCATGTACAATACACTGTACCACCAACATTCAGCCACCCTGTACAATACACTGTACCACCAATATTCAGACACCCTGTACGATACACTGTACCACCAACATTCAGCCACACTGTACACTGCACTGTACCACCAACATTCAGCCATCCTGTACAATACACTGTACCACCAACATTCAGCCACCCTGTACAATACACTGTACCACCAACATTCAGCCACCTTGTACAATACACTGTACCACCAACATTCAGCCACCCTGTACAATACACTGTACCACCAACATTCAGCCACCCTGTACAATACACTGTACTATCAATGTTCAGCCACCCTGTACAATACACTGTACCACCAACATTTAGACACCATGTACAATACACTGTACCACCAATGTTCAGCCACCCTGTACAATACACTGTACCACCAATGTTCGGCCACCACAAACTGCAAATCAGGCTTGCTGGGCAGGCTATTTCAGATTGTTAGGTAGCAGGTTATCTGAAATTGGCATCTGTAGGGGGTGCAAATGACTACACATTTGCTTTAAAGCAGAACAAAGCCCAAAGTGGCCGCTCCTTTAATATAAAAGATTGCAGGGCCAGCACCTGGCCTTCTCCTGGGTTATCTAAAATCATGATGAAACCCCGCAGATCCCAGAAAACCTCACCATTTCTGGTGGCTCCCTTGGTGATGTAAACAATGGGTACTGAGAGTGGGCGCATCCCCAGTACCTCTGATCTGAGGTGTTTCTGCACCAAATTAGGATGCCCCGGGGCAGAGAACAAAACCCAGGATAGTAAAATTCTTGGGTTTTTTCACACTGTAGTCACAACAATGTTACCTGGAAGTTTTCCAATAATAAATAGTAATTTTTTTTCACTTTACTTTCTTCACATTCATATGTGTCATGTGTCAAATCATGAATATATATATATATATATATATATATATATATATATATATCTTTTTTTTATTGATTATATTCATGATACCTACAAGTTAATATTTAGTTCCCAGTGATACCTGTGAACAGCTTTGCTTTTGACATATTAAGTCAAAAGTAAATCATATGTATCCATCCATTAGGCAAAGTCATTTTTCATTGCCAACTTGGATTTCATTTATTATTTATAGATTCAATTCTGCTAATATGAGGGACCCATTAAGGAATCATGTATTTATTATTAATGTAACATAGCACTACTGATGGGATAAACAAGCTTTACTCTGCTTTTTAGTAACCCAAGTCATGTAATAGACAGGCAAACCTGCTTGTTAATTGATGGCTACACTGTACACATAACTAACAAGGTATAAATTTGACATAGCATGTCATTTGAACATGTACACCATCACTGAATTCCCAAATGATAACATCTGTTGCATTCACTTTTGGATTGTGTTTTAGCACTCACAACTGTAAGTTTTGGTTAAGGGCTTGAAAAAAAAATTCAATATTCAATTTTAAATTTTTATCAGGTTTTAGGTGTTTTTATCAAGTTTTGGGTGAGCTCAGCAGCAGATCAGAGTGGTACCCCCCCCTTCCATTCCCAATTGGCAGTGTGGCATTCCCCCACCCCATTCCCCATAGGCAGTGTGGCATCCACCCTTCCATTCCCCATAGGCAGTGTGGCATTCCCTCCTATCCCATTCCCATAGGCAGTGTGACATCCCCCCTTCACATAGGCAGTGTGGCATTCCCCAAATCCCATTCCCATAGGCAGTGTGGCACTCCCTCCTCCCATTCCCCATAGGCAGCGTGGCATTCTCCCCATCCCATTCCCATAGGTAGTGTGGCATCCCCCCCATCCCATTCCCCATAGGCAGTGTGGCATTCCCCCCATCCCATTCCCATAGGCAGTGTGGCATCCCCCCTCCCATTTCCCATAGGCAGTGTGGCATTCCCCCATCCCATTCCCATAGGCAGTGTGGCATTCCCCCTCCCATTCCCCATAGGCAGTGTGGCATCCCCCCATCCCATTCCCATAGGCAGTGTGGCATTCCCCCTCCCATTCCCCATAGGCAGTGTGGCATTCCCCCGTCCCATTCCCATATGCAGTGTGGCATTCCCCCGTCCCATTCCCATAGGCAGTGTTGCATTCCCCCATCCCATTCTCATAGGTAGTGTGGCATCCTCCCTCCATAGGCAGCATGGTATTCCTCCATCCCATTCCCATAGGCAGCATAGCATCCCACCATCCCATTCCCATAGGCAGTGTGGCATTCCACCCTCCCATAGGCAGTGTGGCACTCCCCCCTCCCATTTCCCACAGGCAGTGTGGCATTCCCCCTCATAGGCAGTGTGGCATTCCCCCTCATAGGCAGTGTGTCATTCCCCCGTCCCATTCCCATAGGCAGTGTGGCATGCTCCCCTTCCATTCCCTATAGGCAGTGTGGCATCCTCCCTCACATTCCCATAGGTAGTGTGGCATACCCCCTCCAATTCCCTATAGGCAGTGTGGCATTCCGCCCTCCCATTTCCATAGACAGAACGGCATCCCCCCATCCCATTCCCATAGGCAGTGTGGCATTCTCCCCCTCCCATAGGCAGTGTGGCATTCCCCCCATCCCATACCCATAAGCAGTGTGGCATTCCCCTCCTCCCATTCCCATAGGCAGTGTGGCATTATCCTCCTCCCCTTCCTCTGGACAATGTGGCACCCCCCCCCCCATTCCCCATAGGCAGCAGAAGGATACCGAAAAAAAAAATCAACTCACATGCTACGGGTGCTCCTATGTTGTTGGCAGGGCTGCCACACTGCAGGAGGCCAGAAGAAGATGGAGGAGCGCTCCCCGCTGCTGCTTCTTACAGCCGGGGCACACACATCTTTTTCTGGCCTCCAGCTGCTGCCACTTCCTCTTTCGAACCGGGCACACACAAAACCTGGGTCTGTGCAGCGGTGGATGTGGCCTGCACATGGACCTGGGTGTTTGCGTGTGCCCTGGCCGGAGGAGGCAGCGGCAGCAGCTGGAGGCCAGAAGAAGATGGAGGAGAGCCCGCCGCTCGTCCATCTTCTTCTGGCCTCCCACAGTGTGGCAGGCAGCCCGGTCAGGCACGGGGGAGCGCCCGTAACATGTGAGGTTTTTTTCCATTTGTCCAATAAGGTGCACTGACATTTTCCTCTTTTTGGGGAAAAATAAGTGCGTCTTATAGGGTAAAAATATGGCAAATTATTTTGAACCCTTATTTTGTTTTAGATATTTCCTAGCTATTTGCTTTATCAGAGACTATTTCAATTTAATATTCTATAATTGTTATATTCTATCAAGAAAAGCAATATAGGGGAGCCTGAGAAAATTGCCTTCACAAAGATTGTACTCTGCAATTTCACCAGCTTGTATTAATACTGGCCCTGATTTCCTGGTGGCCTTGCAGTGAAAGAGGTGAGAGCCGTAATAAGTTTACATCTACAACCGCACCTGCTTGGGCTTTGTAGTGAAGGAGCTACATAGGTAAGTCAGGTCTTTCTGATTTCTAAATAATACTCAACAGATGCTCCACTGCTGCTTTTACTGCATTTATAAAGTAAAACACATTGGAACTTGGGGTCAGCAACTCATTGCACAAACCCTCTTCTTGCCAAACCCCCCCCCCCCCCCCGTTTTTCCCTGTATTTTCCTCCCTTCCCCCTCACCCTGCCTCTTTTCTAGTTTTACATAGGCTTTTCTTACTCAACTATCTGCTGATGGGTCCCTCTTACCTGATACCCTTTCGTAAGATGGTCAAGATCGTGATAAGGGTATCGCATAGTAAGACTTGCAGACTAATTTATTATTTTTTCTAGTGGGCGCTAGATGAGCATCTCTTCTGAGACCTTATCAGCACCGCTGAGGCAGCTGGAGCCAGCCAGCGCTCTGCTTGTACGGACGCTGTGAAATGGGGATTACAGGGACATAGCACCCATGTTAACCCCCGTTTTTTATTTTTAAGGCTCAGTGCAACAAATTTAGATTTAAAAAATCACCGGGAAATGGGACACTTGAAAGACATGATGCAGCTAAATCACAAGTTTGCAGTGCAACACAAAAGTGCCTAAAATGCATCCAAAAATTCCAAACAGCCCAGGGAACCTGTGGCACATGCACCAGCCCCCCCCCCCCAAAAAAAAATAAAAAAATAATTTAAAGAAATTACAACTATTCCAGCCCATTCAAATGTATTGGAGGAGGCCACATGGTGCAGGGTGAGAGCCTGGTCTTTTCTGGCTCTGTAAGGAATGTGCCCCGGCACTCATCCCATCGCTGGTGCTGTTTATAGATAGGACACTACCTGGCACTATCAGCGGTACTCTGGATTTTTGAGTTGATACACCTTTTGCACTAGGACTTGACATTCACCAGACGTTCATCTGGCACTATGTGGCGTTAGCATTTCTTAAATAAACCCCTGAGTTATTCTGCTGGTCCATTTTGTGTATTGTTATAATACTGATCACCATTTAATGAGTTTTGTAATATAGGAAATCTACTCATCTACAAACAATGTACAAACTCATCTGGTTAAATTGTTTATTGCACTAGTAAACCATAATGTTAATGCAACATAACAAATAAAAAAATTGAAAGATAAAGAACACATTGGAAAAATTCTGCATCTCTCCTGAATAGTTCAGACAGATGCAGATTGAAAAAATCGATTATTTGTACACTGTCCAAGTTCAGAACTACAGCAGTCATTAAAAAATTGGATAGGCATTTAGATCTCATTGAATTGCTATGAGAGTAATTCAGGTTTGCCAACTTCAAAAATGTTTGATTGAATACCTGTGCAATGAGTTTAGAGAGAATTTTCAACTCAACAGTAACAGTAAAGAGCAAAAGGAATATCTTCTTTTTTGTAGTCGCCTGAAGCTGACTGGGGTCTAAAAAACAGCAGTTCGCCATTTTTAAAAATATTTTTATTATTACAAATATTTTATCACATATAAGAGCACCCTTGATGTTTGAACCCCTTTGAAATGACAAATCTGCCTCATTGAAGAAATTCTGCCCATTTGTCAAGTTAGAACATTTTCCCCAAAAACGATATTATTTTAGAGGAGAGAGATATTCAGAAACTTTAATTTGATGCCCTTTGTCCCTTACTAATGTTGTAAAAATATATCTAAATATATGTTATCATTAGGGATGAGCTAATCGATACGGACGAACCCGGATTCGTTCCGAATTTAATGGAAAATTCGATTCTGAATGAATCCGAATTTCCGCGCTATTCGATCGATCGAAGTTTTCCTTTAAACTCCATTAATTTCAATGACAGGCATTCTAAGATGGTGGACGCACATGTCCAGACATGTACCCTGGGGCAAGGTATGATGGGACAGTCACATGCAGCCTATCAGCAGCCAGGAAGCCCGGTGACGTCACCGTGCTATATAAAGCGGCGGCCATCTTGCTTGTGCGCATTTCAGACTTGCATTTGTGAGATAGCGGTGGTTGCTGCAGACAGGGACAGACAGTTAGCGATAGGTAGGGAGAGTTACAGATAGGTAGGGAGATTTACAGATAGGTAGGGAGATTTACAGATAGGTAGGGAGATTTAGAGAGGCAGACAGAGCCAGGGAAAGATAGTGGAAAACCGGAACAATCCAGGGACAGCATAAAAGTGGCAGTGACAGGGTGATTTGCCTGGTCAGTTTTCAATTCAATTTGATTTCTTTGTGCTGTAAACCGTAATCTGCCTTGCCACTGTGCATGCTATCTATGCAGTGCCTTATGTAACCCTATCTGTTACACACAAGTATTTAAATACCTGGATTAGGGTTAATATTTTTGGGTCTGCTTTAAATACACCAGGCCACTGTGCATGCCATCTATGCAGTGCCTTATGTAACCCTATCTGTTACACACAAGCATTTAAATAACTGGATTAGTGTTAATATTTTTGGGTCTGCTTTAAATACACCAGGCCACTGTGCATGCCATCTATGCAGTGCTTTATGTAACCCTATCTGTTACACACAAGCATTTAAATAACTGGATTAGTGTTAATATTTTTGGGTCTGCTTTAAATACACCAGGCCACTGTGCATGCCATCTATGCAGTGCCTTATGTAACCCTATCTGTTACACACAAGCATTTAAATAACTGGATTAGTGTTAATATTTTTGGGTCTGCTTTAAATACACCAGGCCACTGTGCTTGCCATCTATGCAGTGCCTTATGTAACCCTATCTGTTACACACAAGCATTTAAATAACTGGATTAGTGTTAATATTTTTGGGTCTGCTTTAAATGCATCAGGCCACTGTGCTTGCCATCTATGCAGTGCCTTATGTAACCCTATCTGTTACACACAAGCATTTAAATAACTGGATTAGTGTTAATATTTTTGGGTCTGCTTTAAATACAACAGGCCACCTGGGCATCCCAAACCTGCACTTAGCAACCTATCGGTTATACTAAATAAGCGTTGTTCAGCCTCAGCTTTATTAAGTTATTGCATTTTGAATTGGTTTTTGTCTGCTTTAAATACACCAGGCCGCAGGGTATCCCAAACCACCACGTGGCACCCTATCTGTTATACTAAATAAGCGTCTACAGCCTCAGCTTTATTAAGTTATTGCATTTTGAATTGGTTTTGGTCTGCTTTAAATACACCAGGCCGCAGGGTATCCCAAACCACCATGTTGCACCCTATCTGTTATACTAAATAAGCGTTGTTCAGCATCAGCTTTATTAAGCTATTGCATTTTGCATGGGTTTTTGTCCTGCTGTCAATACACCAGGCCGCAGGGTATTCCAAACCACCAAGTGGCACCCTATCTGTTATACTAAATAAGCGTCTACAGCCTCAGCTTTATTAAGCTATTGCATTTTGAATTGGTTTTTGTCCTGCTGTCAATACACCAGGCCGCAGGGTTTCCTAAACCACCACGTGGCACCCTATCTGTTATACTAAATAAGCGTCTACAGCCTCAGCTTTATTAAGCTATTGCATTTTGAATTGGTTTTTGTCCTGCTGTCAATACACCAGGCCGTAAGGTATTCCAAACCACCACATTGCACCCTATCTGTTATACTAAATAAGTGTCTACAGCCTCAGCTTTATTAAGTTATTGCATTTTGAATTGGTTTTTGTCCTGCTGTCAATACACCAGGCCGCAGGTTATCCCAAACCACCACATTGCACCCTATCTGCTATACTAAATAAGCGTTGTTCAGCATCAGCTTTATTAAGCTATTGCATTTTGCATTGGTTTTTGTCCTGCTGTAATTACAACAGGCCGCAGGGTATCCCAAACCACCACGTGGCACCCTATCTGTTATACTAAATAAGCGTTGTTCAGCATCAACTTTATTAAGCTATTGCATTTTGCATAGGTTTTTGTCCTGCTGTCAATACACCAGGCCGCAGGGTATCCCAAACCACCACGTGGCACCCTATCTGTTATACTAAATAAGCGTCTACAGCCTCAGCTTTATTAAGTTATTTCATTTTGAATTGGTTTTGGTCTGCTTTAAATACACCAGGCCGCAGGGTATCCCAAACCTGCACGTTGCACCCTATCTGTTATACTAAATAAGCATTGTTCAGCATCAGCTTTTTTAAGCTATTGCATTTTGAATTGGTTTTTGTCTGCTTTAAATACACCAGGCCGCAGGGTATCCCAAACCTGCACGTTGCACCCTATCTGTTATACTAAATAAGCGTTGTTCAGCATCAGCTTTATTAAGCTATTGCATTTTGCATAGGTTTTTGTCCTGCTGTCAACACACCAGGCCGCAGGGTATCCCAAACCACCACGTGGCACCCTATCTGTTATACTAAATAAGGGTCTACAGCCTCAGCTTTACTAAGTTATTGCATTTTGAATTGGTTTTTGTCCTGCTGTCAATACACCAGGCCGCAGGGTATCCCAAACCACCACGTGGCACCCTATCTGTTATGCTAAATAAGCGTTGTTCAGAATCAGCTTTATTAAGCTATTGCATTTTGAATTGTTTTTTGTCCTGCTGTCAATACACCAGGCCGCAGGGTTTCCCAAACCACCACATGGCACCCTATCTGTTATACTAAATAAGCGTCTACAGCCTCAGCTTTATTAAGCTATTGCATTTTGTTTTGGTTTTTGTCCTGCTGTCAATACACCAGGCTGCAGGGTATCCCAAACCACCACGTTGCACCCTATCTTTTATACTAAATAAGCGTTGTTCAGCATCAGCTTTATTAAGCTATTGCATTTTGCATTGGTTTTTGTCCTGCTGTCAATACACCAGGCCGCAGGGTTTCCCAAACCACCACATGGCACCCTATCTGTTATACTAAATAAGGGTCTACAGCCTCAGCTTTATTAAGTTGTTGCATTTTGAATTGGTTTTTGTCCTGCTGTCAATACACCAGGCCGCAGGGTATCCCAAACCACCACGTGGCACCCTATCTGTTATACTAAATAAGCGTCTACAGCCTCAGCTTTATTAAGTTATTGCATTTTGAATTGGTTTTTGTCCTGCTGTCAATACACCAGGCCGCAGGGTATCCCAAACCACCACGTGGCACCCTATCTGTTATACTAAATAAGCGTTGTTCAGCATCAGCTTTATTAAGCTATTGCATTTTGAATTGGTTTTTGTCCTGCTGTCAATACACCAGGCCGCAGGGTTTCCCAAACCACCACATGGCACCCTATCTGTTATACTAAATAAGCGTCTACAGCCTCAGCTTTATTAAGTTATTGCATTTTGAATTGGTTTTTGTCCTGCTGTCAATACACCAGGCCGCAGGGTATCCCAAACCACCACGTTGCACCCTATCTTTTTACTAAATAAGCGTTGTTCAGCATCAGCTTTATTAAGCTATTGCATTTTGAATTGGTTTTTGTCCTGCTGTCAATACACCAGGCCGCAGGGTTTCCCAAACCACCACATGGCACCCTATCTGTTATACGAAATAAGCGTCTACAGCCTCAGCTTTATTAAGTTGTCGCATTTTGAATTGGTTTTTGTCCTGCTGTCAATACACCAGGCCGCAGGGTATCCCAAACCACCACATTGCACCCTATCTGTTATACTAAATAAGCGTCTACAGCCTCAGCTTTATTAAGTTATTGCATTTTGAATTGGTTTTTGTCCTGCTGTCAATACACCAGGCCGCAGGGTATCCCAAACCACCACGTTGCACCCTATCTTTTTACTAAATAAGCGTTGTTCAGCATCAGCTTTATTAAGCTATTGCATTTTGAATTGGTTTTTGTCCTGCTGTCAATACACCAGGCCGCAGGGTTTCCCAAACCACCACATGGCACCCTATCTGTTATACGAAATAAGCGTCTACAGCCTCAGCTTTATTAAGTTGTCGCATTTTGAATTGGTTTTTGTCCTGCTGTCAATACACCAGGCCGCAGGGTATCCCAAACCACCACATTGCACCCTATCTGTTATACTAAATAAGCGTTGTTCAGCATCAGCTTTATTAAGCTATTGCATTTTGAATTGGTTTTTGTCCTGCTGTCAATACACCAGGCCGCAGGGTATCCCAAACATGCACGTTGCACCCTATCTGTTATACTAAATAAGTGTTGTTCAGCATCAGCTTTATTAAGCTTTTGCATTTTGCATAGGTTTTTGTCCTGCTGTCAATACACCAGGCTGCAGGGTATCCAAACCACCACGTGGCACCCTATCCGTTATACTAAATAAGCGTCTACAGCCTCAGCTTTATTAAGTTATTGCATTTTGAATTGGTTTTGGTCTGCTTTAAATACACCAGGCCGCAGGGTATCCCAAACATGCACGTTGCACCCTATCTGTTATACTAAATAAGCGTTGTTCAGCATCAGCTTTATTAAGCTATTGCATTTTGAATAGGTTTTGGTCTGCTTTAAATACACCAGGCCGCAGGGTATCCCAAACCACCATGTTGCACCCTATCTGTTATACTAAATAAGCATTGTTCAGCATCAGCTTTATTAAGCTATTGCATTTTTAATTGGTTTTTGTCCTGCTGTCAATACACCAGGCCGCAGGGTATCCCAAACATGCACGTTGCACCCTATCTGTTATACTAAATAAGTGTTGTTCAGCATCAGCTTTATTAAGCTATTGCATTTTGCATAGGTTTTTGTCCTGCTGTCAATACACCAGGCCGCAGGGTATCCAAACCACCACGTGGCACCCTATCCGTTATACTAAATAAGCGTCTACAGCCTCAGCTTTATTAAGTTATTGCATTTTGAATTGGTTTTGGTCTGCTTTAAATACACCAGGCCGCAGGGTATCCCAAACCACCACGTTGCACCCTATCTGTTATACTAAATAAGCGTTGTTCAGCATCAGCTTTATTAAGCTATTGCATTTTGAATAGGTTTTGGTCTGCTTTAAATACACCAGGCCGCAGGGTATCCCAAACCACCATGTTGCACCCTATCTGTTATACTAAATAAGCATTGTTCAGCATCAGCTTTATTAAGTTATTGCATTTTGCATTGGTTTTTGTCCTGCTGTCAATACACCAGGCCGCAGGGTATCCCAAACCACCACGTGGCACCCTATCTGTTATACTAAATAAGCGTCTACAGCCTCAGCTTTATTAAGTTATAGCATTTTGAATTGGTTTTGGTCTGCTTTAAAAACACCAGGCCGCAGGGTATCCCAAACCTACACGTTGCACCCTATCTGTTATACTAAATAAGCGTTATTCAGTATCAGCTTAATTAAGCTATTGCATTTTGAATTGTTTTTTGTCTGCTTTAAATATACCAGGCCGCAGGGAATCCCAAACCACCACGTGTCACCTTATCTGTTATACTAAATAAACGTCTACAGCCTCAGCTTTATAAAGTTATTTCATTTTGAATTGGTTTTGGTCTGTTTTAAATACACCAGGCCGCAGGGTATCCCAAACCACCACGTTGCACCCTATCTGTTATACTAAATAAGCATTGTTCAGCATCAGCTTTATTGAGCTATTGCATTATGAATTGGTTTTTGTCCTGCTGTCAATACACCAGGCCGCAGCGTATCCCAAACCACCAACGTTGCACCCTATCTGTTATACTAAATAAGCGTCTACAGTCTCAGCTTTATTAAGCTATTGCATTTTGAATTGGTTTTTGTCTTGCTGTCAATACACCAGGCCGCAGGGTATCCCAAACCACCACGTTGCACCCTATCTGTTATACTAAATAAGTGTTGTTCAGCATCAGCTTTATTAAGCTATTGCATTTTGAATTGGTTTTTGTCCTGCTGCCAAAACACTAGGCCGCAGGGCATCCCAAACCTGCACTTAGCAGCCTATCAATTATACTAAATACGCTTGTTCATCCTTCTTCAGCTGAATCAAACTAATGCATTTTGAATTGGTTTTTGGTCTGCTGCCAAAACGCGCTCATCAACATCATCACAAGTTACATCTGAGACCCCCAGTCTAGGGTTGGTAGGTTCCTCTGACACAACCCTGAGTTGGCATGCCCCGAGAGCAGTCCCTGTCCTCCCATTGCCTCTGTCCTACACCGTTCCCTCCCCCAGCGACGTATCCTATGCTTTGGGTTCAGCTCCACTCTTTAGTGAGGAGAACGATCAGATAGAGGACAGTCAGCAGCTACTGCCAAGCCAAGAAATGGAGGTGGCTTCTTTAGCTAGGCAGACAAATAGTGATGTGGACAGTGTCGTGGGTGTTGCGAGCGTTCCAGCTCCTGCGCCAGACACTGTTGAGGAAACTGAGAACATCAGTGACGTGCAGCCACAACTCGGTGATGATGATGATGATGAAGCCGATCGCACTTGGGAGCCGGGTGATGAAGGGGCTTCATTGTCATCATCAGGAGAAGAGGGGCGCAGGTTGCCCCGGAGTCAGCAGCTGAGGCAGCAAGGTGTTAGCAGCATGGATGGCAGTCAGCATGGGGGCACAATTGTAAAGCCTGGAGCCAAACGGGGCCGGGGTAGAGCAACTGCTGCGCGGCAGGCTACCTTATCGGGAGGTAGTGGAGCAGGGGTTCCTGGAGTTGGCGACAGTAGCAGTGAATCAGTGAGGCCTGTTGGTGGGAAAAGTAGCTACTCGGCAGTGTGGCAGTTTTTCCTGAAGCATCCGCAGGAGGGTAACATGGCCACATGCAAGATATGTAGGCAGAAGGTGAAGCATGGCCAGGGCCCAAATGTTGGCACCACGCCCCTGCGTCAACATATGATGCGTCACCATAAAGCGGCCTGGGAGAACCGAGGCTCCGAAGAGGTGGTCCAGCCTGCTTCCTCACCAAGTGGCACGCCGCTCCCAATTTCTGCCAGCCAAGGCTCCAGCACCTCAGCCGAAGGCAGCTGTGCGTCACACCCCTCCTCTGTCGCTCCTGCCTCTCCTCCTCCAAGTCATGCATCCTGCCAGCAATCCATCTGCGAAGCCATGTCCAAGAGACAGCAGTATGCGCCCACTCATCCTACGGCGCAGAAGCTGAATTTGCTCCTGTCCAAGTTGCTGGTGCTGCAGTCGCTCCCTTTTCAGGTGGTGGAATCTGCACCTTTCAGAGAACTGATGGCTTGTGCCGAGCCGAGGTGGAGAGTCCCAAGCCGTCATTTCTTTGCCAAGAAGGCAGTACCAGCGCTGCACACTTTTGTTGAACAGAAGGTGGGCCAGTCCTTGAGCCTGTCGGTGTGTAGCAAAGTGCATGGCAGCGCCGACGTCTGGAGCTGTAACTACGGTCAGGGACAGTACATGCTGTTTACGGCCCACTGGGTGAATGTGGTCCCTTTGCAGCAGCAGCAGCAACTTAGACAGGTCACGCCGCTTCGGCCTCCGCGCTCCCTGCCCGTTGGGCCTGTGACACCGTGCGACTTGGCCTCCTCATCCTCTGCCATCTCCTCACCCTCCACTGTAGGCTCAAGTCTCAGTGCCCCCCAGTCTACCATGTGTGCAGGGCACGGAGGTGTCACGCTGTGCTTCACATGGTTTGTCTTGGCGAATGGAGTCACACAGGGGAGGATCTGCTTAAATTTATTCATCAGGAAATCCAAACATGGCTTACTCCAAGAAAACTTAAAATGGGAATCATGGTTACCAACAATGGGAAGAACATTTTGTCTGCGCTGCGCCAAGGAAGCCTGTCCCATGCACCCTGCATGGCTCACGTCTTCAATCTGGTTGTCAAGCGGTTTCTGATGTGTTCCCCCGATATGCAAGACATCCTAACAACTTCAAGGAAACTTTGCATGCACTTCAGTCACTCATAAACCGCCAAACACACCCTTCTTGAGCTACAGCGTCAGAACGGTAGCCCCCAACATAGTCTGATTTGCGATGTTTCCATCCATTGGATTTCCACCCTTCACATGTTGGACCGATTATATGAACAGAGAAAGGCCATCACGGATTTCCTGATGATCCAAGCGGACAGGGGGACTCCCCTGTGTAACTTCAATGTCAACCCAGTGGCAGCTCATACGTGACACCTGCCGTTTGCTCAGGCCCTTTGAGGAAGCAACTTTATTTGTCAGTCGGCAGGATTACGGGATGAACGACGTGATTCCACTGCTTCATGTACTGCAGCACATGTTGGAAACCATGGCTGGTCAGGGCACTGGAGACATGGCGTCTACATCTTACGGCCACATGAACCCCATTGGAGCTGAACTGGAGGAGGAGGAAGAGGAGGAGGAGGGGCACAGTGAAGCACAGTTTAGGCTTGGCGAAATGGCTGGTTAATCTAGTCAACGGACAGGAGAGGAGGAGCAGGAGCAGCCAGAGGAGCTAGAGGGTTTTGAGGAAGGCGAGACAGAGGACCCGGACACACCGTGGCAGTATGCAGTGGAGATGGAGACAGGTAGTCCCTCCGAGTCACTTGCGCAAATGGCAGGAAGCATGCTCACGTGCTTGCGTAGTGACCCCAGAATTGCTTCCATTTGTCTGCGGAATGACTTCTGGCTGTCCACCTTATTGGACCCTCGCTTCCGGTACAAAATGGGGGTATTTTTTAAACCCGCCGAGAGGGACGACAAACTGAACTACTACAACGACATTCTGCGTAGTCAGTTGGCCGATGCCTATCTGCGCCATGGTCCATACTCTCGCAGGTCTGACTCGGGAGGACCTCTGCGCTCACCTTCCACGGCCATGCCTGCTGGGGGGGGTTGGCAGGAGCAGCAGCAGCAGCAGCAGCTCCATCAGCAGCAGCCTCAGTCTTCAGTCGCTAATGAGTAGCTTTCTACACCCGCATAATGAGGCTACTCATGAGCAGCAGGAAGACCCGGAGCAGGACCTCAACCAGCAGGTCATGTCATACCTTGACATGACCATGCCAACACACCTTGAGGATCCGCTGGACTTCTGGGCAGCCAAACTTGGCTTGTGGCCGCAACTAGCAGAGTTTGCCCTGGAAAAGCTGTCCTGCCTGGCAAGTAGCGTGCCATCTGAGTGGATTTTTAGTGCGGCGGGGGCCATAGTTACGGCGAGAACTCGTCTGTCAAATAAAAAATGTGGAGAGACTCACCTTTGTCAAAATGAATCAGGGATGGATAAGCCAGGATTTCCGCCCACCAATGGCTGATGCATGCGACTAGATTCAGCATGGTGCCACGTTTTACACTTTCCAAATGGTGCAAAACATATTTATGTCTTTAGACCAATTTTTGGCCTCCTGCTGATGCCAACTTCAGGGTGTGCCTTTCAGCCAATTTTTGGCCTCCTGCTGCTGCTGCTGCCAACTCCAGGGTGTCTTTCAAGCAATGTTTGGGCTCCTGCTTATGCTGCTGCCAACTCCAGGGTGTGCCTTCCAGCTCATGTTTGTGCTCCTGCTGCTGCCAACTTCAGGGTGCCTTCCAGACATCATTTCTGGGTTCCTGCTGCTGCTGCCAACTCCAGGGTGTGTCAGTTAATTTTTGGGCGCCTGCTGCTGCTGCCAACTCCAGGGTGTCTTTCAAGCAATGTTTGTGCTCCTGCTGCTGTTGCTTGCAACTCCAGGGTGTGATTCATCCAATTTTTGGGCTCCTGCAGCCAAATCCAGTGTCTCTTTAAAGTAATGTTTGGGCTCTTGCTCCTGCTCCTGCTGATGCTGCTTGCAACTCCAGGGTGTGATTCATCCAATTTTTGGGCTCCTGCAGCCAACTCCAGTGTCTCTTTAAAGCAATGTTTTGGCTCCTGCTCCTGCTGCTGCTGCTTGCAACTCCAGGGTGTGATTCATCCAATTTTTGGGCTTCTGCAGCCAACTCCAGTGTCTCTTTAAAGCAATGTTTGGGCTCCTGCTCCTGCTCCTGCTGCTGTTTGCAACTCCAGGGTGTGATTCATCCAATTTTTGGGCTCCTGCAGCCAACTCCAGTGTCTCTTTAAAGTAATGTTTGGGCTCCTGCTCCTGCTGCTGCTCCTGCTGCTGCTGCTGCTGCTTGCAACTCCAGGTGTGATTCCTCCAATTTTTGGGCTCCTGCAGCCAAATCCAGTGTCTCTTTAAAGCAATGTTTGGGCTCCTGCTCCTGCTCCTGCTGCTGCTGCTCCTGCTGCTTGCAACTCCAGGGTGTGATTCATCCAATTTTTGGGCTCCTGCAGCCAAATCCAGTGTCTCTTTAAAGCAATGTTTGGGCGGCTGCTGCTGCTTGCAACTCCAGGGTCTGATTCAGCTACCGTATTTTTCGCCCTATAAGACGCACCTGCCCATAAGACGCACCTAGGATTTGGGGGAAGAAAATAAGAAAAAAAAATTTTAAACCAAAAACGCACCATTACAGACAGTGTGGCATTCCCCTATCCAATTCCCATAGGCAGTGTGGGATGCCCCTATTCCATAGACAGTGTAGCATGCCCCCATCCCATTCCCCGTATATACAGTGTGGCATCCCCCCTCCCATTCCCGATATACCCATGTGGCATCCCCCTCTCCCCCCATTAGTATAGGCTGTGTGGCATCCCTCTCCCCACATTCCCATAGGCTGTGTGGCATCCCCCTCTCCCCATTAGCATGGGCTGTGTGGCATCCCCCTCCCCCATTATTATAGGCTGTGTGGCCACCCCCTCCCCCATTCCCATAGGCTGTGTGGCATCCCCCTCTCCCCATTCCCATAGGCTGTGTGGCATCCCCCTCCCCCCATTCCCATAGGCTGTGTGGCATCCCCATTCCCATAGGCTGTGTGGCATCCCCCTCCCCCCATTCCCATAGGCTGTGTGGCATCCCCCTCTCCCCATAGGCTGTGTGGCATCCCCCTCCCCCCATTCCCATAGGCTGTGTGGCATCCCCCTCCCCCCATTCCCATAGGCTGTGTGGCATCCCCCATTCCCATAGGCTGTGTGACATCCCCCTCCCCCCATTCCCATAGGCTGTGTGACATCCCCCTCCCCCCATTCTCATAGGCTGTGTGGCATACCCCTCCCCCCATTCCCAAAGGCTGTGTGGCATCCCCATCCCCCCATTCCCATAGGCTGTGTGGCATCCCCCTCCCCCCATTCCCATAGGCTGTGTGGCATACCCCTCCCCCAATTCCCAAAGGCTGTGTGGCATCCCCATCCCCCCATTCCCATAGGCTGTGTGGCATCCCCCTCCCCCCATTCCCATAGGCTGTGTGGCATACCCCTCCCCCAATTCCCAAAGGCTGTGTGGCATCCCCATCCCCCCATTCCCATAGGCTGTGTGGCATCCCCCTCCCCCCATTCCCATAGGCTGTGTGGCATCCCCCTCCCCCCATTCCCATAGGCTGTGTGGCATCCCCCTCCCCCCATTCCCAAAGGCTGTGTGGCATCCCCCTCCCCCCCATTCCCAAAGGCTGTGTGGCATCCCCCTCCCCCCATTCCCATAGGCTGTGTGGCATCCCCCTCCCCCCCATTCCTATAGGCTGTGTGGCATCCCCATCCCCCCATTCCCATAGGCTGTGTGGCATCCCCCTCCCCCCATTCCCAAAGGCTGTGTGGCATCCCCCTCCCCCCATTCCCATAGGCTGTGTGGCATACCCCTCCCCCCATTCCCAAAGGCTGTGTGGCATCCCCATCCCCCCATTCCCATAGGCAGTGTGGCCCCTCTCCCCCCATTCCCACCCCCTCCCCCCATTAGTATAGGCAGGCGCCATATTAAAAAAAAAAAAAAGTTAAACTCACCTGTCCACTGACACCGCTGCGCTGAGCGGCCGGCTCCGTGAATGGGGTGGGCGTGGCCTGCGCCGCAGCTTTCGCCGCAGGCCACGCCCACCCACTGCCGGGACCTTCGTGCTCGCATGTGCTCTGAGCCCGGCAGCAGATGGAGGAGCGGCAGGGGCTCTGTCTCTGGCCCCGCCGCTGTCATCGCTGCCTGAAAAGACAGCGATCGCAGCGGCGGGGCTGGGACAGAGCCCCCGCCGCTCCTCTGGCCTCTCGCAGTGTGGCAGACAACGCGGGAGCGCCGGGGACGGGTGAGTTTTTTTTTTTTTTTTACATTCGCCCGATAAGGCGCACTGACATTTTTCCCCCACTTTTGGTGAAAAATAAGTGCGTCTTATAGGGCGAAAAATACGGTAATTTTTGGGCTCCTGCTGCTGCCAGCTCCAGGGTGTGTTTTTCAGGCACTATAGGGGCCCCTCATAGTGATGGCACTTCAACTCTCTGCAGTTGTGCTGCTCTGCGATTCTATTAGCAATGCCTCTGATCTGCATGTCCTAATTATTTACAGTATTATTTCACTAACCCAGCATGCATCCTATCCATGTTACAGCAAGGCAAAAAGGTTTACAACCCTATTGAGGCTCTAGGAGGCTCAGAAATAGCCGTTTTAATAGCGATTCGTTGCGAATGAATTCGGGTCGGAAAATTTGGCGAATCAGTCAAATCAAATTTTTCAAAAGTTCGCTCTAGTTATCATTACAAAGAGGTTTGGAAGTTTTCATATATTCTGCATTACATGAAAAAAAACTGTACTCACTTCCAAAGAATGCCCCATGAGCATGCAATCCCCAAGACTGTTTTCCAGACTCCAGTAAGAGGCTGATTCATTACTAGCACCAGGTATCGGCAGATGAGCGTCTGTATAGCGACGAGTGTGCATCTATCGGGCGCTATAACAGAGCGCCTCAGTCGTGCTAGTTACCTGGCCGGCATTGATGAATGAGATGTATGTTGGGCGTTCTAACACCAGTACAGCGTTGCAGCGAGCGAAAGGTAGCGCCAGTTCAGTGCGATCGACACCATATTCAACAAAAAAACAGACTCACAGAGCGTAGGCTCTCTGATTCTTGTCGCTATAGCATAGAGCGGCAGACGCTGTGTGATTAAAGTCTGTTTTTGAACACATACACACCAGTAAAAAAGCGAGAACACATGGAATTACATTGTTGTAACATTGTAACATTAATACTTTGATGCCAGACCTGTAATGACAATTCTGCATAAAAATATAAAAAAATCACAAAAGTTTTCAAAAATGACTTTTTCTAGGCCAGGAGAGGTGACATAATTATTTGAAAGATTAAAAAAATTAAAGACAAAAAACCCTGTTTAAACCGAAGAAAAGGAAAGTCCATTGAAATATATAGAGCCGGCACTATACACTGAGCCACCTGTAATGATGAATCGTACGCTAGATGGCGCTACGCTTGCGTACAGTGCCCAGCGTTCACAAGACGCTGCCTGCCACTACGAGGCACTACCTGGCGCTATCCCTTGATGAATAAGATTGGAGTATAGGCTTTTTAATCTTGCCTGGAAAGTCCCTTTAAATAAATACACACTGTAACTTTTTTAATGACTTTTCTTGAAAAAACTTTGTATAGACAAT
Organism: Gastrophryne carolinensis; assembly: GCA_027917425.1. Classification (NCBI taxonomy): domain Eukaryota; kingdom Metazoa; phylum Chordata; class Amphibia; order Anura; family Microhylidae; genus Gastrophryne; species Gastrophryne carolinensis. The sequence continues at coordinate 196,144,216 of CM051236.1, forward strand.
CTAATTGTTTGGTAGTTTTGCTGGCTCCATTTACAGTACAGGTAAAGTGCATTATGAGAAAAAGTTGTTTGTTAGTGTTTGAAAAGAGGTTTTGACATGTATTCAATATGATTACATTGGGACAAATGGGCTGTGATTGATAACCTAATATTCAATCCATGTAAATCATCAATCACTAGAGGTATAATATCAATTATTTAATCTTACAGTGTAATGCAGAAATCAATATTAGTGAGGAATTTAACAAACTTCCTTTCTCCCTGGAAACCAAAGTAGATTATCTAATAATCTGACCCCCTAATCGTCTATACAACAAATTGTTTATTGTAAAAAAGAAGCATGAATCAGTGCAAATCATCTACTCTAGGAAGCAAGAGTGGAAATTATACATATCATATAGCAGAATTGTTTTATTGTTTCTAAATGTAGCTTTCTCAATAAGTTACCAGTTTTTCAATTATATTTTTAATATATTTCCATTAAAACTGTAAATAACATAAAACTAATGTTTACTGATTAGAGGGCCAATTCAGTCAAATATGATATATATATATATATTTATAAAAATATATATATAGAGACAGAGAGAGAGAGTGAGAGAGCGATGGGGGGGGGGGGTCGAGAGACAATGCATAGGATACAATTAAAGTCATACTTCAGCCAAAGGCAATTGTTACGCCATTGCATCGAGCTACATTAACAATTAGAATAATGGGTGGGGTCTTTAAGATTCCCAGAACTTGATTCAGACAACCTGGAAGTGATTCTCCTCTCTCCCCCTGTTGCTAGCCCATATTGGCGCCTAGACCAGCACTCCCAGACACACATGTCACAATCCCAAACCCACATCCCGGACACACATGGCTGCAATCCTAATCGCACAAGCGTGCAGTTCCAAAAGTCCATGCACGCACTCCCAAATGCCCATACGTCCAAATGGGCATGTGCTCATTTCCAAAATGTGCATGTGTGTACTTAAGCATGCACACACTTCCAAAAGTGCATGCGAAGGGCCCAATGTTTAAATCTCAGTCAAACAACAATGTACTCCTTTGTAACCAAAATTGTACCAAAAAAAAGGCCATCATGAAAAAAGGTCAAGCCTTGGACTTGACAGACCAAAGGGGGTGCTCCTTCTCCGCTCTCTGTACTACACTTCTTTCCAATGTTTCCCCAGTAAAGGGAGATGCAGATGCCAGCAGCATGTCACAAGTGCATAATTTGCACTAACCATAGCCAGGCTTAAGGCTGCCATCAGATCTGGTGCCCCCTCCCTCTTACCACTGGCCCCAATACAGACCTGTATTCCCCCAAGGGCAGGCCTGCTCCCCCCACACTCCTACCTATTCTCTCTCTGACACCATGTACAATCTTTAGTGACTACCCTCCACTGATCCAAAGTAGATGCAGAACCCAAGTCTGCCTCTTATTTGAACACAAGAAGGGATCTCAAAAATCAGGCCACCACCCTTAGGGTTTCTTAAACATATGCCATCAAATCCACAGAATATTACCAAACTGCATGGTCACACAATAAATCTTTGGAAACATAACCAAATGGAGCACATCTGATTCAAGCACAAGTGAAACTAACTGGGCTATCTGTGTAGTCTGATATTTGGCAATGTTCTAGGCATTCCTGCTCCCCAACAACTAGATCTGAATACAGTGCTACATATGATTTTTTTTTTTTGGTTCCTTGTGTAACATCATGTTTGATGAGGAGAACTTAGTATATCTTAAGTTTCTTAATTTTCACTTTTATACTATTCTCAATGGCTATTATGGTACAGCTCAAAACTTTAGTGCTAAAAGTAATACTACAGTGGGGACTTCTCAAACAACTTTGATGGCAGCCCATCAAATCGCTAATACAAAAAGACCCAAATATTCTGTAACATAGAGGGAAGATTAATAAAACAACCAACAAAAGGGTAAAAGGGTTAATGTAGCTTACATTTACGAACAATCCTGTCCTCACCATACAACATGAGCAAGGATCTGACACAGCACTCTTTCCTCTCTTATCTTAATGCAAAATCATGTTAAAAATCCATATGAACATGCTAAATAATGAGAAAATTAGCTACTTATATACAACAATCCTGCCAAGTTTGTGGTTTTCTTCTACTAGGTGGAATAAAATCCAGGGGTGACAGGTTTTTGAGCATGCCATTCCACTTTTACAAGGATGATCTGCTCCATTACAATGCCTCTCTCCAGAGCCAGCCTTGTGGAGAACAACAACATTAACCAGTCTAAGTATACTCTCTAAAATATTGCATATTGCGTAAAATCATCTACACACATCAGAATTGCAATAGCATGAAGCTGCTAATCCAACACAGGCTGGAGGAAAAGGACCGTTAGAGTTAAGCAGTTCCTCAGTAGAAGCAAAATGGTACATTTGAACCAGACTAACAACCTTGCACAGATAAAAAAAAACCTCCCCAATACTCACTTGCCCCATCTGTATGCATAATACTGAATAATTGTCAGCATTTACATTGGCTCCTGCATTCACTAACATCTGAAACACTGCCTCACTGATTTTTCTCCTGGTCATAGCCATCTTGGAGCACCCTCTCATGTTGCTGCCTGGACTTAACTGACATTACCATCAATGCAAAGCAGAAGGAAACCCATGGGCCCATCCTCTTTGCAGGCCACTGGCAGATCCAGAGGACGATATTGAGGGGGAAAAATCAAGCACCACAGCAGCAGTTGCAAAAAGGTAAATTAATCTTTATATGCAGCAATTAGAATTGTTCTTTGGAGGGATGCATATGACCACTGTTTATTGTATGGGTGTTGGGGTGTAAAACTCCCATACTTCCAAGTTACAATGGGACCACATATATCAGTAGACACCCTTTCCTGCCCTACCCCCCCCCCACAAACTTCTTTATTCTCACCTCAGGCTTTCTAGGCATACCAGGCATGTTGTCATGGGCACAGTTTTCTGGACGCAAACCCTCAAGGAATTCACAGGTTGCACAGGGTTTCCCTAATAAATGTATTAAAATGCAGTATAAAAACCCCATTTTCCTAAAATATCAAAATGAAAATGAAAAAAGCAAAATTATGAAAGCGCAAGGTCACCTGAACAGAACAATACCCAACATGCATAGGTCTTTTTAACCCTTCTAACTGACATCCTACTTGAGAGTTTGTCACTCTCTGTTGCTTGGCCATTTTTCACCATTTTGCTCTATGTTCAACTGTGATTATGGCAGGAATTTCCAGGAAAATTATATATAGTTTTTTTTTTTTGGTCTTTAACAAGAAATGTCTTGTTTGTAATTCTTTCATAATCATTTGGGTACAAGATGTAAAATATATATGTAATGTTTTCAAGAAAACTATTTTGCATGTGAAAGCCCCATTCCTCGGAATTACAAAGGTACCACATATGCATTGATAGCCCCCTGTTCCTGCCCAGGAGAACCCCCAAACTGAAAAGAGCCCCCACTTTTTAAAATTTTTTAAGGTTTATTAGTTTTAAAGTTTATCATAATAGTAAAATTTCATAATCACCTTGAGAAAGTGCCAGGTGGGCACGGAACGCGTGGGTGAGGATCCGTCCAGCAGGGGTGAGGAAGTCTATCACACTGAGGTGCAGGTCGGTTTTGTCGGCCTGGCATTGTACTTTGCACACATAGTGCACACACTTACCCAGCACTTAGCACTTTATTTTCCATTTTGCACTACAGCACTTTGGCTTTAGGATATGATGAAATTGTTTAGAGATTTTCTTTTTGTATTTTATACATTTTTTGCTTAGGTAGGTAGTATTTTTATGGGCACTCCTGCTGGATGATAATTACATGTTTGTAGATTTTAAATGTAGGTGATTGTTTTGTACGTTGTATGTGGATGTTTTATACAGCTATGGATTAATAAATCTATTTTTGAGTAACTATTAGTGTCTTTTATGGTTAGCAGATAGCTGGTGCCCTCAAGTACCTGTTCCCTTTGGGTGGTTTACTGGTACCACCAACTTTGTTTGTAAAATTTCATAATCAGTAGCCTGCATGGATTGTGTATATTAGAATTGAGATGTGCCTAAGAGTTGAAGGATACAGCTAACTAGTGAGGTGCTGACATCTGGACTTGATCTCCAGTGTAGGTTGTGTAATTTAATTTTTGAAACCCTTAAAAATAAAGAAAAGAAGCCACGGCCTTCCGAGCCACGAGCTCTTCTGCCCCCCGGGCTTTAGGGAGCTGGGTAATGTCCTTTTCTGCAGGTGACTTGCCAGTCCCTCAAGCCTTGGGAACTGGTATAGGGGGTCACATGGACCTCTTACCAGTTCACAAAGGGTTGAATGTAAAAAACACACATAAAATGTAATTTATTAAAAATCTTTTTTTTCACCTCTGATCCATTGTCGATCAAATGTCCCTTGGTGGACTGGAGTCCCTTGCTCCCACACCCGCCCTCCACTGATCACTGGCCAGCTGCAAGCGGCTTTTTATACTGGAATAGCTGGATTACTGCATCCCGCTTCTCCTATGAAGGCCCCTTTCATATAGCAGCCAGCAAGATACTGACTGGTGTATGGGGCAGAGAACAGGCGATCTCTGCCCTGGTGAAGACCCCCGGGGGATTGGATGTGCCCCTGGGGATGAAGAGTATGTTGGAGAGGCACCACTGTAGATTCTTTGGAGCTGGCATTGAAAATTGGACGGTTAGCCTTGCACAGTTGGAAAAGAACTTTTCAAAACTCACTTTCCCTCGTGCATGAAACTTAAACATTGCAAGCACTTGCTTGTGCACCCACTCAAAGCTGCAATGCCACCTCACCGATTTTCTCCCGGTAGCGGCCATTTTTGGAGCTTCCTTTCCCAGCATCCCAGCATCCCAGCCATATGCTGCCTGATTTCAACCAACATAACTCTACAATGCACAGCAGCAGTAAACCTATTCCTTCCTCATAGAAGGCGGCCTGCAGCTCCATGGGACGCCATTTTGTTTCTAAAATTGACCAAAGCAGAAGTTGCAAAAAGGTAAATTTATTTTTATGCGCAGCAATCTGATTTGCCCTGGAGAGGGGTGCATATAAGCACTGTTTCTTGTAAGGGGTTGGTCAGGATTAAGTCTTTAGCAATGGATGCTTCTGTGCTGCTGGTGGCTCCTCCAGACCTGTATCTTCTATTACTGCTTTGTTTTTGCTAAATATTTTTAAAAAGTAAACAAATAAAGGAAATATTAAAATAATACATAATGTATACACACATAGGCACACTAAAAATAATATTTATAACCCTACAAACCCTTAGAATTTAAATGATAACAAATGGCTTTTCCAGGCTGCTGGATTCACTTTAATCTGATTTTATCCAGTTAATGAACTCCTGCAAGTCTGAGCAGCCTTTACTTGGTGACAGATTCCCTTTTAACAAATGACATGACTTGTGATCTCCCAGGTAATAATGGTTAATTTATAATATTCTCTATAATTACAGACAGTAGTGCAACAAGAAGAACAGCAGCTTTAATAAGAAGCGAGCATTCCAAAAGATAATAGCTATGTAAAAATATAAAGTATTCCTTATTTATTTTACAATTGCATAGACCACAACATAAATCAACATTTGCATTTTTAAGAGTCAGAAACCATCCGCATGTTATATTGGCATTTCTAAACAATAAGCTAATTAAAGCGTGTGTGTCCAATTGATTGTGAAGCCAGATAATTTAATAATAAGGCAGACAAGGTTGCCTCCCAGACACCGCAAAGCTCTAAACTAAGCTCTTTCAGATGTGTCAGGAAAGTTTATAAATAATAAACGTTCAGCTCCCTTTTTTAGGAAATTGCCAAGGACTAGGAATATGCAGGAGAGAGAAGAAATGTTAAACTGGAAAAATAAAAGAAGCACTCAATTCGCTATCTCTTTGGAAATAAGAGAACAACCCCTGGCCAACAGTCCCACACTCACTGTTCATTAGTTGCACACTATCGTTTGACTACAGAGACAAGTTTGTCATAAGGTTTACGTTCAAAAGCACCTGTAAGGCAAAAATGACTGGCATAAACATGACACATGGTCTGGTTAAGGTAAATTATTGCATTGTAATTGATAGAAAGTACCCCAAGCACGTATTATATGAAAATGTTGGGCCTTAGGGGCACAAGCGTACAAAGCTTTCAATGTGCCATTAATTTGGAAGCCAGATTAAACAATTCTGCGAGGCTGTAGATGTGCTGTACGCAATGATCACAGTGAAATTGATAGTAATGGCAGCTTCCTGATGTCATTCTGTTGCAGAGCTGTCAAAACAGACAAGAATAAATTGCTTCTTTAACTTCAGTGACAGGCAGCTTGATTGGGGAACCACAAGCAACCTGTAATGACGTCCCCAACAACCATAAATCTGGTAAAAAATAAACCCTGTTTTGTTTTTAAGGTTAGCTTAAATCATGCTATTGGAAGTATTTGCTTAAATTAGAAAAAGCATTTAGGGATTAGTGAACCCATAGAAGTTAGGGTTCATCTAGTTCGGCCAAACTTGTCGCCAAAGATCGGTTTTGGGTCCCCGAACTTGACCCGAGCCCAAACTCGTTGAAATCAATGAGGACCCAAACTTGGGGGCCCAAAAATTGTTGTAAACTGGGGGGTAGCAAGGGTTAGAGGGCTGCAAATTGAGAGGAACCCCGAGGTGATTGTCCTGTACAAAATGGGATAGGGAAAGTTCTCAACTTAATATCAAAAATAAATAAATACGCAAATAAATATAAAATGAAAATATGTTTTTTATGGTTGTCGGAGGTCAAATCGGGGAGGAAAACATCTGGGCAATTGCCCTCCACAGGGAAAGTGCTCAAAATACTTTCACAAAACAAAATAAATAAATACACAAATAAATAAACAAAAAAATCACAATATTTTTTTTATGGATGTTGGGGCGATTGCCATGCACAAATTAGGGTTAGGGAAAATACTCCAAATAATCACACCAAAACCAAAAAATTAAATAAATACAGAAATAAATGAATAAATAAATACAGCAAATAATCAAATACATACATGAAAATATACACATATATAAATACATTCATAAATAATTTAAATTTTAAAATTTTTACAAGTGTCAGATGGGGGGAAAGGAGTTAGTGGAAGTGGTGGTGTAAGCGGAAGAGGTGAAGAAGGTGAATGTGGCAGTGTAGTTGGAAAAGGAGATGGTAGCAAACACTTTAACCACTCACTCAGGTGCTGAAACAGCCAAGTCCTGTGGGATCCTTGCCTGGTTCATCTTAAAGAATGTAAGGATGTCCACATTGGCTGTGGATAGGAGGATCCTCCTGTTGGTGATGACACCCTCTGCGGTGCTGAACACACATTCTGATAGGACACTCACCACAGAGCAGGCCAGAACCTCCAAGGTATAGAGGGCAAGCTCTGGCCATGTGTCCAATTTAGCGACCTTGTGTGTCAAAGTCTTCCTCCTGGTACTATGGGCTGTATCTGTTGGTGCTGGATGTGGGGGACAATAAAATAAGGTGTTCCACAATGTGGTCAATCTCACTCTCCCCTGTGTGGTGGTGCTGGTGCCCCTGCTGCATTGGTGACTTGCTCCTCCTCTTCGGCCTTGTGCCCCCAATTAGCCCTCAAATTCCACTGGGAACTCCACCAGTAGTGTGTCCACCAGACTGCATTTGTACTCCCTCATCTTTCTACCCCAATCCAGTGCTGTAATCAAGGAGATTATGTTGTCCTTATAGCAAGGATCCAGTAGGGTAGCCAACCAGTAATCAGCACTGGTAAAAATACAGGCAAGTGTGCGGTTGCTCCACAGGCACTAAAGTATGTAGTGGCTCATATGTACATAGTGTACATTATAAATAATGTGTGTATTATATGTAGTATATGTGTGTAGGTATATATATATCTATATATATATATATATATATATATATATATATATATTTATTTATTTATAGGGTAAATGGGAGTGAATAGGAGATGAAGTCACTGGTGACCCCAATTTACATTGTTTCGATAAATATGGCATAGAGCCGTGATGTATGAATAGCTTAGGTGTTGCCATTGGTTTACCTAACTTGCACAAGAGGTATGCATAATTAACAGGTGTAAGGCATAAAAGGACAATTTTAGCAAACAGGTATGGCAGTTCCCATCCTATTTACTATTAGCATAGGTTAATTGATATCTATTTGTGAATAGGATTTTTGGGCCTTTTCTTCAATAGACTGAATAAGGCAATAATGACATTAAACCTTTCTGTGTCCGATTGGCTAACTCTAACTGACCAACCCGAATGGTCCCATGTAAATATTATCACTACTACTCAGGTCTACTAATTCTTTTTAAGGCCACTATACAGCGCTAGCTACCATCGACTTATATACCAATAATCGAATAATAACACAACACCCCTGTCATGGCCTGAAGTGTTTTTTCGAGCAGGCAAAGGATGGGGATGGTAGCGCTGTCCATATTGGTGGCTCACCTGAGCATTTTGGAGCTTGAACTCCACTCTTTCCAGCATATACAAAGTGAAATCTCACATGGTTGGAAAGTCACACATGAGGCGGTGGGTGGGAAGTCCTCTGCAGTGCAGACAGGTGAGCAGCAGCAAGGTGGATATGCCGAAAGTGTGTGCACATGCACTGTACTTTATGCAGCAGCTCTGGTATCGCTGGATAATGGGCCTAGGAAGCTCTGCACCACCAATTTGAGCACATGCGCCAGGCAAGGGATGTGACTTTTGTCTAGATAAATGAGTTTTAGCACCACCTGCTGCTGTTTTCCTATGGCTGTGCTGAAATTGGTGCTGCAGGGGCTGCACTGACTGCATGAGGGGGGAGCAGAAGAGGAAGCAGAGTAGCAGTAGGAGGCAACTGGAGGCACTGGCTGATTTTAAGTGATCCTGAGTGGTGGAAGTATAGGTACTGAAGTGCTTCCACCTCATGCCCCAGCCACCACTACATTGACCCAGTGATAGTTAGAAAGATGTAAGGTCCCTGTCCATGCTTACTTCTCCTTGTGTAAGTGCAGATGTGGACACTGGAACTAATAGCATCACGATCCTTCACATCATTATTTCCTCCACAACCTGCAGGGCCAGGATGGCTTGCTGAGAAAGTAGTGGCAGCTGGAAATGGTGGGACAGCCACCTCCATCAGATTTTTTAAAATTTTTAAATGCTTGCATTCAGGTCCAGGGCTCGTAGATGAGATGGACAGAACTTCTGCTTCTGCAGAAGTTTGAGGGAAGGGTATCTTCTCTGGAATGGTGTGGGCAGGCTTATTGATGGTGGTGGTGCTGATGCTGCTGGTAGTGGTCTCACATCCTCCCTTTGGGGGGGGCAACAGGTGGACTTATCACTGGGGAGGTGGTGCTATAGGCTGAGACAATTAAAGCAGCAGAGGGAGATTCAGGTGTTTGCAAGATTTTTCATGTGTTTCTGCCACTGCAGCTCGTGTTTTGTTTGCAGGTGCCTGGTCTTGCATGAGGAGCTGAAATTATTAGCTTTTCCCATGCACATGATCTGTGTCCTGTTGTCTGTGCATTTTGTGTGCAATTCCACACTAGTTAGATCTTGCTCAGCCCTTGGGCTTTTTGGGCAGTAGTAGCAACAGGCTACAACTGAAGGTTTGCACACTTCTCCTTCTGTTGGCTGCCTTGGGCTGTGTGACCACCACCTGAACTCTGATGGCCTTCAGTCCACATTGGGTCTAGGACCTCATCACCACCCCTGGCTTCCACCGACTACTCCCCGATAGCCTCCCTTTCATCTTCAGCATTGCAGAAAGCTGCAGCAGTCAGCACTAGGGTTTCATCATCATCATAGGTTTCCTGCGATGGTCCACTGGCCATGTTCTCATCCTCCAACATAAGTTGTTAGGCATCTGGGAACCCTAGGTGCAACTGGAGCAGGGGCAGGTAGAAGGCCCATCATATCCCAGCTAGGAGTGTCATCATATAGCATTAGTGACTGCATGACTGAGATGAGCTTACTGATTTGAGGGTTCGGCACTTATGGCAGAAGTGGACTGGGTGGAAGACAACCCTATGGAACTGGTAGCACTGCATGCCATATGATCTATGACTGTCTCAAATTGTTTTGGCCTCACCACTCTGGCAGCAGTATTGGGACCTACAAAAATACACTCTGAGCCCTAGTGCCTGCTTGCATCAGAGGAAAGTGTAGCAGGCAATGAATGTATTCTCCCTGCAGCACCAGCTCCATCACCACCACCAGCGAGTAGCACCACGACCATGTCCCTGTTTCTTATTTGCTGCTTTGTGCATTGTTAGACACCTACAGTTACACTGGCCTGAAATCTACATTTTTAAAAGACAAGTAACAGGAAAAGGACATTTAAGGAACCTGAGCAAGTGGACACACCACTAATATTTGATACTAAACAACAGTGACCTTTAAGTGGCCTGAGCAAGTGGACATACACTATTACTATTTATTAAAAAGCAGTTACCTGTGGGTGGCCTGAGCAAGTGGACACTCCACTAATATTTGTTATTAAACAGCAGTGACCATTAGGTGGCCTAAGCAAGTGGACACTTCACTAATTTTTGTTATTAAACAGCAGTGACCCTTAGGTGGCCTGAACAAGTGGACAGTCCACAAATATTTGTTATTAAAAAGCAGTGACCCTTAAGTGGCCTGGACAAGTGGACAGTCCACTAATATTTGTTATTAAACAGCAGTTATCCTTAAATGGCTTGAACAAGTAGATACTCCACTAATATTTGTTATAAACAGCAAAGACCCCAAGCAGCCTTAACAACTGGACATTCAACTACTATTTGGTATTGAACATGTGGCGTGATCAAGTGGACACTCAACTCAACTACTAATTGTTATTAAACACAAATGACACTCATGCGCCCTAAAAGAGTGGATGGTCAATTACTACCCTCATGTGAACAAATGGTCAATCAACTAATACTTGATATTAAACACAAATGAGCCTCACGTGGCCTGAACATGTGGACAGTCCACTACTATTTGTTATTAAATACAAATGAGCCTCACGTGGCTTGAACAAGTGAACACTTGACTACTAATTGTTATTAAACACAAATGATCCTCACTGGCCTGAACAAGTAGACACTGTATTACCATGTGTTATTAACCCTTTCGCTGCCAGCCTACCTGGGGACTTTGGCACCCTTTGTTGCCAGACCATTTTGCACTATTTTGCGCTCCCCATGTTCAAATGTGATTTTTGATGGGATTTCCAGGGATTTCCCAGGAAAATTATATATTGTTTTTTCAGCATAGTCTGGACTTTAACATGAAATGTCTTGTTTGTCATTTTTTAGGTGTATTTTCAATATTTTTGGGTGAAATATGTGCAAAAAAATGAAAAAAATAAATTTTTTACAATTTGTAGTGTTTTTTTGTAATAAAAAATGTAAGTTTGTCAATAAAATCTTATTGCGTGTGAAATCCCAAGTTCTGCCGGTTACAGCGGTACCACATATGTATAGGTAGACACCCTTTCCTGCCCAGGAGACTCCCCCAAACTGAAACAGAGCTTTAGGGGATTTTCAGATAAAATACAACTGTGATATGCGCTATGTGCACCTTGCAGTTTTTCCAGAAAAACATCCCTTTTCCTTTGAAATACCCCCCACAAACTATATATTCTCTGGAAGTAGACACCTCAAGCTTTCTAGGTGTACCAGGCTTGTTGATGTGGCCACAGTTTTCTGAAAGTAATCCCTCAATGTATTCTTTGGTTACAAAGAGTTTCCCTAAAAAAAGGATAAAAAAGCAAAAAAATCAAAGCCACATTTTCCTAAAAAAAACTATATACAAACAAGAAAAAACAAGTTTAATCTGAAAAAGCAACATCCTCCGAACAGAACGATACCCAACATGCATAGCTACTGTCAAGGGAAGAGTTGCCAAACACCCCGAAGTAAAGCATGTGCGTAATGGTAATTTTACTTGAAAATTTCAGCTCTGCAGACAAAGTGCGCACCTTGCGATTTTTCAATCAGAACAACCCTTTACATTTGGAATATCCCCCATAAACCACATATTCCCTGAAGCTTTCTAAGCGTACCCAGCTTGTAGTAGTGGGATCATCTTTCTGAAACTAATCCCTCAAAGAACTCTTTGGTTGCGCAGGGTTTCCCTAAAAAATGTATAAAAAAGCTGAATAAAAAACACCTTTTCCTAAAATATAAATATGCAAACAAGAAAAAACAAGCTAAGTCTGAAAGCGCAAGGTCCCCCAAACAGAACAATACCCAACATGCATAGCTACTTTTAACCCTTTTAATTGACTAGGACAAATGCGGTCAGAATCTCAGAGCCAGTAAAGCGGCTATATTTCTTTTCTGTTATGTGATTTACACCACAGAGGGGAAATATATGAACTTTTCAATTGCTGAAATAATATATGTGTGAGTTTATGTAATACTTTCCCCCTTTTTCTCTCTTTTGCTTTTTCCTCTTTGGTGTGATGGTTTTAAATGATCCCTGTGAAACACTCTCCTGTTTTCTATTCATGCGCGGCTTATCTTTGTATTCTAATTTCTTGCAACATAGAATAATTAATTCATTAAATGTATGTAAATAAAGTTATTGTTATATGTATATGCTATGATATATTTTGAATGACCAAAGGGACTATTTGATGTAAACTTGCCTTGATCATGTGGAGTTTAATTACTGAGATTTTTTCTACTGGTTATGTGGTTTTATTGGTTTTGCTCCAGAAGGAGTTAATTTAAGCGATCTTTGGGTCTGTTGCCCACCCAGCGAAATTATCCTAATTGATAACAACACATGATCAATGGGAGTGTCCGGGGTCTTATTAAATAAAAAGGGTTTACTAAGTCATACCATTAAATGTCATGATTAAGGACCTATTGTCCGAAACGCGTTGGCGTTAGGGCCCACCTTGCACATATTTTGACTACATGTCCTGTTGGATTGCTGATTTTAATGGAAGATAAATAAAATGGAAGATTTTACAACATCTTTGGGCTGGCTGAAAAATTTCTTACTTTTAATTGGCAGCCTACTTGAGATTTTGTTTAGGCTTTAACATGAAATAAAAATTGTTTGTAAATGTTATTATGTTTTTTACAATATTAAGTAAAAAAAAAAATAAATAAATACAATTTTTTTTTAGAAAATTGCCTCCTTTATTTTAAATAAAAAATGTATTTTATTAAAGAAAACCATATTGCATGTGAAAGCCCCATTTCTATTGATTAGAACGGTTCCACATATGTATCGTAGCCCCCGTTCCTGCCCAGGAGACCCCCCAAAACTGAAACAAGTACTTTATAACATTTACAAATAAAATACAACTACCATCCACACTACAAAGGGTTAAATCGAGAAAACAAATGACATAGGGTCCCCCCTCCCAGGGTTAAAAATCCCCCCAAAAATGACATGGGGTCCCCCTTACCCGAAGTAACCAGCCCGGGACCAGCTATGCAGGGCTTGTAGGAACAGGGCGCAGGGCCGGCTTTTGTGCTCTTTTGCCCCCCCCTGGGCTTTGGGGAGGCAGGTAATTGGGGGTGCCTGGGGTTAATGGCAAGTCACCCACTAGCCGCAGGTGACTTGCCAGCCCCCAGCCTTGTGTCTCATGGACCTCTTACCAGTTCACAATGGGTTAAATGTAAAAAAAAAACACCACACACACAGAAAAAAATATTTTATTAGTTTTTTTTTTTTAATACTTACCTCCCATCCATCCTGGAACACTGTGTTCCTTGGCAATCACTGGCTTCTGCTCACCTGCTGGAAGCCTTTATAGCTGCTGGGTGACAGAACATAAGGGGTTAATTAAAAAAAAAATGACATAGGGTCCCCATGGGGGGGGACCCCATTTTGTTTTTTTTAAGGGCTAAAAATAAAAAAAAAATGACATGGGGTCCCCCCTTACCCGAAGTAACCAGCCCAGGACCAGCCATGCAGGGCTTGTAGGAATAGGGCTAGCCGAAGGTGACTTGCCATCCCCCAGCCTTGTGAACTGGTATAGGGGTCTCATGGACCCCTTACCAGTTCACAAGGGGTTAAATGTAAAAAAAATAAAGACACTGACACAGACACAGAGAAAAAAATTACATTTATTTATTTTTTACTGTACTCACCTCCGATCCTGCGTCCCTCACTGCTGTCCCGCACCGCTGTCAGCTGATGACAGATGCCGATAGTGATCGGTGCAGGGCGGGTCCGATCGGAGCCTCCTCCCCTCACACCCGCCCTGCTCCGATCACCACCGGCATCTGACAGATGCTGGAGCTCGGAGGGGGTATAGGAGGAACGGGATGAAGTCATCCCGCTCCTCCCACAAAGGGCGGGGCTAGGGGCGGCGGCCATCGCCGCCATTAGAGAAGGTGAGGACCCAAAAGAGGGTCCTCACCCAAAGCCTGCGGAGCCCAGGGGTGAAGAGAAGACCTGGACGGAGGGATCAGGCGAAGAGGTGAGTGACTGTCATTGTTTTTTTTTTTTTTTTTTCACAGATTACTGTCAGCGGTGGAAACGGGGGGCGGCCGGTTTCGGGCCCCCTCCTGAAGACGGGGGATGACGGGGGAGGGATTGGGTGCCCCTCCAGGAAAAGGGGACCCCCAGCTTCACATTGATACCAGAGGTAAGTGTTTTATTCTATTTTTTAACTAGCAGGGGGGAAAGTCAGGCACGTAGATTCTACGTGCTTGGCACTTAAGTGGAGTAGAAGCGTGCACGTAGAATCTACGTGCTTGGCACTGAAAGGGTTAAACACAAATGAGCCTCACGAGACCTGAACAAATGGACACTCAACTACTGTTTGTTATTAAACACAAATGAACCTCCCATGGCCTAAATGAGTGGACACTTAACTTCTGATTATTATAAAACACAAATGACCCTCACATGGCGGGAACAAGTGGACACACAACTACTATTTGTTTTTAAACACAAATAAGCCTTATGTGGCCTAAACAAGTGGACACTCAAGTATTTGTTATTAAATAAAAATGAGCCTCACATGGCCTGAACAAATGACCAGTCCACTGATATTTGTTATTAAACATAAATTAACCTCACATGGCCTGAACAAGTAGAGACTACACAAATATCTTTTTTACAACTAAACCTCACATGGCCTGAACAAGTAGACACTCAATTAAGTGGACAATAAAATGAGCCTCACAGGACTAGAACAAGTGGACACTCAATTACTATTTGTTATTAAAGACAAATGAGCCTTACATGGCCTCAACTACAATGAACCTCACTGTACTTCACTCCAGCTGTCCTTTACTAACTCGCCACAAAGGACATTTTTTTTAAAGTTCCTCACTGGCCCTGATTCCAGCAAATGAACTTTACTAACTGCCCTGAAAAGGACAATTTCGTTTTTAACAACAACTCCCTTAGCGTCCCCTACTCCAGCCGCTGTCCCTAACTAACTGCCCTGAAAAGGACATTTTGGGAGTGCGCATGCGCACGGAACTCGTATGGCGGCGCCGTAAGTGAGCTCCGTGCCCACCAAGCGATCTGAGGGGACTGAGAAGCGGCAGGCGTGTCACCTACCCTGTGAGAAGCCGGGGACGAGAGGCGTGCGGCGGCGGGAGACCACGGGAGCGGCGTCGGCGGTGTCTGAACCCGCCGGGGCAGCTGACGGGAACCGGAGGCTGCGGCCGGGCCTGCATCGGGACCTCACCCACAGCACAGAGCGGAGGGCGGGAGCGGCGGTCTGGGGCCTGAGCCTGGCTGTGAGAGCGGCAGGCACTGCAGGACAGCCCCACCGCACCAGCCTCTACACAGCGGAGCACAGTCTGCGGGAACGGAGGCGGCGAGGAAAGCAGGTCAGTGACAGCGGCCTGGCCCGACGTAGCAGCCGCCATCGCAGCACTCGAGAGACACCCCCCCCCCAGCTAGAGGTAAGGGGAATGAATGAAACAACAGCACGTGCTGCTGCGATCACTGCCTGTGTATTACAACCCGGGGAATGGAATGCTGAGATATGTAGCTGCTACTGCAGCCTATAGTGTGATCCCTCAATTATAATATGCAATCCAGAGACAGCAGCTGAGGAGCCCATACCAGCCAAAGTGAGAAACACCCTCACAGTCCCAACCTGCTGTTATCTGAAAGCCTCCATATCCTATGTTACACAGCAGCAAACAATAACCTTTACCGACATAAAGAGTGGTTGCCTGAGTCAGCTGCAACTTCAGCCACACTTGCAGTCCCAAGCCATACACCCATCTAAGCCTGAGTGGAATTTCAGCCATGGCAAAAGCTAGGGACACATTACAAGACCTATCTATAGCTGAGATGGAAGAGGTGGAACGTAGTGAAGCCTCCTTTCTGGCCAGTGAATCAGAAGAGGTTCAGATGGCGGGCAGAGATAAAATGGCTATGGAATTACTTCCCAAAATAGATAGCCTGCTCCAATCAGCCTTAGCCTCAAACACACAGCTTATAATGGAGCATCTGACGAAAGAAATTGACAAGGTCTCCTGTGGCTTAGTTACACTTGATAAGAAAATAAGTGACATTTCCACAGCACAGGGAGCCCTGGAAGCAGAAATTACACAGCTGAAGAGAGATAATTATATCCTGAACACTAAGATGGAGGACTTTGAAAATAGAGATCGCAGAGCGAATTTACGTTTTAGAGGCTTTCCCGAGCATATGGAGGATGTAAAAGCTGTTGTAATAGGGCTGTGCCAGGAATTAGCCCCGGGACTGTCAGTTGAACGACTAGAGTTAGATCGAGTCCATAGAGCCCTGGGCCCAAGACGAGCGCCTGAGGAACCGCCACGTGATATTATTGCCAAATTTCACTTCTACGCAAGCAAAGAAATAATTCAAAAGGCAGCCAGGGAAGCAACAAACCTCAGCTATCAAGGGTGTGCTTACCAAGTTTTTTCTGACCTCTCTGCCGCTACCATGGCCAGAAGGAAAGAGCTTAGGCCATCACTAATCACTCTACGGGAACATGGCATTAAATATAAATGGGGCTTCCCGTTCCGAGTGCTATTCACGTATAAAGGCGAATCCTATACAGCGACATCTTCAGAAGAGCTACAGCAACATATCGCAGCCATGCAACTCCCGAAAATCCTGGGGGCTAAAGCGTCCAGATCCGTAGAAGATTCCCCTAGATCACAACGTGCTGGAAAGAGGCAGAAACGCTGGACTTCTGCTAATGGGCGGGGGACTCGCCTAATATATGACGAAACATGAATTCTTGAGCGCTACATGGTTTTTTCTCAGAATCAATCCATAAGCTAGCAAGCACCTATGCCCCCATACAATCAGGCTTGGTGCAGGGCAACTGAGATATTCTTAAAGTTGTTAATTTTTTTTTTTTTTTTTTTATATACTTGACACTCTGATACAATACTGTATAATTCTGCTACTAGGCTTCAACACTAATGTATTGTCATTTTCTTGATATACTCCTTCCCATCTTTTCGCTTCCTCGAGGCATTACGTTTTGATAATTTGTTGGTTATATCTGTTACTAGGTCTAATGACGCAACCTGCCTTAGTTATGCGGTTTTTGCTATGCGCAGCCCCACGCGCTTGGTGGCATCTCCATGCCGCACTCCAGTTAAATCAGGGGTAATAAACCTCTTGATTTTTTGTTCTTCCCTCTGAGGTCCCTACCTCCACATTTGGTGACCAATACTATTTCTATAGCTAAAAACGTAATCTTTTGCTTGGTATTTTGTTCTAGATCTAGCGTGCCCCCGGCCCAAAACTAGGAAGGGCCTGAAGGCGCACACCTCGCCTGTTGGGTCCTGCGCGGGGAGGCGGCCCGCTTGTGTCTATCCTTAGTTGCCAATTGTAGCGCTGACCCTTTGGGCGCCTCCTGACGCAGAACCGACCGGGCGACCTTTTTATTATTGTTATCTGGTATTTTTCATTATTAGTGGCGACTTCAAGTGGCCACCTGAACGAGGATCCTTACTCCCCTTCTTCTACCTCGACCCCCTTTTCTTCCCCCATCCTTTCACCCCCCCCTCATAGGCAAACAGCATGGCTACAGTATTCTCATTGAATGTCCAGGGGTTTAACTCTCCCCACAAGAGAAGTATGGCCTTCCGTAAAATTAACTCACTACATCCGGATGTCATATGCCTCCAGGAGACACACTTCTCGGGCTCCTCCAGGCCTAAATTCCTTAATGCTAAATACCCACAAATCTTTATGTCCTGTGCAGACACTAAACAGAAAGGAGTCCTTATTGGTTTTAAAAGGGGAGCCCAATTCCATTGCTCAAAGGAAATCTCAGACAAAGGAGGGAGATTTCTGATTCTAATAGGTGAAATACATGACATCGAGGTAACGTTTGCTACCTATTATGCTCCCAACGCCAACCAGTTACCTTTCTTATCAAGCTTTCTGAAAGAAGTTATGACTGTGGCCAAAGGGACTACTATTATATGTGGAGACTCCAATCTAGTATTAAACCCCCTCCTAGATAGACAATCCGCGAAGGGCTCTTTGGCGGGAGCCCAATTGATTGCGACCTCAAAAGCCTTTAGGAACTTATTGGACTCTTATTCGGTAGTCGATTGCTGGAGGGATGCTCATCCTGGGACCCAGAACTTCACGCACTACTCCCATCCACACTCAGTATACACTAGAATAGACCACATCTTCCTACCTGTACCTACTCTGGCTCAATTGTCAGCTGTGGACATAGTCCCGATTTCTTGGTCTGACCACGACGGGCAGCTACTCAAATTGCACTCCTTGCTAAGCAGACCGCTAGGCTCACCCTGGTCCCTTAATGTATCTCTTCTTTCAGACCAGGTTTTAACCCAATCCATCTCTGACGCACTGACTGAATATTTTACGTTGAATGAGACGGGGGAGGTCTCTCCCACGATTTGCTGGGAAGCACATAAACCAACTATAAGGGGTAAGTTAATCCAGTTAGCCTCGCGGAAAAAAAAGGAGAGGAACGCCCACATAGACAAGTTGGAAAAGGAATATCTAGAATTAGCGGAGAAGGCCAAACGACAAATGACGACAGACACCAGGGCTAAATTAAACAGAGTGACAGGCGAATTAAACCTAGCTCTAGCGGGTAAAGCAGAGAATGTTTTAAGGCACCTTAAACACAAATACTACTGCAAAGCCAATAAGCCGGACGCCCTACTGGCAAAAAAGTTGAAAACTCCGGACCAGACTTATCGACCTATTAAGTTGAAAAGCGACAGAGGGATAGCTTCTAGTAACCCGGTTAAAATAGTAGACATTTTCAGAGACCAACTTTCTAAGTTATACTCTAACCCTTGCCCGCCAGGAGTAGAGGAGATCTCGGCATTTCTGGAGAGAATATCTCTGCCCGACATTCCAGAGGAATTGAGAACCCTTATGGACTCGGACTTTGAAGCCACAGAGATTCAAAAAGTAATAGCAGGGTTACAACCTAATAAAAGGCCAGGCCCTGATGGCTTCCCTGCCGTTTATTATAAATGTTTTACTTCCATATTGACTCCAAAGCTGACGGCAGCCTTTTAACGCGGTCCGTGGAGGTGAATCCTTCTCACAGGAGTCACTCACCGCCTCGATAAGTATGATCCCGAAGCCAGATGCGGACCACATGACCTGGACTAATTACAGACCAATCTCCCTAATCAATCTAGATGTTAAGATTTTTACTAAATTACTTGCAGATAGACTATCTAGATACTTGCCACTCCTGATCCACAACGACCAGACAGGCTTTATACCGGGGAGGCAAGCAGGGGACAATATTAGGAGAATGCTTCAGATCTCGAGCGTGGCCAGGGAAAGAGATCTGCCCATTATGATGCTCTCACTGGATATCAAAAAAGCTTTTGATTCGGTATCTTGGGAGTATCTCTTCCACCTATTAAAAAAGTGGGGTTTCGGCCCCTATTTTTTGAATATACTAAAAGCAGTCTATAAAGCGCCGATAGCCTTTGTAAAATACTGCGGATATAGATCGGACCCCTTTCCGCTGGCCAGAGGAACGAGACAGGGTTGCCCGTTGTCCCCTCTGCTATTCGCCCTGGCGATGGAGCCATTAGCCCAGATGATAAGAGACTCCCCAGATGTCCTAGGAATGGAAATTGGGGAAGAGCAACATAAACTTAGCCTATTCGCGGACGACGTTCTGTTAAGTATTTCCAACCCCCTCATATCCATACCTAACCTACTGCACATCCTGAGTCAATTTGCGGCAATCTCTGGTCTTTGGGTTAATACCTCAAAATCCAAGGCTTTAAATGTTAACCTCCCGGACGGAGCTTGTAAATTTAGTACTTTAATGACGCGGTGGCAGGAGTGCAATTTGTCATGGCTGGGCAGAATGGTGGCGGTCAAGATGTCCCTGCTACCCAAATTTTTGTACCTAGCCAGAACCCTCCCAGTGAAGCTCCCATCTAACTTTCTCAAGGAGATCCAAGGACTTGTCCTAAGGTTTATTTGGGGCGGGAAACGACAAAGGATAGCACGGAAAGTTATGCTGCGGTCTAAATCGGCTGGAGGCATGGGGGCTCCGAGATTCGAGAAATACTATCAAAGCTGCGCAAGCCGCACAGCTTCTTTCCTACCACGCCACTGTCGACATACCAGGCTGGGTCCATATCGAGTCGGCTATGTCCCTGCCTACACCGATTAGTGACCTTTTATGGCTCACACCGAAGGCTAGAAACTTGGGGAACAACATGATTATGGCTCACTCTCTTCGGTTGTGGGATGACATTAAATTTTCAGGCGGGTTGGTCTCTCCACATATGCCTCTAATGCCACTGTGGGGTAACTCATTATTTCATCCAGGAATTACTGACCCACACAGGTTTAATAGGTGGCGTAATTCGGGGATCCTACACGTGCATAATTGCTGCCACGGCTCCGATATAGCCTCCTTCCCATACCTCAGAGATAAGTTTGGTCTCCTGCCAAAAGACCTCTTTGGATACCTCCAGGTACATCACTTCATAAAGTCTATTGTGAAAAATGCCCCAAAACTCGATGATTACACTTGTTTTGAACATCGTTGTCTGCACAATCCGAGAGACAAAGGCGCCATTGCTAGCTTATACCACTCACTTTGCAAGAACTTAGATGGCGCCTCTCCAACATATAGGAAAAAATGGGAACTCGACTTGGGAGAAGAAAGAGACCCTGAAGTCTGGGATAAGATGTGGCGGACTTCATTTGGCAAACAAGCCTCAGTGCAGGCGATAGAAGTTAACCTGAAGGTAGCTTTGCGCTGGTACCTAGTCCCCACGCAATTGGCACACGTGGTAGCGGGGGCACAGAATAAATGCTTTCGCAGCTGCAACGAGCCAGGCTCGAACGGCCACATTTGGTGGAGCTGTGGGGTAACTAGAAACTTCTGGGATAAGATTCAAACCTTGCTATGTAAGATCTTTGATACAAATATTGTTTTAGACCCCTGGGTTGCTTTGTTAAATGAACCCCTAGTAGGAACCTCGGTCAGACAAAGACAACTGTTGTACCATACCCTTACCTGTGCTAAGTTAGTCATCGCTAAGGCATGGAAGACCTCCTCACTAAGTTTTACAGAATTCAAAAACAGGGTTAATAATACACTAGCTATGGAAAAACTATCAGCTATCCATGAAGACAGACTGGAGGAGTTCCGAGAAGTGTGGACTCCTTGGATCAGGGAGGTCTTTCCTAGTACATTCGACTGGGACCTTTTAAGCATTTAGGCACTGGTATACTTTAAAAAGTCATAATAGCCACCAGATTCCTACCCTTCCCTCCTTTCCTACTATCCTTCCCCATCCCCTTCCTCACTTTCTGCTGAGCTCTTCTTTTGGCTCTTTGGAACGTGTTTGATCTATTTATGATGTATTTACGTTAACATATTCAGGAGACGCCCTGGCCAGTGTGTGGACTACGACTTGATGTAAGTCTGTAACGCGGGCCGGATCGCCCCCTGAATGCCAATCTCGTTGTGATAATCACTTTAAGTAAGAGAAGTCGCTCTGATTTATCCGCTAATTTTTGTTACAGTTACTTTTGTGGTAATATCCTGGAATGTTTTATTTCCTCGTTGCATATTTACATGTCTTGTAAGTACCATTTTCTGTTACTTCTGTGTACTTCAATAAAAATCATTGAATGAAAAGGACATTTTGGTTTTTAACACACAACTCCCTATCTGTCCCTCACTACAGCCACTGTCCCAAAATAAATGTCCTGAAAAGGACAAACACCCTATCTGTCCCTCAATCCAGAGATGACCTCTCCCTATCTAATGCAGAGCGCTCTGAGAGCACTGGAGCCTTTTATAGAGCGGGGCCACGTGTCCCACCATGCCAATCACAGACATGCCCAGAAAGGGCATGACTGTGGTTTCTAGGGCTGCAAAAAAGCTGATTGGCTGCACAAGTTGATTTTGGCACAAAAAATGTACACATTCGAAAATGAAATACTGAATGAAACTAATGAAATAGAAAAACTGAAAATGATCCTTCCCTTTAAAGCCAAAAAGAATTCAACCGGAATAGCAACCCGCAAATAAGTCTGCTGCATCCAGATTTCAGCCTAAATAAAAGTTTTTTATCTCCATAATGGTGGCCCCTGGGTTCTCTGTAGCCAGCAAAGAGGAAACCTCTGGCTGGCAATCCAGAAGCATCTGCTCAGCTACTGAGTGAGTGGCATGCTCCCCCCGGCTCTGAAAGAGATCAATGCTCATGCTCAGTTGAAAGAGAGATGTCCTTGGGCTGGCCCATTTAGATGGCACCCACACCAGTCCTGCCCCTCTTTCAACTATCACAGCCAGCGGGTGTGTGCCCAGGGGCTGCCATTGTGGAGATAAAAAAACATTCTTTACATAAAATGAAAAATGTGAGAGCTTTAAGTGTGGCTACAATCTGGATAGCGTAATGCAGATGCAGCAGACTTATTTGGGGGGGCTGTTATTCCGGTTTAGAATCCTCCTTTGGGAAAACCTACCACCAAGGAATCAAATATAAAAACTCTATATAGCACAGGGATCCCTAAATCCTAAACCCATTTTACTGAAATTATGAAACTAAACACCCAGCCTCATACACAGGGCTCAAAATGGGGCTGGTATGTGAATCAATACAAAAAGCTTTATTGACAATAATTATACACCTCTCAAGTTATACCCCATGCCCAACTTATACCTCCCAGAAAATAAAAAAAATGTAAAAAAACAGAGGTACCTTACACCCAGGAACCCAATCACATTGCCTGCATAGGGTAATAATTAGCTGTATAAAGTGCACTAGTTTGCAGAGTTGCCACTAAGGCTTATAGGAGGAGGAGGGACAGGACAAAAGGGGAAGGAGCAGACGGTCAGCTCTCACTATGTGCCCCTTCAATCAATTAGCTATATGAGAAATATGGCCTGCCCTCAAGGAAAAGTCTTGCCAATTAACTACCAGGACTGGCAATTTAGGTGTGCTGGTAATTTACTTGGACTTGATCAAAATGTCAATTGCGTGGGTGCAGCACCACCATAGGTATAAATGCACTGCAATCATGGGTCATGGGTCTTGGGTCTACCAACAAGCAGAGATGGGCTCAGGTCAGTACCTACTTGATGAACAAAGCCTTAGGGTGCCTGATGTATAATGTTAACTCCCATGTTAATTCAAAGAAGGCTCCTTCTTAGTATGCTTATGCAGTGGTGGCTGCATCCAGAGAAGACCTTGCATCTCCGGTGGAGGTGGTGTTACCATCAGTAGCAGCATAAGGAGATCCAGGAGGAGGGGACAGCAGCGGCAGCAACAGCAGGAGAGACTTGGGAGGTTTAGGCCAATTTGAGTTTTGCCATTGGTTGATGACAGCAGGAAGAGTAAGGAGCTGAAGAATGTATCTGCAGCCCCGGATCAGAGGACAGTGTCTGGAAGGAATGGATTGTGAAGTGGTGGTGAGTATTGCCCTTTTACTGCATTGCAGGGCAGGGAACATGCAATACATGCTGCACTTTACCTCCACTGCCCATAGACATTGCTGGTGAGCTGTAGGTAAAACTCCCTGGTGTCTTTTTTTTTGCCCCCCAATGCCCCCTCACAGTCTTATGTGTTGCATCCACTGATTGTCTCCAAAGAAAATGGCCCAAGACATAGACAGGAAATGCAACATTTTACACTTCTGCGCTTTGTGGCCATGGGCAGTAAAATGGAGAGCTTGAGCTCCACAAGCACGAGCAGGGATGAGTAACATTGCCCAATTTTAAAGTGGAAAAACATTTTCTTGACTTTTTCAAAGAAAAACCTAAGATGGAGGTCATTCTACAGGTGTGGTGCAGGCAAATAACAACAGCCTATGGGGAATTCAAACTACATTTGTAAAGATAGGCTGAGATTTCTACTTTAATATAAATACTTCATCACAAGATCAGGGGATTTTCTGAAAAAAAATGGAAGAAAAATATATATATTTTACATTCATGTTGTGTTGGGTGAGTACGTTTCTCAAAGCTCAGACTTTTCTAAATATTGCAGTGGCTTTCGATATACATACATACCCAATAAACATTAGGGGTCCATTATTCTGATGGCACTCATGCTAGTAATGTAATACATAGCTTTGGCTTTCCAAAGCTGTAGCTACTTTGTAAAAAGTAGACGCTTACATCCCAGGTTGACAAGAGGAATGTGATGTCTGTTGTAACAACGTGTAACATTCAAAAGGATTTGGTACATGCAAATAGTCACAGAATAAATCATTCCATATTGCACTGAATTTCCCCAGGGGCTTTGTACCTATGGAACCTGCTGCTGTCACTATTCTTCCACATATACCTTTCTAATCATTTTATTTATTCTGCTAGGAAAATGCACATTATAGCAAGGAGCTTTAATCCCATTCTGCCGTTGATCTATTATCCTGAGAGCAGCAATCCCAGTGAAATGTGTCTTTCAAACACATATTTTGCCATACAATACCCACAAAGTTTCTAATTATCATAACATTTCCATACATTTGTTCTGAGGGAGATATTCTTATATCTAGATTGACAGGAAGAGGTAAATGTTACTTTTAAGGTAGAATATTTTGTGCCCCTACTGCACATTAGTTATTAGATCCTTAGTGGCCACCAAACACCAAGGGAAATATACCAAATTACTATATTCCATAGCTCATCTATTCTTCTCTCTTCCCTGCAGAATCATTTTCCCTAGTGTACCATCCAAATCCTCTTCAAGATAAGCAACTCTTCAACTTTTACATTTCCCTAACAGTTCAAACTGTTTTATCCAAATATATTCACGTTCAACAATGTAAAAGTGAACGAAAATCAAGAGTCTGCGAGTTATGAATAAGTTTTCCTTATAAACATTTCTATTAGTTACAAGTCTTTATTGTGCTTTAAATTCTACAGTTTCGTTACATAGTACTCATTATCTCACAAAAATAGAAATTCTAAGTTTCCCCTCTGGACACAACCAGTTGATTATATATAAAGGATTAAAGATTATAATATATAAACCATTTGAAGTATACATTTTGTCTTTAATGTACATCCATAGGCAAACATGAAATACAAACTTTAATCGCCTTATCCTTGGGCTACTAGCTGCTGAGATGAGCTGACAGGAAAAGAGGACATGGGCTGATCCGTCTGCTCTTTTCCTTGTGAGATGCACTGAAAGGGCAGGCTGATTCATCACTAATCCCAGGTAGCGACAGATGAGCGTCTGTAGCAGGCATTTTCAGAGCGCCCACTAGTAGTCACTGTGCTCGTGCTAGTTTATAGTGACTCAGTCGCTGTTCAGTAATGTTGAATACATTGTGAGGAGTCGCTATTTGACCAGTACAGCGCTGTATGGGGGCGAATGTTAGCGACTGGTCATAGCGACCGACTCACACCATATTCAGCAAAAAAACAGCCTCACAAAACTCAGGCACTGAAAAATGCTGAACACAGCCGGAGGCTGTGTGTTTAAAGTCTGTTTTTCAGCATCTATCCACTAGTAACAAAGCGAAAAGATATGGAATTACATTGTTGCAACATTGTAACATGAACACTTTAATGGTAGACCTGTAATATCATTTCTGAAGAAATATATAAAAAATGAAAAAACTGCTTTTTCAATGCCAGAAAAGGTCCCAGAATTATTTGTGATTTTTTGAAAAAAAAAAATAAACAAAAACCCCGTTTAAAGAGAAGAAAAGAATCGTCCATTGAAATGTATGGGAGAGCAACAGGTAGCGAGAGGTCATACCTGGCGCTGTGCAAGGCTGAACGCCGGCGCTGTATGCTGAGGCTGTGAAAATGATGAATCAGACGCTACATGCTGCTATCCCAGTCGCTAAACAGATATTGCATGATAAATGTGTAATTGTGTGCCGTGTCCGGTGTTCACCAGTCGCTACCTCTCATAAACCAGCCACTACCTGCCGCTATCCCTTCTTAAATAAGGGCCTAAGTCTTTCTGTGTGGCTGGCCTGGGTAAGCTTCCCTGCACCCAACCAGCAAGGGGACTTGCTCTCTTATGACCTAGGGCAGAGGAGCATGCTCAAGTTGGAGGAGTAGTACACAGCTGATAGCCAAAGAGGGAGACATTCTTCTGCTGTCATCTTTTTAGGGGAGCTGCTGGACTATGGTTAAGGTGCATATAGCTTGATTTGAATTTTCGCCTAGGCTAAACCTAATTTTACAGCTACATTCAAATAGTTACTTTTTAATCTCAGATTATATGTACATACTTTGTGTAATCTAAATGAAAGCCACTTTCTTAGCTCCATTTTCTGGAGCTAAGAAAGTATGTGCAGGAGAAATTAAATTCAAAGGAGGGGCAAACTTTGTAGCTGCTACAGGTACTACCCAGTGCTACAGGAAAAGGAGGAGAGACACACGACACAGGCATCAGGTAAGCTGCAGAAGCCTTATTATTGCCGATGGTCCCTTTAAGTAAAAAAGCATGGCGGAAATCAATGCCAAGGGGGTAAAGGGGTTTTTATTTGCCTGCATGTAGGTTTTGAACTTGTGCCAGTTTTGTATTGTTTTGCAGGTTCGGTAGGAATTTCTAAAAACCCCAGGAGCTTTAAGACCTTTTTAAAAAACAATATATAAGAAACACATTTGACTGTCATTACTGATCACCATTAGATATGCTATGTAGTTTGTCTAGCCACCATAACTAACACCACTGTGCCAGGTGGTCACCAATTACAGC
Organism: Gastrophryne carolinensis; assembly: GCA_027917425.1. NCBI lineage: Eukaryota > Metazoa > Chordata > Amphibia > Anura > Microhylidae > Gastrophryne > Gastrophryne carolinensis. The sequence continues at coordinate 196,171,348 of CM051236.1, forward strand.
TTTAATTCTTAACATATTTTAACAGGAAACAGACATTTTCATTACAGACATTTGAGGACCAATTACTGAAAGGGTTTATGGTGTCACAATTAAAATCAGGATCAGGTTTATTTCGCCATGTACACCCATTGCATATATACTCGTCAAGCGTTGGGGGGGCATCAGTGGCATTTGCCCTGGGCCCACATGATAAGATGGTGCCCCCAAGCAGGGCCTGCAGTTCACTTACATTGGGCCAGCTCAAGCACTAGGCATCCTCAGTCAAGTGCTGAGGCCTCTGTGCCTGGGGGAGGGCCACTTGACATGATGAAGTGGGGGAGTAGAAGGCAGAGCCATTTTAGAAGGCTGCTGTGTCTTGTTCCTTCCAAAGTTCTCCCTGCTGCTTCCTCCTTCACTGTATACAGTCAGCACAGCCTGCAGACCCCACCCAATCCCCCGACTCACATGATGGGAAGGCTGCAAGGTCCTGAGGAGGAGAGGAGAAGAAACAACACCATGGAGCCAATGGTAAGGTGGGGAGAGTACCAGACTCTGCAACTGGTGACTACAGCTGTGTTGTGTGTCATGGCTTGTGTAGTTACATAGCAGGCTATGGTCTCTCAGAGGAAAAAAAAAAGACATTTTTTTTTCTAATGAGCTTTATTAACTCCTGCTGACGTCACTATGATGTCAGGCGGGAATTCCTGACTACAATGTTTATATGGACCTCCCTCTTGGCACATGTCTGTTTGTCTGTCCCTGATGAAGGGGGCTGCTCCCCCGAAACATTGGATTTCAGGACACTGCTTACCATTTGACCTAATATGGACTTTGGACACTTTGTGATGGATGTTTCATACCACATTTGTCTTTCTATGATACACTTGGTGGAATTATATAACGGAGTGCTGGTCATTTGTACAGATCAGAGGAGTGCGTGTGTTGGGGGCTTGATGGGAGGTGTAGTTCCTCAGCAGCCTTCACAGGAATGTGTCTGTGTGTTGGGGGCCAGCAGCCCGGGGGGGGGGGGGGCAAAAGAGCCTGCGACTTGCGAGGGCTACGTGGGCTTGTAGCCTTCAGGGCAGGAAGCCACCGAGTCTATCTGCACCCTGGTCTACAAGTCTCCATAGCTGGTGCCTAGGCCGGTTTTACTAGGAAGGGGTAACCCAATGTATTTTTTTCTAATTAACACTTGATGTCCTGTCATTAAGAGTGATTGGCATGGGACACTGATTGGTGAGGCCACACAGACAATCCCCTGAATCTGTTTTTAATACAAGAAAAAAAAATGTTTAAACCGGACCTTCACCATATGTTAATGAAAAGTCCAAACCCTTAAAAAACGGTTCCCCAGCATCCAAATTCCCCATTCTTTCCCCCACTGGGCTGCAACTCTGTTCAGGACTTTAGGATATGGGCGCCGCCATGTTGACTCAGAAGCATCACACTTACTGAGGACAGGAGAGTGGGATAAAGTACAGGGGGCGGGTTATAGCTGTGCTTTGCTCAGACAGTGCAGAGCTGGGGTCAGGAAAAGGTCAGCAATCCCAGAATGCAGAGCAGCACAGTCTGAAGGCACTTCCTGCTTGCAGGCTGCCTGATGTTCTATGAGCTGCCATCCTGAATGTTTAAAGGCTCATAACATGCAGTAGATGCAGGTAGGATGATTTTAAATGTGAGCAATCTGTATGTACAAGGTGGGGGAAACATATAAGATAGGCTCTTATTCAGAGTGAAGGATCACTTTAAGCCAAACCCTTATCCTTGAGGCTCCGTTGCCAGATCCTGTGCCTTTGCCAGTATCTGTTTCTATTCATTACGGTCCTGTTTTCAATCCAGTCTCCAATCATTCAGGTACTTGGCAGCCATTGTCTGTGGAGCTTGTTTATACTGTATATATCTTTTAGTTATGGTATTCGGTTAGCATTGTATATATTCTGTCTGGTTTGCATTGCTATTTGTTCTTGTATATATTCTTTGCTTGTATTTTTGGCTGCATGCTGTGGGTACAATTATTTAAGCATTTTAGGACTGGTGGATGTGCCACCGGATCCCTGGGCTAGTTGAAATTATTTTTATATGCATTTTTAGATTTTTTGTGCTGCAAACTTGTGATTTGAGATGTGCGAAAGCTATGTCATGTTTGTCAAATGTCACTAATGAAATCCCTATTTATAATTTAAAAAAACCCCTAAAAATTAAAACTTTGGGAATCTAACAGGCTCCGTGCTCCTAAATTTCCCTTTTTTAAGCGCCTCTTTGAGTGCCTGGTATTTTTTTAATGAATCTTGTCAGCTCGCGGTGCTCTCGGCTGGTACTAGGTGTCGCTAGCTCATAGGCTTATATAAGCCATGCGCTGTGAACCCTGCCTTGCTAGGAACGCTACGGCTGACAGCGCAGCCAGACAGAAGCTGACGATGTGGCACCACATTTACTTTACTTAAAATGAGTGAGACATGTCCAACTCAGCAAAAAAAAGTAAATATAAAATCATTTTTTTCAAAATGAAAGACACATTGTAAATAAAAGTGGTTAAAATGACAGTTGCTATTTAGACTTCAACAATGACTCCCACTAAAAATAAAATTGATCCACAAACCTAATAAAAAGCGCAGTTTACTGAAGAAACATAAAAATATCAGATAAAAAATGATAAATCCTACATGTAACCCCATGAGTAAAGTGTGGAGCTGTTGCTTCAAATTTAGAATATGATTAAATAAGATTTTATGGAAAGAATCGATTCTTGTAGATACATAGTAGATACCTTGGAGCCATACCAAGTAACTGTTATTGTGCTATAATGAAAAGCTATAACCTACTGTATCAATAAGCTGAATATTGTTAAGTTAACTTACACACACTATTGCCATTAGAGTTCTGGTGATTGTTAAATTCAAACCAAATTAGGTGTAATTCCTGCGTTTTTAGCAATCCCATAACACATTAAAGAGGAACTCCGGCCACTCTTACCGGACTCCCTCTTTAATAAGTAGCAGCGAAGCAGCCCGTGTCGGGCTGCCACACTAAAATACAGTACAGAGCCATCTGCATACTCACCAACCCAGCATCCTTCTACAGCAGCTGTGGAGCAGCCTATCGGCTCGTATGGTCAGCGGCTGCACAGTAATGTGCTCAGCGGCTGGCACGCTGAAAGGCTACTCGCAGCCATGTGGGACACGAAACCTGGAAGCGGTACGTATCTGGGCTGCCCCGCTGCTGCATATTGAAGGGAGTTTGGTACAAATCACTGGAGTTCCTCTTTAAGCAGCCAATCAATCTGCATTTTAAGAAGAGATATTCACTAAATGTACCTACTTAGTTACCTACTTGCTTACTAAAGTGTACTTCAACCCAACTAAGCTGCAAAATGCTCCTATATCTTGCAATAGGCCAGACATGCCTGGCATTTATTTCATATCGTGCTGGCTATTCCTTACAAACAGAGGCTGCACATAGAGGATGTAGCAAAGTGGCTGATCAATCATGGGTCTACTCTCATGCCAAATCCTACAGACACTCTTAAGCAGAGTGCTATGTGTTGCCAAGGTACTCTAAACTACCGTTGCCCATCCTGTAATTTCCTTGTATGAAGAAGAAGAAGAAGAAAACCAGCCAAGGGAAAGAAGAGAATGTGGCAGATGATGAAGCACTCTGTACTCTGAAATGGTGTGAAGGCATAGAGCAGGAGAACAACAGGTAGGGAGGAAATTGTTGAAGAACAGAAAACCCAAAACAGGGTGTTGAAAGAAGGCAGACTATTCAGTGGAAGTACACAGAACAATTATCATGTCCATTCACAGGATATTTTTTGGTGCGTCCTCACCTGGAATATGCCGTCCAGTTCTGGGCACCCATTCATAGACGCTCTGATTATGGAAAGGGTGCAGAGGAGAGCCACCAAACTAATAAAGGGAATTAAAGACCTTAGTTATGAGGAAAGCTTATGAGAATTAAATCTGTTTAGTCTTGAGAGGAGACGATTGAGAGGGGACATGATTAACTTATACAAAAAATATGGGGGAACACTCTTTCATATAAAATCCTCTCTAAAGACGAGGGGGCACTGCCTTCGATTGGAAAAAAGAAAAGAAATTTAGAGGCCGATTCATTAATAGCGGCAGGTAGCGACAGTAGCAGTATTTTCACAGCGCCCGCTAGTAGTCGCTGTGCTTGGCCGTTGTTCGATTGTTGACAGCGACTCAGTCGGTGTGCAGTAATGTTGAATATTAGGTGAATATTAGGTGTATTTGACAGGTTCCGTGCTGTATGGGAGCGCATGATAGCGACTGGCCATAGCGACCGGCTCCCACCATATTCATTAACAAATCACGCTCAAAAAATTCTCGCGCTGTGAAATGCATGCTTAAACCCCAGAGCGCTGGCGGCGATGGGTTAAAAGTAGTTTTTTAACCCCCAAACAACCATATTTTTGGAAACCAAAAAAAACAAGTTTTTTAAATAATTTTGTAATATGAATACAATTTTTTTTTACCTTAAAAAAAATATCAAACATTGCAGAAGTGGTCACATTTAAAAAAAAAACAAAAAAATAAAATTACTAATAATTAATTATTAATATTTAAAGATTGTTCCATTGAAATGCATTGGAGAGCGCCAGGTAGCGAGAGGTCATACCTGTCGCTGTTCAAGGTCGGACGCTGGCGCTGTGGGCTGAGGCTGGAATAATGATGAATGAGTGACTATCTGGCGCTATCTCAGTCGCTAAGCAGGATTGCCTTGATAAATGGGTGATTGTGGTGGGGAGTTGGCGTTCTCGTGGCGGTGCCCGTCATTACCGGTCGCTCACCAGTCGCTACCTGTTGCTATTCCTTCATAAATAAGGGCCTTAGTCTCCGGAGGCGACAATCATTTTTACCATTAGAACTATAAATCTATGGAATAGCCTCCCACAGAAGCTTGTTACAGCATCAACGGCTGACAGCTTCAAAAAAGGATTAGATGCTTATTTAGAAGAAAATAATATTAACAGTTACTATTAGCGGTTATCAGTAAAAAAATAAAACAAAAAATAAAATAAATAGCTTCCCCTATAAAATAAAAAAATAACTTCCCCTACCCCAACACCCTTGGTTGAACTTGATGGACATATGTCTTTTTTCAACTGTATTAACTATGTAACTATATAACTATGTCTTTATTCAGCTTTATTACTTATAATAGAGGGCAAGATAAATACAGCTGCATTTTAACTTGATAAAAACCGATAAAATAAGGGTCCCATTAAAAGAACAATGAAGAGATACACTACACTTAATGAACTACAATGACAACTTAGATAATTTCTAAGGCAAAAGGCAGGGAAATACTTTGTAATAGAGCAATAGTGGGAATTTCAGATGTGCAGTTGTTGGAGTGTGCAGCTGCTGTAATGAATAACAGCATTTACTGAAATTAACCAAAAAAAGAAAAGATTCCATAGAGGCCGATTCATTAATAGCGGCAGGTAGCGACAGTTGAGCGACTGTAGCAGTATTTTCACAGCGCCCACTAGTAGTCGCTGTGCTTGGCCATTGTTCGGTTATTGATAGCGAATGAGTCGGTGTGCAGTAATGTTGAATACGGGGTGACGAGTCACTATTTGACAGGTTCCGCGATGTATGGGTGCGCATGATAGCGACTGGTCAGAGCGACCGGCTTCCACCACAATCATCAAAAAATCACGCTCAAAAAATTCTCGCGCTGTGAAATGCATGTTTAAACCCCAGAGTGCTGGCGGTGATGTGTTAAAAGTAGTTTTTTAACCCCCAAACCACCATATTTTTGGAAACCAAAAAAAAAAAAATTTTGAAAGAATTTAGTAATATGAATACAATAATATCAGACCTGTAATATCAATTCTGCACAAATTTTTTTTTTTTTTTTTACCTTAAAAAAATTAACTAACATGGCAGAAGTGGTCACAGATTTTTTCACATTTAAAAAACAAAACAAAACATTAATAACAATTAATTATGAATATTTAAAGATTGTTCCATTGAAATGCATTGGAGAGCGCCAGGTAGCGAGAGGTCATACCTGTCGCTGTTCAAGGTCGGACGCTGGTGCTGTGGGCTGAGGCTGGAATAATGATGAATGAGTGGCTATCTGGCGCTATCTCAGTTGCTAAGCAGGATCGGCTTGATAAATGTGTGATTGTGGTGGGGAGCCGGCGTTCTTGTGGCGGTGCCCGGCATTACCGGTCGCTCACCAGTTGCTACCTGTCGCTATTCCTTCATAAATAAGGGCCATAGTGAACTGATTTCACGACAGAGGCCCCAGTTTAACCAAACCAATTTGGAGATAAGTTAAGTTTGGCTACACCTGTATGTTGCAGCATTTTCCCGCTGCAACACTACTAAACAAAATGCCCATCAGGCATGGGATTCTGATACCAAAAATATTTTATTGATCATATATACAAGGAAATAGTGGTATAAAAAGGGCATTCTGCCCATAAACACATAGGAGAGTAGAGGCACGCCACTACTTTTATCGTTAAATTAATACAAAGTGCAAAGTTAGAGACATAGGGGGGCTAAGTAATCAGTGCTGAACGACTGTAGAAAGGCCACTGTCAGTGAAATAGCCTCATGCAAGTTTAGTGCTTGCACCAGGTACACATACAAAACAATACCTATGAACAAAAACAGTCAAACGGACAGTGAACAATGCCCTAGGGAAATACAACAGACAAAACAAAATGGAATACCCCAGTGCTCGAATCCCCACCAGCCTGCATTTTTTCCTAAATTTGAAAAAATAGAGAGGTATTCATTGAAATATTTGCAAATGTATGGGACGCTGCAGGACACATCACAAAATCTTTTTTTCCTGCAGTCCTACTCTAAAGAGAGCTTCCTAATTTTTTGGACACAAATAGCAATTGATGAACTTACCTGAGGTTGCCCCAGGACTTTAAACCTTTATCTCTGGTAATTCACATGTGGGGGGTCAGCTCCCTAACATGTGGCTGAAGGCCCCTCAACATTTATCCACACGCACTCACCACAATATAACAGTTAACAAAGAAATGGCAAGCAGCATCATCAATTTATAGCTGGCTTAGGCGGTGCACACTGGGCTAGGCAATTAGTTACAGACAATTCACCAGCCCTCTGTGCACTGCCCAGTCCAGCTATAAATCACCAGAAGTAAAGGGTTACAGCCTTGGGCAGCCTCAGTTATGTTCGGCTCTCAGTGGCCAACAACATCTTTGCCTGGCCCATTTATTCTTCCAAATGAACTGGTGGTAATATATGCCTGCCTTATCAAGAACCCCCTTTCTATTGGTGCAGAAATGACCTTATGCTATTCCATGCGGGCAGATCACTACCCTTTGTAGTTGTCAGATGTATTATAATTTATCTCTACAGTGTTAATCAGTTTGAGGGTTTTGGTTTATTTCATTACACAGTTCTTATCCTGTTTAACTTAACTCATGGGGTCAAACATGAATTTATTTGTACGCTATTAAAGAGTCACTTTTTGTTTTCTAAGCTCCTCTTTTTAATGTTTTTACAATCTGAACAGTTATTCACTACACTCAATAGGCAAAATGAGCTCAATTCTACCTTGAACTGCAAAGGTGGCCTAGCACTTGTTACAGCCTGGTTTTACCATGCCCTTTTAGAAACAAAATGTAATAAACTGTACTTTGTTGAAGAGTCAAGCTACAAATATATTTCACTGCTATCAACAAATTACTGTATTTATTTGAATAATCACAGTCCAATATAGTAGTCCCAGTCATGTCGGGGAGGCTAATTTAAGACTAAAGCCGTGTATTACCATGTGAGCGTCTATGGAGCGGTGCTTAGAGCGTCTGCAAGTGGTCGCTGCAAGCGGGTGTCTGGCGCTATAACCTAGTGTAGCGGGTGGACAAGTGACGCTGTACTATCCTGTCCAGCAGTGATAAATGTGATGTCTGGAGGGCGCTGTAAAAGCGCTCTCCCTGTATCACTGCAGAGCCAATCGAGAATGCTAGGTCAAGACTACGCTACATCTAACAATAATGACGCTGCAGCGAACAATAGGTAATGCCAGTTAAGCATGTCCGGCACTCGGTGCTGAAGCCCATATTTAAGAAAAAACTACACACAACCAGCATTAGCGCTCTAAAACTGGGTGTTCTAGCGTCAAGCGCCAGAAGCTATGTGATAAAAGTTTATTTCTGAACACATAAACACCAGCACCAGTGCGAAAACATAGAATGACATTGCTATCGGCAGATGAACGTTTGTATAGCGGCGCTTAGTATACGCTGTAAGCGGCTATCGGGCGCTGTAACAGAGCGTCTCATTCGCTGATGGCACACTGTAGTAATCAGTTAACCAATGATAAATGTGATGTATGTGAGTCGCTGTAAAGGCACTGTAGAGGTGCTCACCCTAATTAAATGCAGCGCCTGAGCGTTCCTATGCTACTCTAACACCACCATTGATTAGAATGATATCTTGCCAATGTTATATTCCACCCACATTTTTTTTCTTCTTTAATCTCTTTTTTTCATTTATCCTTTTTTTGTTCTTATTTTTTTCTTTTTTTAATCTTTTTTTTTCTTTTATTAATTTCTGATGTGTTTCTGTGTGTGTGTGTGTGTGTGTGTGTGTGTGTGTGTGTGTGTGTGTGTGTGTGGAGTCAGACAATACTATTGTAAATAAAAACCAAACACAAATGTATGTTAAATAATATAAATATTTTTTATTTTAATAACAAAGACCAACATGGCCATTAAACAGACGCAAAGTTAATTCCCCCACCCTGTCTTTGATTCTGCATCTCCAGCAGCATTCAACGTGATTCCATCACATATTGCCACAGTCTGTGATGCTCGTCTGTGCAAGCTGTGGGAAAGAAAAGACACAATTTAGTACCACAGTTCAACAAATACAGTATATACCTATGATGTTAGTTTAACAATAATTCATTATAAATATTTTAAAACATACACAACAGCCCAACCTTTCTGAATAATAGAAGGGAAACTAAAATAACCTGTGTAGCCATTCTACATAACAACTCTAGTCTAACATCACAAAGCACATAACCTAACCAAATAAGGCCTACTTGACCACGGGAAGAATGTAATTAACGTAGTGGTCAATAACACCTGAGGCAATATGATCTAAATACACTGATCTTTTAAATTAAATTATTTATTGGATCTAATCAATAGTGAATGGGGAGTTACAATAGTAGCAGGAATGGAAACCCAGCACATAAAGCACATAACCAACTGCTGCCTTTATCGTGTAGGGTCAACTTTCATTACAACTAGCATGCTTTGATTCAATTCTGAGTGATTATTCTAAAAAGAGGGTCTCCATGTATGAATGTCAACTCTAGACTGCCACTAACATGTGTACATGGTCACGGACACATACATATGCATGTCTACAAGCTTATTGTCAACCATCACAGCTGTGGCTTGGACCCATGCTGCTGGAGGGTCCTGGAGATAGGGTGGGGAGAATAACCACAGGTTCAGTCTGTGTGGAAACATCTGTATAGAGAAAAAACATTGTATTAGGAAGTTATATAAATTTAGGGAATAGTTAAATCTGACTAATCATTGGGACACACTTGGTCATGTGTTGGCTAAAACTAAACTACTTTGGCTAACACATGATCAAGCAACATAATAGTTTGAAGTTGGGGTACACCAGAAGAGAGCCTACTGTGCTAGAGGCCACACGGCCACTTCACAATATCAGGTCTCATTTCCAAAGAAAATGATATAGGCAAAAAACACTGGATGCATATAGTTTAATAACAAAATTAATGTAATTCTTACCTTGACTATGCCTGAGTGCTGAAACTGCAGCATCTGTGGAGGAGGTGTCGACTCTATGATGCCCTGAAAAACATTTTTAAAAAACAAAGAAAAATTTTAGACACTACAATGTAACAATAGAACAACAAAGCAAAACTAAGTACACTCACCAGGGGATGACCTGTTGATTGTATCCCAGGGAGGGCTCTGAGATGAAGGCGGGGTGTCTCCACTCCTCAAAATCGGCCCAGCAGAGCCCAAACCCGAGGGGCCACCCTCCTCCCTCTCACTCCGTGAACCCTCAGGGAGTGTGGTGGAGTCCCTTCCCTCCTCCCCACTGGGATTCCCGACTTGAGAGTGGCCACAAGGGTTTTATGACTCTGCTGAGTCCGATTCTGAGGAGCTGAGGCTCCACGCTGCCCTCACCCCAGCAGCAGACTCCACTGGTGCGTCATCTCCTTCCTCCCCTGGGTCCTCAATTTGGAATTGCCAACTCATCCAACCCAACCACTCGTCTGCGGGGGAGAAAACCATTCCCGTGCTTACGCAGGGGAGGACGCTTATCTGTGGAGAGGGAAAAAAACACAAAGGAGAAATTGTAAGACATCAGCAGTATAATGTGTAGATATGTAAGAATAGTGTATGTGTATGTGTGTTAAACTTACCAGAAGCATAGGCATCTTAGAGCCTATAGACGCCCTCATGATCCTGGCGCTTGATGTCCGACTACCATTGCATTATTGCTTTAATCTTCAAATCTGTTTTGAAGCGCCAGTACATGGTGGCATTCACCTCCTCCACAATGTTGCTCTTGGCACTCAGGGCATAGTCGTACTCCTTCATTCAGAAGTCCTAGATGTACAGAAAGTAAACCAAAACAAAAGGCTTCAGGCTTCTGCCTGAATATAAATGTATACAAAAATCCCTTACCAGCTGCTACTAGCAGCTCAACTGCTAATAGCACACTAACCAGATTGCATCTGTACATGTACCTGCTGCCAGTCAAAAGGCAGCAGTCTCCCTGGTGGGTTGGCTGCAAAGAGCACATCATGGGAGTGTCCACAGCTGACATGTTCTCAGAGGGGGATACACAATCTGTCACGAAACTGCATAAATAGTTTTGTTTGGTAAAACAGAATCACATTGAAGTCTGTTGGCTCATAACAGTTATAACTTTCATGCTTTGGGAGGTGGGTAGGATCCTAAATGGGAGAATTACAGAGAAATTTGAAATACTTCCTAGGCCCCTTACTCATCTGTGTCTGGTAGACAATGATTGTTCGCTCCGTATACTGACCATATACCCAGAAAGGAAGTTTATATTATTACCTTCTATTCCCAGCCCCGTGCTCAAAAACAGACTGTGTTGAATATAAACACTAACCTGGTGCAGTCTGCAGTTTGAATGGGGGTTGTATGGCTCTTTGGTCATGCAGCAGCACCACCAAGTGATCTCTAGCGATTATTCATTCCAAGCTAAACTGCCCTATGAGGTGTATGTGGCAGTTTAGCTTGTAGTGCTTTCAGATTTGTTGGAGTTATTATAAATTATAAGGATCAGTGTAACTGTATCGTCGCTGGAAAGCACAAGTGGTGCGCTTCTGGGTGGCCAGGAAGCCATATGGCTATAATTCAAACATCAGACTGCTTTCAGTTCATATTTTTTATGAATATTGGGCACTGTGCTGGGCATAGAAGGTGAGGCCATAAGCTTCTTTCTGGGTATAAGATCACTTTAACATCTGGTGGATTGTGTGGTTGTGTCCGACTGTCTATGTCATAAAGCATGTGCACGTACTTGGAAGCTCTTTTAACAGACGGGATTTACGTAAATTCCAACACTTCAGGTCTGATCAGTAAAGTAAATAGTGCTCAATGAAATGCTGAGTACCAAATCTCATCCTGGATCCGCAGCAGCAGCAGATGTTTCTTAAATACCCAATAGATTGTAGTTGGAAGCCTGGTCTGCAAATATACACACATCACAAACACAAAATCACAATATGCTCTTTACAATTCAAATATATCAAGTAATTTATTTTACTCTAGCAAAGCAAGATCCTAAAATACCTTAGGACAAAACCTTAGACATGTAATGAGAGAAGGGAAAACAGATACAGTGCACTTTTATTTCATGCAGCCTGCATTGGCTGAAGCACAGTGTAAATAGTGTGTCCTTTTTTCTTCATGACATCTGGCATGTGGGCAGAGACCAGGTTTCTCCTCTCATAGAAGGAGGAGTGAGCCAGTCTCCATGGCAATAGAGATGCTGCTGTGCAAGACAAAACAGCCTATGAAGTAAAATGGCAGTTAGAAGGGCAGGCTGTATGAGAGGATGAAGAGAGAGGACAATGAAGTGACATCGAGGGGGAGGAACAAGTAATTAAGGTCAAGAAAAGCAGATGAGTAAAAAAGCAAGAGAGGCTTTGAGGAGACCAAGTGTGGTACCTGTAGATTGCTGCTAGGGCCAGCCTTAGAATGGAAGGCATCCTGGGCGAGTTTACTGGATGGCACTCACCCAATACACTTCTGTGCTTCCTCACTATTGGCCTACTGCCCTACCTGGTTGCCAACCAGGGTCAGGGACTGCCTTTGGATAAAAAGTGCCCTGTGTGAAACTACAGGATGGTGCCCCCAAATACACTTCTGTGCTTCCTCACTATTGCCCTACCTGGTTGCCTACCGAGGTTCACCAGAAGCCCCCTACGCATAGCCTAGCATCAAGCCTGCCAAGGGTTCCCAGAAACGGAAGCGTTCCTTAGCCATTGGCTGCCAGCTCACTGCCCCATGTGACCAATCATGTGGGGTGGTGAAGTGGCAGCCGGTGAGAAGCCAATGCAGAAGTGGAGTTCCTCTGTTCATAGACTAGTGGCTAGTGTACCAGCAGTGATTTTTGACCACTGACTCACTTTAAAGTGGACTAAAACCTGTATTTGGGGGCCTGCAGTCCAAAAAACTCTGGAGCCGTCTGATTCCCTATGTTGAGGGCATCTCAGTGAGTGAGTAATTTTAAGGAAAACAGACTGTGGGTAGATTTGGTAAGAAATTCTAGAAGGAGGTTATATCGAAATAGCTAAAAGAAACCAAGATGTACCATGAGACCTTGCCGGGGGCCCAAATAGGTGGGTAATCATGCGGGGTACCGCCATGGTGCTCCCCTACCATGTGAACTGGTATAAGAGTCCCCTTTTATACAGAGAGGTGGAGTCTATCTGGGATCTCCCCCATGTGACTACATACATCAGAGGTAGGGAGGGGAATGGGGGGTGCTTTCCCCAGGAAGCCCACCTCTATCCCCCTCCCTTTCTGTGGTGCTTAACTCAGGTGGGACAGAATCCTCAAAGGCTCTTCCTCCGAGGTATAAATGCCAAAAATGACTCTCAGCTACCAGCCAAGGGGAAGGAGGGAGGACCCATGTCCCCCTTTCCTCCATATGCCAGCCACCACCATGATTTGGTAAGCTTTAGTAAGCTTTTTGGGGGGGAGCAACACACATTTCTATTTTTTCTAACTTTTTTAAATAACCCCCACCCCATTTTTAAAAAAAGGCTTATCAATTTGGTAAACCAAGCATAGGGGCTGTTATTCCAGGGCTCAAGGGCTGAACTGCCGGCCCCTGGTCCTGATCATTATTAGCTCTTATGGCCTATAGCACTGGTCCGCCGCCCAGCATCGGACCCATGCTATGGGCCACTAGGCTTTTTTTTTAGTAAATTGCTCATCTAAACCCTCTTTCCCGCAATCAGTGCTGTAAGCTATTTAAAAGGGCTTAACTCCATGCAGATGTTGTGGAATATCAGGTAGATTCAATGAACTGCATGGGGCAGCCAATTTAGACAACTCTGCTTCTGGAAAAATCACACTGCAGTCAAAATTACCCTAAATCTCGTTGAACTAATACTTTGTTTCTAGCCAGAAGTAGAAATCTATCAGCTGTAATGACTCATCAATGCTCAGAAAACTCTTAAAACATTAGCCTCGATTCAGGGACACATTCGTCCGGACTTCCGTAGCTGTCTGTGAAAGTTTTGGTGGGTGTCTGTCATTTTTTTGCTTTTTTTCGTCCATTTTTCATTCGTACGAACGTTCGGGAAAATGCTTGCGAGGATCTGCAGCTCATGGGCATTGAGATCGTCCAGAGGTCAGAGGCCAGACTGCACCGGCGGCGACGCATGGACATCAATGGCATGCATGACGTTGAGCTGTTCGAGCTCACCAGGCTTAATCGCGCTTCCCTCCATAAGTTGTATAGTGAGCTGCGGCCATGGTTAGCCCGCACCACAAGGAAGGGGCAAGCAATTTCAGGTATGACCAAGATGCTTGGCTGCCTGCAACTTTTGGCGAACGGCTCGTTCCTGAGGATATGTTAGCCAGAAATGCGATTAAGCTGGCATTTTATAATATCGCCGACATGCCCAACGTCATGGGTGCCATTGACTGCACCCACGTTGCCCTTGTCCCTCCTGCTTGCGACGAGTACATATACAGGCAAGTTTATTCTTCCATTAATTTTTTTTTTTTGTGTCCCTCCTTTGGTCAATAACATCATTTGTTTTTGTCCCTCCTTGTAAAAAATCCCTCATTGTTAATAGTCCCTCCATGTAATTATAGCATCCTTGTGAATAGTCCCTCCTTGTAATTATAGCATCATTGTGAATAGTCCCTCCTTGTAATTATTGCATCCTTGTGAATAGTCCCTCCTTGTAATAAATCCCTCATTGTTAATAGTCCCTCCTTGTAATTTAGCCCTCAACGTTACAAGTCCCTCCTTTTAATTATGCCCTCTATGTTACTAGTCTCTCCTTTTACATATTCCCTCATTGGAATCAGTCCCTCCTTGCTAATCCTCCCTCCTTGCAAAGAGTGTATGTGAAACAATGGGCTGTATTTTTCACTTATTAAAAAAAACTGTTTGGTCAAAGTCAAACATTTGAAAGTGTACTTCAAATTGAACAAGTAACTCAAACTTTTAAAAGCTCTAACATACATCTCCTTTTGGTGGGCACTTAAATTTAAGGTAGTTGTTTAGTGTTAGTTGTCTTGATGATAACGTTTGACTTAGGGTGTTAGAAGTGAGAGTTTGATTAATTTTCAAAGCGTTCATGAGGTTATTTTTTAATTTTTTTTACCCAGGAACAGAAAAATGGGCCACTCACTGAATGTGCAAGCAGTGGTGGCCCAGGACATGCGATTTCTTAGCATCCTCGCAGGCTACCCTGGCTCAGCCCATGACGCCTACATCCTTCGCAGATCAGGATTATTCCGTCGGTTTGAGTCAGGGGAATTTGCGGATGCATGGCTCCTTGGTAAGTCCAATTACATAATTAGATTTTATATGTATGGCTTGGATTTTGGTTTGAGTCACCTTTCTTAAACGATGGTTTGGTCACCTTGGGAACATGTGAAACCAAACTGGACCCATTACATTATCCAAACTACATTGGCTGGCAAATTGTTTGTCCTGCATTGTTTCAACTACAAAGTGTAATGAGAGCAAAAGTCTTAAACAGTCTTCCCCACACTTTTCGGTCAATCTGTGACTTTAGCAGAGGGTCTGCGCCATCTTTGCTTACATGCATTCCACTTACTGAGTAGAGGTGAGCGGGATAAAGTGCAGGGGCCAGCTTAGACCTGTTTTGGACTCAGACAAAACAGAAAATGGGTCATGTAAAGTTAACCCATCCTACATTGTTCTGCAGCACAGACAGGAAACAATAGCTGTTAACAGTCTGCCTGATTGCCCAGCATCCGCAATATTATTTACCAACTTTGGTCCCCCATCTATCACATATGTTTATTTCTTGCTTTTGCATGTGCAATATGTATGCTCATGTTTGGGTGACAATGTCACCTACCTTATTAATCATGTATTTTTAGGATTTGGGCCCTGCAATGTATGCATTAATGGTAATATTTGTTTCCCTTAAATTTTTCTAGGAGATTCGGGGTATCCACTCCTCCCGTGGCTGATGACTCCTGTACTCCGCCCACAGACTCCAGCACAAGAGGCCTATAATCGGGCGCACAGAAAAACCAGGGCAGTGGTGGAGAGGGTCTTTGGACTCTTGAAGACCCGATTTCGGTGTTTGGACCACACTGGGGGCTCCCTTCAGTATGACCCCAAAAAGGTCATCGATGTAATTATGGCCTGTGCAGCGCTGCATAATTTTGCGATCTTGCCACCCTCTTCACCTGCCGATGAGCCAGAGGGCGCCTATGTTGGGCAGCCCAGTGCGTCTGGCCAAGCCGTCCATGCTAATTTAATAGCAACCCATTTTGGTTAATTTTTTGGGTTTTGTTTAATTTTCTGGGGACTTTCTTTGGTGTGATTGTTTTGTTACCTTTGTTTTTTGTTTGGTTTAATTTAATTATGACCCAAACAATAATGACTTATTTACACCAATCAACAACAATGTTTGTGGACTTATTGTGAAATATTTGTTAGTGTTTGTTTTGGTGGCTACTTGAACTCATATTTCAAAATCAAAAAACCACAGACATTAACTTGGGCAACACATTTTTTTTTTAATTTTTAAAAGGTTCCTTTTTTAACAACATAATGGTAGGTGATGGCCACTCACATACTTCGGGGGAAGACATGGACATGAAATGAATGTCAAAACATGTTCCATAACACAAAAATGCACACAAATAAGCCCTCTGCTGCTTGCCCACATTTGCCACAGGCACATACCTATGCCACATCTACACCTCTTTCTCAGTGGGCCACCCAAACAAGAACACCCAGTCCCAATCCAAGTACAGTACAATCACAGCCAGGGTCCCAGGTCTTAGTTTGCCAGGCCAGAATGTCACCCAATCATGGCTCCAAACATGAGGAGCCACCACAAATTTCATTATGGGCAAGGCTGCAGCGCAACAGCTTAAGTGGCCGCTTCAGTGAGGCTTGTCCTCTGGCATTGGCTAGTGGGCTACCTCAGGAGTTTAATGAGCAATATGGGGGCAAATCCTAAACATACTAGCAATTGCAGCGCAAAATGCAAGATTTGTAGGCCTCACCAGACAAGTCAATCCAGTGGGGATGTCGATCAAAGATGTAGAACAGATTCATGCCAAATACACATTAATATGGGGGATGCCCATAGAACCCAGGTTGTGGCCCTTGGGGGTGGGCCATAACCTGGGCCCGTGTTGCATTCAGAATCTGCAACTGTTCCAAAATGTTTTTTGGTTACTTTGCATTTCTGCCATGCTGGACCTGATTTCTGAGGTCAAGTTGGCCATGTGGCTGTTATGGGTCCTAAATTCAGTCAGCATGGCACTTAAGGTATTATTGAGGGAATCTAATTGGCCAATAATATTTTCGTGATTTAGTTGATTTTGCCGACGAAAAAGCCGCCTCTCATGGTGCCATGCTGCCTCCATCATCTGCACGCCCCTCCCATGGGAAACTGGGCGACGTTGCTGAGTACGCCTCCCAATTCCCCGGGTTGTGGGGCATGCAGATGATGTTGCTCTAGGACCCCCAACAGCCACAGGTATGCTGGGCAAATCCTCAACAGCAGATCTGAAACTGGGGACTGGAGGGTCAGTCTCTGCATGCTGCCCATGATGTGCAGGCAGCATGCAGCCAGCTTCCCTCTGCTGCTGAGGATTTGTCGGAGAAACATTTTGGGACAGTTGCAGATTCTGGCCCAGGGGGAGATCTTCATAAGCTCCAAGGAAGCTTCCATCCTCCTCCAGCTCCTGGATTTCCTCCATCAGTGTGTGGCTCTGTTGGGGACATGTAAAAAAAAAAAAAGGTTCAGTGTGGGGAATACTTATGTAAATCAGACAATAAAAACATGGCAAGCCACATGCATACGCAACAGCATCAAAAACACTTACCGTAGATATCGGATCCTGGGTCCTAGGCAGCACGGAAGAAGATGGCAGAGGTAAAATGGCAGAGGAGTCCCCACTAGTTGAGGGATGAGACTGGGCTGCATTAGAAGAAAAACAACAATGTAAACACACAACTATGCATTGGTGATGGTTAATAACACATATGCTTACAAAATAAACGTGCCCAAGCAGGAATGGCCACTACCACAACGTTGCCACTTGGCCTTCACTATGAATGCCATTATATTGGGCATGGATTGTTAAACCAGAATAGACACATTGGTCACGTGCCGAAAAACAAACATGCAAGTAATGGCTGTTGTGTGTGTTTCCACATCCCTTATAGGCCATGAAGTTAACACACTAAGCTGGCAAATAGCAGTTACAATATGATTCTGGTGGGGAACATTGTATCTCTTAAAACATTTCAATCACACCATCTTAAGCCGTTGGGCCCCAAACCCAGCTCTTAGCAAATTGCCCAACAGCAAAAGATGTTAGTGTGGGGTGTGATTGTCAATTAATACATAGCACGCATTCATTTTCTAAGCTCCATAGTTTCATACTCTTCATAAATGTTCTTAAACGTCATGTATGGTCGTGCTAATTTGCACATTACCTGTCGACACATGACACACCCTGGTCAAAGTGAGCACTCCACTACAAGCCACACCCTAGGGCCATGTGTTTAGATATGCCTTGCTGCCACACCCTAGGGCCATGTGTTTAGATATGCCTTGCTGCCACACCCTAGGGCCATGTGTTTAGATATGCCTTGCTGCCACACCCTAGGGCCATGTGTTTAGATATGCCTTGCTGCCACACCCTAGGGCCATGTGTTTAGATATGCCTTGCTGCCACACCCTAGGGCCATGTGTTTAGATATGCCTTGCTGCCTAATTCGAAGTTTTGCCACATTTTTATGGTCATTCACACATTACTAACCTGCTGGAATTGGCGGGTTGTCCGTGTCCTGTTGTGCCGAGTGTCCCTCTAACGCAACAGGATGTAGCAGGCCCAGCACCATCTCCTCAGCCTGGGTAAATTTCAATTTTGTGGGGAATCCTCCGCCAGTTTGTAAGCTGAAAAACATAGTAATCATAATTAAGCGCACTAATGGATAGACAAGAAGACTAAAAACCAACAAATAAGCTATGTACCTTTACTGCCGTCTTTTATTCTGTTTCTTCCGTACAGCATATTTCAGGTCCGATATTCTGCATCTTTGAGTTCGTCCCCCGCTGCATTGACTTGTCTGGGGAGTTCTGCCAAAATCTCAGATTTGTGGTGCTTGCTAGTAGTTTTGGATTTGCTCCCATATAGGTCATCATAATATAACGTTAGCCCACTAGCCAATGCCAGAGTTTGGGACTCACCAAAACGGCCACTCAAGTGGCCTCTGCGCAATGTGTGCCCTGTTTGCGGTGGTTGTGGCTCCTCAGTGTTTGGTGGCAAATAGGGCACGAAGTAAGAGATTGTAAATTTAGGTAAAATACATGCACACCCAAACACACGCCACACACGTGCCAAACAACAGTGCGGCCAGATTTGAAAGTTAGCTTAGGCTAGAAGTGTGTGTGTGAATGTGATTGACCCAAATAATGTATAGTTTGCAATTCTGGATAGGCATTTATAATTTATTGATCTATATATAACACAGAGCAACACATAAAAAGGTTCTTTCACAGAACAGTCCTTTAAACTGTATAAAAAAAAAAAAAAAAAAAAAGGGATTCCACGGTGCATACATCAAGCATGAAAAAACGTGATTCAAATCCTCCACCATCCAAAAGGGGTGCTTACCAGATATACCTAGGAAACAAGCATTTAGGGCAATTTTAATCTTCCAGCTCTCCAGTTATTTTGCTGGTCACGGTCCCCTTTTGCTGTATAGGCTCTTTTAAATATAGGCGACAGAGATAGCTTGTCCCTCAGAGAATGAGTAACCATAAAAAAAGGGAGGAAGCATAAAGAGAGACCTAGTGCAACTCTGTATAGAAAACTAGATATTTTAATACAAATAATGCACTCACAATCCAGACGTCAATAAAAAGCGTTTTTCAAACTCCAAGATACAGAACTGCGCAGATGATTTGCTTCTCTCAGAGTCCAATACATATAAAAGTTCGTTAAAGTTGCAGTCGCAACGAAACGCGTCAGGCCGGGATATGGTTTTATCATAAGGAAATTTCTCATTAGTCTGAAACTGTGGATGACTATCAGCTTTTATATGTATTGGACTCTGAGAGAAGCAAATCTTCTGCGCAGTTCTGTACCTTGGAGTTTGAAAAACGCTTTTTATTGACGTCTGGATTGTGAGTGCATTATTTTTATTAAAATATCTAGTTTTCTATACAGAGTTGCACTAGGTCTCTCTTTATGCTTCCTCCCTTTTTTTATGGTTACTCATTCTCTGAGGGACAAGCTATCTCTGTCGCCTATATTTAAAAGAGCCTATAAAGCAAAAAGGGACCGTGACCAGCAAAATAACTGGAGAGCTGGAAGATTAAAATTGCCCTAAATGCCTGTTTCCTAGGTATATCTGGTAAGCACCCCTTTTGGATGGTGGAGGATTTGATTCACGTTTTTTCATGCTTGATGTATGCACCGTGGGATCCCTTTTTTTTTTTTTATACAGTTTAAAGGACTGTTCTGTGAAAGAACCTTTTTATGTGTTGCTCTGTGTTATATATAGATCATTTTGTATTCATTTACTGGTGGATTGGACAGTATTTCTGCACGTGAGAGTAATATTAAGACTATTGGTTTAAGAATTATTTGATTTAGCGCTGTGCTTTTTGTTTCTCTTGTTCTATTTATAATTTATTGCTATGTTTGATTTCTGTTTTGTAGACCATGCTGGAGCGCAGGTACGACTACCTGCCCAACTCATTTGAAAAATGAAACGTCGCCCTGGAGATCATCGCGGAGATCCAACATCAGACCGACACCACCTTCACCCACACACAGATCATGCAGCATTGGTCGGACCTGAAACGACTGCACATGCCCCGGGTGCGGAGATTTTTTGGTATCCATTACCCAAGTAAGTACATAGCGAGTGCATGCAAGATGTAACTACGACAGAAGGTAGGCCTTTTATTTATAATGCCTTCTTTGGTAGTGTTGGAAATGGATTGCCGCACCCGGAGGCGCACAGGCCGACCAGTGCTGCATGATTCTGCAGCTGGGAGTGAAGGTGGTGGATCTCCAGGGCGACGGGCCTACCCCTCGGCACAGTGTGGGCAGGCGGACCCTGCCACGCATGCGGAAGCCTCTGGTATGTCACTCTTCATGTCTATGCACACACATATACATGCTATCTCCTACCCAACTAATTCCTTTCATCTGTTTGTCTAGATGCTTCTGGAGTGGGTGAGGAAGTGGAAGAGGCAGCAGATGTGCTCCAAGCAGAACCTGGAGAAGGTGAGTGATGTGAACCAGACTTGCCAATGGACATTTTCTTACTGAGGAATTTGACCATAAAACTGAACGTATTTCCCATGTTTCTACAGGCACTTCTTCACAGCAGAGCCAGGACCCAGGACCTCATCATGTTGTCCCCAACGAGCCAGCTCTCGGCCACCAACCAAGTAAGTAGTCAGGGCATTATTAGCATTTATGTGGTACTTGACATCAACACACAGATACATCAAGCCCTAGCCAATGGCAATTTAAGAATGACCTGTGGCCACTTCCTTAGCTTAATGACTCGCAAGACTGATCTGGGGCCATTTCCTTAGCTTAATGAGTTGACAGAATTACATATGTCGCCTTTATTTAATGTGTTTACTACAAAACATTCAATCCACAGGTGGCAAACATGTATTAGTCTCAAACTAATGATTTTGTCTCTATTTGTTACAGGGACCACATGCCAAAAAATATTCAAAATGCATCGGAGGGTTCTTGCGTTGGTGGCCGATATGAAGGTGATGGTTGACTCATTGGGGACAACAGAAGAAGAGGAAGAGGAGTAGAGTCCTGGGTCCTGGCCCTGTTCTGCTGACCCATATTTTCCGAATGTTATGTGTTAAATCGTTTTGTCCAAAGTTGTTTTCATTTTTTTTTAAAAAAAACCAAAGTTTTATTAGCCAGGGGCAAAAAATGTTTTAAAAGTTTTAATGATACCCCTAAAAAATTGAAAAGATAACAATATTTAATAGTAAAAAATGTTAAAAGAAACCAACGTTTCAGTGTCATTTCTGGAAACACATACATTTCAAACAATGAAAGGGGCAAATACATATTTTGAGGTCAAGATTCAGATGTCCACGAAGTGATTTGGTTAAGTTTTAGGGACCTAAAATGGAAGAAGAACCTAACCGCGAAGTGATTTGGGTAAGTTTTAGGGACCTAAAATGGAAGAAGAACCTAACCGCGAAGTGATTTGGGTACGTTTTAAGGACCTAAAATGGAAGAAGAACCTAACCGTGAAGTGATTTGGGTAAGTTTTAGGGTCCTAAAATGGAAGAAGAACCTAACCGCGAAGTGATTTGGGTAAGTTTTAGGGACCTAAAATGGAAGAAGAACCTAACCGCCAAGTGATTTGGGTAAGTTTTAGGGTCCTAAAATGGAAGAAGAACCTAACCGCAAAGTGATTTGGGTAAGTTTAGGGTCCTAAAATGGAAGAAGAACCTAACCGCGAAGTGATTTGGGTAAGTTTTAGGGACCTAAAATGGAAGAAGAACCTAACCGCAAAGTGATTTGGGTAAGTTTTAGGGTCCTATAATGGAAGAAGAACCTAACCGCGAAGTGATTTGGGTACATTTTAAGGACCTAAAATGGAAGAAGAACCTAACCGCGAAGTGATTTGGGTAAGTTTTAGGGACCTAAAATGGAAGAAGAACCTAACCGCGAAGTGATTTGGGTAAGTTTTAGGGACCTAAAATGGAAGAAGAACCTAACCGCGAAGTGATTTGGGTAAGTTTTAGGGTCCTAAAATGGAAGAAGAACCTAACCGCGAAGTGATTTGGGTGAGCTTTAAGTCATCAAAAGGGAAGCTGCAGGATAGCGCTAAGTGGTTAGGGTGAGCTTTAAGTCATCAAAAGGGAAGCTGCAGGATAGCGCTAAGTGGTTTAACTAAACATTGTAGTAGAAGTGATGGAGTCAAATATGTATGCGAGCACTTTAAGGAGTTAAGTTGGTAGTGCGCAGGCGCAAGATCGTAAGGATTCCGTCTGGACGATTATTTGGAGTAAAAGTGAAACAGAATCTATCGGGAAACGTAAAGGATTCGTGTGAGGATACGATGGGAAAAGGGCAAAAACGAAAGGCTACGTTGTTACCTGAGAAAATTAATCAGAAAAGCCTCGATGGAAAATGACATCCTCGTACTCGTACTCTGGCATACGAGCGGACGGAAACTTTACAGAAGGTTTACAATGCATGCATAGAATCGCTCGCACATTCATACGAGAGCGGGAACTCTTGAAGATGATACGACAACGGCACTAAAACGGAAGTTTTTTTGTGTCTCTCTGAATCGAGCCTATTGTATCAACATTGTAAACAACTCTACACACAGAGATAAAGGAGAGTGTCCACATCTCTGGTCTCTCTGTGGTCTGAGTTGTATTTCCACCATCACCCTATCTGAATGGCTGGGGCGACAGTCTCTACGAGTCTCTAAGGTCTGTGACAGCCAGTGGAGGAGGGTAACAGCAGCAGTCTCCCTGAGTCTCTAAAGCCTGTGACAACCAGTGGGGGGGGGGGGGGGGGAGTAACAATAGCAGCAGTTTTATTGAGCTCCCAAAGCCCTGTTAAACCCAGTGGTTGGGGATAGAAGCAGCAGCAGTTTATCTGAGTATTTAAGGCCTATGGGAGCCAGTGGAGGAGGCTAACAGCAGCGACCCTCTTAGTCTCTAAAGCCTCTGACAGTCGGTGGAGGAGGTTAACAGTAGCAGCAGTTTCTCTAAGTCCCTAAGGCCTGTGACAGCTAGTGGAGGAAGGTAATAGCAGCAGCAGTCTTATTGAGCCTCTAAAGGTGTGTAAAAACCAGTGGACGGGGTTGCATTTGTAGCAGTCTCGCTGAGTTTCTAAGACCTGTGACAGCCAGTAGATGAGGGTAACAGCAGCAGTCCCTCTAAGGCCCTGTGAAAGTCTGTAAATCTCTAAGGCCTGTGACAGCCAGTGGAGGAGGGTAACAGCAGCACTCTCATTGAGCTCCTAAGGCCTGTGTAATCCCTTAAAGGAGGGTAGAAGCAGAAGCAGTCTTAAGGAGCCCCTAGGGCCTGTGACCGCCAGTGAAGGAGGGTATGAGCAGCAGCAGTGTTATTGAGCCCCAAAAGACCTGGCTACTGCTGCTGCTGCCCCTGCCCCCTAGCAGTCATGGGAATGAGTGCACAAGGTCCCCCTGATGACCCCTTAGCAACAATGCTAGATCATACGGGTATTTTATATGCTTGCCATTTCCCCAGTTTCTGGTAAAAAAAACTCCATCCAGGATCCAGCGCCGAGTCTCTTCATCTACGGGCTTCCGATCCTGGGTCTGCGGTCTTCAGTGAGGCAGAGAACAGTGATTATGTGTCCCATGCACCGGCTTCTGACAGCCCCCTCCACTCTGCAGGGGTGAGTAGTATCTCATGAGTAGTATAAGAGGCCCCTCTCTGCAGCAGAGTGAGCTCTGAAGCTAGTGAGTGGCAGAAGCCAGGTGCTGGGCGGGGACATGGATCCTCTACCCTGCTCCAGACTTCTGCCGATCAATTCAGGTTGTCAGATACAGGGATAGGCAGCATGGGATAAAAGCGATGAAAGGAGGTATGTAGTAGAAAAAATTAAAGGACTAGTGGCTCTGTGTTTTCTTTTACACTTAACCCATTTTAAACAGGTAAGGGGTCCTTGAGACACTTATACCAGTTCAAGGGGGAAGGTCACCAGACTTGCCAAAACTCCCCATCCCATTACCTGCATCCCCAAAGGCCAGGAGGATGCAGGATGCAGAAGAGCCCAGTGCCCTTGTAGACTATGCAGGCTGGTAGTTATTAGGGCTGGGGGCCACCTGCTCATCTTCCATGCCCTGGTCTCATGATATTATCATCTGTGGTACTACAAATTTTACAGATATTTCACCCAAAAATATTTAGAAAGCGCAGAAAAAATTACAAACGATGTATGTGTTTGTGCATACGGTAGTTGTCCCAATGTCCTGGCATGCTGCCTGCTGCGTCTCCTGTTGTCAGCGCTCTAGGCGCTAGTCCTTTCTGTTTGTATCCCTGGCCGTTTAATGCACCTAGCCCAAGCGGTAGGCTCCCTGAATGTATGGCACGGGGTGAACCTGGTGAAGGTACATAACTTCCAAGGCGGATATTATTATCTATATATACTGATTCTAAGAATTATTCAGTATCTGTTGTTAAACCTTGGACAAATGACATATTTCCGCCTGCCCTGTTTTGGTCTAAAGTCTGAGGACTGCTCAGAACCTGTCCGGGGATACTAAGCAGCTGCCCTGCACATGGAGGTAACTATGATGCTCACATTTTTGTTTACAATTATATTTTCCATGAATAATGGTTGAATATTGCAATTGGTTAAAATATGCTCCTGTACATTGTATTATCACAGATGCAGTAAAACCCATTAAGTCCTAGCAGACACTGAAGAAGCTCATTATAGCGAAACTAGTCTGCTCTGCAGGACAAGGTCAATACTGTTGAAAATTGTTTATACCATGTAACACTACTACTAAGCAGCGAATGTGTCAAATCCAACTACACGGTCTGCTGCTATTGTTGGGAGCACAGATTGGATCATTGTTTTAAGTGTCAAACTTTTTTAATGTATAACTTTGAGAGTAATAATAAATAAATATATTTTAATGTAAAATTTCATTTTTTGACTATTGAGGTGAGGTTACTGTTGATGAGCCCTGTATACTTCTATCTGTCTAGGGAGATGGTCAATTATACCCTAGCATAAATTATTAGTCTTGCCTGTTAGGGGCCATTTGGTATACCAGCCGCTATTTGCCCACCTTATTCTTCCAGGTGGGTGTCATTTCCTCAATAAAAGTACAGATTTGTTTTTGGTTTTAGTGGTGGGTTAGGCAATTTTGGGCGAAACCCCAGTCTTTGGGGTGGACCTGATCACCCTTTCCTTTCTGTTTGCTACCCAAAGCTTTTAGGGTTTAGTCTATGACATCTTCCGGGACCAGGAGCAGATAACATCTGCTATACGTGGCATTACGGCCACAATGTGGAGCTTTCTAGATAGGCTTAGGCTGTGGATAAAAACACATCTGGGCCGGGGCAGTGAAAGTTTTTATTTTCATTCTGTCACTAAATATTGACTGTTCTACAGCTGTTAATGTATAAGCAGCAGATGATAACCTGTCAAATACTGCAAGAACATCATATGGGAGCATTACAAATGCAGTGATAATATTCACCTCCAGAGTAGTGGTATCCCACATAGAAAAATACTGATCATATTCTGATGTATGGACTAATAAAAATGAGCACACCTTAATTAACTAGGGGAAAGAATTATCTACCCCCCATAGTTATTGTATTTGTATCTATAACTGTCACATTAAGTGTGTAACCCCTTCATATAAGTGCTGCTGCTGTTGTTTGTGTTTCCTATATCCATTATTCTTATATAGCTAGAGCTAGAGTTAGAACTGTCCAAAACCAGAACCAAGTACAAGGCTGAGAGTTTTACTCTCGGCAGACAGCGTTTTCTTCAAAGTTTGGACCGAATTGCAATTCAGATGGTTAGGTTCACCTATCTGGAGTTAACAACAGGTCACTACAGATAAAATTAGAAATACAACAAAATAAGATTATGTGGCAATACTTAAGGCTTTGGACCTCAACTGTGCAAGACTCTAGCTAGCCTGCCACTATAAGACTCTGCATGTATAGGGTAGTGTGGTATGAGAAACTCAGGCACGCCAGCCCTTGGCTAGTTTGGCATCAGAAGCCCAGGCACGCTGCCCTCTGGTTAGCACAGCATGTCAGCCTCTGACTACTCTGATGTTAGAAGCCCAAGTCTCATATGCCCAGCCTAGTGTTAGAAGCCACAATCTATTTGTCCCACCCTGATCCTTCAGAAAAAAAGTCAGTTACACTACACCCCCCCACCCCAGTGCTTAGGTTGTGAGCTGGGGGGGTTAAAAAAGTCAACATATGGGGTCCCTGTAGAGGAGGGGGCCAGGGGAGGGGGACACTAAAGTCAACTGTTTTGTGACTTTAATGTTCCTTTATGCAGGGTTAAGTTTGCTCATGTACTGCTTCGAGATTTAAAGCATCAGTGCATCCTCCAACTCCAGGGCACTCCAGTCAGGATGCCTGACATCTTGATTCCACATGGAAATGCCCAAACCTGGGTGACATTACTTATCAGCTCTAATATTTTTATCAGCAGTGGATGCTTAAAAGAGTTCCAGGAGTTTACTTATATAATTGTTTGACACAACTAAATCATAATCAACACTCAAATAAAAATATTTAAGTTGTAATGCAAATTGGCTACATTATATTACATTGTGTAAATGTGATCCAGTTTGCAATTTCAGTGAGACCAGTTTGTGCAATTATAAAACTGTCATATAAATGTAAAAGATGGTAAACGATTACAAATACAATGGTTGTTCCTCTCTTGTCTCTATATATTCACTTTGCTGATTTGGTTGAATTGTAATTTTGCAGAGAAGAGCATCTGATTGATGAGGCTGCTTATGAAGGAGCATCACTTTAATCACAGGCCCAGAGGGGCACAGCATCAATTCAGATGTCTTTTGCACACTCTTGTGGGCAGCATGGCTGTTGTTAGCAATAGAGGATGCTTAGCAGAAATGAGTAGCCAGATAATGACTATATAACAAGCACCCAAGGAGCAGCACTCAAAGGAAAGCAGCAGCAAGGAAGAGGAGGCGTGAGAGGGGGCATAGTAGCCACATGTTCATGGAGCTCAGGATACATCTCAGGAGGTACAGGGGGTGGGTGCTTGGTCACAAAAGGGTTTATTCTGCAATGTTTTTTATTCACTCACATTTTTAAGAGAAAACACTTTTCCTCCATATTTCTCCCTATCACTTTTTAAATATACCTTTCTACTCTTTTTCTTTACCAAATTCCCTCATTCTCGCTATCTTTTCCTCATTTCTTCATTCTTTCTTACTCTCCCTTTTTTCGACATTCCTCCATTCTCTCTCTTTTTTCCTTATTCCTTGATTCCTCTTTCGTTCATATTCCCAATCTCTCTCTTTTCCACATGCCCCCTTCTCTCACTCGATGCCAAAATCCCTTCATCTCTTTTTCTTTTTCACATGTCCTGTTTTAGTTCTCTTTTTTGCCTTACTTGAATCTTTCCTATTTTTCCCTCTTCTGAATACCCCTCCCTTTTTCTTGCCCCATACATCGCTCTGTCTCCTTCTATTCAGTGATTCTCTTTGTTTTCTAAATGTATTTTCCACTGAATGATTGTGTTTCTGTTGTGTTCCTGCAAAATATCCTCATGTTCACCACTTCAGAAGCTGGGAAATGCAGAAACCATGCCCCATCTGTGCCACACCCCCTACCGCCCCTTATTTCAGAACAAATGCCTGGGTGCTTCTGTGTATTGTGCTATTCCTGAACTAAAGCATTCAGTCAAAAAATTCTTGAGGCTCATTGGTGCAGTTGCTGGGGAGCAGTGATATCCATCAATTGTCTAGCTTTAAAAAGCAACGCAGATCTTGTTTACATTAAAGCAAAATGCAGGGGCATAAGTCAAGGTTATGAAAATGCCCTTACTATAATAAAAATGTGGGTTCTGGTGTTTGGAAATTAAGATTGTGTAGGAAGATCTGAACATGAGGGTTGTTTCAGAGAGACATACGCATGCACTTTCACATGTGTCTGTGTATTCTTTGCAAATTTTTGCCTTGTTTTTTGGTTTTTGTGTTACTGTTTTCATGCGTAAATGCATTTACGCTAACATGTATATGCGCATTCGATGGACGGATTGAAATCGGATATTTTGTGTTATGTCTGATAAGTTACGTTATTGGTATGGGCTTGCGTCTGATTCTGAGACCTGATTGCCGATGGACCTCCGCCCCATATAACGGTTTCATTTCCGCTCCACTTACGGGACCATTTTGGACTCGGCATTCCTGTTGAAAAGGAAGTTGAAAAGCTCAACGGCATTACCTGCATCAGCATGGCCAAGGCCAGATTGCACCGGAGACACATGAACATCGATCGCATGCATGACGTTGAGCTGTTCAAGCTGACCCGACTCAATCGCGTTTCCCTCCATAAATTGTATAGTGAGCTGCGGCCATGGTTAGCCCGCACCACGAGGAAGGGGCAAGCAATTTCAGGTATGACCAAGATGCTTGGATGCCTGCAATTTTTGCGAACAGCTCATTCCAGAGACTGGGTGCCCTCTCCGTGGGGATGTCCCAGCCTACTCTGAGCCGCACGCTATCCAAGTTTCTGAATGGCATGGCTACCCTTTGTCCCAAATATATTTCCTTTCTGGCCGACATGGTAGCCTGGAACGCGATTTAGTTGGGATTTTATAATTTTGCCAACATGCCCAACGTCATGGGTGCGATCGATAGCACCCACGTTGCCTTGGTCCCACCCGCAGCCGATGAGTACATCTATATGTTATGTTATGTAATTATGTAATTTTTTAATATTTTTTAGCCAAACTTAATTTTTACTATCTAGTAATCCCTCCTTCTCAAGTATCCCTTTGAACCAGTTTAGAATGCATACCTTAATCCCTCCTTCTCAAGTATCACTTTGAACCAGTTTAGAATGCATCCCTTAATCCCTACTTCTCAAGTATCTGTTTGAACCAGTTTAGAATGCATCCCTTAATCCCTCCTTCTTAAGTATCCCTTTGAACCAGTTTAGAATGCATCCCTTAATCCCTCCTTCTCAAGTATCCCTTTGAAACAGTTTAGAATGCCGACCTTAAACAACACTTATTATGTAGGCCTTATTAAAGCATTTGAATGCTGACCTTAATTAGTCCTTAGCATGTTCACCTTTATTTTCAAACACACCCATATTATTTTGATATTTATTTAGACTTATGTCCTTGGTTATTTAGTTTGGCATTGTTGAACTAGAATCTTTATTTGTTTTTGTAGTTAGTGTTTTTGTTGGTTACCTTGGCTTTGTGTAAATTTTTTTTTTGGTTTCAGGAACTGCAAAATGGGCCCCATACAAGCAGTGGTTGGTCCGGACATGTGATTCCTCAGTGTCCTTGCAGAGTATCCAGGGTCATCCCATGATGCATATATATTGAGGAGCTCAGGCTTATATACTTGGTTTGAGTCTGGTGAATTATCTGGTGGATGGCTCCTGGGTAAGTTTGTTCAAATTCCGTCATTCCCTTTTCACTGTATGCCTATGAATATAGTTGATGACCCATGTCTTAACCTATGGCTGTTTTTAGCCCTTGATGACATGTTAAACAATAATGTTGCTTAGAAAGTGTAATTAATGTTAGTATTTTGTTCTGCTTTCAGGGCATTCTGGATATCCGCTGATGCTGTGGCTCTTGACGCACGTTCTTCGCCCGCAGAATGTGGCCCAGGAGTCCTATAATCGGGCCCACCGCAAGACCCGGGCAGTATTGGAGAGGGCCTTCGGACTGTTGAAGTCCAGGTTTCGGTGTTTGGACCATACAGGGTTTTTTGGTTAAATAATTTTGCAATGACTTAATTACAAAACAATTTTCACCTGATTTGAGAGCAATGTAGTTTATTTTCTCATGTTTGTCATTACAAACCTTCATTAATGTAAAAAGCACACAAATATAAATGCATCAACTTAGGCAAGAACAGCTAAAGTCCCATTCCTTACATTTTCAGGAAATATGTAAAATTTTTTTGGAAGGGCACTCGCAGACTCCATAGACATCCATTTTCAAACATAAGTATACATTGGGCCAGACTCCTGGCCCATAACAATTGTCCACATCCAGGGGTTCTAAGCTAACTTACTCCAGGCCGAAGGTTCCCCGCCCACCAATATCAAGATCCATAGGGAGCATGACTTTGAAGGAAATAGTCAGGCAGGAATACATAGGGCCACATACACACCCTCTCCTGCTTGTGTCACATTTCATCAGTGCAATGTTGCAAGGCCGGAGTCATCTGCAAACTCTAGGGCTGCAAGTTATTTTTCCAGCCTATGACAGCCAGCCCCCATGCCAGTCCAGTCCAATCTTTTCCATGGCGATGGAAATGGTGATGTTCTGCAGCCAAGAATGTCCCCCAATATTGCCAACAAACAGGATGAGTCAGCCAGCATTTCCTTAGGCCCAAGTCTGCTGCTTGGGGCCTTGAGCGGGGGCTTGACTGAGGCTTAAACTCAGGCATTGGCTAGTGGGGTATCTGGGCACTATAATGAGCTTTATGGGCAAATTCCAAAAGAAACCAGCAAAGGCATAAACCACCAAATCTTGGTTGCGCTCACCTCACAGGTAAATAGTGTTGGGATGGAGAGGAAAGATGTTGAGCAGATCCAGGCCAAATTCTTAATATTGTTGTTGGCCATAATAATGTTATGGTTGGCCTTGGAGGTGGCCCAATACCTGGGCATGTGTGGCCTTCATAATCTGCCACTGCTCCAGCATCTGTCTGTTGCTACTGGGAAATTCATCTAGCATGGCAGTGAAGTTGTTATTTAAGGTGGGCATTTGTTCTGCCATCTGGCTGTTGCTCGTCCTAAATTCTGTCTGCATGGTGGGGAAGTTATTATTGAAGGTCTCTAATTGTGCAGTAATCTGTTCTGTGGTTCTTTGAGTCACCTGCCTAAAGTAGCGGCTGTCATGGCGCCATGCTGACTCCAGGATCAGCACGTGCCTCCCCTGCCTCCACTGGTCGACGTTGCTGACTGCGTCTTCCAATTCCCCGGCCTTGAGCGCCCGCAGATGCTGGATGTCTAGGGCAAGCAACAGTACCAGATGTACTAGACAAAACCTCTGCAGCAGAGGACTGGGGACTGTAGACTCAGTCTCAGCCTGCTGGCCACGATGGGCTGGCAGCATGCGTCCAGCTTCACTCTGCTGCAGATGATTTGGTGCAGTAGGATGCTGGGGCAGTGGCAGATTAGGTTCCAGGGGGGTCATTTCAGAAGGTAGAATCCGGCTGGCATCCTCCTCCTCCATATGCTGGATTACATCCATTAGTGGGGGAGTCTGTTGGGACATGTGAAAAACTGTGCCAGCTTTTTGGAGAAATATATTTTTGACCAATTAGTTATGTTTATTCACAACATGCATCACCAGTTACAGCAAAGTACACTTACCCTATATATCTTGTCCTGTGTCCTAGGCAGCAGGGAAGTAGATGGTGTGGTCAAACAGGAGGAGGCTTCCACACTTTCAGAGGCATGATGCTGAGCTGGGGTTAAAATTAAATGGCACGTAAACACACAAACATCCCTTGAGGAGCCTGATGAGTAGATATGCTTTAGAACATATGGGGCCAAGCAGGAATCACAACTCCCCCAACGGTTAAAGTGGACCTTCCCAATTAATCCATATTATAATGAGTCTATATTATATGTATGACTCACTCTGTACCTACAGATTGCTCACCTTAAAAAAATAAAAACATGCATGTACTGCATGTTAGGAGGCTTTACACATCCAAAATGGCACCTTAGGGGCCAACAGTCAGCTTGCAAATAGCATTTGCATTCTGAGTGTACAGCTGTGCATTCTTGCAATGATGACCCTTTCCTGACCCCAGCTCAAGTTTGGCTGACCAAAGCACAGCTAGAACCCCAGTGGTAGAAAGAATAAGAAGTGTTCACAAATTTTCTCAATATTCACATCAGATGCAGTGGTTTGGTAAGCTAAATTGTTTGATATTTTCAAGAAATAATGGTGAAGGTCGTGTATAGACTGAAAACCTTTCTAAGGACCATTAACTACTGCACCCTGGGAGAGTGTCCATCATTAATCCCATATATTTTTCGCTGGATCTGCTCAACATCTTTCCTCTCGTCCCCCGCTGCATTCACCTGTCTGGTGAGGTCTTCCCAGATTTGTTTTTTTTCACACTTTGCTAGTAGCTTTGGAATTGCGCCCAAATAGCTCATCAAAGTGCATTGTTAGCCCACTTGCCAAGGCGAGTGTTTGTGCCTCACCAAAGCGCCCGCTCAAGTGGCCTCGCCACAAGGTTCTGCTTAATGGTTGCTGTTCTGGCTCTTCTCTGGTTGTTGGCAATTCAGGGGACATTCTTGACTGAGTGTGTGAGGAAGAATAGGCCGTCACGTCGCTGGAAAAAGAATGGACTAGGCTTGCATTAGGACTGGGGGTCATTGGCTGGCTGGCCACAGAACTTGCAGCCGTGGATGTGGCATAGGATTCACTTGTTTCCACGTGTTCCGCTGGCAAATGTGGGCGAGCAGGAGAGGGTGTGCTTGAGGGGCTAGGGCTTCTCACCCTCTGCTTCCCTTTCCCCTTGGAAGTCGTGCTCCCTTGCCCTTTGGATGTGGTTGGCCGGGGAGCCTTCTTCCTGGAGGAAGTTTCTTTACTTTTCCTGGTGCTGGAAGATTTGGATGGGCCAGGAGTTGTGGCCAATGTAGCCTTGTGGTGGCCACTTTTGCTCTGAGTTTCCGGCACCTTTGAACTTGATTTGTGGGACCAAGTGTTTGGTCTTGAGGATGTGTCCTCATGCCGTTCCGCCCTTTTTGTCTTGCGCTCCTTGGCTGGTGGTTGTTTGCCGCTACTTTTCTATGGTGCCATGATGACATTCCCAAAGAGAATGAGCTTTATGTCCATTACCCTTTAAATCCTAATGACTGGGTATGACGCTTACGCGTACATGTGCGTCCGGCCGTGCGCATCCCGGAAACCGCTGGGGCACTACCTAACTGCTGTGGACTAGAAGAAAGATGGCGCCCACGGTCTTTACCTGCCAACAACAAGATCTGATTATGCTCGTAAGTGTATTGTAAGGACATTGATTTGACATCTAAATGCATGCATATGCCTTAAGGAAGCGCAGGAAGAAACAGTTGTTTTTAAAAGTGATTTAAACTCCATGACAAACAGAAGTTAGCGCGCACATGTGCGAACCAACTCACTTGCATCTAGAAGGATAGGTTAAGGCTAGACATGTGAGGGGAAATGTCATTTACTCAACTGATCTAATTGTGAATTATATTTGTATGCTGTAAACCTAAAAACTATTTAGATTTTTGTGTTTTTTAGACCATGATGGAGCGCAGGTACGACTATCTGCCCAACGACTTTGAGAAGAGGAAGTTGGCCCTGGAAATAGTGGCCCGGATTGACGAGGACACGGACACCACCTTCACTTTCATGCAGATCATGCAGCACTGGTCGAACCTCAAGCGACGGCAAGGGCCCGGGTGCTGCGATTTTTTGAAAGCCGATTGCATGCTAGATGTAACACACACAGAAGGTAGGCCTTTATTTATAAATGTTTTTCTTTTCTAGTGTCTGAATTTGAATACCGCATTAGACCCACCCGGAGGTGCGCAGTCCGGCCAGTACGGGATGATTCTGCACCAGCAAGTGAAGGTGGTGCATCTCCAGGGCCAACTTCCTACCCCTCCTCTGTAGCTGGCTCAGACCAGCCACTCGACTTCTCTACAGACGAGGGGGCCTCACCGCATGGGCAGGGAGTCATACCAAACGACTCAGCCAATACCCACCGGTATGTGACTCTGATTTTACCACACACAGGTACAAATAATAAAAAAAAAAAATATATATATATATATATATATATATATATATATATAGTTAAATTAAAAAAAAAACATTACAAAAACACAAGTTAAAAAAAAGTTCAATTACATTTTGCATTTGTTAATAAACAAACCAAAAGAAAAAACTTGTTTCTGTCTTATTTTATGTGAAAGAAAAATTAATTAAGGGTTGCTTACAGGAAAACGTTGGAAGAAATAAAAACAAAATAGCGCAAAATGAAGAAAAATGAAATGGCGAGGGAATTGAGGTAAGCATTAAGTGCACAAAATGAATAAAATACAAAGCGCGAAGGAATTGAGGTAAGCATTAAGTGCGCAAAATGAAGAAAATACAAAACGCGAAGGAATTGAGGTA
This sequence comes from Gastrophryne carolinensis, assembly GCA_027917425.1. Classification (NCBI taxonomy): domain Eukaryota; kingdom Metazoa; phylum Chordata; class Amphibia; order Anura; family Microhylidae; genus Gastrophryne; species Gastrophryne carolinensis. Next base: position 196,206,002 of record CM051236.1, read on the forward strand.
AGCATTAAGTGCGGAAAATGAAGAAAATACAAAGTGCGAAGTAATTGAGGTAAGCATTAAGTGCTCAAAATGAAGAAAATACAAAACGTGAAGGAATTGAGGTAAGCATTAAGTGCGCAAAATGAAGAAAATACAAAGCACGAAGAAATTGAGGTAAGCATTAAGTGCGCAAAATGAAGAACAATGAAACCGCGAGGATATTGAGGTAAGAATTAAGTGCGCAAAATGAAGATAATACAAAGCGTGAGGGAATTGAGGTAAGCATTAAGTGTGCAAAAGTTCGGACAGATTTCCGTCTGGACGTTTATAGAAAATGGAATTCAGAATCTAACGGGAAACGTAAATATTTTGTTAAAAGCGGCGTTGGAAAAAGGAAAAAAAAGTGGAAGCCTACGTTGTTTCCTAAGTAACGTAAATGAAAAACGAAAGCAGAAAAATTACTCTCGTTGGCGTACGCAGCGACGAACACTTAACAGAAGGCTCCCGATGCATGCTTAGAATCATGCGTACACACATACGCCAGCGGAAAGAAAACGGAAAAAAAATCAGATCGACTCCAAAACGAATGTTTTATGTCTCTCTGAATCAACCCTATGATGTGTATTGAAAGTAGTAAACTTTACTAAAGTGCATGCAATGTACTGCTGAAAAGTCTACATAAGTTTACTACTTTTCATTAGGGATGAGCGAATCGATCCGGACGAACCCGGATTCGATCCGAATTTCAGGAAAAATTCGATTCGGATCGAATCCGAATTTCCCCGCGATTCGATCACTCGAAGTTTTCCTTTAACATCCATTCATTTACATTACAGGCATTCTAAGATGGCGGGCGGGACATGTCTGGACATGTATCCCGCGCCAGTGCAAGCTGGGGCAGTCACATGCAGCCTATCAGCAGCCAGCAAGCCCGGTGACGTCACACAGCGGTATTTAACGGCGGCCATCTTGCTTTTCCTCATTTCTCTATTGCATTCGTGACAGACAGAACGCTGTGTAGCTGAGGCAGTTAGACAGGCTGGAGACAGGCTGGAGACAGGGACAGACAGGGACAGACAGGGACAGGCTGGAGACAGGCAGGAGACAGGCAGGAGACAGACAGGAGACAGACAGAAAGCCAGGGAAAGGTAGGAAAAACGGAGCTGGCTGACAGGGAGATTTTTTTTTTTTCATCCAGCCTTTGTTAGCGTTTTCAGGCTGCTTATAGTAACTAACTGTGCATATATACTGAACTGATCTTAAGTCTGCTGTGAGGCATCCCATTCTGTGACTAAAGCAGCCTCTGTTTAAGACCATATAAGCATTTGCTCTAATCATATTTGAAATTAGGCCTGATAAAGACACTTTTGCTGGCCAAAGCACTACTGTACCCTGGCAGCTCGATTCCTGCCCGGGGCATCCCATTCTGTGACTAAAGCAGCCTCTGTTTAAGACCATATAAGCATTTGCTCTAATCATATTTGAAATTAGGCCTGATAAAGACACTTTTGCTGGCCAAAGCACTACTGTACCCTGGCAGCTCGATTCCTGCCCGGGGCATCCCATTCTGTGACTAAAGCAGCCTCTGTTTAAGACCATATAAGCATTTGCTCTAATCATATTTGAAATTAGGCCTGATAAAGACACTTTTGCTGGCCAAAGCACTACTGTACCCTGGCAGCTCGATTCCTGCCCGGGGCATCCCATTCTGTGACTAAAGCAGCCTCTGTTTAAGACCATATAAGCATTTGCTCTAATCATATTTGAAATTAGGCCTGATAAAGACACTTTTGCTGGCCAAAGCACTACTGTACCCTGGCAGCTCGATTCCTGCCCGGGGCATCCCATTCTGTGACTAAAGCAGCCTCTGTTTAAGACCATATAAGCATTTGCTCTAATCATATTTGAAATTAGGCCTGATAAAGACACTTTTGCTGGCCAAAGCACTACTGTACCCTGGCAGCTCGATTCCTGCCCGGGGCATCCCATTCTGTGACTAAAGCAGCCTCTGTTTAAGACCATATAAGCATTTGCTCTAATCATATTTGAAATTAGGCCTGATAAAGACACTTTTGCTGGCCAAAGCACTACTGTACCCTGGCAGCTCGATTCCTGCCCGGGGCATCCCATTCTGTGACTAAAGCAGCCTCTGTTTAAGACCATATAAGCATTTGCTCTAATCATATTTGAAATTAGGCCTGATAAAGACACTTTTGCTGGCCAAAGCACTACTGTACCCTGGCAGCTCGATTCCTGCCCGGGGCATCCCATTCTGTGACTAAAGCAGCCTCTGTTTAAGACCATATAAGCATTTGCTCTAATCATATTTGAAATTAGGCCTGATAAAGACACTTTTGCTGGCCAAAGCACTACTGTACCCTGGCAGCTCGATTCCTGCCCGGGGCATCCCATTCTGTGACTAAAGCAGCCTCTGTTTAAGACCATATAAGCATTTGCTCTAATCATATTTGAAATTAGGCCTGATAAAGACACTTTTGCTGGCCAAAGCACTACTGTACCCTGGCAGCTCGATTCCTGCCCGGGGCATCCCATTCTGTGACTAAAGCAGCCTCTGTTTAAGACCATATAAGCATTTGCTCTAATCATATTTGAAATTAGGCCTGATAAAGACACTTTTGCTGGCCAAAGCACTACTGTACCCTGGCAGCTCGATTCCTGCCCGGGGCATCCCATTCTGTGACTAAAGCAGCCTCTGTTTAAGACCATATAAGCATTTGCTCTAATCATATTTGAAATTAGGCCTGATAAAGACACTTTTGCTGGCCAAAGCACTACTGTACCCTGGCAGCTCGATTCCTGCCCGGGGCATCCCATTCTGTGACTAAAGCAGCCTCTGTTTAAGACCATATAAGCATTTGCTCTTATTATATTTATATTATAAGACACTTTTGCTGGGCATAGGCTTACTGCTGCCTGCCAGGTGCACTTCTGTTGAGGCATCCCATTCTGTAACATAGCATACCCCTCTTTATTTACACTAAGCAGCTCTCTTATTTACACTAAGCAGGCCTGTTGGAGGCTGAGTGTTACTGCTCACTTTTGGTGTGCATTATATTCTGTTTCATATAGACCCACCGCTGCCCGGGGTTTTTTTAAATATCACCTACTACCACGCCAGTTAGACTATGTCGGGCAGACAAGTGCCTGGAAGTGAAAAGAGGAGTGGCAGAGGCCAAGATTCCGCAGGAAGAGCTCGCATCAGACTGGGGGCCAGTAGCAGCAGGAGTCACGCTGAGAGACCTAATCTGCCAGTATCTGCTAGCGGTCGGGTCTCCACCAGTAACGCATCTGCCGTGGTAGATTGGTTGACGCGCTCATCAACAACATCATCACAACTTACGTCTGAGACCCCCAGTCTAGGGTCGGTAGGTTCCTCTGACACAACCCTGAGTTGGCATGCCCCGAGAGCAGTCCCTGTCCTCCCATTGCCTCTGGCCTACGCCGTTCCCTCCCCCAGCGACGTATCCTATGCTTTGGGTTCAGCTCCACTCTTTAGTGAGGAGGACCATCAGATAGAGGACAGTCAGCAGCTACTGCCCAGCCAAGAAATGGAGGTGGCTTCTTTAGCTAGGCAGACAAATAGTGATGTGGACAGTGTCGTGGGTGCTGCGAGCGTTCCAGCTCCTGCGCCAGACACTGTTGACGAATCCACGAACATCAGTGACGTACAGCCACAACCCGGTGATGATGATGATGATGACGATGAAGCCGATCGCACTTGGGAGCCGGGTGATGAAGGGGCTTCATCGTCATCATCAGGAGAAGAGGGGTGCAGGTTGCCCCGGAGTCAGCAGCTGAGGCAGCAAAGTGGTAGCAGTCAGCATGGGGGCACAATTCCAAAGGCTGGAGCCGGCCGGGGCCGGGGCCGGGGTAGAGCACCTGCTGTGCGGCAGTCTACCTTATCGGGAGGTAGTGGAGCAGGGGTTCCTGGAGTTGGCAACAGCAGCAGTGAATCAGTGAGGCCAGGGGGTGGGAAAAGTAGCTACTCGGCAGTGTGGCAGTTTTTCCTGAGGCATCCGCAGGAGGGTAACATGGCCACATGCAAGATATGTAGGCAAAAGGTGAAGCGTGGCCAGGGTCCAAATGTTGGCACCACGGCCCTGCGTCAACATATGATGCGTCACCATAAAACGACCTGGGAGAACCGAGGCTCCCAAGGGGTGGTCCAGTCTGCTTCCTCACCAAGTGAGCTCCCAATTTCTGCCAGCCAAGGCTCCAGCACCTCAGCCGAAGGCAGCTGTGCGTCATACCCATCCTCTGTCGCTCCTGCTCCTCCTCCTCCTCCTCCAAGTCATGCATCCCGCCAGCAATCCATCAGCGAAGCCATGTCCAAGAGACAGCAGTATGCGCCCACTCATCCTACGGCGCAGAAGCTGAATGTGCTCCTGTCCAAGTTGCTGGTGCTGCAGTCGCTCCCTTTTCAGGTGGTGGAATCTGCACCTTTCAGAGAACTGATGGCTTGTGCCGAGCCGAGGTGGAGAGTCCCAAGCCGTCATTTCTTTGCCAAGAAGGCAGTACCAGCGCTGCACACTTTTGTTGAACAGAAGGTGGGCCAGTCCTTGAGCCTGTCGGTGTGTAGCAAAATACATGGCAGCGCCGACATCTGGAGCTGTAACTACGGTCAGGGGCAGTACATGTCGTTTACGGCCCACTGGGTGAATGTGGTCCCTTTGCAGCAGCAACTTGGACAGGTCACGCCGCTTCGGCCTCCGCGCTCTCTGCCCATTGGGCCTGTGACACCGTGCGACTCGGCCTCCTCATCCTCCGCCATCTCCTCACCCTCCACTGTAGGCTCAAGTCTCAGTGCCCCTCCAGTCTACCATGTGTGCAGGGCACGGAGGTGTCACGCAGTGCTTCACATGGTTTGTCTTGGCGAACAGAGTCACACAGGGGAGGAACTGCTTAAATGTATTCATCAGGAAATCCAAACATGGCTTACTCCGAGAAAACTTAAAATGGGAATCATGGTTACCGACAATGGGAAGAACATTTTGTCTGCGCTGCGCCAAGGAAGCCTGACCCATGCCCCCTGCATGGCTCACGTCTTCAATCTGGTTGTCAAGCGGTTTCTGAAGTGTTCCCCCCATCTGCAGGACATCCTAACAACTTCACGGAAACTTTGCATGCACTTCAGCCACTCCTACACTGCCAAACACACCCTTCTTGAGCTACAGCGTCAGAATGGTATCCCCCAACATAGTCTGATTTGCGATGTTTCCACCCGTTGGAATTCCACCCTTCACATGTTGGACCGATTATATGAACAGAGAAAAGCCATCACGGATTTCCTGATGATCCAAGCAGATAGGGGGACTCCCCTGTGTAACTTCAATGTCAACCAGTGGCAGCTCATACGTGACACCTGCCGTTTGCTCAGGCCCTTTGAGGAAGCCACTTTATTTGTCAGTCGGCAGGATTACGGGATGAACGACGTGATTCCACTGCTTCATGTACTGCAGCACATGTTGGAAACCATGGCTGGTCAGGGCACTGGAGACATGGCGTTTACATCTTACGGCCACATGAACCCCCTTGGAGCTGAACTGGAGGAGGAGGAGGAGGAAGAGGAGGAGGAGGAGTTGCCCAGCGAAACACAGTTTAGGCTTGGCGAAATGGCTGGTTTATCTAGTCAGCGGACAGGAGAGGAGGAGCAGGAGCAGCCAGAGGAGCTAGAGGTTTTTGAGGAAGGAGAGACAGAGGACCCGGGCACACCGTGGCAGTATGCAGTGGAGATGGAGACAGGTAGTCCATCCGAGTCACTTGCGCAAATGGCACGAAGCATGCTCACGTGCTTGCGTAGTGACCCCAGAATTGTTTCCATCTGTCGGCGGGATGACTTCTGGCTGTCCACCTTATTGGACCCTCGCTTCCGGCACAAAATGGGGGCATTTTTTAAACCCACCGAGAGGGAGGACAAACTCAACTACTACAAAGACATTCTACGTAGGCAGTTGGCCGATGCCTATCTGCGCCATGGTCCATACTCTCGCAGGTCTGACTCGAGGGGACCTCTGCGCTCACCTTCCACTGCCATGGCCGCTGGGGGGGTTGGCAGCAGCAGCAGCAGAAGCTCCATCAGCAGCAGCAGCCTCAGTCTTCAGTCGCTAATGAGTAGCTTTCTACACCCGCATAGTGAGGCTACTCATGAGCAGCAGGAAGACCTGGAGCAGGACCTGAACCAGCAGGTCATGTCATACTTTGACATGACCATGCCAACACACCTTGAGGATCCGCTGGACTTCTGGGCAGCCAAACTTGATTTGTGGCCGCAACTAGCAGAGTTTGCCCTGGAAAAGCTGTCCTGCCCGGCAAGTAGCGTGCCATCTGAGCGGGTGTTTAGTGCGGCGGGGGCCATAGTTACGGCGAGGAGAACTCGTCTGTCAACTAAAAATGTGGAGAGACTCACCTTTGTCAAAATGAATCAGGGATGGATCAGCCAGGATTTCCACCCACCAATGCCTGATGCATGCGACTAGATTCAGCATGGTGCCACGTTTTACACTTTCCAAATGGTGCAAAACATATTTATGTCTTTAGGCCATTTTTTGGGCTCCTGCTGCTGCTACTGTCAACTCCTGCCAACTCCAGGGTGTGATTCATCCAATTTTTGGGCTCCTGAAGCCAACTCCAGTGTATATTTGGGCTCCTGCTGCTGCTGCTGCCAACTTCTGCCAACTCCAGGGTGTGATTCATCCAATTTTTGGGCTCCTGAAGCCAACTCCAGTGTATATTTGGGCTCCTGCTGCTGCTGCTGCCAACTTCTGCCAACTCCAGGGTGTGATTCATCCAATTTTTGGGCTCCTGAAGCCAACTCCAGTGTATATTTGGGCTCCTGCTGCTGCTACTGTCAACTCCTGCCAACTCCAGGGTGTGATTCATCCAATTTTTGGGCTCCTGAAGCCAACTCCAGTGTATATTTGGGCTCCTGCTGCTGCTGCTGCCAACTTCTGCCAACTCCAGGGTGTGATTCATCCAATTTTTGGGCTCCTGAAGCCAACTCCAGTGTATATTTGGGCTCCTGCTGCTGCTACTGTCAACTCCTGCCAACTCCAGGGTGTGATTCATCCATTTTTTGGGCTCCTGAAGCCAACTCCAGTGTATATTTGGGCTCCTGCTGCTGCTGCTGCCAACTTCTGCCAACTCCAGGGTGTGATTCATCCAATTTTTGGGCTCCTGAAGCCAACTCCAGTGTATATTTGGGCTCCTGCTGCTGCTGCTGCCAACTTCTGCCAACTCCAGGGTGTGATTCATCCAATTTTTGGGCTCCTGAAGCCAACTCCAGTGTATATTTGGGCTCCTGCTGCTGCTGCTGTCAACTCCTGCCAACTCCAGGGTGTGATTCATCCAATTTTTGGGCTCCTGAAGCCAACTCCAGTGTATATTTGGGCTCCTGCTGCTGCCAACTTCTGCCAACTCCAGGGTGTGATTCATCCAATTTTTGGGCTCCTGAAGCCAACTCCAGTGTATATTTGGGCTCCTGCTGCTGCTGCTGTCAACTCCTGCCAACTCCAGGGTGTGATTCATCCAATTTTTGGGCTCCTGAAGCCAACTCCAGTGTATATTTGGGCTCCTGCTGCTGCTGCTGCCAACTTCTGCCAACTCCAGGGTGTGATTCATCCAATTTTTGGGCTCCTGAAGCCAACTCCAGTGTATATTTGGGCTCCTGCTGCTGCTGCTGTCAACTCCTGCCAACTCCAGGGTGTGATTCATCCAATTTTTGGGCTCCTGAAGCCAACTCCAGTGTATATTTGGGCTCCTGCTGCTGCTGCTGTCAACTCCTGCCAACTCCAGGGTGTGATTCATCCAATTTTTGGGCTCCTGAAGCCAACTCCAGTGTATATTTGGGCTCCTGCTGCTGCTGCTGCCAACTTCTGCCAACTCCAGGGTGTGATTCATCCAATTTTTGGGCTCCTGAAGCCAACTCCAGTGTATATTTGGGCTCCTGCTGCTGCTACTGTCAACTCCTGCCAACTCCAGGGTGTGATTCATCCAATTTTTGGGCTCCTGAAGCCAACTCCAGTGTATATTTGGGCTCCTGCTGCTGCTGCTGCCAACTTCTGCCAACTCCAGGGTGTGATTCATCCAATTTTTGGGCTCCTGAAGCCAACTCCAGTGTATATTTGGGCTCCTGCTGCTGCTGCTGTCAACTCCTGCCAACTCCAGGGTGTGATTCATCCAATTTTTGGGCTCCTGAAGCCAACTCCAGTGTATATTTGGGCTCCTGCTGCTGCTGCTGCCAACTTCTGCCAACTCCAGGGTGTGATTCATCCAATTTTTGGGCTCCTGAAGCCAACTCCAGTGTATATTTGGGCTCCTGCTGCTGCTGCTGCCAACTTCTGCCAACTCCAGGGTGTGATTCATCCAATTTTTGGGCTCCTGAAGCCAACTCCAGTGTATATTTGGGCTCCTGCTGCTGCTGCTGTCAACTCCTGCCAACTCCAGGGTGTGATTCATCCAATTTTTGGGCTCCTGAAGCCAACTCCAGTGTATATTTGGGCTCCTGCTGCTGCTGCTGCCAACTTCTGCCAACTCCAGGGTGTGATTCATCCAATTTGTGGGCTCCTGAAGCCAACTCCAGTGTATATTTGGGCTCCTTCTGCCCCTCATAGTGATGCCACTTCAACTCTCTGCAATTGTGCCGCTCTGCGATTCTATTAGCGATGCCTCTGATCTGCATGTGATATTTCTTAAAAGTATTATTTAACTAACCCAGCACGCATCCTGTGCGTGTTACAGCAAGGCTGAATGGTTTACAACCCTATTGAGGCTGTAGGAGGCTCAGAAATAGCCGTTTTTAATAGCGATTCGTCGCGAATTTATTCGGGTCGAAACGATTTTTGTCGGAAAATTCGGCGAATCAGTCGAATCGAATTTTTCAAAAGTTCGCTCATCTCTACTTTTCATAAAAAAATTGATTTGACTAAAGACCGGTTTCGGGGGCACAAACTCCCCCCTTGGTCAAAGTGGTTTCATTATCTTTTTTTGTATGGTGGATATGTGCTTTTAAAGCTTGGAGAATAAAGCAAAAGTATTAAAGAGAGCCAGAAATATATAATTTTCATTTGTATTGGAGAGAAGACAGCTCACTCCACTTCAGGGCTTCCGAGCATGCATCTCGTAAATAACAGCAGACACTGTTGAGCTGTTTAATCCTTGTGTAGCACTTCCTGAAATCTTCATTATACCTTCTGCCCTGTGTTTGACTTGGACATGTCTAGACTACTGTTCTTCAACTTCACATTGTGACCCCTGCTTGCGCCAAGAATTCAGCAAAGAACCTTAAGATGTACCACCTTTCTCCAAGGAGCATGCATGTGCAATTTCTGTAAGGTCAACTCTTCCTGAAATATGCATTGTACCTGCTACCCTATGTTTGACCTGGACCTGCGTAGACTACTCTTCATGGACTTCTTGTTGTCACCTCTGCTTCTGACTTTGCACCTTGCTTACTATGTTCAACTGTACTGTGTTCTATAGTATCTGAACTTTTGCTGCCAGTCACAACCTCGGGTTTCATCTTGGAAATGTGCCTTATCTGCTCCTCATCCTCAAATAGCTTTAGTACCTTCTGCAAGGTAGAATCCATACTGCGCAACCCTGGTTAGGCAACAAAAGCTAAGTAGACCCCCATTTTTGAAGAGAGAAATTTCACCTGACTATAGGGTTGATTCAGGGAGGCATAAAATCTTTTATAGTTTTTGACTCGTTCTGTTTATTTTTCGTTTAGTTTCAGTTGGCGTACGCGTGATTCTAAGCAGGCAGCAGGAGCCTTCTGTTCGTCGCTGCGTAGGCCAACGAGAATGTATTTTTTCTACTTAGGAAACAACGTAGGCTTCTGTTTTTTTGCTTTTTCCAATGTCGCCTCGAACTAAATATTTACGTGTCCCGTTAGATTCTGAATTCTGCTTTCTATAAATAAACGTACAAACGAAAATCTGTCCTAACTCACGAATGCGCACACCTAAATTAACTCATTCATGTCCCCGTCTCAACTATTCTCTCACTCATTTCTGCCACAATGCTTACCTCAATTCAATTGTGCTTTGTATTTTCTTCTCTTTGCGCACTTAATACTTACCTCAATTCCTTCGCGCTTTGTATTTTCTTCACTTTGCGCACTTAATGCTTACCTCAATTCCTTCATGCTTTGTATTTTCTTCACTTTGCACACTTAATGATTACCTCAATTCCTTCGCGCTTTGTATTTTCTTTACTGTGCGCACTTAATGCTTACCTCAATTCCTTCGCACTTGTATTTTCTTCACTTTGCGCACTTAATGCTTACCTCACTTCCTTCGCAGTTTCCATTTTCTTCACTTTGCGCTATTTTTTTTCTAAGTCCTAAAAAGTATCAAAACTATTTACAAATCAATGGCAGGCCTCAGAAAATTATTCTTCTGTGGTCCCCATCGAAGCTCTCAGCTCCTGGATATCGCCCACCAGCCGAAACACAGTAGCTGTCAGTTGTGCCAATCTTGCCTGTGTCGTGTCTGTAATTAAAAGAAATGAAAATTATTGTTCTGCAAATACATGTTTCACAGCTGTGGATGGAATTATTAATAAAGTTTCATAAAACTCATTAGGCCATATGTCATTATGCTAATGGATTCATGAAGGGATGAGGCCATATGGCATTATGCTAATGAATTAATCAACGGATGAGGGCATATGTCATTATGCTAATGAATTCATCAACAGATGAGGGCATATGTCATTATGCTAATTACATTGGCTAGGGATTCTGGTTTCTTGCTGATGATGTCATGTTTGACATACTCCAAATTTTAAAGTTTAAACGTACTTGGCTGGTGGGCGACCTCAGCTTCGGGGACCACCCCCCACTCTGGGGTCTGCCACTGCTGGGAATGTGAGACTGTAGAGACATTTGAAATATGCTCACTTCTAATGTCTGATTGAACAGTAACCAAATTACACATAGAATGTGTGTGTGTGACATCACCCACCTTCTCCATGTTCCTCATGGGCTGGATCTGCTGCCCTCTCTGCTCCCAATCCTTCACCGCTACATATTCATCTATAAAAAGAAGCAGGAAATTAGTTTTTGTTTAAATCGCATGTACCTGTGTGTGCTAAAATCAGAGTCACATACCAGTATGTATGTGGTCAGTAGTTTGGTACGACTCCCTGCCCATGCGGTGAGACCCCTCCTCTGTAGAGAGGTCGAGTGGCTGGTCTGAGCCACCTACAGAGGGGTAGGAGGTTGGCCCTGGAGATGCACCACCTTCACTTGCTGCAGAATCATCCCGCACTGGCCGGACTGCTCGCCTCCGGGTGGGTTTGATTCTATATTCATATTCCGACACCATGAAAGAGTAGCATTTCTAAATAAAGGCCTACCTTCTGTGTTTGTTAGATGCAATCGGAATGTACTTACTTGGGAAAGGTGTCGCAAAAAATCGCCGCACCCGGGGCTTCTTACTTCTCTTGAAGTCTGACCAATGCTGGATGATCTGCGTAAAAGTGAAGGTGGTGTCCATTTCTTCATCTATCCTGGCCACGATCTCCAGGGCCAACTTCCGTTTCTCATAGTCGTTGGGCAGGTAGTCGTACCTGCGCTCCATCATGGTCTAAAAAACACATAAATAAAAATAGTTGTTAGATCAAACACCATACAAATCTCATTCACAATTAGATCAGTTGAGTAAATGACATTCCCCATCACATTTCTAGCCTTAACCTATCCTTCTAGATGCAAGTGAGTTGGTTCACACATGTGCGCACTTCTGTTTGGCACAGAGTTTAAATCACTTTTAAAAACAACTGTTTCTTCCTGCTCTTCCTTAATGCATATGCATGCATTTAGATGTCAAATCAACATCCTTAAAAAACACGAGCATTATGATATCTTGTTGTTGGCGGGTGAAGATTGTGGGCGCCATCTTCTTTCTAGTCCGCAGCAGATAGGTAGTGCCCCAGCGGTTTCCGGAATGCGCACGCCTGCATACGCATAAGCGTCATACCCATTCATTAGGATTTAAAGGGTAATGGACATACAGATCATTCTCTTTGGGAACGTCATCATGGCTCCAAAGAAAAATATTGGCAAACAACCACCAGCCAAGGAGCGCAAGACAAAAAGGGCGGAGCGCCATGAGGACACATCCTCAAGACCGAGCACTCGGGCCCACAAATCAAGTTCAAAGGTGCCGGAAACGCGGAGCAAAAGTGGCCACCACAAGGCTACATTGGCCACAACTCCTGGCCCATCCAATCTCTCGCCAGCACCAGAAAAAGTAAAGAAACTTCCTGCAGGAAGAAGGCTCCCCACCCAACCACATCGAAAGAGCAAGGGAGCACAACTTCCAAGGGGAAAGGGAAGCAGAGGGCGAGAAGCCTGAGCCCCCCAAGCACACCCTCTCCTGCTCGCCCACATTTGCCAACGGAACACGTGGAAACAAGCGAGTCCTATGCCACATCCATGGAAGTTTTGTGGCCAGCCAGCCAATAACCCCCAGTCCAAATGCCAGCCCACTCCATTCCTTTTCGAGCGACGTGACGGCCTATTCTTCGCCACACACTCAGTCAAGAATGTCCCCTGAATTGCCAACAACCAGAGAAGAGCAAGAACAGCAAACATTAGGCTGAACCTTGCAGCGAGGGCACTTGAGCGGGCGCTTTGGTGAGGCACAAACACTCGCCTTGGCAAGTGGGATAACAGTGCATTTTGATGAGCTATATGGGCACAATTCCAAAGCTACAAAGCAAAGTGCAAAAAAAACAATCTGGTAAGAGCTCACCAGACAGGTGAATGCAGCGGCGGACGATAGGAAAGATGTTGAGCAGATCCAGCGCAAATTTTCTGACCTCAAATATGCAGTAAGGAAAAGCAGAACAAAGCAGGAATCACTGGTACATATTGATGTTTGCATTTTGCTGGTTGTTGTAGTGACCACAATGACAAATAATTTTTATTTTGTCTTATTTTCAGGATGCAAACAGATGGATACACAATACACAAGAGCAGAGGAAATGGTTCTGGCTTTGATCCACCCCGCAGCATTACAGGGGCTCTCTGGCACCTGGGACATGGACAACCAGGACATTTCTGCAGGTTAGTCATGATTGTTTTAATGAGAGTTATTTGAAACATTTTAAATGAGGCTCACACGCAGATATCAACACAGGCCCCTAGGGAGTGTGTTTGAGGGGAGATTAATGTGGTAGTCGGGTGTTGAATGGCTGAGGAAGGGGGTTAATAAAGGACACTCTCCCAGGGTGCAGTAGTTCATGGTCCTTATAAAGGTTTTCAGTCTATACACGACCTTCACCATGATTTATGGGGAATAACAAACAATTTTGCTTGCAAACCCAGTGCATCTGATGTTAATATCTAGTCAATTTGTGATCACTTACTTCTTATTCTTTCTATCACTGGCCTGCTACTGTTTAGGACATAAGGATATAGCCGCACCCATCTGGATTTAGAAGCATCACACTTAGTGAGGAGATGAAAGTAGGATAAAGTGCAGGGAGTGGGGTTCTAGCTGTGCTTTGGTCAGACAAAGTTGAGCTGGGGTCAGGGAAAGAATGCACAGCAGCACAGTCAGAAGGCAAATGCTATTTGCAAGCTGACTGTTGTCCCCTAAGGCACCATTTGGGATGTGCTAGCTCAGTCCCCAGTGCTAGCTCTGCAGCAGAGGTTTTGCCTAGTACATCTGGTACTGTTGCTCAGCCTAGACCTCCAGCATCTGCAGCCGCTCAAACCCGCACAATTGAAAGACAACAGTCAGCAACGTCAACCAGTTTCCCAGGGGAGGTGCGTGCCGATCCTGGAGTCAGCATGGCGCCATGACAGCCGTTACTTTAGGCAGGTGACTCAAAGAACCACAGAGCAGATAACTGCACAATTAGACACCTTCAATAATAACTTCACCACCATGCTGACAGAATTTAGGACGAGAAACTGCCAGATGGCAGAACAAATGGTCACCTTAAATAACAACTTCACCGCCATGCTAGATGAATTTCGCACTAACAACAGACAGATGATGGAGCAGTGGCAGATTATGAATGTCGCACATGCCCAGGTATTGGCCCACCTCCAAGGCCAACCACAACATTATTATGGTCATCAGCAATACTAAGAATTTCACCTGGATCTGCTCAACATATTTCCTCTCCATCCCAACACTATTTACCTGTGTGGTGAGCGCAACCAAGATTTGGTGGTTGATGCCTTTGCTGGTTTATTTTTGAATTTGCCCATAAAGCTCATTATAGTGCTCAGATACCCCACTAGCCAATGCCTGAGTTTGAGCCTCAGTCAAGCGCCCGCTCAAGCTCCCACGCAGCAGGCTTGGGCCTAATGAAATGCTGGCTGACTGATCCTGTTTGTTGGAAATATTGGGGGACATTCTTGGATGAAGAACATCACCATTTGGCCATGGAAAAGATTGGACTGGACTGGCATGGGGGCTGGCTGTCATTGGCTGGAAAAATGCAGCCCTAGAGTTTGCAGATGACTCCGGCCTTGCAACATTGCACTGATGAAATGTGCCACAAGCAGGAGAGGGTGTGTATGTGGTTCTATGTATCCCTGCCCTACTATTCCTCTTGAAAGTCCTGCTCCCTATGGATCTTGATGTTGGTGTTCCCAACCCTGTCCTCAAGGCACACCAACAGGCCAGGTTTTGCAGATCTCCACAAAGATGCACAGGTGGAGTAATTAGTGCAGCTGCAGAGCAATAGAGCTGGCTATTTGGAGATCCAAAAAACATGACATGTTGGTGTGCCTTGAGGACAGGGTTGGGAACCACTGGCTTAGAACTCCTGGATGTGGCCAATTTTTATGGGCCAGGAGTCTGGCCCAATGTATACTTATGTTTGCTAATGGATGTCCATGGAGTCTGCGAGTGCCCTTCCAATAAAATGTTAGATCTTTACTGTAAATGTATGGAATGGGACTTTATCTGTTCTGGCCTAAGTTGATGCATTTATGTTTGTGGGCTTTTAAATTAATGATGGCTTTTAATCACAAACAGGAGAAAATAAACTGCATTACGCTCAAATCAGGTGTAAATTGTTTTGTAATTTAATCATTACAAAATTATTAAACCAAAAAGGTCTTCAGAAATCAAACAAATAGACAAATAACACAAAAACAATAACAAAATAGCACGGACGGATTGCCCAGAAGCACTCGGGGTGTCATCATATAAATCATCAGGTTCCTGCCTGGGTGGAGAGGGGGGCATATCCAAATAACAGGGGACCTGCTGCCTCAGGGCAAAAATGTGGAGCACGCAGCATGCTAAAATAATTTTGATAACTTTGTTGGGGTCATACTGCAGTGCCCCCCCTGTATGGTCTAAACAGCGAAACTACGACTTAAACAGGCCGAAGGCCCTCTCCCCTACTGCCTGGGTCTTGCGGATTTTAGGACTCCTGGGCCACATTCTGCGGGCGAAGAACGGGCGTCAGGTGCCACGGCATCAGCGGATATCCAGAATCCCCTGAAAGCATAACAAAATACTAACATTAATTGCACATTCTAAGCAACATTATTGTTTAACATGTCATAAAGGGCTAAAAACAGCCATAGGTTGATACAGGGGTCATCAACTATATTCATAGGCATACAGTGAAAAGGGAATGATTTAATTTGAACAAACTTACCCAGTAGCCATCCACCAGATAAATCGACAGACTCAAACCGAGTATATAAGCCTGAAATACGCAGAATATATTCGTCATGGGACGACCTGGGATATCCTGCAAGGACACTGAGGAAACGCATGTCTGGACCAACCACTGCTTGGATGTTCAACGAGTGGCCCATCTTGCGGTTCCTCAAACAAAAAAAAAACATTACACAAAGCCAAGGTATCAACAAAAAACCCAAAATAATAAACCAACTAAAGATTATAGTTAAACAATCCAAAACAAAATAACAAAGGACATAAGTCTAACTAAATATAAAAATAATATGGATGTGTTGGTAAATTAAGGTGAACATGCTAAGGACTAATTAAGGTCAGCATTCCAATGCTTTTCTAAGGGCTACATGATAAGTATTGATTAAGGTCGCCATTCTAAACTGTTTCAAAGGAATACTTGAGAAGGAGGGATTAAGGTATGCATTCTAAACTAGTTCAAAGGGATACTTGAGAAGGAGGGATTAAGGTATGCATTCTAAACTGGTTCAAAGGGATACTTGAGAAGGAGGGATTAATGTATGCATTCTAAACTGGTTCAAAGGGATACTTGAGAAGGAGGGATTACTAGATAGATAAAATTTTAGACAATATACAAAAATTACATAAATGACTTACCTATAGATGTATTCATCGGCTGCAGGTGGGACTAAGGCAACGTGGGTGTAATCGATCGCAGCCATGACGTTGGGCATGTCGGCGATATTATAAAATCCCAATTTAATCGCGTTCCAGGCTACCATGTCGTCCGGAAAGGAAATATATTTGGGACAAAGGGTAGCCATGCCATCCAGAAACTTGGATAGCGTGTGGCTCAGCGTAGGCTGGGACATCCCCACGGAGAGGGCACCCAGTCTCTGGAACGAGCCGTTTTCCAAAAATTGCAGACAGCCAAGCATCTTGGTCATACCTGAAATTGCTTGCCCCTTCCTCGTGGTGCAGGCTAACCATGGCCGCAGCTCACTATACAATTTATGGAGGGAAACAGGGTTGAGTCGGGTCAGCTCGAGCAGCTCAATGCCATGTATGCGATCAATATTCATGCGTCTCTGGTGCAATCTGGCCTCGGCCATGCTGATACAGGTAATGCCATTGAGCTGAAGGCGCTCATACTCCACATAGCCGCTAAACATGTCCAACAATAATTCCGAGTCCAAAATGAGCCCGTAACTGGAGCGGAAATGAAACCGTTATATAGGGAGGAGGTGCATCGGCAATCAGGTCTCAGAATCAGACGCAAGCCCATACCAATAACGTATGTTATCAGACATAACGGAAAAAATGACGATATCGATCCGTCCATCGACGTTAACGTAAATGACGATAAAAAATGACGATATCAATCCGTCCATCGACGTTAACGTAAACGCATATATGCATGAAAACAGTAACGTACAACAGGCGGATGAGGGAGACTCTGGCCTCCTGGAGCTGAGCACTTTGCAGATTGCACCCAACGACTTGACGTGGCTGTCTACCCCACACTCTGACCGCCCACCAGATGATGAGAGACTTGCAGACCAGCTCCCACTAGCAGAGGCCTCGCGGCCACCTGTCTCGCTCCTGCGGGGGTCAATCCTTCGGGCCACCTCAATTGCCCTGCCACCCCCGGAAGACTCTTCCATCCCGCTGCCGACCTGCCGGGAGGGAGCTGGACCTGGGCTAGGCCCGGGCGCCGAAAATATACATATGGAAACCCTGTCGTTGCTGAAAGCCATCCCATCCAGAGCGGATTTCGAGGCGTTAATCGCCCATTATGAATCAGCTTATAAAAAAGAGATCGCAGAAGTACGGGAACAAATCCAAACGCTTGACTCCAGGATCACCGCCAATCAGTCGTCCAGCGAAGCAGCGGTTGCAGCCCTGACAGCGCGAGTGGAAGATCATAGCCGGCAAATCTTACAACTCCAGCTACAACATGACCACCTGGAGAACAGGCACAGAAGGAACAACCTTCGACTGAGGGGCATCCCGGAAGCTACTGCAGGGGAGGACGTGAGGCGTATCATAACCACAATCTTTAACACGCTCTTAGAAAGAAATGTGGACACCCCAATTGAAATCGACAGGGCGCACAGAGCCCTGGGCCCACGCAACCCTGACCCAGCGATCCCGAGAGACATAGTGTGTAGGGTTCATTTTTACAACGTCAAAGAGGAAATAGCGCGCAAGGCTTGGCAGCATGGCCCACTGACCTTCGACGGGGCAAGGTTCACTATCTTACCAGACCTCTCGAGAAGCACCCTGCAAATGAGGAAGTCATTGAAACCTGTCCTGGAGCTGATCAGAAGCAAGGGAGCGACATACCGCTGGGGCTACCCGTTCCACCTAATTGTGGTCAAGGAGAGAGTTACCTACATGCTCAGAACTTATCAGGATCTTGAGGGTCTCTTTGCTTTTTTGGACTGTGACCCCATCCCGGTCCCCAACTGGCTCTCGCTGCCAGTGGAGCAGCCTCCGCTAAGTCGAGGTGGTCTACCCCAGAGACGTCCCCGCACAAGAAGGTCCGAGATGAGAGGCGGGAGACGTGAGGAGAGGCGCTTGGAGAGGCGTCCCAGCCCATTGGACAGAGAGATGTGACCCTGAAAACTCTGTTATTACCAGTCTCTAGAGTAGTAAGTCTGTCTCAACTGTTGATGATGGAACGGAGGTGCTCGGGGGTCTGGTGTTGGGCTCCCTCTGGGTGCCGGTTGGGGACAGCGGGCTGGCGGTTATCCAAGCCAGACCTAAACGGGGATACATTCTTGCACCTTTGTGCCTCCCCAGCTGTAGACCTGGTGTTTCCCTGCTGGCGCTCGGGGGGGGGGGGGACCTGGCCGGAACCGCTCGGCTCCGGGAGAGAGACTTGGTTCCCTTTGCTGTTAATTTTGTCAAACCGTGTTTAGCTGTTTTGCCTGTTGTTTCTTCTTTCCTGCAATTGAAGTTGAAGTTTATTGATTTCTCGTTGTCACTCAAATGATGAAGGCTGCCCTGGGGATGGAGGGAGTGCTGCTTCTGAATCCGGTGCTTGACACAGTTCCCCCAGTTAGGCCGGGGTCAATCTTCACCCCCTTGGGTGGAGCTAAGACTTAGCGTAAAACCGCACTTTAGTTTTCCTCTGGTGGGGCGCTTGGGGGAACTCGACTGTTAGTTGGGGGCCTGTCTGGGGGCCCTACCAGAGGTGCTTGTATACTCTTTTTAGTTTCTCTGCCACGTTTCCTTTTCTTTGCTTCTCTTCTCTCTTCTCCCCTGTGGATCTTCCCTGTCCCTGCTCATTCCCCCTTGACACAGAGATCCGAGAGTGGTGGGGACCCTAACTGATACTGAAGACGGGTGTGCGCCTGCGCTTTCTTCCCGTCCTTAACACGTCTGACCCCCCCATTTACTCTTGGTGCTATACTTGAACTCCTTTCTGACTGTTGTCATGGGTGAGACTAATTTGATTTCGTTCAATGTAAAAGGGCTCAACACCCCTGAGAAGAGGTCCATGATATTGAACAACCTCAGAGCGTTGAAAGCAGGTGTGGCCTTCTTGCAGGAGACGCACTTCAAATCGTCAAATCCGCCGACCCTCCGTAATAGGGTATTTCTGGTGTCTTACCATAGCCTCTCGCCAGACTCACGATCCCAGGGAGTGAGTATACTCATCTCTCGGTCGGTGCCTTGGGAGGAGGTGGGTTCTCTGAGTGGTGGAGAGGGGCGGTGGTTGTTTGTTAAAGGGAAGATCCGATCGGAGCTCTTCACTTTGGTGAGCCTATACCTCCCAAACACGGGCCAGATCACATTCTTGGAGGAGGTCCTGGGGAGGCTCACCGACTTTACAGAAGGAAGGTTGATCATTGGAGGTGATTTTAATTTCGCCCTGGAGCCCTTGATAGACACCTTCAAGGGACACTCCTATATGTCCTATGCTAAACTGAAAAGAGTTAGGAAACTACTCCATACCCACCAGTTGGTGGACCCCTGGCGGATCCTAAATCCTGACTCCAGGGACTATACGTTCTACTCCCCCCCGCACAATATGTACTCCAGGATCGACCTGTTCCTGGTTCAGCACCACTCTCTCCCCGGGGTCTCCTCTGCTTTGATAGGCAGTATTACTATCTCAGATCATGGACCTGTCAGCATCCAGCTGGCCCCACAGGAACGGGTACCACGGGTGTGGTCGTGGACGCTAAACAAGTCCCTGATTCAGGAACCCCAGATCAGGGAAGAGATGAAGCAGGTTCTACGACACTACTTCCAGGAGAATGACTCTCCGGACATAGGCGCTCCGGTCCTGTGGGAAGCCCATAAATGCGTTATTCGGGGGGCGCTGATCCGGGAGGGAGCTAGGGTCAAGAGGGAAAGAGTTAAACAGATTGCGGATCTGCTGGAGGAAATTAAGAAGCTGGAAGCAGTGCACAAGCAGTCACTGGCGGGAGAGCAAATAGCTGCGCTTTCCGCCCTCAGAGACCGACTCCGGGGGATCTATAGCGACAGGATTAAAATCCAACTCATCAAGAGCCGGAGGGTCTTTTATGAGTCTGGTGATAAAAGCGGGAGACTTCTGGCTTCGGCTCTGAGAGGGGAAAGGGCAAGAACGTATATCTCCAAAATTTCAGATCAAAGGGGGAAGACAGTCCATAGGGACGGGGAAATTGCGGAGGTCTTAAAAAAATACTACGAGGTGCTATATAACATTCCTGCCCACTCACGGGGTGATAACCTAGCAAAGACGAGTACATCGCCCAGTCAGGCCTTCCTAGACTACCGAGAGAACTGATTGAACAGATGGAGGTCCCTATATCTGCGGAGGAGCTGGCAGGGGCTATCAAGAACTCAGCGAATGGGAAAACTCCAGGGCCCAATGGGCTTCCGTTGCTCTACTATAAAACCTTCGCGGAGATCTTGTCACCACACCTCCTTAAGGCGCTAAACTCTATCCTTGCAGGGGCGTCCCTTCCATGCGACAGTCTCCGGGCCCAGATCTCCGTCATTCCGAAAGAGGGTAAAGATCCAACACAGACCTCCAGCTACAGGCCTATCTCCCTGCTCAACACAGATATAAAGCTTTTCGCTAAAGTATTGGCCACCCGACTGTCCCCCCACCTACATCACATTATCCACCTGGATCAGGTGGGCTTCATGCCGTATAGAGAGGCAAGGGACAACACGATTAAAGTCTTAAACCTCATAGACCTGATTCACAAAAGAGAGATCCCTGCGATCCTCCTTGCCACCGATGCTGAAAAGGCTTTCGACAGGGTCCAGTGGGACTACATGAAAAGGGTCCTGAGACATGTGGGTCTCGGGCCAGGAATGCTGTCTTGGATAACTAGCCTCTACCAGTGCCCTTCGGCAGTGGTGAGAGTCAATGGATTACTCTCGGAGTCTTTCAGTATCGGGAATGGGACGAGGCAGGGCTGCCCCCTCTCGCCGCTCATCTTTATCCTGACCCTGGAACCCTTTCTCTGTAGGGTAAGAGCTAACCCCAACATCCAGGGTGTAGCCCTGCCCTCGGGTCACTATAAAGTGGGGGCATATGCGGATGATCTGATCTTCTTTGTGTCGTGTCCTGAGGTCACTCTCCCAAACTTAATGCGAGAATTAGATGCATACAAGGAAGTCTCGAATTATAAAATCAACCTGCAGAAATCGGAGGCCCTGAATATTAATCTACAGAGAGGCAGGGAGGTTGCCCTCCAGAATGCCTTCTCCTTTAAGTGGGCGAGTGACCACATCACATACTTGGGCACAAGGATAGGTAGGTCGCTGGACAGGATCTTCCCACTTAATTTCCCCCCGTTGTTGCGGAGCTTCACCAAGGACACGGAGACCTGGGCCCACAAGAGGCTGCCGTGGTTTGGGAGATGCAATGCCCTAAAAATGAATCTACTGCCGCGTCTGTTATACTTGATACAGGCGCTCCCGGTGGAGGTCCCCGGTGCCTTCCTGCAGAGAATGGGCGCCTTATTTGGTAGATTTATATGGCTGGGGAAGAATCCCAGGGTTGGGAAAAGTACTCTGAGCAGATCAAGAGAGAATAGAGGGATAGGTTTTCCGGACCCGCGCCTGTACCACTCTGCCGCGCACCTGTGCCGGATAATAGACTGGTGCAGACATGCGCAGGATAAACAGTGGGTACAGATCGAACAGAGCAACACTCCCCTCCCGTTAAAATTCCTACCCTGGTTGCCCAAGCAGCACACGGGGACTATGGCGCGACACGCGACGATCGGGGCTACCATCAAAATCTTTCAGAGATGTAGGTCGCACAGCGGCATCTCTCCGGCTTTCTCCCCGATGTACCCGGTCCTGGGCAACCCGGCATTCCCGCCCGGGGTCTCGGGTGGGGTGGTGGAGAGATGGCTGAGGGGAGGGGTGGGTAGGGTCTGTCACTTCCAGAGTCGGGGAATGTGGGAGCCACTGGAGAATCTGGCAGATGCACAGGGTTTGCAAAGATGGAGTACCTGGCAGGGCATTCAGTTGAGACACTTTTTCTCAACTCTCAAACGGGAGCTCCGGGAGGATAGAGGGCTCACCACATTTGAGAGGCTATGTGAAGAGAAGGGCCCTGTAAGACATGTACTCTCTTCCGCTTATAAGATGCTGACCAGTCCGGAAAACCTAGAGGCGCCGCCTTTCATCTCCAAGTGGGGGGATGTCTTGGACATTCCCTTTACCCCAAAACAATGGACTAAAATAGCTAAGCTGGCTCATGAAACGGCGAGATGCACTAAATACAAAGAGTGCAACTGTAAAATTCTAACCGGGTATTATAGAGTACCCACCTCCCTTCACAGATGGTTCCATGAGGTGTCACCTCTCTGCTGGCGATGTGGGCAGGAGAGGGGGGATCTCCTACACATCTTTTGGTCTTGCCTGGGGGTGCGCGATTTCTGGTCTACGGTCAAGGAAACAATGGAGAGGGTGCTGGGCTAGGAGATACCGGGGGGCCCGGCCTTCTTCCTTCTCCACCACTCGGAGATACCCGCCAAAGGATACCGGAGGTCCATAATAGGTCAATTAATCAATGCGGCTAGGGCATGCAAGTCTCGGAGATGGATCGATTTGAGGGCATCATTGCTGAGTGCAACGAAACATCGGAGGCGCATCGCCTCAGATGGAGGGGCTGGGACGCATTTACATTCTCAACAGATTATAAGGGGCTAGTCGAACGAAATCAGTAGTAGCATGAACAAGGGATACTGATATTACCCTACTTCTGCTTTCCCTTCTCATTTTTATCTCTCCTTCTTTTCCCTGTTTGCTGGTTCTCTTCTGGGTACAGTGCTTTTCGATTGTCTGCTTTGAGCCCGTGGGGCGAATATAAGTCCCGGACCCTTGGGACGGGCGCCTTGGCAGCTAGGTCAGGCGCTGATTTGGTTAAAGAAAATGGACCACAAGGAAGTTTACTTAATAATTCCTTTATTTTCCTTTTTTTTTTCTTTCAATACGCTGTACCACTCTTGCTGGTTATATTTCAATGCTGTCTTTTTATGTATCTTCCAGATGTTTGTATCTTGTCTTGAACATGCATAAATAAAGAATATATAAAAAAAAAGAAAACAGTAACGTAAAAACCAAAAAACAAGGCAAAAACTCACAAAAAAACACAGACACATGTGAAAGTGCATGTGTATGTGTCTCTGAATCAAGGCTTATGAACAATAACACTATGTTTCAGTATCCTCAAAATACATAGTGAAAGTGTACAGACATGCACTTACCTTTTGATAGCAGGACAATCAGTGACACTGTCGACACTTCATCGAATGCTGTCTGATACCAAAAAAAAGTATTTATTTTTTATAGAAAAATCAGTATTGGGTCTTATTCTGCCTAAGCAGAGCACAGTGAACCTTAACAGCAATAAATAGATTATCAAGCTGCAGCAAATATAAAAACATCATTGTAATTTCCTGTTAGATCCGCATATCAAGCAACACCAAAGTTACAACTTTTCATTTTCTCAATAATTAACAAGTCATTCAGGTTTTTTAGGTTAGCATGCTTGAAAAGAAATCAGTAAGTTCCTTCTGTTTAGAATCTTTAACACTTACTCAGATCTGCACTGCATCTACCTTTACCACTAGTACAGTTGAGATGAAAGGAATCATGATGGTATCAATCTATGTCTAGAAAACGCATTCTGGTCTCAGTGGTAACTTGACTTAAAATATGTGTGGGAGATGTTTTTATATCTAGGTTATGTTACATGATCATTGATATTTTGAGACCTTGGAGACATAACTATTCAAGGCTATACATGTATACATGCCCATAGTGAATTTTGTTAAAATACAGAGCGTATTTAGGCAGCAATTAAAAGAGCTTGCAGACTGAGCTGAGAATGAAATGATAAATGCAAAGAGGTTTACTTAATGGGGATATTAAGTAAACTGCTGTTGGAAATGCCCATTTATCATTCCCCTATTCCTAATTGGTTTCCTTTTCCTGCCTGCATGTGGCATTTTCAGAAGAAATTGCCATCTTATAGTGTGATTCTAGCAAATGTAATAAATCAAGCCAATAGATTTCAGCTAATTTAAATGGAGGCTAAATTAAAGCCAAATCCAGCAATAGACCTTGTAATTAATGTTCATTAAAGTTTTTGCTTAGCTTAGCAGATGAGAAGGATTATTTCAACACACCACTCAAGTTGACATTTTAAGGCTGTTGGTGTTCAAGAAGCCCAGACATTTTCCCAATGCCAGTTTCAGAAACTGTATATTTAACTGGAAAAGAAACAGTTGGTGCTGTTGGCACTATTCACATGTAAGGCCCGAAAGGCTAATTTTATTTATTTTAAGATATCCATTTTTACTTGAAAAAGCTATTTACTGTATTGCATGTTGTACACTGTTTGCAACACAATTAGGCCACTATTGAGGTAGTAAAGGTATACATTTCTAATTTTTTCCATTTTTCTATTTCTTATAAAATAGTTGCATAAAAATGGATTTCTGAAATAATTGAAAACCTCTGTTAATAGTATTATCATGAGATTGTTTTTAATCTCAAAAAACAAAAAGCAAGACACAGGTGGTTATAACTAGCCATGAGCTGGAGCAGAGACAATTCAGGTTGGAAGCCCTTCCGACTGGAAAGTCCCCAGTATCTGGTATTCGGTATTACCAAATAATGGATACTGGTATGGAGTCCTTTCGACCCAGTATCTGGTATTCGGTATTGCCAAATAATGGATACTGGTATGGAGTCCTTTGGACCCCAAATTGTTCACAAGGAGTAGAAAAAATGAATACAGGTTTAAAATGTATTACCAAAATCACCATCGCTGCATCTTCTTTCATCTGTCCCCAAGGGACAGCGTCTTCTCTGCAGGTTAGTTGGATTGGGGGCTCCCTCCTGGTCTGTTGGGTGCTGGTCTGCTGCATTTATAGTGAAGGGGGACACAGGTGCCCCTCCTCATTCCTTGGCATCCCACCAAGCTAATGCTGGGCTGGAAGGCTTTTTTCTTTTTTTTTTTTCTTTCCCGGGATGATCAAGCTACCTTGTTTTTGTTTATATGAAGTAGCATCATCATTTCATCTGCTGGAGTCTTTGCCTATCTTCCTTAAACAAAATACATTACCTAATACATAGTCCCTTTACCACCCTATCATCGCTCTATTGTCACTCTCCCTCTTAGCCTCTTCATTCCTTCAATTTTTTATGTTGCGTTGTTTCTCTTATTTCCTCCTTTTTTCCCCCATTTTTCCTCTCTGCTATTTATCAGCACATTTTTGTTTTAATGTCTGGGGGGTTTTAAGCTCCAATTCATCATCTGTGAGTGACATCTCTAGCTGTATTATCTTTAAGAACTGTCCCTTCCAAGGGTTCAGGCTTGGTGGAGAGGTCGCTGCTCAGTGAAGTGTAATCACTTTTCTAGCTGAGCAATCAGATTCCAGTGAAACACTTGATACTGGGGGCTCCTACCAAGTGAAGTTTGTGAAGAGGCTGAAAGGGATGCAACATCTAATATCGACTAGCTCATAATCTATTTGAGTACATTTATAATCCATTGATAGTTGCATATAAATACCTTACCTGATATTTCTAAACTTAAGGTTATAACAAAACAATCACTCTAAATAACTGCTTAAATGCATCCATAGGTGCATATAAGCAGTTATTAAGAGTGATTGTTTTGTTATAACCTGAAGTGTAGAAATATCAGGTAAGGTATTTATAGTTGTTAATTCAATAAAGCTGAGGATTTGGGTCTGTGTGCCTGTTTAAATGTAGAATTCCATTGGGAATCAGCCTTTTTCCCATTTATCTTTAAATGAGGGTTTGTGGTTTTCCATTTTCCTTAGCCTATTACGTTAGATGGCAGCAAGTGACGGCATTATTATAGCGTCTTCCAGGAATAACTGTTGGGATAGGGTAGCCTCAGATAACCCTGCATGAGGGGGTTTAATGTCAGCTAGTAACCTCCCAATCTGTAGCTTCAACAACTAATACTGAGATCAAATCTTCCAATGAAATTCTCATTTGTCCACTTCATGAGTCTTTTACACCATATCTTACTGAAAGTATTAGTTTTTGGATATGGTCTTCAAAGTAACAGATCATGAAATAAGGTGCCTCCAAGCCCACTGTCTTAGACTTTTTATTGCATTTTGTTGGTATCCTATGGTATTTTGTTTTCTTTGCCAAATGTAGTTCTGAATATTTCTGGAAAGATGTATATTTGTAGAATATACATTTTTACCATATTAATTTGGATTGAGGCTGTCACACATTTTTGGACAGTAGGTCCCTTGTATTTGATAATAATGGATGAAAATTTAATTAAAAATGTGGTCTACAGAGTATGTTAATGTAATGCCTAAGTAACGTAGGTTATCAGTTTCCTAGATTAGTTGCTTAGTGGCTTTAAGTTGCTTCTCTTGCTCTGGGGGCAAGTTAAAAGAGAGAATGTGGGAATTGTTGCCATTTATTTTGAGATGAGCAAGCCCCAAATTCTCTGATTATACTAACTGCTTTTGGAAAAGATCTTTCTGGGTTTGATATGATTGCGTACACTAATTATTTGTTTTCCTTCTATTCCGTGTCGGAGACAGCTGGCAACTCTGTTCCATAGTTCCCTTGTGCTCTATTGGTGGAGAAAGAAAGTTGTTAACTTAGATGCAAGCACTTTGATTTTGATATAGAGACATTATTTTTGATATTGCGTCTGGGCCAATACAGAATATGCTTAAGGTTGCAGATAGATATTCCAAGAGACCCTATTAAAAGCCTCCTCAGCGTTATTAAAAGATTATGAATATGTGCAAATATTTTTAGATCGGTATTCATTATGCAATTTGCAATGTACGTCAGACATTGGCGCACCAAGTCTGGCCCTTTCGTGGATTTGGGTATTACTTTAATATTTGTTTGATTCATCTGTTTACTAAATATTTCATTGCCACCAATTTCATTAATAAAGTCCACAAAATTATCTGTTAACTCTTCCCTAAATATTTTATAATATTCTGAGGAGAATGATTCAGGACCAGAATATTCTTTATTCCTAACTTTCTGAAGTGCAATGTACACCTCTTCTTTTAAGAAGGGTCTATTTACTGTTTCTGGGTGTCAATTACGCTCGAGAGTTTAAAACTTGCCAAATAGCTACTAATTTCTTCTTCATCTTTTCCTTTAATATTACAAAATCTCTGATAAGAATTTGTAGAATTCTTCTTTTATTTCTTCCAGTTCATATGATAATTATCCTTTTGCCTTTTTCCTTTTAGATTCTATGAAGTTTCCAACTCTGTGATCCATACAGACTTTTCCTATCTCAGCTCCAGGTTTGTTTATATTAGCAAGGAATATTTGATACTTGATTTTAGCGCTTGTTTGATTATTTGCGCCTCTAATGGAAATTATCTTAGCTTTACTAATCTGCATGGATTGGTAGTCCAACCCAATTTTATATATTTTTTGCCTGTTAGTAATTTATCATTTGTTTCTGCATCTATTTCTTTTTTTCACAATACCTCTAATAAAGCTTTTATGTTCCTTCCAGATTAATCCTTTCTCTGTTTCACCATTATTGTATTTGTTCAGATTCTCCTTAATTTTTCAACAAGATCTGATTTGGATAGCCAGTCACTATTCAGGGACCTGCATTCTGGGCTTGTTGGCTAAATAGAGATCTCTACCTTCATAAAAACATGGGGCATGGTCAGATAAAGTAATGTGACCAACGTGGCACCTCTTCACCTTACTAAGGACAGCCTGTAATATCTATATTGAATCAATCCTGGAATAGACTCTGTTATGGCGATTGTAGCATCTAAAAGCTTTAGAGAAAAAAGTCTGGTTTTGATTTTCCCTGAGTTTAGGGTCTGGGTAGATCTGCCAGTTCCTGTTTTATCTATATCTTAATCCGGGACCATACTAAAGTCTCCGGCGAAAATTATTTGTGTTTGAGCTTATCTAAATCTGTCATGGCGGACCTAATAAACCAAGATTGACAGTCATTATGTGCATAGGTTTTAACTAGGGAAAATATTTGGTTGTCAACTTTATTTACCTAAATTGTCTTTATAAGTCGCCATTACTTCAAAGTTATATCATCAGTGTATCGATAAACCCACCCCCCTAGCTTTTGTGTGAATGAAGGGTTTGTTGTAATATGTATCGTACATATAAAATGGTATAGGAGAGTTTTCCTGACTTTAAAATGGGTCTCTTAAATGACTGCGATATTCACATTATGATATAATAATTGTTAGTCAATACAATATGTTTGAAAGGACTATTTGCATCTCTAATATTATATGTACAAAAAATTATTTTTCTTAGATGTATATACTGCCATTAGTTTGCTAAAAGTAAAAATATATTTTTCCCATTTGATCATCAACCAGGGAAACCCCCACGCCCTGTATCCTCCCTCTCCCACTTCCCTTTTTAAGGTACTGGCTATCTGGAACCTATCAAACCATTTCCAGGGTTTTCCATCTCCCCAGTCTTTTTATTACCTGGGGAAAGCCCACTATACCTAGAATCCATTGTGTAGGTTGCTCCCAAAAACACCAAAAAAGCAAAAACAAAAAGGTCTCTAAGATCTCGGAGAAAATGATCTATGTTACCTCCTTCTTGTAGATTGAGAAGCCTGCCTTGTTGATTAACAAAAGGAAAAAGACATTTATATGCAATGTGTTGTTTCTGCAGGTTTTCTGTGGTTTTAGAGCACATCTTAATTCCATTGTATGTCTTTTGGTGAGGTTAGGAAGCTCCCTGTGGCCAACTGATGGCAAAATCCCTTCAATTATCATGTGACTGTGATTTTAAAGATCATCAATTTCACAGAATCCATTCTGTTACTGAGATCCTTAATAGCCTCTTGAATTGTTTATCTATTGATTCAGTTATGACCTTTTAAAATGAATTGGTTAATGATATTTTACATTTTTCTGCCATTTGTGCAAATACGTTGTCAAAAGTATGGCTGGTTACCTCCATCTGCTTCAGCAGTCAGCACAGGAGTTGGCAGGAGGTTCCTCTGCTCTTCGATCTTTTCAAGCTGTCTTTTTCTGTTCTCTGTTTGCCACCTTTTTTGCTTTTATATTGCTTTTTTTTATATCCTCTAAATTACAACAGTACCACATATTTATCAGTAGACACCCATTCCTGCACAATTGGAAGCCAGGAGATACTGAGCCTTCTGCCCACAACCGGCTGCTGCCAATCACTTTGGCTTCTGGGCCCACTCCTGCCACTGGGAGGGGCCTTTTGTACTATCTGAGTGAGATTACAGGTGTCCTCTGCCCCACTGAAGACCCCGGACTTAGAATTGTAGGCCCTCAGGGGAAGAGGATCCCGGCGATGGATTCCAGGCGGAGGTGAGCATTTTGTTTTGTTTTTTTTGCCTGCAAATAGGGGGAAACATCAGGCACATCAAATCTACGAGCTTGGTACTTAATGGCAGGAAAAGCAACACTGTAGATTCTATGTGCTTGCTGTTTAAGGGGTTAAAGACCAACTGTGACAGGGCTTTTATGAGTCAGTCCCGGCAATGGCAACTAAAAAGCAGCAAGGAGTTCACCTGAAGCTTGTCCCTATGCCTCTCCTTCATTTCCCGTGGTATGTTGTAGATGATGTAACAGGTTTTTTAAAGCTTGTCCCTCCTTTCCTTTCAATTTTTCTATGAACACACTCCAAATGCAACCCATTGCTTGGATTGTCTCTGTTATATGTGAGCATTTACATGAAGATTTTTCAGGTTGGTTCTACTTTTTTCAAAATAAATCACCTTCACTTACAATAGGGCTGATTAAAAGCAAGGGTTGCATTCATGATCTGCCACTGCTCGAGCATAGCCTTCCTCTGCCTGTTGCTAGTCCTCATTTCATCCAGCATGGAGTGTAGACTGATATTGATATTACTTAATTGTGCAGCCATCTCTTTATTTAATTGTTGGCTAGTTTCCTTGAAGTAGCGGCTGTCACTTCTCCATGCTGACTCAGTCAGCTGCACACGCCTCACCAGGGTTATAAGGCGACGTTGCTGAGGGCGTTGTCCTCTTCCCCGGGTTTGGTCGTGTGCAGCTAATGGAGGTCCAGGACTAGCAACAGTAGCAGATGGTGCAGCCAAATCCTCTGCAGCAGAGCTAGCACATGGGACTGGTGGTTGTGTATCATGCTGCTGGCCATGCTGGAGCTGGTTTTGTTGCTCTGCCAGCAGAGGGCGTGATTGACTCTGCTGAGAATTTGTTGTTGGCTGCTGCTGGCGCAGTGGCAGATGATGATGCTGTGGTTCCATTTGGGGGGGGGCAGCAAAATGTTCTCCTCCTCCTCCAGATGTTGTATATCTGCCATAATGGGTGGTGTCTGTAGGGACAGAGAATAAAGGTTTTAGAGGCTCACTTTCCTGAGGACCAATACATAGACCTTTCACTATATAAGGATTGGGCAGGACTTGCTTGGGGGCTGGGTGTCTTTTGTTGGCTGTCCAAGGAAGTTGCAACCATTGAGCTACATGGTGACTCGGGGCTCTCTACATTAGAATCCTCAAAGTGGGCTTGAGCAGGAGAGGGTGTTGGTGAGGGGCTATGGTGTCTTGCCCTACTCTTCCACTTGCCCTTACTACTTGTGCTCCCTAAGGTTCTGGATGGAAGGGGAACATTCTGGCTGGAGGAAGATTCCTTGCCCTTCTGGGTTGTGCCAGATTTAGATGGTGGTGGAGTCTGGCACAATGGATCCTTTCTTTGCCTTTTGCAAGTCCTAGTAGGCTCAACTTTCTTGGTTGGATGAGAGTAGCCTTTCCCACCAGTGGTTTCCGTGGACCTTGTAGCTGGCCTGCCACTGTGTTGGCTGGAAGTGGTTGGTTCTTGTTGGCGTACGACACGGCGATCATGCCGGTTATGTGGCTTTGTGGTCTTTCAGGTACTTCTCTTCCCAGTCATTTTGATATCTTTACAGACACACAGTTGTGGGTGCAGCTACCCTTTAAGTAGTTATAACTTTGTATGACGTTGACGTCGTGCGTACGGCCGCGCGCATCCCGGAAGCCGCTGGAGCGCAGCACATTAATTATAAAATCTGAGAAATATGGCCCCCACGCTCTTTACCCGCCAGCAAAAGGACACGATTATGCGAGTAAGTGTTTTTGCAGGCAAAATGCATGCATATGCGATTAGGCAGCACAGCCAAAAAAGTGGGTACCAGATTTGCTTATAAACGCAACGGCAATAGAAAGTTAGTGCACACATGTGCGCAACACTAAAATGTAGTGTAGAAGGATAGCTAAAG
The DNA here is from genome assembly GCA_027917425.1 of Gastrophryne carolinensis. NCBI lineage: Eukaryota > Metazoa > Chordata > Amphibia > Anura > Microhylidae > Gastrophryne > Gastrophryne carolinensis. Next base: position 196,237,389 of record CM051236.1, read on the forward strand.
CCTTTAAATGTTAGGGGGGATGATAATAATGAAGCTGCTATCATTAACCTGGACCTTCACCATGATTTATTGAAAAGCCCAAACCCTTAAAAAACTATTCCACAGCATCTAAAATTAATATATTTTAAGTTTTTAGTCACTAACTTCTTTCCCCCACTTGGCTGCAACTATGTTCAGGACTTCAGGATACGGGCGCCGCCATCGTGACTCAGAAGCATCACACTTACTGAGGAGAAGAGAGTGGGATAAGGTACAGGGGGCGGGTTATAGCTGTACTTTGCTCAGACAGAGCAGAGCTGGGGTCAGGAAAAGGTCAGCAATCCCAGAATGCAGAGCAGCACAGTCAGAAGGCACTTCCTGTTTGCAGGCTGCCTGATGTTCCATGATCCGCCATCTTGGATGTTTAAATGCTCATAACATGCAGTAGATGCAGGTGGGATGATTTTTAATATGAGCAATCTGCATGTACAGGGTGTGGCAAACATATAAGATAGACTCTTAATCAGAGTGAAGGACTGCTTTAACATTCTGATTTGTATGATGTTTTAATTAATGACATATGTTTTTCTTTTAGATGATGCTTAGCCATCGGTATGATTACCTGCTGAACACCTATAAGAAACGGACCTTGGCACTGGAAATAGTAGCCAAAATACAGGAAGAAACTGACACCACCTTCACCTATACCCAGCTCAACCAGCACTGGTCGGACCTAAAACGCAGGAAGAGGCCCCGGGTGAGGAAATTCTTCATGAAACATTTCCCAACTAAGTACATTACCACTACATCTTAGAAATGCACTGCCCTTAGGCAGGCCTGTGTTTATGAATGTTATTCTCTTCTAGTGAGTAAATACAACTATAGAATAAGACCCACCCGGAGGCGAGGAGTCCGGCCAATGCTGGAGCGATCTGGAAGAAGTGAAGGTGGTGGCAGTCCAGTGCCAAGGTCCTCCCCCTCCTCTGCAAGTCCGGAAGAACAACCACTGGACCTGTCTGCAGAGGAGGGGCATCAGCTGCTTGGCAGGGAGGCGGAGGAGATGCAGGACCAGAAGCACTCAGGTATGATTATCAAACAGAGGCACAAATAGGTACATGCAGTGTAAACACACACTCATTTCTTAATTATATACTTTTAGATGCTGACGTGCCGGGTGAAGAGCCTGGAGGGGAGAACCCAGACGGGCAAGCACCTGAGGTGCAAGGAGAAGGTGTCACACTCACATTCAAATTTAAATGTCGTCATTAACAAATATGAAATTATAACTAACAATATTTTTGCTTGCTCAACAGAGTCAGACCAAGAGGAGTGGCAGGCCCCAGAGAGGAGGGTGGTCCCCCAGGAACAGGTCGTCCACCAGCCTAGTTGTATTACGTTAACATGCCTTCATCAACAGGTATACCCAATCCATAGCCTAGAATATTAGATTATTTTCTGGAACAATCCATAGGCTATTAATTAATAATATTTAATTCAACAGGTATTCAAAATGCATATACTAGAAATTATTTTTTGTTTACTTTTCACAGCCAGCACACAGCAGCGATTCCAGCAACTTACAACTGCTGTTCATAGGCTGGTGGGTGACATTGAGGAGCTTGCAGCTTCAATGGGGACCACCGAGGAATAGAATCCTGGGAGCCTGACACTTTTGTGTAAATATTTTTTACATTGTAATTAAAATATTTTAATATTTTTGCAATAAAGAAAAAAAATTACAAGCACAAAACAATTTTTAATTTTTTTTAATAATTAAAAATGTTTATGATGTCTTTCATTTCTATAAAACTAATATCAATGTTATGATTGCACAAATCCACTTATGCACATAAATCAGAAAAAAGCAAGAAGGAAATTAAAAATATCTAGAGAATCCATTAACTTAAGGTTAGCATGAAAATATGGGGATAGAGAACAGGAAACAGCGCCAAGGGAGTTAAGGTAAGCATGAATAGAGTGGGACAGAGGAATACATACAGCGCCAAGGGAGTTAAGGTAAGCAGGAATAGAGTGGGACAGAGGAATACATACAGTGCCAAGGGAGTTAAGGTAAGCATGAATAGAGTGGGACAGAGGAATACATACAGCTACTGTCTCTTTTAACCCTTTAAATGCCAACTATGAGAATTTCATTTAGCTGCCTCTCCGGCTGTTAAATGCTTAAATGCCAGCTACATGAAGTTCACATAGCTGACATTTCTCCTGTTTTTAAATTAAAAAAGTTATACAAGCTCACCCCCACAAGAGATCTATCGGCACTGTTTTCTCTTTACCTGGAAGGCCTCTGATCCCCCCCCCGGCCTCTTCAGCTTGCAGGAGAGGGCCTGAAACACAAACCCCTGCTTCTGACAGCTATGTCAGTCACCACAAGGAGAGGCATGAGTGGGATGAAATCATACCGCTCTTCTGGCAGATGACTGTGGTGATCGATGGAGGACAGGTGCAGAAACCTGCTCCTATCTTTGCACCCAGCTTCCACTAATCAAAGTAGGCTGACAGGGTCAGTAGTGATCCACCCAGGAGAAAGGACCAGTGCGGAACAAAGGTTCGAAGGTAAGTTAAGAAGAAAAAATGATGCTTAATAAGTGACCTTTCACTCTGCTGTATGTTGTCTTTTTTACATTTAACCCTTTGTGAACTGGTAAGGGGTCCATGAGACCCTTATAGCAGTTCACAATGCTTGAGGGGCTGGCCATTCACCTGCGGCAAGCCATTAACCGCAGCCCCATCACCAATCTCCCCAAGGCCTGAGGGAGTAGAAGAGCCTATGGGGGTACGTGAGCTTGTAGCCTTCAGGGCTGGGGCCACCAAGGACAGCCCTTGAGCCCTGACCAGCCCAGGCTCCATAACTGGTACCTGGGCTGGTCTTGCTGGATAGAGGAGACCCCCACACCATTTTAGGGGTTTAACCGTTTCGCTGCCAGCCTACCTGGAGTTTTTGTCACCCTTGGTGCCAGACCATTTTGCACTATTTTGCGCTCCTCATGTTCAAATGTGATTTTTGAAGGGATTTCCAGGGATTTCCCAGGAAAATGATATATTGTTTTTTTCAGCAGAGTCTGGGCTTTAACATGAAATGTCTTGTTTTTTAGGTGTATTCTCAATACTTTTGGGTGAAATATGTGCAAAAAAATTTTAAAAAATCTATTTTTTGCAATTTGTAGTGTTTTTTGTAATAAAAAATGTAAGTTTGTCAATACAATCTTATTGCATGTGAAACCCCAATTAATCCTGGTCACAGCGTTACCACATATGTATAGGTAGACACCCTTTCCTGCCCAGGAGACTGCCCCAAACTGAAACAGCGCTTTAGGAGATTTTCAGATAAAATACAACTATGCACCGCACTAAGCGCACCTTGCGGTCTTTCCAGAAAAAGAACCCTTTAAATTTGAAATACCCCCAAAAAACTATATATTCTCAGGAAATATACACCTCAGGCTTTCTAGGCGTACCAGGTTTGTTGACATGGGCGCAATTTTCTGGAAGTAATCCCTCAATCAATTCTTTGGTTGCACAGAGTTTCCCTAAAAAAGAATAAAAAAGAAGAATCAAAGCCACATTTTCCTAAAAAAAAACTATATGCAAACAAAACAAAGTAAAATCTGAAAAAGCAACGACCCCCGAACAGAACAATACCCAACATGCATAGGTTCTGTCAAGGGAAGAGTTGCCAAACACCCCAAAGTAAAGCATGCGCTTAACGGTAATTTTACTTAAAAATTTCAGCTCTGCAGACAAAGTGCGCACCTTGCGATTTTTCAACCAAAACAACCCTTTAAATTTAGAATATCCCCACAAACCATATATTCCCTGAAAGTACACATGTTAAGCTTTCTAAGAGTACTGAGCTTGTTGTAGTGGGCTCATCTTTCTGGAAGTAATCCATGGAAGAATTCTTAGGTTGCACAGGGTTTCCCTAAAAACAATTATAAAAAAGCAGAATAAAAACCATGTTTTCCTAAAATATCAATATGCAAACAAGAAAAATCAAGCTAAATCTGAAAGCGCAAGGTCCCCCGAGCAGAACAATACCCAACATGCATAGGTACTATTAACCCTTTTAATTGTCAGCCTACTTGAAGTTTTGTCACCCTCTGTTGACAGGTCATTTTTCCCCATTTTGCGGCATGATTAACCGTGATTTTTGCTGGAATTTTCAGAAAAATTATATACATTACATATACAATTTTTGCAGCAGAGTTTAGGCTTTAACATGAAATGTCTTGTTTGTAATTTTTCTACTGTTTTTTGAATATTTCTGCTTAAAAAAAAAAAAAAAAAAAAAAAAATTTTTTTTAAACAATTGTTTCCTTTATTTTAAATAAAACCTTTTTTTTTAATGAAAACGATATTGCATGTGATAGCCCCATTTCTCCCGATTACAACGGTACCACATATGTATCGGTAGCCCCCCCCATTCTTGCCCTGGAGACCCCCCAAACTGAAAAGAGCACTTTATTACATTTACAAATAAAATACAACTACTATCCACACTATAAACATAAGGGGTTAATTAAAAAAAAAAATTACATAGGGTCCCCCCTTCCGGGGGGGGGGGGGGCATTTTTGGGGGTAATTTTAAGGGTTTAGGGTTAGGCTAACCCTAACCCTCAAAAATCCCCCCAAAAATGACATAGGGTCCCCCCTTTTTGGGGGGAATTTTAAGGGTTAGGGTTAGGCTAACCCTTAAAAATAAAAAAATATACAAATATCCAAAAATGGGGACCCCCATGTCCTTTTTTAGCCTAACCCTAACCCTCACCCTTAAAAAATGTTTTTTTCATTTTTTTTTTTAATTTTAAGGGTTAGGGTTAGGCTAACCCTAACCCGTAAAAATAAAAAAATATACAAAATAAAAATTTCCCCCAAAAAATGGGGACCCCACCCCGCCCCCCCCCCCCCCCTATGTCATTTATTTATTTATTTTTTAAGGGTTAGGGTTAGGGTTAGCCTAACCCTAACCCTCACCGTTAAAAAAAAAAAAAAAATTTTTTTAATTTTAAGGGTTAGGGTTAGGCTAACCCTAACCCGTAAAAATAAAAAAATATACAAAAATAAAAATTCCCCCCCCCCATGTCATTTTTTTTTTTTTTTTTAAGGGTTAGGGTTAGGGTTACTTTTTTTTTTAATTTTAAGGGTTAGGGTTAGGCTAACCCTAACCCTTAAAAATAAAAAAAATGATGTAGAGGGGAACCCATTTTTTTTTTAATTTTAAGGGTTAGGGTTAAGCTAACCCTAACCCTTAAAAATTAAATAAAAACGACGTAAGGTCCCCCTCCCAGGGGGGGGGAACCCATTTTTTTTTTAATTTTAAGGGTTAGGGTTACCCTAACCCTAACCCTTAAAATTAAAAAAAAAAATGACGTAGGGTCCCCCTTACCCGTCATAACCAGCCCGGGACCAGCTATGGGGGCTTGTAGGCACAGAGTGGGGGGGCCAGCTTGTGGCTGGCATTTAAAGGGTTAAGTGCCAAGCACGTAACACCTACGTGCTCGCATGTCCGTGCCTTAAGTGCCAAGCACGTAGGTGTTACGTGCTTGACTTTCCCCCCCTGCTAGTTAAAAAATAAAAATACTCACCTGACCCCTTGTCGGATCTGGCCGGGTCTCCTCTTTAATTTGGTGCCATCCGATCCCCCGTGGGGGCTCGGATGGCTCCAGGAGAGCCCCCGGAATAGGGCCCCCCTGGCTTCGGCAGCAGCAGCTGCTAACTGTAAAGAAAAAAAAATAAATAAAAATGACATTTACTTACCTGCGGTCGCGCTGCCTCCCGACAGGTCTCCTCTTCACTCGGGCCCCCCCCCCCCCAGGCTCTTCCATGGCGAGGAGAGGGCAGAAATCGCCCTCTCCCCCCACTTCCTGGATCGTGACTGCTAGCCCCTCCCCCTGGGGGCTGGGCCGGGTGACATCATTGTGATGTCACCAGCAGCTGGCTTCTTAAATCCAGCACCCGAGACTAAGAATCAGTCTGCTCGGGTGGTTAGAGGAGAGAGGTGGGGAGGGGGAGAGGGCTGTGATCGCCCCCCCTCCCCAGGCTCTCTCCCCCAAACACCCGAGCAGACTGACAGCTGTCATCAGAGATCGCCGGGGGACACAGGATCGAAGGTGAGTAAAGTAAAAAAAAATAAATAAATGACATTTTTTTCTTATGTGTCAGTGTGTTTATTTTTACATTTAACCCCTTGTGAACTGGTAAGGGGTCCATGAGGTAGCCGCAGGTGACTTGCCATTTACCCCAGGCACCCCTATTACCTGCCTCCCCAAAGCCCAGGGGGGGGGCAGAATAGCCCGGGCCCACATAGGCTATTTGGGCTTGTAGGCTGCAGGGTGGGGGGGCCACAAAAGCTGCCCCCCCCACTCTGTTCCTACAATCCCCCATAGCTGGTCCCGGGCTGGTAATGCTGGGTAAGTGGGACCCCATTTCATTTTTTGGGGGGATTTTTAAGGGTTTTAACCCTTAAAATCCCCCCCAAAAAATGGGGTCCCCCCCTCCCCGGGAGGGGGGACCCTATGTCATTTTTTTTTAAATTAAGCCCTTATGTTCTATCGCTCAGCTAAAAAAGGCTTCCAGCTGCAGCAGGAGAGCAGAAGCCAGAGTGATCAGCGTGGGGACACAGGGATGGATGGGAGGTAAGTATTAAAAAGTATTAAAAAAATAAATAAATAAAATATTTTTTCTGCTTGTTTCTGTGTTTTTTTTTTACACTTAACCCCCTGTGAACTGGTGAGGGATCCATGAGATCCCTATACAAGGGATCAAGGCTGGGGGGCTGGCAAGTCACCTGCGGCTAGCGGGTGACTTGCCGTTAACCCCCGGCACCCAAATTACCTGCCTCCCCAAAGCCCAGGGGGGGGGGGGCAGAAGAGCCCGGGCCATGGCTATGTGGGCTTGTAGCCTGCAGGGTGGGGGGGCCACCAAAGCTGGCCCCCTTGCACCCTGTTCTACAAGCCTCCATAGCTGGTCCAGGGCTGGTTATGATGGGTCGACCCCATATCTTTTTTCTTTGTTTTTTATCCCTTAAAACTCCCCAAAAAATGGGTCCCCCCCCCTTATGTAGCCCCTTATGTTTATAGTGTGGATAGTAGTAGTATTTTAGTTGTAAATGTTATAAAATGCTAGATTCAGTTTAGGGGGACTCCTGGGCAAGAATGGGGGGCTACCGATACATATGTGGTACCGTTGTAATCGGGAGAAATTGGACTTTCACGTGCAATATGGTTTTCTCTAATAAAGTAAATGTTTTATTTAAAATAAAGGAGACAATTGTCTAAAAAATATTTATTTATTTATTTTTTTGTTTTTTTACACAAAAATATTAAAAAAACTGTAGAAAAATTGCAACCAAGACATTTCATTTTAAAGCCTAAACTCTGCTGCAAAATATATATCTATAATTTTCCTGGAAATGACCTGTCAACAGAGGGTGACAAAACTTCAAGTAGGCTGGCAATTAAAAGAGTTAATAGTATCTATGCATGTTGGGTATTGTTCTGGAGGACCTTGCTCTTTCAGATGTAGCTTGTTTTTTCTTTTTTGCCTATTTATATTTTAGGAAAACATGTTATTTATTCAGTTTTTTAATTAATTTTTTTAGGGAAACCCTGTGCAACCTAAGTATTCTTCGAGGGATTACTTCCATAAAGGTGAGCCTACTACAACAAGCTGGGTACTCTTAGAAAGCTTAACATGTGTACTTTCAGGGAATGTATGGTTTATCGGGGATATTCCAAATGTAAAGGGTTGTTTTGGTTGAAAAATTGCAAGGTGCGCACTTTGTCTGCAGAGCTAAAATTTTCAAGTAAAATTACTGTTACGCGCACTCTTTACTTTGTGGTGTTTGCCCACTTTCCCCTTGACAGTACCTATGCATGTTGGGTATCGTTCTGTTCGGGGCATGTTGCTTTTTGAGATTTTACTTGTTATTTCTTGTTTGCATATAGTTTTTTTTAGGCAAATGTGGCTTGATTCTTCCGTTTTATTCTTTTTTAGGGAAACTTTGTGCAACCAAAGAATACATTGAGGGATTACTTCCAGAAAACTTTGAACATATTTCACCAAAAAGTATTGAGAATACACTAAAAAAAGGCCAAACAAGACATTTCATGACTCATTCCAGACTCTGTTGAAAAAAACAATATATAATTTTTCTGGGAAATCCCTGTAAATCCTTTCAAAAATCACAGTTGAACATGTGTAGCGCAAAATAGTGAAACATGGTCTGGCAACAGAGGGTGACAAAAGCTGCAGGTGGGCTGGCAGCGAAAGGGTTAATAAACATCTTCGTAAGTTGGGCAAGTTGTGCAGCAACATAATAACTATATACATTTGGGACACCAAAGCCCTCTTTATGTTTTGCTATATATGAAATTCTCTGATTTATTCGTCTACGCTTCCTGCCCAAATATATCTCAAGACTTCGGGATAGGAATAGAAAGTGTTCTGAACAAATATAACAGTCTAGGTAACAAAGCCCTTTTAATTGTGCAATTGTAATTGTTTTTATGTTATAAATGAAACTGAGGGGATAGTTGGGTCCCATGATAATTAATACTAAGTTTTCAAAATGAAGGATTAAAGGATTGTTTCAAACTAAGCACCACTTGGTCTGAGAGTGTCAAATTCAATGCCCCAGACTTTGGACTTCATTTATGATATGCATCTGTTAGCGACCATTTTATGGCTATAGCGCCGGCATTTCCATCTAATCTGGTGCTGTGCTGTGCTAGGTACTACATTGATGTTAGCAGACATTGCGCGGAATGCAAATTAACTAACTTTGATTGTTACACTGAGGTATTAGCCAGCCTTTGTCAGCGCCTGTTGGACCCGCAGGCTGATTAACACAGAGTGAGTGTTACTTTGTACTGCCATATTTCCTGCACTCTCCAGTTAATTTATGATTTTTTTCCTCCTTGAAATTTTGGCTGCTGTATTTTTCTGCCACTGGTCAGCGTTTCTTCATTACAATTACGAGAAATTATTGCTGGGGACAAAGGGGACAACCCTTACAGTGTGCGTACGCTGTGTTTTCATTGTACACATTGTTAAGCAAAAGAAGTCATTTATATCAATTGTAATTAAAAAAACATTTTGAACAATCTAGATCCTGCGTTTTAATTATTGAATACCGAATGCAAGTTCTGAACAAATAAATGTGTATAATATATTTAAAAGCATTAAGCATGTCATTCCAGTTCTGCCCATTGTGCCCTAGCTCTGTTTCAAACAGGTGTTAGGTGTTAGCATTTCTTCAGTTGTAAATCTGATGCTGAGTGCCACACTGCGTGGCTCTGATGCTTCTTAAACAAGGATCTTAGTATCATTTAACTTTAACCCCTAAATTTTGCTAAATGTTTTGAGCATCTGAAATAAATTAGGAAGGGGAGTGCGGGGTGAGAAAACAGACAATAGCATCATCAGCAAATAATGCACATTTATGTTCCTTCCCCCCCACACTCCACCCCCCCCCCCCAACATTCCTGCCTAATCTAATTGTTCCCGACAATGGTTTCATTGACAACACAAATAATAATGGCGACAAATGACAACCCTGTTGAGTACCCTTGTTTATATGAATAGATAGACTGGAATCCTTTTTAAGAAGCTTTATTATTACAATTTCCTGGATCTTTTCCTGGCTTTGAGAGGGCACTAATGTGTGCTTTATTTAACTTAACTGCTAATCTCACTTCATCAGTCCTCGAGCTATTAAACTATAAAGCTAGACGAGGTGATATAATTTGCATTAATGTTTTATAATAAATGTTAGTAAAACCGTCAGGTCCAGGAGCTTTAGAGACATTTAATTGGGATTTCCTCTTCCTCTATAGCTTCTAAAATATCCTTATGAGCATCTGATAATTGAGGAAATGTGATATCTTGAAAAATATAATCTGCTTTAGATTTATCAAAAGTAGTAGAAGCAGCATATAAATTGTTTTAACATTTGAAAAATTCACCTAGGATCCTTCCTGGATTACTAGTATAATTCCCTGAAGATAATATCAATTTAAGAAAGAATGAAATTTGCTTCCTAGTGGTCAGCCTCCCTGCCAAAGTGACCCTATTTTATCTCCTTGGTGATAAAACTTTATTCCTTGTTTATTCCTCTATTTTTTCAGCCTGGTTTTATGTGAATGATCTTTGCGTGGATTTGATTTAGAATATTTACATAGTTTATTTCATAATGCTTCCTTTTGTTTAAGTGCTTCAGAATTGTTCCTTTTCTTTCTGCTTGCCAATTTGATCAGAACCCCTCTGATATATACGTTAGTTGAATGAAGTTGAATGAAGGAGAGGTATCAGAAGCCTTATTTTGATAAAAAAAGAGCTAATTTTTTTTCCAGCTTAGTAACTTTTTCAGTATCACTTAATAAGGATTAATTTGGTCTCCATATCGAAGGGCATGGCTTACGTCCTATAATATCATTAAAGTCCACAACCACTGGGGAATGACCAGGCCAAGAGACTTCCTTTATAGAATGACACAATACATTATATAAATATGGTTAATCCTTGAAAAATTATGTTGAGCCTGAGAGAAAAAGGTGTCGTTTTTAGTTAGGGTTCATCTCTCGGCAAGTATAAGATCCTGAGAGTGTATGAGCTTAGCATATTTGATATTGGCTTTATATATGGGATGCTGTGCAGACAAATTTTTATATGGTTTTCTCTTACTACATCATCTTCTGCCCTACTTATAACATCCTAAAAAAAGTTGTTTAAAAAATTAGATCTTACCTCTGGAGTGTAATAAGAGACAGAAGAGACTAGTGAGCAGTGGTATAACTAAATGTGATGGGCCCTGGTGCGAACATTCAATGGGGCCCTTACACTGCTCATACTGTAAAAATTTTACTGTATTTTAACTCAACCAGATGCATTTAGACAATATATGACTGAAACAGAGGAAACAAATGCTGCTTCCTTTGACTAAATGATAGCAAGTGAGCACAAATATGATAAATAAGGAGAAGAAGCAACACTAATTGACCCCCTGACCTTCTGGGCCCCGGTGCGGTCACAGCCCCCTCAAGTTACGCCGCTGCTAGTGAGTCTCCAATCTTTTCCTTAACCAACAAGCATATACCATTGAAATCTCTAATTGTGTCCATGTGTATAAATGGAATTCAGTTGGCTATATAAATAGCTATCCCTCTCTCTTCTTTACACTGCTGTTAGCTATGTAAAAAGTTCTAAACTTATGATATAAACATTTTAGTGAAGAAGAATCCGTAAAATGGGTCTCCTGTAGCATGACTTTGTCAGCCCAAGAGAACCATAATAATGGAATGTTTTGTCTCTTTAAATGGGTGAATTAAAACCCTGAATGTTATAAGAAATAAGATAATAATAATAATATAAACAGAAAGAAAATGAAAAAAAAATTCAGACACAAAAGCAAAAAACTATCAAGAAACATTTTGACAGCAAAAAATTGTTATCAGAACAAAAAAAATAGCCAATACAGGTATTATGAACACCTAAGTGTTCATAATAAGAGTCATAATAAGAGTCAAGTCACAAGATTTCCCCCCCCCAAAAAAGGGGGTCAACCTGTGAATTAAGCCTTCCCTGGGACACTGTCCACCCCACAGGCAAATCTGAAAAAAAATTAACCCTTAAAACAAAGTTTAATTTAATTTCCTTACTATAATTTCTATAGCAGTTAACCATAAATTATAAGACTCTGTTCACACCTCTCCACTGCATTAAGAGCAAGCGTTTTGTAAATATATCATAGGGGCACAGTATAGAAACAAATGCCGCACTTTTTCATGTAAGAAACACTTTTGCATTGCGCTTTAATCATGTCCCTTTAAAGAAAAATATTTATTGCATAATAAGTAAATGGTAAAATCTTTGACAATGCAAACACAACTGCGTTATACATGTTTCACCCGCACCGCCACAGACCCCCACCAACCTGCACTGTTATAACGCTGCACTGAAAAAGATTTTGTAATGTGTTGTGCAACATACACCGCATATTTTTTTGACTGTTCATAGAGCAAGATCAGCAAAAATTTGGATCATATTATCTCCTAACATTATATTATGGCTCTTACAGCCACCATAAATTGTTCCTTAATTTGATAGTAATGTGGTATCTCTGTTATATCTCTCTGTGCTCCATCTTGTCTAGGTGCTGTGAGTGCCCTATGCATTCTATCAAGGAGTAACTGACCTTCATCAGCATGAGGTAAAATAGCACATTTCACAGCCCCGTATCCTGAAATGATATCTTCTAGACATATTTTCTTGGTCTTCCATTTTAGATTGAGATTGGTCTATCTGATGCTGCATTGATCCCATAATCTGCTCATGTTGATTTATTCTAGTTACAGTTTCCGCCACCTTTATTTCTGTAGCATCATATATATTCTCAAAATCTTTTGTAAAATTAGCAGCCACTTTATCATGAGCCATTTTATGCTTTTTGTCCAGCAATAGTGATATATATGATATAAGGGCTTTATCTTGCTTTCTTATTCTCTGCTCTAATGGAGTGTGAAGAATCAGCTCCTGTAACTGACTGAGTGAAAGACCAGCTGAATCTCTGTCACTAGACGAAGCTCTGGAAACTGCTGACAATGAAGCTTCTGAATCAGAAGATTTCTTCCCTGGTAAAATATTCCTCAGTTTGTGATTCTCAGCTGTGGGCTGTTGTCCTTGCTGAGTAACTGTGCTGCGTCTTTCTCTCACAAGCCGTGCCATGCCTCCATTACAGCCATCACTGTGGAACCTGTCCCCACACGATGTCCGTCTGTTTGCCAGAGGATTTTTGACATGAGCACTTAGTTTACCTCAGAAAAGTAAACTAAATGTTCTGCTGTGTAAGACACTATTAATTTGTCTTGGGTCTCAGTATAATGCTTTTATGCCCCCGGGTGAATCTTGTGACCACCAAGTTCTGGCTCACGTATGCACCCCCTATGCTCTTTTTAAAAGGTGTCCTTTTTGTGAACTGGTGCCAAGAACATAATCACATATTCTCGATGAAGTTGCACCAGTGCCTTGTAAATATCACATCCCTACCTCAAAAATCCAGCAGCATAGTAAATGCAGAAACATATCCATTAAAGCATGTATTACAGAATTAGCACTTTTGCTTTTTTTTTTTTTTAATATTCTTTATTTAATTGTTTAAGCAATTTTATAAGTACAATACAACCAACAAAAAGTACAAGGAAGAATCCAAAAGCACAGTATAGAAAGCAAAGGGAGGGGGATGGAGGAAGTAAGGCCACATGTCAGCTTCATACAAAAGTGTCACATAGTAGTTGTTTTTATAATCAGCAGGTGTCTCTACATGTCTATTATTTCAAAACATTATTCTAGCCCTTGGCTTGCTGGTGACCTCTCGTAGCGTATCAATTCCAGTCAAGGACCACTGTCCTCCAGTACACAGGGGCACAGGGTGCTCCGGCCCCACTCCCAGACACAAGACAGTACGGGACTACACATAAAGGGGAGAGGGGGGACTAGGGAAGCATGGGGGGGGAAAAGGGGGGAAGGGAAGGACGTGGCCCCAGGGGAAGGAGGCTCACATATTGCAAAACAGTACAGTAACCCCTAGCAACGGGCTATTACTCCGGGGCGTATTTGAAAACTTCTCTTCTCTCTAGGGACCCAGCTCCAGTCGAGTCTAACCCACCGAGGCAACCCAGGCCCATGCCCGATCAGCCGTACAATGCCCTGAACTCCTCCGATTCCTGGAACATTAACCAGGACATCCAGGTGTTCCTAAACTGTTCCTCCCTGTCATGGAGCGACAGCGTGAGATCCTCCATTTCACATATGTTGAGTACCTCCGCCAGCCAATCCCTCACCGACGGTGCGGTATTTTGTTTCCATCGCCTGGGGATCACCTGCTTAGCAGCGTTTAGCAGGTGGACTCGCAGCGATTTCCTGTATTTCCCAACTGGACATCTTGTTGAGTGCAGCAGGACCTGGGCAGGGTCATCCTGCATATCTACCCCCGTGATTTGTGTGATAATGGGCAAGACTCTACCCCAGAATTCTCTGATCTTAGGACACGTCCAGAAGATGTGGAACAGCGTACCACTCTCGGCTCCACACCTCCAGCACTTTGGGTCTACCGTTGAGAACATCCTATTGAGCCTGTCCGGGGTGTAGTACCAGCGAGTGAGGATTTTATAATTAGTCTCCTGAACCCTGGAGGCGACAGAAGACTTGTGCGCCAGCAGGGAAATTTTCTCTTTCTCCCTCCTCCCTAGGGGTCTGCCCAGGTCCCTCTCCCACTCACGCCAAAAGTTCGGGGGAGCCATCTCCGCATTAATCAGTAAGGAGTATAGACTCGAGATCAAGTGCGGGGAAGGCTGGGTATCCAGGCAAATCTTCTCAAACTCCGTGGGGCACCTACTCAGACCCCTTTTAAACCCCAGTTGGGAGAGGAAGGACTGGAATCGCAGGAGGGTCCAGGGGTCCAATCTATCATTCTCCCATCTTGCTCTAAGGTCATTCAAATTGATCCACCCCTCTCTATCAATTAGATCTCCGCTTCGGAGCTGTGGCAGGCCTCTCCACTCCCGCAGGCCCGGCCCAAGTGGGTCCGCGGGCAACAGAGGATTCCCGATTATCGGCAGAACCGGAGTTGGCCATGGGGAAAATTCCGGTCGCTCCCTGTATTCCTTGAAAATCCCCAGTGACGCCCCTATGGTCGGATGAGCTCTAGTCTCCGGGGTGGAGGGCGACCTATTCCACACCAGTAACTCCAGGCGGGTGGGGATCATCATTGTTTCTAGTTGGACCCACCGTTTTGTCTCTCGGCAATTCTGCCACTCACAGACTCTTTGCAGGTGCGTGGCAACCCAATACAATTTTATGTCAGGAAGAGCCATACCGCCAGCTCGCTTAGGTCTGTACAGCAAGTGGGATCTCAGTCTCGCCCTTCTCCTGCCCCAAACAAATCCCAACAGGGCTCTATTAAGTTCCCGAAAGAAGCGTTGCGGGATGCGGATCGGGAGGGCCTGAAACAGGAACAGCAGCTTTGGGAGAACAGTCATTTTAATGATGTTTACTCTGCCTATCCAGGAGAACGCAGGGCGGTCCCAGGCCTCCAGGTCCGTCTCGATTTTCCGCGCCAAAGGCCAGAAGTTTAAGGACAGGATTCTAGACAGCTGGCTGGGCAGGTGTGTGCCAAGATATGGAATAGAGGATCTGGCCCACCTAAACGAGAAAGACTGTTGGATGGTTCTAGCCGTTTCGCCAGAGAGCGAGATGTTCAGGGCCTCTGATTTGTCGAAATTTATCTTGAGATATGATAACCTCCCATAGATCTCAAACTCCCTCATCAGGACTGGAACAGACACTACCGGGTTCGCAATGAAGAAGAGCATGTCGTCTGCGTACGCAGCGACTTTATGTGAGCCATCCGCTAAGTCCACCCCTCGGATGTCGCTGTTACCCCTCACCCTACAGAGGAACGGTTCGAGCGACAAAGCAAAGAGTAAGGGGGACAGCGGGCACCCCTGTCTGGTTCCATTCCGGATGAGGACTGGCTCCGACTGAACACCATTCACTCTGACCCTTGCCAATGGAGTGGTATACAGCGCCTCTATAAGTAGCCTCATCCCATCTCCCAGGCCTATGTGTCTGAGGGTCTCTCTGAGGAAAGGCCAGCTCACCCTATCGAAGGCCTTCTCCGTGTCCGTAGACAGGAGCATGGCTGGGGTGCAGGATGTCTTAGCCCCGTGTATCACACTAATAGCCCGTACCACGTTATCTCTGGCTTCCCTACCCAGCACAAAGCCCATTTGGTCGAGGTGCACTATCCGCGCCACCACTGGAGCCAGTCTCATGGCCAGGATTTTTGCATACAATTTGAGGTCTGTGTTGAGCAGGGAAATGGGGCGATAGCTCCCACATGACAACGGGTCCTTACCCGGTTTAGGTATCACCGAGATTTGAGCCTCTAGGTCCCTCCCAGAGAAGCGCCCGGGGGTCTCCCCATCCAAGATCGTGTTCCATGCCCTCACCATGCGGGGGCCCAGTAGCGCAAAAAAGGCTTTGTAGTATTTGGTGGTGTACCCATCCGGACCCGGGGCCTTTCCCGCTGGCGTGCGTTTGAGCGCCTCGGCCAACTCCTCCATGTTGATTGGGCCCTCCAGGGACTCGGCTACTTCCCGCGGCAGCACCGGCATACCTGACTCCCCTATATATGCCCTGACCCTCTCTGGGAGTGTCCGCTCATCCCTCCCATTGGCCAGGTCGTACAGCTTGGAATAATACGTCCGGAAGGTCTCCGCTATCTTTCCGGAGGCATATTGTTTTTGCTGTGAGCTATCTATGATCTCAGAGACAAAGTTCTGTGTGTGCTGTTGTTTTAGGGCTCTCGCCAGAAGTGTGCCACTTTTGTTTCCATGCTCATAGTATCTACGCCTACATTTCTTAATCATGTACTTTGCTCTCTGCCTAAGTAATGCATTGAGGGCCTCCCGCGTCTGTGTCAATTCTCCCAGTACATTTGCTGCCTCGGATTGTTTATGGGTCAGTTCTAGGCGCCGGACCTTTTCCGTGAGCTGTTCTAGTTGCTTCGTTCTCTCCCTCTTCAACCTTGAGGCATGGCTGATCAGGACCCCTCTAATAACACTTTTGTGAGCCTCCCACAGAAGCATGGGCGATACCTCTCCATTATCATTACTGCTAAAGTAAGCCTCTATCTCCTCCCGCACTGCCAGAGCCACCGCCTCATCCTGCAACAAAGACTCGTTCAGTCGCCAGGTCAGAGGGGGCGGAGGCCTATCGATCAAGTTCAGTTCGAGGGAGACCGGTGCATGATCCGAAAAGGAGGTTGGGAGAATCCCACTATCCATTGCCAAGTCCAGCAAACTGTGCGAGACCCAAAAGTAATCCAACCTGGAATATGTCCCGTGCACCCTCGAGTAGAAGGAGTAGTCCCGCCCCGCCGGGTTCAGCACCCTCCACGCATCAACCAGCTGTAGTTCATGGAGTCTTTTCCTCAAGGTTCTCAGCGCCAGGTGGGAAACCGCCGACCTACCCGCTGAGGAGTCCAATAGTGGCTCCATTACCAGGTTAAAGTCGCCAGCGAGGACTATTTCGCCTTCTGCGAACTCCATAATTCTAGTCAGTGAGCGTGTAAGGAACTGGACTTGTCCCTGGTTGGGGGCATATAAGGATACCAAGGTGTAAGTTTTATGGCCTAGGAGACATTTTACCATAAGAAGTCGTCCCGAATCATCTCCCCATGAGTCCCGGAGGGTGAATGGCACCCCTCCTGCAATCATGATTGCCACGCCCTTCCGCTTGGCATCCGCCGCACTACTGGTAAATACGCGCGGGAACAGCCGGCTACTTAGACGGGGGGCTTGCGACCTCTTAAAGTGCGTCTCTTGTAAAAAGACTATTTTCGCTCTGAGCCTACGCAACTCCTGTCCCAGGATCGCCCTCTTCTCAGGGGAGTTGAGGCCCTTCACATTCAAGGATATTAACTTCGTTCCGGACATTCCTCAGTAATTTCAGAGATATCACCAGACAACCAGATCCCCACGGGAGTTCAGCTCCACGCCTGATGCTGTTTCACAAGTGGTCTGGTTCACGGGGTGGGGGGGGGGGGTGGGAGGGCAGGGTGGGAGGGCAAAAGGTGGGGTAGGAGGGGAGACAGGAACGAGAGGGAGTACAAAGGGGACGGTCACTAATAAGTAGATTGAAACTAACTAACACTTAACAACAGACTACTAGTGTAGTCAACCGGATAGTGGCCTACAAGGGACCTCCGGAGCTGGTGCAACTTTGTCCACCACTCTTCACCTCGTCCACTAAGTGGAATAAGCAAGCGCGTATTTCAATCAGGCGCTGCTTTACCCCGTTCGTGAATGACCACCGTCAGTCACGGAGGGGGGCACCAAAAATCGTGGGGGGGGTGGAGGATCAGAACACGGAGCAGCAGCTAGGGAGCCACACCTTTTTAAAGAACAGTTAGCATTGTAACCCAAGGCGTTGTTAACTTTTAGGGGGAGACAGCAGAACATGACATAGCAAAGCGCAACCCGTAACAATAAAGATAGGAAACCGCAGAAACCCCGAGGGGGCCGGCGACCAGGGCGCGGCCCAGAGTCACCCTCCCCCTCAGAGCCCGCCCAGCAGAAACACTCGTCAACAGTGAGACCCGATAAATCGGGGGGGGGGCCCATCCGTCCAGCCATCACCCTCCCACCCCTAATCGCGGGGAAGGGACATCGAAGGGGAGTCCCACGGCCGGGGGCGCAATACGCCTCCCGCGTGGACCCCGGTAAGGTGACTAAGCAGAACAGAAAAGGGTCCCCCCGGGGCTGCAGATCTCAATCTTAACCAAAGACCAGTACAAGAGGATGCAATAGGACACAGCCTAGAGGCGCCCGCCCTCCGGCCCCGCCAAGGCGGCCCGGAGAGCCAGCGTCCATCATGGCCACCACATAGCCCGACACCACTAGGTACCAGGGAGCGCCAACCCAACCCCCCCCCCACGCCACCCCTCCCCCAAGCGGAGCACATCAGAAATCTCAACGTAAGGGTGGGCCGTGGGGAGAGGCGGGACAGCGCCCCCCGCGTCCCACAGGGTCATCAGCGGCGTCTTCTACGTTCTCTCACAACTCCTCGCAGGACTCCTCCAGGACGCTGTGGGAGCCGTCTGTCGAACACCCCCAGGTCCGGGGCCGTCCAGTCCGGGATGTCCACCGCAGGGGCCTCCAGAAAGCGGAACAAGTCCGGTAGCTGGATCGGGGGCCGGAGGACAAAGATCTCCCCATTCCTGCGTACTAAAAGCTGGAAGGGGTGACCCCAGCGGTAGGAGGCGCCCTGCCTCTGGATGGTGTCAAGGAGCGGTCTCAGCAGCCTCCGCATAAGTAATGTTCTCCGGGAAAGGTCCTGAAGAATGATGATCTGTGCTCCTTTGTACTGAATCGGGCCCTTCTCCCACGCCTTTCGCAGCAAGTCCTCCTTGATCTTGAAGAAATGGACATATTATGTCCCTCGGTCTTCCAGAGTTCGGAGGGCGGGGACCAAGGGCCCTGTGCACGCGGTCCAATTCAATGTGATTCGATTCCGGCAAGTCCAGGAGCCCGTTGAAGACAGAGATAACCGCAGCCTGGATGTCCCGCGGCTCGACTGACTCTGGGACGCCCCGAAGGCGGAGATTATTCCTCCGGCTGCGATTCTCCACATCATCCTGCGCCAGGAAAAGCTCAGACAGGAGGCGGTTACTTCCCTCCCGTTGATGTTCCAGCTCCACAACTCGCGTCTCCAGTGATCTGTGAGAGGCCTCCGCGGCGTCCACTCTCTGAGCAACTTCCGTTACTGTGGTCTGAAGGGTCGCCAGCTCCCTCTTTATGGTACCCTCCATTCTCGAGACGTATCCATCGAAGTCAACGTGGGATGGTAAGCCCCTCAGGGCCTCACTGATGTTGATTCTCACCGCCTCAGCTATGGTGCGGGACAGAAGATCAAGTGGAGCATAAGGAGCAGCATGTAAAGTAGCAGCAGCTTCCCCGGCGGCTCTCAAGGGATGTCCGATGCAGGTCGGTGATGGAGTGCCTCCCCGCTCGTCCACAGGGCCTCCGCTGAACTTCGGAGAGGCCGCCTCGCCGCCAGTCGGCAGAACCCCTTCAATTCCGGTGTACCCCGGGCCCCCCAGGGAGGGTCCAGGGGCGAAGACTTCCTGGCTGTCCCAGGTTGGCATAGGGCTCAGCGGGGGGGAGGGGGTGCCCATCCCGCTTCCTGGGGACAGGGAGCGCTGCACGGCCCCATTTGGGGACCAGAGCCGGGGGAGTCGGCGGGGGGAGTCAACCTCCCGTGATGGGGCACGCGGCGGGGAGTCCGGGCTTGGGATGCCCTCCTGGCGTAGCCACGCCCCTGGCGAGACAGCTGCTGCTGGGCTATGGGTTTGGGGCGGGGCCTGGCTGTCTGCCACCAGCAATTTAGTACAGCCTGTGTTCTCTGGATGGGTCCTTCCCTCCCTCGGGCGCTGTTCACTTGTGGTGGGCGCTCCCCCATCTGTATGGGCCACAGGGGGCTCCGCCAGGCTCAGCCCATAATGGAGGTCTGCCCGGGGCCCGACGGGTGATCCCCCCGTCTCACCGGGCGGCCGGTGCACCTCCGCTGCGACAGTGCGGAGGCGCCGGGCTGAGACACGTGGGGCCATTAGCTCCTCACCTCCATGTGTTCTCTGTTTAGCTCCTCTCAGCGGCGTGGGGCTCCGATGCCGGGAGACGCCTCGGTGGTCTGCAGCGCGTCCCCTCACATCACCGCCCGCCGGGGGCACAAGTGCCGGCATCTCGTCGGGCGCACCCGCCTCCTCCTCTCCTCCCCGCATCTGTGATGTCGGCAGCTTCGGGTCCGCCGCTACCTCTGCTCCAGCTGACCGCAGGGGTTCCGCTCCCGCCTCCGCCGCCGATTGCGGCCGCCAGGGTAAGTCCACAGGGGGATCAGTGCCTCTCCTCTCCTCCTCGCCCTCCGGGACCACGTGCGCCGCCATCTTGCGGGAGGTCTCCACCTCTCCCCTTCCTCCCCGTGTCACAAAATAAGCGGGGATGGGACGCTCCTGTCCCCTCCGGCGCTGTCTGCTCACTTTCCCCCTCCTGGGCATCAGGGAATGGGGGTCACGGTGGGGTGCCTGGGTGCTCAACAGATCAATCGGTGCGGAGCTCCCTCGCTTTGCTTCCTCACGGCGCCATAGCAA
Organism: Gastrophryne carolinensis; assembly: GCA_027917425.1. Classification (NCBI taxonomy): domain Eukaryota; kingdom Metazoa; phylum Chordata; class Amphibia; order Anura; family Microhylidae; genus Gastrophryne; species Gastrophryne carolinensis. The sequence continues at coordinate 196,258,090 of CM051236.1, forward strand.
GCCACGCCCCCCAGCACTTTTGCTTTTGATGATATCGCATTCCATTTTTATGTTGATTGCATCTCATTTCAGGGCATAGCCAATACAAATCCATGCAAATCTACACTTGTGTGAACTTCCATGGTGGGAGTAAACATAAATGTTTATTTTTTGCCATTGAAGCTTAAAACACTTTTTAGATTATTTATTTGGCTTTTGTTTGGGTGTTTAAAGTGAAGAAAATGTATAGCCAAGTTTCTTTTTTATTTTAAAATATTTAATCTCTTGAAACAAGGAGCAATTATTTAGAATGGGGTTATTAGTTGCAAAATATTTTTTAAAACAATTTATGTATAATATATTATATGATTCGGATCATTATTGTGGGTACTCAGGAGATAAACAGCTGGCTACCTGTATTTGTTTTTCTAAAAATTGCTCCTCTTCATCACTGTTGGTGAACCTGGTGGCCTCAAAACATTGTGGGTTCACAGTGAAGATCAATTAAGTAGGAGCAACTCCTTGAAATCAAATAGTGCTGATGGATGCTATTTGCAGTTGATAGCTTAAACTGACTCACTGTGACTACTGAGTTTAGTTAACTGATTGTATAGTTTCCTGATCACTCTTTCAGTTTCATATTGATTACATGGGTGTTTTGAAATTAGAGATAAAAAAGTATTTTATAAAAATAACATAAATCTACAACTAGCTTATACAGTCATTGAAAGCTTCCTCAGTTTAAAAATCTTTTTTTCTATGGAGATGATTAGGGTTTCGGGGTAAAACCTTCAGCTTGTTTTGTTTAATTGCTCAGTCCGAAGAATTGATTTTAGCTTCAGACCTTCAATCCAATATTGCCAGCTAGAGGCTAGGCCTGCTCAAAAGACTTGCTAAGGAAGATAGGGGTGGCAGAGGAGGTCAAGAGGACAGAGTAAGCCCACCACCTTAATCCCACATTTGGGGAAGCTGACCTGCAAATCTAGCAAAACATGGCCATAAAAGCATATAGCGTGCCTAAAGGTATGCGGGGGATAAGCAGCCATACTGACAGCCAGAGCACACAGGGAAAGTGATTAACTAGCATGTGGGGAAGCTGAAACTGTGACAGATACTTTATACAAAAAAGTTTAGAACCCCTGTCTATGTACATTATCCATTTATTTTCAGTCGTATTTGATAATTCAATGATTTCTTGCACATATAATATTGTTTTCTTGATAGTACTTTGTAGCAAACTACTACAAGGTTAGTAACAATGTTTTTGACTAATATCCCCCGCATGCCAAACACTACAGTCAATACCTTTTAGATGGTTTCTCCATCCTATCTATTCTCCTTTCCTTGCAATAGATCCAAGAATTTACATGAAATCCCAGATCGTCACGGGTTAAAGTGGCAGGACCAGAAATTGCTTTGCTTTACAGTTCAATTCTTGTGGCACTTGCTCCTTTTCATGCATGACATGCCTGCATGGGCCACAATCTGATGAGGCAGGAGGCCAGACAAACTGCCAAAAAATGGGTTTTATAATATATCAGGGTGAGCTAATAAAAGCTATATATTTCTCCAAGGCCAGACAGGCAGAGGACTGTGTGGAATTTGGCTAATTTGGTTTTGTAGCACTGGTGGGGTTTGGTCCAATTTAGGGTAAATTGTATACAGTACAACCTTCAAAGATGTTTTATTTTTTTGTAATTTGTGATAGATATGTTTCACAATACTGTCATATAGCTTGGTATGTTTTTGAAAACTAAAGAATAACATATTAATTTGTGTAGTTCAATACTGAACAGAGGTTGAGCCAAGCTTATGTTTATGATGATTTTTTACTTTACTGTTGGACATATTTCCTGCTGTGACATACAGCACATGTCATAGTTCATGATAATGCAGTCTTAACAGAAACCTGTTAGAATTATAACCATATTGGTTCACTTGAGATAAGACAGGCCAAAACTGAACAATAAACTAATTGTTTAAGCTGACTATACATCTGTATGGTTTTAAAGGAGAAACGTTGAAAAGATGTCTAATAATAAAATGGTTCTAGAAAGAGGAGGGGTTAATTATACATATATATCATAACAAATTTCCAGACACCCTTGTATTTTTTTTTACTGAAAGGAAGAGGAATCAAGATGAAATATTTTTAAATGTACTATTTTTCTGTTGCAGGGGATGGACCCTGGGCTTGTACTGCCTGTCTACTCACCCAGCCTGTGCTTTAATAACACCATATTGTTACTGCAATTCTTCTGATGGGTGTAAATGCCTTATCATGCAATGCATTTGGCAGATAATTGGTTGTGTCAGTGTGTAATTATATATACATATATATATATATATAGTGGTAAGGTGTATGGCAAAGTAATGAATGGTGTCTATTTTTCCCCTGCTATGCTCTATCAGGCACGATCCATGCCGGGTTTTCAGGACCCAGTTTACATTCCCCAATCCTCTACAGGTTTGTTCCCTGATTCCAGGCCTCTCACAGGTGATGAGGCTGATTGGAGGGGAAGCCTAAATAAAAGGAGACGCTGAGCCTGTCAGTTGGTTGTTGACCAGCCTGGGGGAAGGAGCCAAGGCTGTACTGCTCAGTGGTGAATGAGAGAACTGGATTTAAGCCGAAGGACTTGGCTTCTGTGACCCCAAACTTAGACTTGTGGGGATTAACGGCGTGGGCCTGTGTGCCCTAAAAGTGGACCTTGACCAACAAGGACTTTTTTCAGCTTGCTGTGTTTTCTTACTCTGGACTTTGGTAACAGCCAGTTAGGTAACCGCTTATCCTGCGTTTTGTGCTGAAAGCATCTCTGATGTGAGAGATGCTTTGGCTGTGGAATTCTTATTATTCAATAAAATACATTTGATTTGAAGGAGAACTGTCGTTTGAGTCACTACCGTTCACCCCAACCGCTTACAATATATATGAAAGTGTTTGAAAGGTGGGTCAAAATACTGTAGCTGTTAAATGTACAGCACTGTAAGGATTGTATTTCTTGCAATACTACGGATTTAGTTTTGGCATTTAAACCGGACCAACACCTTGCAGAGTTGAAAGAAAAACCTTCCACAACTCTCTTGCTTCATCTGCATGCATGATACTGAATTATTTTCAGCTTTTACATTTCCTCCAGCATCCACTCAAACGCTGCCTTACAGTTTTGTCACAACATCCTTAGGGCAGCATACCACTGAGATATTAATGCTCTGCCCCAAGTTAGAAACACATGACCACCATAATACACAAAAGCTTCAGCTCCTTCTCCTGACACCAGCTATTTATGTGTTCCTGCCTGGGGCAGGATCCAGACCACCAGCTCTTGAACCACAGGTCGCTATGGGTCTGATGGGTTTGACCCATTCCCTGGCTCCAGAGGCAGCCATCCAGGGGACTCCCAGGGTATAGGCCGAATTCCACTATCCCTGACTCATAGCCAGTAGAGGGGGGGGGGTCAGCGCTCGGAGGCATTGTGGAAATCGTCAGGGGAGATTTCCCTTCCCATCATCCCCTCCCTTCTCCGATACCATATGGGGTTTGTGAGGCTCCGGCGGGATGTACAACTGCATTGGGTTGTTTTCCCTGGTGCAGGGCTGTGGAGCTCGCCGAAGGCCAGGCTGCATGTGCGTGCCTCTTCCACTTTTTCAGTCTGATGGAAGGGGGCGGGATCTGCTGCAGGGGGCGAATCCTTTTTCTGGCCCCCTCCCATTTTACTTTAGAGGGTTAAAAGACCCTGCTTGCTTATTTATTGAGCTTGGAGACCCCATGCCAGACTTTCGAATGGTGGATCAGGCAAGGGATTCCTTGCAAGTCCCTGCTCCTCTATAATTTGCTATAGGAGACAACCGGATTGATTCAATTTAATCAGAAACTCTGTTGGCCACTCAGTCTGGGAAGAAGGTACGTCCTTTTTTTATTTATGAGCATGCTCTTGCAGTTTTAAGAGCTACTTTGAATTATTGTTATGTGTTTGGAAGGTTATATAGAATCCTTATGGCCGACTACTCCTTCTTTTGTATTTTAGTCCAAGCCCTCTAAAGAAGTGTCCAAGACTAAAACTGGCTCCAAGTCTAAGGATAAAAGTAGGAGATGCCCAATATGTGATACTACTAGATTCCTATAAGAAGCCTCTTTGCAAGCTCTGTACTGATAGGGTCGTGAGTAAGGAATGTCAGATATGAGAGTTCTGAAGGATCATATTTCATCTTCGGACCCCACGGGACTTGGCTGGATGGAAATAGTTTGTTGGGCATGCCCTAGACCCACCTTCTAGAGGGCAGGAGTCAGAGGTCTCTGATACCCCCCTTTCTGAGGGGAATGAGGGCCCTTCCTCCTCCTCCGAGGCAGATACCTTATTCCTTTTTTTCTTGAGCCACGGGAAGGGTCAGTATGTTTCCAAGTCAACATTGGTCTGATGGATAAAGAGCACTATCTGTATGCTTACAATGGATCTCCTTCTCCAGGGCAGATTACAGCTCATTCAACAAGAAGGATTTCTACATCTTGGGCAGAGCAAGCTGGTGCCTCTATTGAACAGATCTTTAGAGCGGCAACCTGGTCATCAGCTAAGATGTTTATTAATTATTAGCACCTGTATCTGCTCACCTTGCAAGATCAATCTTTGGCAAGTGTGTATTGCAGGCAACCTTTCCCACCCAGCAGAGGTAGTATCTATTTTGAATGCCCCATCTGGTTCCCCTGCCCATATCCATATTTGTTAATCTATCATCTGTTGCTATCTGTTACTCTTTTATTGACCAATCTTGCCCCTTGTGTGCTCACTGACCCATAGCACCTAGTAACATTCCATTTGGAGTTTTATTACTTCATGTGCCCTCCCAGACCAAACTTTTAGGACTGACCTGAGCCCCACCCTTTAGGCCCAACTAGAGCTAATCAAAGGCACTTGAGCTAATCAAAGGCACTTAGAAACTGTTCATATTGAGTGGTAGTGGCTGCAAGTCACTATGGTTGCAATTCAGAATCCTTTAAAGTGGACCAACGCCCAGGATTTTGACTATCCTGGGTTTTGGTCCACTTCGGCGGGGTACCCCGATCGGGGTGCCCTGCTGTGTGAAACCCCCCAGAAAGCCACAAAAACTCACCTCTCCCCGCTCCCACGTGACCGCTGCTGCCAATCCCCGCCAACGGACAAGCGGGAGGCAGCGACGAACAAGAGAGCGCGCCTGCCGCCGCCTCCCGCGCGTCACTCTTATAGGGCGCACGCCGGCGCCGGCCGTTTGTGAATGGTGCTAGAGGGACGCGCGGTAGGCGGCGGCGGGCGCCGCTGGATCGAGGATCAGGTAGGGATTTTATAGATTCGCGGGCCGATCACGGGAGGGTGTTGGTCCACTTTAAGTCTGAATCTTTCTAAGTCTGCAGCAAATTTAACCTGAATTCAACCTGTGGGAAACATGCACCGGATTCTGCTTGTCTGATCCAAGCACAAGACACATTATTCCACCCTCAAAAGCCACAACCATCTCTTTTCTCCCCTTTTACTCTTACTTGCCGCCATTGACATCAGCCCTACTCCGGGTCCACTCTTTCCACCCCTTTCCTCCAGAAGGATTTCCATTTCATCAAAGCCAAAAATCTGCAACCGTGTTAAACCTGGAAACACACTCTACATATCTAATCTGATACAGCTCACTCCCTCCCCACCCCTTCCTGCCACGGTCACCTGCGCACTGTGGAATGCACACTCAGTGCACAATAAACTCACCTATATTCATGACCTGTTTCTCTCTAACTCTTTTACCTTCATGGGATTCACAGAAACATGGCTCACTCCATCAGATACAGCTTCACCCACTGCCCTTTCTTATGGGGGACTACATCTGAGCCACACCCCTAGATCCAACAACAAACAGGGTGGGGGTGTGGGCATCCTTCTATCCAAACTCTGCTCCTTTAACCCACTCCCTGCCCTGCCATCCCTATCCTACTCATCTTTTGAAGTTCACTGCGTCCGTTTATACTATCCCTGTAACCTGAAAATCGATGTCATCTACCGCCCTCCTGGAACTACTACTCTTTTCTTTGACCACTTTTCTACCTGGCTCCTTCAGTTTCTGTCCACAGTCATCCCCGCAATAATCATGGGTGACTTCAACATACCTGTTGACACTAGCAACCCTGCTGCCACCAGACTACTGTCACTAACCTCATCTTTTGGACTCAAGCAATGGTCTAGTGCACCCACCCACAAAGACGGCCACACAATTGACCTCTTCTTCACTAACCTATGCTCTATATCAAATTTCTCATCCTCTTTGCTCCCCCTCTCTGACCATAATCTGCTGACTATGACCCTCTGTCCAATTCCTGCAGACCCCCCTGCACACAAACCTATAATTCAATGCAGGGACTTAAGAATTCTAGATCTTCAGTCCCTTTCTGCCTCACTTCAACCTCTTCAGACCTTGACCTCATTCACGGACATAGACGCTGCATCATCACACTACCATAACACACTCTCCTCAGCTCTAGACTCTGCCGCCCCCCTCACCTATAGCTATCCCCACCCCCAAAATCGCCAACCCTGGCTAAATGCAAGCACAACCAGATTGAAACAGCTGTCTCAAGCTGCTGAATGGCAATGGAGGAAAACCAAAGCCAATCGTGGCTTTCTGTTCTATAAACAAGCCCTTCAGACTTGGCTTTGCTCCTCAGAATCACTCACCACTTCAAACAATCCCCCTGCCTTACTCTCTTACTTTCTTCACTCCAATAACTGAACAATGAACTAAACTCTCTCATTTCTAGGGCCCACCTGACTACCTGCTCCCTCGATCCTATTCCATCCCACCTTATTCCTCAACTGTCTCCATCCCTCACTCCAGCCTTAACCTCTATATTCAACCTTTCCCTATCCACTGGTACCTTTCCTTCCTCCTATAAACATGCAGTTATTACTCCGATAATCAAGAAACCCTCTCTCGACCCCTCTGCCCTCTCCAGCTACCGCCCTATCTCACTACTCCCTTTCCCCTTCAAACTTCTTGAACAACATGTCTACTCAGAACTGGCACAATACTTATCTACAAACAACTTACTTGATTCCTTACAATCAGGATTCTGTCGTAACCACTCCACTGAAACTGCCTTCACCAAAGTCACCAATGATCTGCTCACTGCCAAAAGCAAAGGTCACTACTCCATCCTTATCCTTCTTGACCTCTCCTCAGCCTTTGACACTGTCGACCACTCCCTGCTTCTTGATATTCTCTCCTCTCTTGGGGTTCAAGGTCTTGCACTCTCTTGGCTCACCTCTTAAGTCTTATTCAGTGTATTCTATTCTAACATGGTCTCATCCTCCCATTCTCTTTCTGTCGGTGTGCCGCAAGGTTCTGTCCTAGGCCCCCTACTTTTCTCAGTCTACACCTATGGCCTTGTCAAACTTATAACTTCACTAGGCTTTCAATACCACTTCTATGTGGATGACACTCAGATATATCTCTCAGGCCTCAATCTCTCCTCTATCGCCTCCCCAACTGCCTTGCAGCTATTTCTTCATTCATGTCATCATGCTACCTCAAGCTAAACATGGACAAGAGAGAACTGGTCATTTTCCCACCATCTAACTCCCCTCCCCTCTCTAACACGTCTATTTCTGTCAACAATTACATAATAACAGCAACTCCCCAAGCTCGGTGCCTGGGAGTCATTCTGGACTCTGCACTCTCATTCAAACCACATCCCTGGCCACCTCCTGTCGCCTCCAACTTAAAAACATCTCACGCATCCATCCCTTCCTCTCACCTGACACCACTAAAATGTTAGTGCATGCCTTGGTCATATCCCGACTGGATTACTGCAACATCCTTTTTTGTGGCTTACCAACTAACAGACTGGCACCCCTCCAATCTATCCTGAACTCTGCTGCTCGCCTCATCCATCTCTCCTCTTGCTCCTCCAGTTCTGCGCCTCTCTACCAAGCCCTACACTGGCTGCCAGTCCCACAGTGAATTCTGTTCAAAACTCTAACTCTCGCATACAAAGCTCTCTCCAGCCAGGCCCCTCCCTACATCTCATTTCTAATCCAACAATATCAACCTAGACGCAGCCTTCGCTCTGCTGCCATCCTTCTCCTGTCCTCCACCCTGGTCACCTCCTTTCATGTCCGCCTCCAAGACTTCTCACGTGCAAGTCCAATCTTCTGGAACGCCCTCCCCCACCCAATACACCACTCCACAACTCTCAAAACCTTCAAAAGTGCCCTTAAAACTCACTTATTCAGACAAGCATATAATCTGGCTTAACCAATTTTCTAAAGGGCATATGCCACAAAGCTCGGTACTGACTGTTTGTGATACTTCCCCCTCATTTTTCCCCCTCTTCCTTTAGACTGTAAGCTTGCAAGGGCAGGGATCTCTCCCCTATTGTATCTTGTATTCAGAATATCCATTGTCAACTCTGTAAAACTGCATTTGAAATAGTATATGTACTGTATGTTTCTACCCTGTCTGTAATTACTATTTTATAAAGCGCTACGGAAGATGATGGCGCTATATAAATAAACAATAATAATAATATCTTGCTTATCCTCTCAGTGGTATGCTTCCCTAAGTATGTTTTGAGAAAACTTAAACTGGACCAACAGCCTGGCACAGCTGAGAAAATAAAGGTAGTGGCCATTATGGATCTTCCTATCCAAGGATCTCAGCCATGCTGCTGACTGGATTCAACTGTCATAACTGACAATGCACAGTAACAGGAAGCCCAGCAGCACTTCCTGTCTGCAGGTAGCCTGCAAATGCATGAGCCACCATTTTGTTTCTTAAATTTACAACAGCAGGAGTTACAAAAGGGTAAATGATTTTTTTTATGTGCCGCAATGTAAATAGCCCCGGGGAGGGGTAGATATGAGCACTGTTTGTTGTGGTGGTATGGTTTAAGTCATTTTTGACTGTCGGTCTGCTTTAAGTAAGTTACCTGGTAACTTATCTTCTAAACATCCGAAAGGGCCACTGGCTACCTTCCCTCAGGATATGTTATTTTATATGTTATCTTAAGGATTTACTAGTTGGTGCTTTGTCTTCGTCTTTGTTTTTCAGATCTCTTAAAGTGGACCAACACCCAGGGGGGATCGGCCCGGGAATCTATAAGATTCCCGGACCGATCAGATCCCTCCCCGCGGGGCATCCGAAATCGGGATGTCCCGCGGGGAGGAACCCCCCAAGCGGCCCACAATCCTTACCTTACCGGCGATCCAACGGCGCATGCGCGAGACGCGGCCGCGTCTCTCGCTTCCCTCTAGCAGGGCGCGCTCCCGCGCTGGCCGTTTTGTGAATGGCCGGCGCAGGAGCGCTCCCTGTTAGAGGGAAGCGAGAGACGCAGCCAATGACAGCGCTCTGGTATGCGCGTCCAAGCGGCTTTGGACGCGCATACCAGAGAGGCTCTGAGCATTGTCATTGGCTGGACGAGGTCACGTGGGAGCGGGGAGAGGTGAGTTTTTGCGGCGATCGGGGGTGCCCCGCTGTGTGAAACCCCCCCGATCGCCGCAAAAACTCACCTCTCCCCGCTCCCACGTGACCTCGTCCGGCCAATGACAGCGCTCAGAGCCTCTCTGGTATGCGCGTCCAAAGCACCTAAGTGGACCAACACCCAGGATAGTCAAAATCCTGGGTGTTGGTCCACTTTAAATTATTGGTGTCTGTCACTTTCCACTGAGACTGAGAATCTGACAGGGGTGCCTAGCCACTCTCTCTGCTGTGCTAAAAGTTATTTTATAAGGGGACAGAACATAAGTAATATCCAGGGAAAGACTTTAATAATAATTGCCAGGAAAACACCTATTTAGAACCAAAAACTAGAAATGTGTTACGTTCACATGTTGCAGTTTCATATATTTTAGAAAAGCATGTAAATGTCCATTGAATATTTATTGCCCATTTTGACACTGATGTTTTACATTACCAAGATGAAATTACACACGGTCTGTATATAATGTGTGTCTAATCCAAGACTAGACTGTCATCCAAATCACAAAGTATAAACTCATTTGAAGAGTCCTTAATTGCAAATTGTTTATGTTATGTACAAGATAATTAATGTCAAGCGAAAGCTACTACTAAGACCACATAAAACATCACTGACCACAAGCTTGGGTTAAAAAACAGTGGCTGTAAAAATCCAACTAAGCTACTCTGCTGGGTCATTTAATGTCTGTTAATACTATTCCAAAAATGAGTATAGCAATGGTATAGTATGGTTATATAATTCCTAGTATAAAATTCATAGGCATGTTATTTCCAGATGGTAATCCTCTAATTTGTCAGAGTTTATGGTTTTCTTACATTTGAAGAAATGTTATTGATGGGCTACCATTTTCCTTAAGTGAATAAAGCAGGAAGCACACTACTATATTTGCACATAATCACAATATAGCTTTGTTTCAGTTTTATTTCAGAATGTTAAGTGCTTTGTGTTGAAAATAAATATAAAAATTAAACTCTAAAACAACAAGGCAAAATGGAGTCAAATTAGAGGAAATTCAGGACTGAAATAACTGTGCGGAGACTGCAATTAAAAGAAGTGCTTCAGTCGTGTATAGCAGACTTGTAGCATGATTTATTGGGCTTGGCCAGGTTGTGGAAGCCAACAACTAAATTATGTTTGTTATTTCCCATTAAGAACACATGCTGGGATTTGTGAGTCCCTTTTCTTATGAATTACTTTGGCAGTTACTAAATTGGAACCATTGAACAGTGATGTCTTTCAATTAGTCTTTTTTTTCATTTTAGCTATAAATGGCTGAACCTAATATTTTATCTGTATATGTGCTGCACAAAATATCTGTTGAATAAGGTCATAATTATGAAACTCAATAGGTACATAAATAGAGCTGAACTATTTCAATTCAGACTTTAATATGGTATCCAAAGTAATTATATTATAATTTCAAACCAGAAGTATCAATTGCCATTATGAAAAAAATATCAGTACAAGTTCAAATTATTTATCGTTTTTGAAATGCCATTCATAAGAACACCAAGAAAGTAAACCAGAAACTCATGGTATCTATTTATATTTAAGTGTTCAGAGAAGGAGTCTGAGTTATGTTGAACCCAAGAACATAAAAGAAAGGGTAGATAAAAGAAAAACAAAATGAAACACTAAAATGAAATAATGTCCTTAAAATAATAAGGAATGAGAAATAACCTAATTGATGTTCTGGCTACCGCTAGCAGCTCTACACATTATAGATTGAAGTAATCTGCTGCTGCTTTCCCTACCCTTTGATATTGGGAAAATAGACCCTTTATTTTCTGGTTACATGTTGTAAAGTGGCATTCTGTTGTCCAGTATATAAATAGATTTTGATATCTACCTATGGATCTGTTTATCTTTACTTTTAAATTGCACTAAATTCATTGTTTCCTTCGCTTTAAAACTCTATGGCAGGCAAAGCTTGCTTTTAGATCTTGAATACTGTAGAATGTAGAATTGTGAAAGCTGATTATTTAGACTCACTTTCTGCCTGCGTGTGATCAAAGTTAATTTAACATTCGTCAAGGTAACTAAACAGGAAGTTCATCTAACAAAAAACACTGGGTTCCAGAGTTCTGTTACTTGCCTTTTTTGTAAGTATGTATGTGGTTTACAGATAATACAGATTCAGTGTAAATACATGCGATACCCATTTTCTTGATACTGGAAAGGTAGTTCCTTTTGATACATTTTCAAATTTCCTGGGAGTTAGTTCAAAGCTCCCTGCAGAATGAGCAGGGGGTCACCGATGATGCTATGCAGCCAGCCAGTCTGTTTGTTGCCCCCACAGTTTTGGGATTTGTTTCTTCCCACAGAGTACTGCCTGAGTATCCCTGGGCTTTTTTAAAGGTTCATCAACCTTCCTACCTACTTCTCACAGTCTCTGGGGTGGCAAGTTGTCTTTCATGCAGGACCCAAAAAAGTTTAAAAGTTAACCAACAGGGCCACTACTAAGGTCATGGTATTGAACTGGGCATACTTACTTACTTATCTAACTACCTAAGTACACCTACCTACTGTACCTCTCAAAGTCCCTGGGATGGCGAGATTACCTATTTTACTACCTACCTATTTCTCACGTTGTCTGTTATACAAGACACAAAAGTTTAGCTACAGGGCCACTACCTTATACTGGGATCAGGGTATTGAACTGTGCACACCTACCTACCTACCTGTCACTCACAGTCCCTCAGTAGTATTGATGGTTCTTGCATGGTGCAGGGCCCAGTAACAGTTGTGTTGAATTTAGAACATTTTTTTTAGATTTTAGAACATTTTTTCTCAAATGTATACCTGGTTCTGAGTTTGGACAGTTCTTGCCTACCTAATTACCCCTCACTCACTCTTTGGGGGCCTTCTGTAGTACTGCTTGGAGGCAATAACAGTTATCTTAAAAAATATATATTGACAGAATGCTCAGCTTTATAGTTGGTTCCAGTTTTTGTCACGCAGCTGTCTAACTCACACTGTTAGGTGGGCCTAAATTCTGTTTCTGGGGATCTAGTAACACTTCTGGGAACATTAACATTAACCCTGAGTATCCCTTTTAATTTTTTTAGGGCGTCACTTACCTGTCCTCTCTGAATCTTTGGGACAGATTTATACTACTGCTCCTGGGGTCTGGTTATAACACTGCCATTTATTTAACACCCAGTAGGGGCATTACGAGTACCTTGATTTTCAAATAAAATTCAGTTTTTAAAAAAAAACAACCCTTTACATTTTAATCCCCCCACAGACTATATATTCTCTCAAGTTACACACCTCAAGCTTTCTAATAGTACCAGGCTTGTTCTGGGCGCAGTTTTCTGAATGTAAACCCTTAAGGAATTCACAGGTTGCGTTTTGTTTCCCTAAAACATAACAAAAAAGCAAAATACAAACCACATTATCCTAAAATATTAATATGCAAAAAAAAAAAACAAGCTAAATCTGAAAGTTCAAGGCCCCCCCCAAACAGAACAATACCCAATATACAAAGGATTTTTAACCCTTTAATTGGCAGCCTACTTGTGATTTTGCTACCCTCTGAATTTCCAGAGAATTACAGGAAATATATATATATATATATATATATATTTCAGCATAGTCTGGGCTTTAACATAAAATGTCTTGTTTGTCATTTTTTGTGCATTCAAAATGTATTGGGTGTAATATGTGCAAAATATATTTTGTAGTATTTTTTGTAATAAACGTGTTTCAATAAAATCGTAATGTGCATTAAAAAAGCAATTCTGTGAGTACTCACCTGTAGAATTGTTTTTGTTCTTGCATGGCACGGCCTGCTTCGTATTCATAACAGTTGGGTTATTCCGCCACAAGGTGGAGCAGTGGTACTGCAGAAAGCTGTGGCATCTCCCGGCCCCCTATACAAGGGGGATCAACCATAGAGTTCCCAGCGTAGACAAGCAGTGAGACAAGAAGCTGGGAGAGAATAAAAGTAAAAAATTTAAAAAAGGTAAAAATCCCCAATTAACTTGGAACAACCGCCATAAAGAGGCAACCAAGAATAACGATAACAAGGGTGGGTCGAAGCAGGCCATGCCATGCAAGAACAAAAACAATTCTACAGGTGAGTACTCACAGAATTGCTTTTTTCTTTATAGCATGGCACAGCCTGCTTCGTATTCATAACAGATGGGACATCCAAAAGAAGTGTCCAGATGTAGGGTGGGATCCCCAATAGGCAACAGCTGGCAGTTCAAGTCACTACCACCTGAAGCACCTTGCGGCCAAAAGCAAAAAGCCCCACGAATAGGCTCAAAGGGAGGACCCTGCAGAGCAGACAACACCAGATTCAAGTCCCAGACTGGTAGCATAGGCCTACGAAGTGGACGCACATGAGTAAAACCCTGGAAAAAGGTTTTAACCAACCGGTGATTGGTAAAGGATCTTTGGAAAAAAATTGCCAGAGCTCAAGCATGGTCCTTGAGGGTACTAAGTTGAAGGCCGGAATCCAAACCATGTTGCAAAAATGCCAGAATCCTGAGGATGGAAAAAACCCGACAGGGAAGAGACTTGGACTCACACCAGGCAATGTAAGCATGCCAGACCCTGTAATAGATAAAGGATGAGGACTTCTTCCTAGCCCAAATCATAGTATCAACAACAGAGGCAGGCAACCCCTTTTCCATCAAGATGGAGGTTTCAGCAGCCAAGCCGTTAAAGCCAGCGTTTGAAAATTGGGATGGCGTAGCTGCCCCTGAGTGAGAAGATCTGGATCCTTGGGCAAAACGTGCTGATCTACTGCCAACTGCACGACGTCTGCAAACCACACCCTTCTTGGCCAACAGGGGGGGCCACCAGGGTGGCTGGCACTCCCTTCTTGGCTATCTTGCCCATGACCCTGCCCAAGGGAGGGAACGGAGGGAACACTTAGAGAAGCCGAAACTCCGTCCAAGGCATTGCCAGTGCATCCTTGGCGAAGGCCAGAGGATCCTGTGACAGGGAGACAACCTTGGAAAGTTTGTGATTGTGACGGGACGCAAACAGGTCCACATCCGGCTGACCCCAGCGGTGACACAGGGAGAGAAACACCTGGTTCTTGATGGACCATTCCCCCAGACAAGACGTCTCCCTACTCAAGGAGTCCGCCACCTGGTTCTCCACCCCCGGAATGAAAACTGCTGAGATGCAGGGAACGTTCTGTTCCACCCAAGACAGTATCAGGGACACTTCCTTGAAGGCTCGCTTTCTTTGAGTCCCTCCCTGATGGTTGATGTAGGCAACCGCCTTCTGGTTGTCTGAGCGAATCTGAACAGCCCGACACCGAAGATGTGAGGTCAGCTGAGAAAGAACCAACCTGATCGCCCTCAGTTCCAGTACATTGATGGGAGCATGGGCCTCCTGGGGGCCCCATCTACCCTGGAACTTCAGAGACTTCCAAAAGCCCCCCAGCCTGTCAGACTGGCATCTGTGGTGACCGTCTCCCAGCACGGGGGGTAGGAAAGTCCTGCCCACCAGAAGGTTCCTTGAGTCCAGCCACCATGAAAGAGATTGCCTGGCCAGAGGAGACAGAGCAAATTCCTGATCCAGGGACACAGGGTCCAGATCCCAAACTGACAAGAGGTGCAACTGAAGAAGTCTTATGTGAAAACTGAGCAAAGGGGACCGCCTCGAAGCAGGACACCATCAGGCCCACCACCTGCATCCCCAGACGGATGGAGGGATGAGGACACAAGAGCAGAGCCCGTGCCTGCTTTTGCTGAGGAAGGAACACCTTGATCTGAGAGGTATCCAGTGTCATGCCCAAAAAGGACCTCACCAAGGAGGGGAACACCCAGCCGAAGGACTCCAGAGTGGATGTCACCACCCGGGTGTCCTGCTCAGCTTGATTAAAGGACTGGGTCACAATAAGGATGTCGTCCAGGTAAGGAAGGACGCGAATGCCCTGGTTCCGTAGCAGAGCCATCACCCCCGCCAGCACTTTGGTGAACATCCGAGGCGCCGAGGTGATACCAAAGGGTAAGGTTACAAACTGGTAATGCTGATCCCCTAGCACGAACCTCAGAAATCTCTGATGACCTGGGAAGATAGGCGCATGAACATAAGCATCCTTGATGTCCACGGTGGTCATGAAGTCGCCCGGGTGAAGGGTACCGACAGCAGAGCGTAGCGTCTCCATGCGAAAATGTTTGAATCTGACAAACTTGTTGAGGCCCTTCAAGTCCAGAATGGGCCTCAGAGAGCCGTCCTTTTTGGGGACTGTGAAGAGATTGGAATAGTACCCCTGACCCTGTTCTTGATGGGGCATCGGACAAATGACCCCTGACTCCAGCAGGCATTGAACTGCCGAAAGTAACCCTTGAGCTAACAGGGGGTTTAAAGACATCCGGAATCTGATGAATCCTGGGGGTGGCCAGGCTGCAAACACTATCTTGTAAACCAGAGGACACCACATCCTGAATCCACCAGTCTGAAACGTGTAGCCTTCAGATGTGAGCAAAGAGCCAAAGCCGTCCCCCCACCCGGATGGGTGAGGGCGCCCCCTCATGCCTGAGGGGCCTTGGGAGGGAGTTTGGGCTTGGAACCCCAGGAGAGACCGGGATGACCACGGGATCTGCCATGGCCCTAAGAATCTCTGCGGCTACCTGAGAAGAGGGAGCCACGACCACTGGGAGTACGAAGGGAGGTGAGGGAGACAGAGGTCCCCCAAAAGGGCCGGGGCTGCCTCCTACGCTGAGGCAGTCTGCCATCCTTGGCTAAAACATCAGGACGCTCACCGAAGAGCACAGCGGGCAGCCTGATAGGACGTTCCCACTCCTTAAGCACCATAGTAGTGAAATTACCCTGCTCAGGGAACTCAAGGCGCGGTTTATCAGGGCGAAAGAGCTCATCCTGCTCTTTCATAGCCACCTCAGGGGGAGCAACATTTCAAAAAATGTGAGACAGCAGATTATCAGTGTCCTCAGGGTACCATGATTCCTCCCCGGACGCAGACCCAGGGTCACTATCGCAACCCTCCTGCTGGTCCCCAGAGGAGCCAGATTCCTGGAACAGTTCCCCTTCCCCTAGAGAATAACGTCCACCAGTAGCATCAAGCTCCTCATACTCCTCTGTGGAGCGTGAGGGAGTGGAAGTCAGGTGCCGCTTCTTGCCAGAGGCCTTCCTAGGAACAGGCCCGGCAAGCTGCCTCTTAATGTTGGCCACACGAAGTGCCAAATCAGACTGTGACCCCCTGCTATTATCCCCCTCACTGGGGGCCATTTGCAGGAGTGGGGGGGTAGGCGACCCCGAAGGGGGCGCATAGCTGGGTAGCGATGCAGGCAAACCAGATTGGAGCGCAAGGACACTTTTGGCGCACGGCACGCACACCCTAACACTGTCACCTCACACATGGCAGACAGCCGGGATTGCCACGAAGGGCCCCCAAGCACGCTATCCCCAGAAGCCTCCATATGGTGATTAACACAGGCGCAATAGGCCAGCACTGGGTAAAGGCTAATACAAAAGCCACCCGGGATGCCCTCCCACAGGATTCCCCCAGAAGTCAGTAAAGGGGGGGAAGAGGGGGAGGAAGGAGTAGAGCCGGGAGAAACCACAACCGAGATATGAGCATCCCGCAGCACATGCACCACAAGACCAATAAAAAAACCCCAAGGGGGACTCATGGACCAAGGACACCGCAGGGTCACCAAGGCACAGACCGCAGGATGAAGCGACACACTGGAGGAAAGAGCGCTGCAGCCCAGAAGGGGGAAATCCAGACGCGCAGCTAATCCAAAATGGCGCAGGCAGAGATACCTCGAGGGGCGGGCCGCGGGGGTTGGGGGGCGACGTGATACACGTCATCCCCCGGCCCCGCCCCCCCTCCCGAAGAGCACGAAAATGGCGCCCACGTGACCCCGCTAGCGACATGACTAAGCAAAAACGCCACAGGTTATAGCGTCCACAGCCGCGGAGCGCAGTACAAAGCGGCGCGGCTGGCAAAAAACACGAAAAAACACACTGTAAACGACCAAAACACCACAACAAATACCATTCGCTGCTACCACCCGCTCCCCCCTGAAGAAAGTCAGAGATGGGGGGAGAGAGAGAGACAAGAGGGCAGTGGCGAGTATCCCGACCAGAATGGGGGGGTGGGACCCCTGTTGGAAAAGAAGGGGACACAGTCCCCAAAACACTCACCCCCTCAGAAGCCAGGACAAGAACTCCGTCCAAGTAGGCTCACCATAAAGCTTATGGCCGACTACCCTTTGTGGAACAGGGTCTGCGGCTTGGAGCAGCGCTCCAGGTCTTGACCCTAGTGCTCTTCTACCCTCACCCGATCTGTCAGCCAAGGTTGGGAGGCAGTGAGGGTCCAGAAACGGGTGGAAATAGACTTGCAGGGCCGTAGGTTCGGTTGCCTCGCTCACCCGAGCATAGAGAGAGAGCCATCTTCTATCTTCGCAGTTTCACTGCAGAGGAAACACTGGGAACTCTATGGTTGATCCCCCTTTTATAGGGTGCTGGGAGATGCCACAGCTTTCTGCAGTACCACTGCGCCACCTTGTGGCGGAATAACCCAACTGCTATGAATAAGAAGCAGGCCGTGCCATGCAATAAAGAAAAGCTTCATTCCTTCGGGTTAAAACGGTACCACATATGTATCAGTAGACACTAGAGATGAGCGAAGTTTTGAAAAATTCGATTCGGCTGATTCGCCGAATTTTCTGACAAAAATCGTTTCGATCCGAATTTATTCGCGGCGAATCGCTATTAACCACCCTTGATTTCCCCGCTGCTAGTAAAAAAATAACTGTACAAAAATACTCACCTGACCCCTCTATCGAATTGGCCGGGTATCCTCTTTCATTTGGTGCCATCCGATCCCCCCCAGGGGCTCGGATGTTCCCAGGAAAGCCCCTGGAAAAGCCCCCCCCCCGCCGATTTTCTGTCATTTGAAGTTGGGCGGGCTGGAGGGAGGTAATAACAGCTTGGAAAGAAAGCGGGCGGGGCAGGAGGGAGGAATGACAGCCGGCGGGGAGGTAATGACAGCTTGGAAAGAAAGTGGGCGGGGCGGGAGGGAGGTACTGACAGCGGGCGGGGAGGTAATGACTGCTTGGAAAGAAAGGGGGTGGGAGGGAGGGAGGAATGACAGCTTGGAAAGAAAGTGGGCGGGGCGAGAGGGAGGAATGACAGCTTGGAAAGAAAGTGGGCGGGAGGGAGGAGTTAAAGCGGGCAGGGAGGTAATGGCAGTTTGGAAAGAAAGTGGGCGGGGTGGGAGGGAGGAATGACAGCTTGGAAAGAAAGTGGGCGGGGCGAGAGGGAGGTACTGACAGCGGGCGGGGAGGTAATGACAGCTTGGAAAGAAAGTGGGCGGGGCGGGAGGAATGACAGCTTGGAAAGAAAGTGGGCGGGAGGGAGGAGTTACAGCGGGCGAGGAGGTAATGACAGCTTGGAAAGAAAGTGGGCGGGGCGAGAGGGAGGTACTGACAGCGGGCGGGGAGGTAATGACAGATTGGAAAGAAAGTGGGCGGGGCAGGAGGAATGACAGCTTGGAAAGAAAGTGGGCGGGGCGGGAGGAATGACAGCTTGGAAAGAAAGTGGGCGGGGCGGGAGGAATGACAGCTTGGAAAGAAAGTGGGCGAGGTGGAAGGGAGGAGTTACAGCGGGCGAGGAGGTAATGACAGCTTGGAAAGAAAGTGGGCGGGGCGAGAGGGAGGTACTGACAGCGGGCGGGGAGGTAATGACAGCTTGGAAAGAAAGTGGGCGGGGCGGGAGGTAATGAATGGCAGCTTGGAAAGAAAGTGGGCGAGGCGGGAGGGAGGAGTTACAGCGGGCGGGGAGGTAATGACAGCTTGGAAAGAAAGTGAGCGGGAGGGAGGAGTTACAGCGGGCAGGGAGGTAATGACAGTTTGGAAAGAAAGTGGGCGGGGCGGGAGATAATGACAGTTTGGAAAGAAAGTGGGCGGGAGGGAGGAATGACAGCTTGGAAAGAAAGTGGGCGGGGTGGGAGGGAGGGAGGAATGACAGCTTGGAAAGAAAGTGGGCGGGGCGAGAGGGAGGTAATGACAGCTTGGAAAGAAAGTGGGCGGGGCGGGAGGAATGACAGCTTGGAAAGAAAGTGGGCGGGGCAGGAGGAATGACAGCTTGGAAAGAAAGTGGGCGAGGCGGGAGGGAGGAGTTACAGCGGGCGAGGAGGTAATGACAGCTTGGAAAGAAAGTGGGCGGGGTGGGAGGGAGGAATGACAGCTTGGAAAGAAAGTGGGCGGGGTGAGAGGGAGGTACTGACAGCGGGCGGGGAGGTAATGACAGCTTGGAAAGAAAGTGGGCGGGGCGGGAGGAATGACAGCTTGGAAAGAAAGGGGGAGGGAGGAGTTACAGCGGGCGGGGAGGTAATGACAGCTTGGAAAGAAAGTGAGCGGGGCGGGAGATAATGACAGTTTGGAAAGAAAGTGGGCGGGGCGGGAGGGAGGAATGACAGCTTGGAAAGAAAGTGGGCGGGGTGGGAGGGAGGGAGGAATGACAGCTTGGAAAGAAAGTGGGCGGGGCGAGAGGGAGGTACTGACAGCGGGCGGGGAGGTAATGACAGCTTGGATAGAAAGTGGGCGGGGCGGGAGGAATGACGGCTTGGAAAGAAAGTGGACGAGGCGGGAGGGAGGAGTTACAGCGGGCGAGGAGGTAATGACAGCTTGGAAAGAAAGTGGGTGGGGTGGGAGGGAGGAATGACAGCTTGGAAAGAAAGTGGGCGGGGCGAGAGGGAGGTACTGACAGCGGGCGGGGAGGTAATGACAGCTTGGAAAGAAAGTGGGCGGGGCGGGAGGAATGACAGCTTGGAAAGAAAGTGGGCGGGGCGGGAGGGAGGAGTTACAGCGGGCGGGGAGGTAATGACAGCTTGGAAAGAAAGTGAGTGGGAGGAATGACAGCTTGGAAAGAAAGTGAGCGGGAGGGAGGAGTTACAGCGGGCAGGGAGGTAATGACAGCTTGGAATGACAGCGGACGGGGCCGGCAGGCAGGAGCCCACTTTCTTTCCAAGCTGTCATTCACAAAAATCATCCTCCAAATTCATACTCTATTATCATCCGCCAAATTAATTCTCTATTATCATCCATTAAATTCATACTCTATCAATTAACTAAACAAAACGAATTCCTGCTAATCAACTAAATAAATCAGACCACAATCAAGTCCCCGAAACTTATATTCCTTTCCATTTGACTTTCATTTTATTTTCAATCATCAATTTAATTTTAATCATCAGTTAATTAAGTAATAAATACATAAGGTTTGTCCTATTTCCACTACAAAACATTACCAAGTTTTTTTTATGCTTTTAATAAGGAAAAGCCGGCAATAGAACTACTGCCTACAACTACATTTCCCAGCAAGCACTGGGAAACACCTGGTTCAAAAAGACAGCAAGGGCATTCCCGCCCCTTCTTGAAATAGTTTTATGAAATTGGTTTAAGATTGATTTAAAATTAATTAGTTTGAGAATATGAATATGCCAGAAAATCGATGGAGTGAGAGGTTTTATATATATATATATAACTTATATAAAGTGAATTTAAACTATTACCTCTAGACTCATCAATTTATTGCTACCTTTCTATGAGCATTACCATCAATGATATCACCGGTACAATTATATACACATATATCTCTTTCATATCAATTTAATATAACTCCATCTACTGACCACTGTTTATATTAATTTTTATATAATTGTATTACTAGTTATTACTATTGAATACCGATTTTATACTCATATATATATATATTTTTGAATTTTTGAATTAAACACACTCTCACCACATGGACAAAATATAGATTTGGATTTTAATTGCTTTTTAGAAAACAACTAACTAGATTGGTTCCCCTTCAATATTGATCTGTTCCTTAGAAAATATTTGTCTGGACTTTCCCCCTACTCATCAAACTTATTAATTTACTCCTTTACCGCAATGTTCGACTACACTATTTCCATTAACATTAACATTACTATTCAATCATAATTAATTAACTTTTACATTTTTACACCCTTACATCCTTAATGTCACCACCTTTTTATCATTTTCATATCATATCAAATCATTTTGTATCAATTACTTTTTACTAATCCTCTAATAATTTATTCCTCATCAACCATGAGCTATATATTTATACTCTTATCTAGTGAAAAGCCGGTTACCGGCTTTTTTTCTGCTGTACTTGAGTATTTCAGTTCACCGACGCTTTCAAGGTGAAGGCGGGGTCTTCTTTGGTGGTATTATAGTTATAATTATATGGTTAATCAAAAATGAATTGAATGAAATAATCAATTGTTTAAATAGAGGACTGTGAATTGTGACAGTTAATTGTACTATTGATTCAAATAAATAAATGATTATCATAATTATGATTATATAATAAATAAATGATTATCATAATAGATAATTGGGAAAAAAATAGTTGACGCAATTAACAAATTGGTTATAATGATTAAGGCAATACCACACTGAGAGAGGAGAGTTGCCACCCTGCCCACACTATTAAAGCCATCCCGGTGGGAGAGATGATTAGGGCTCGTAGGAACTGTACTGAGGAGGGTGTGTTTGAGAAAGAACTAGAAACCATATCACATAGATTGTCACAACGTGGCTATAATAGGAATCTATTAGAAAGAGCCAAAGGAATAGCAAGATCTAAAAAGAGGGATAATATGCTGAAAGCGGATCAGATATGCAGTCCACGTAGAGGTGGGAGACAAAGAAATGAGGTTATCGGTAACCATATTCAAGACAGAGCACTTGTCTCCACTGCCTATAGTATGTCATTTTCCAAGATCAAGCAAATTATTTATAAGCACTTGCCATTATTGCAGTGCAATCCCCAATTGAAACAGATTATTGCTAATGGAATCAAGGTGGTAAGTAAGCGGGCTCCTACCTTAGGACAAAAGTTATCCCCGAGCCTTTATAAGAAAAGGGACACCTGTAATAAAACCTGGCTTTCATGCAAAGGTTTTTATAGATGTGGGGGCACATGATGTGGTCTGTGCAAATTTGTAGCCGGAGGCACACATTTTTCATCCCAGGTTACCAAACAGATGTATGAAATTAATGGTTTCATTAATTGTAATACCTCATATGTGGTCTATTTGGTATCCTGTGAAAGTTGCCAGATTCAATACATAGGCTGCACGATCAGACCTCTAAAACGCAGGATATGGGAACATCTTTCAGGAGCACAATCAGATCGTATGACCTCCTCCCCCTCCAATGTTAGTAAACATTTTAGAGACATACATGGGGGGGATACCAGCAGTTTTAGATGCAAGGGGATAGAGAAAATAACACCAAATATAAGGAGGAGGTGATATCCGAGAGAAATTACTTCAGAGAGAAGTTTATTGGATTTTTCATCTCAGAACACGCATCCCTAATGGGTTAAACTCACGATGGGATGTCGATTTATTCTTGAAATAGAACATGCTTCCCCCTTTCCCTGAAATATAACAGTATAATGGAATGAAACTTGGAGTATTCAATTGTATATATGAGAGTTAGGGTTATTAGAACAAAATAGTGTAAAATATAGATTATAATGATATTCACATATTAAAATGTTTTTAAATAATATATTCATAAAATGCTTTGCTAATAATAAATGACTACAGCCTAACTAGACTAAGAAAATATAGGAATTTAGAGATAATGTAAAGATTAAGACTCAGAAAGCCGCCATCCTTTTGCCGTTAAATGTACTTTCATTCATTCACCTCTGTATGTGAGCGAGTAAAACTCAATAAGGAGCTGTCTGGGCAGACTGCCAAGTACAGACTAGTAATCTTTGAATGTTACAAGTGATGTTTAAATGTAACAAGTTCTGCTGGAATCTCCTTTAGAAATGTAGCAGCAGCTCTTAGAGCCCTTTGAATGAATGTATCTCATCTCTGCAGTGTTGATTTAGCTGTAGAAATGAGATACATCAATATGTCAACAGCAGTTACAATGTAAAGACATCTTGTTACAATCTGCGGTTTGTTATTTGCTTTGACCAGAAGTATATTACTGTCTCTTCTGTAAGGACTGTGGCTGACTGAGGTGAAACACAGCTCAGCCGTTTAATTAAATATGTCTCCGCTTTTTAATATATAGGAGTTTAATTGTTGTGTAGTGCATTTAATGAAATAAAGATTAAATGTATAGTGAAGGCATTTTGAAGAGAAAATAGTTTAAGAATACAGGGGTCATTTTATATTTTAACTCCATTCAGCCATGTGCTCTACTATTATAAAGATAGGGATTATTAATCCCATATAAGAATGTGGATCCTATGGAGTTAATTGGGTGATCCCGGGTGTTACGCCCGGGACAGAATAATTATCCTGATTGACCACAGGTTATCCTGAGAGCGCATGCCTGGTGGGAGTGTCCCCTTTATGGTATTGCATAAAAAGGTTTCTACTCATTGTTACCATTAGATGTCATGATTAAGGACCTATTGTCCGAAACGCGTTGGCGTTAGGGCCCATCTTGTACATATCTATCATTTTGAAGTTGTTGGATTACTGATTTTAATGGAAGAAAATAAAAGCACAAGATTTTACGACATTTTTGGGCTGGCTCAACATTTCTTATTATGATTGTCTACGGAGTGAGCTTCCGCGGCCGCAGACCCATGTGGTGTTCACCGCCACAGGATTGAAATACAGGTAGAGCTGACTTTATCTTTTTTCTATAATGATTAAGTGTTTAAATAATTCAATAAATAAATACATTATTAAATAACTGGATGAATTAGATCTGGATGAATGGAACTGATAAGAATGAATAAATTAATGAAAGTGAATAAAATTGATATGATTAAAAATTTAATAGAAGTTGGATAAAAAATGAGAAAGTGATCAAAGAAATTGTTTAGAAAAGATTGTTTATGCACTAGAGGATGTATATAATGAAAAAAAAATAATAATAACAACACTTATTAATATCATTATTATTTTTATCATCACTATTAATAATATTAGGAGAATAATATAATATCATGATCCAAGTAAAATGTATGTGGTAATTTGTGAGTGGGACATGAAAGAGATGTCTGGATTAATTTGTTCTTATTAGTCTATGGAATTATTAGTAAAATATAATATATAATATATATATATATATATATTATACATTATTAAAATATGGACTTTATATGGCTGTGGCTGTGGCTGTGGAGACAATGATAACCTATTAATAGGATTTTATTCAAAAAACGTTCTGGATTTTTGAATTAAACACACTCTCACCACATGGACAAAATATAGATTTGGATTTTAATTGCTTTTTAGAAAACAACTAACTAAATTGGTTCCCCTTCAATATTGATCTGTTCCTTAGAAAATATTTGTCTGGACTTTCCCCCTACTCATCAAACTTATTAATTTACTCCTTTACCGCAATGTTCGACTACACTATTGCCATTAACATTAACATTACTATTCAACCATAATTAATTAACTTTTACATTTTTACACCCTTACATCCTTAATGTCACCACCTTTTTATCATTTTCATATCAAATCATTTTGTATCAATTACTTTTTACTAATCCTCTAATAATTTATTCCTCATCAACCATGATCTATATATTTATACTCTTATCTAGTGAAAAGCCGGTTACCGGCTTTTTTTCTGCTGTACTTGAGTATTTCAGTTCACCGACGCTTTCAAGGTGAAGGCGGGATCTTCTTTGGTGGTATTATAGTTATAATTATATGGTTAATCAAAAATGAATTGAATGAAATAATCAATTGTTTAAATAGAGGACTGTGAATTGTGACAGTTAATTGTACTATTGATTCAAATAAATAAATGATTATCATAATTATGATTATATAATAAATAAATGATTATCATAATAGATAATTGGGAAAAAAATAGTTGACGCAATTAACAAATTGGTTATAATGATTAAGTGTTTAAATAATTCAATAAATAAATACATTATTAAATAACTGGATAAATTAGATCTGGATGAATGGAACTGATAAGAATGAATAAATTAATGAAAGTGAATAAAATTGATATGATTAAAAATTGAATAGAAGTTGGATAAAAAATGAGAAAGTGATCAAAGAAATTGTTTAGAAAAGATTGTTTATGCACTAGAGGATGTATATAATGAAAAAAAAAACAATAATAATAACACTAATATTAATATCATTATTATTTTTATCATCACTATTAATAATATTAGGAGAATAATATAATATCATGATCCAAGTAAAATGTATGTGGTAATTTGTGAGTGGGACATGAAAGAGATGTCTGGATTAATTTATATTCTTATTAGTCTATGGAATTATTAGTAAAATATAATATATAGTACCCACTATTAATATACGCTAATTTATAGTATCTAATTTATAGTATCTAACTTTCTAATGAATTTCCCCCCTACCAAAATTTTAATAAAATTATTGTTTATTTATTAGATCAATCAATAATTTATTATTTAATCATTAATTTATACTATCCACTATTAATTTATATTATCTACAATTATTTAAGGTGTTCCACTATATTCAGTATATCATATTGGTACTTCTTTATTTTTTTTTTCCATGATAAGTTATCATCCTACTACTTTTAATCTGTGATAATACATTCTATCACATGTAATGATTCAACCAACCTTTGTGTATCCACAGCGCTCCTACACCAATCTTTTTCCTTCTAGGGCTACACCTAAATTGAAATTGATTAACACACTACAATTTTTCCTGGGAATCACAGGTTTTCCTGCTGTAGGAGCCGCTCATATTATCCAGTTGCGCTTTATCCTCAAAACCAACTTGTACTATATATATATATATATATATATATATATATATATATATATATCTATATATCTATATATCTATATATATATATATATATCTATATATATATATATATCTATATATATATATATATATATATATAATTTATATATATATATCTATATATCTAATTTATATATATATATCTATATATCTAATTTATATATATATATATCTATATATCTAATTTATATATATATATCTATATATCTAATTTATATATATATATCTATATATCTAATTTATATATATATATCTATATATCTAATTTATATATATATATCTATATATCTAATTTATATATATATATCTATATATCTAATTTATATATATATATCTATATATCTAATTTATATATATATATCTATATATCTAATTTATATATATATATCTATATATCTAATTTATATATATATATCTATATATCTAATTTATATATATATATCTATATATCTAATTTATATATATATATCTATATATCTAATTTATATATATATATCTATATATCTAATTTATATATATATATCTATATATCTAATTTATATATATATATCTATATATCTAATTTATATATATATATCTATATATCTAATTTATATATATATATCTATATATCTAATTTATATATATATATCTATATATCTAATTTATATATATATATATATCTATATATCTAATTTATATATATATATATCTATATATCTAATTTATATATATCTATCTATATATCTAATTTATATATATCTATCTATATATCTAATTTATATATATATATCTATATATCTAATTTATATATATATCTCTATATATCTAATTTATATATATATCTCTATATATCTAATTTATATATATATCTCTATATATCTAATTTATATATATATCTCTATATATCTAATTAATCTATATATCTTTCTAATTATAATAAATAATATTTATATTATATTTATATTTATCCTATGCTTGTAACTATATATTTTTATAAAAAAAAAAATATATATATATATATATTATTTAAATCTAAGTTCCCTCACACAAATATAACACATCTCTTTATATACAGAATTTATAAACATGATTCCCCTTTTTCCACACACAAGCAGGATCCAAAATAGAGTACAAACACAATACTTTTATATGCGCAGAATCTCTGCAGAAGAGTCGGGTGCACAGCTGAACACTTAATTACAATACCTTGTGACATTTGTATAATAATCTGTTACATATACATACTGCCTTTTCCCAGGTAAATACATTGTAACAAACAAGCCTGAGGACTGCAACAGCACAGCCTCCTGGCACCATCTTGAAACCCTTTACAATGCTCATTCATTCTTTCAATGTTTGATTTTTTTATATATGTGAATACATTTTTAACTGTTCATTCATTCTTTAAATGTTTATCTATTTATTTTATGCTCCAGGTATTTTAGTTTATTTTCTAGTGTTTTTATAGTGTGTACATGCCGGCATGGTGGGAGCGGGGAAGCCGGCCACACTGTCAGCTTTGCAACCCGGCTTCTGCCGCCCACTGACAGTGCGGCCAGCTTCCTCCGTTCCCACCATACCGGCATGTAGGTAAGTGTGTGCTACATGCCGTTATGGTGGGAGCCGGGGAGGCCGGCTGCACTGTCAGCGGGAGGCGGAAGCTGGTTTGCACAGCTGACAGAGTAGCCGGCCTCCTCGGCTCCCACCAGGCCGGCCTTTTTTTTAAATTTCAGGAAAACTTCGATCGATCGAATCGCTAGGAAATTCGGATTCGATCCGAATCGAATTTTTCATGAAATTCGGATCGAATCCGGGTTCGTCCGGATCGATTCGCTCATCCCTAGTAGACACCTGTTCCTGCCAAGGAGACGCCCCAAACTGAACAGGGCTTTAGGAGATTTTTAAATAAAATTCAGTTTTCCAATAAAAACAACCCTTTACATTTTGAATCCCTCCACAGACTATTCTCTCAAGTTACACATCTCAAGCTTTCTAAGAGTACCAGGCTTGTTGTGGGCGCAGTTTTCTGAACGAAAAGCCTGGAGGAATTCACTGGTTGCTTTTTGTTTCCCTTAATTATAATAAAAAACACATTATCCTAAAATATTAATATGCAAACAAGAAACAAGCTAAATCTGAAAGCTCAAGGCCCCTAAAACAGAATAATACCCAACATGCAAAGGCTTTTTGAACCCTTTAATTGGCAACCTACTTGTGATTTTGTTACCCTCTGAATTTCCAGAGATTTCCAGGAAAAATATATATTGTTTTTTTCAGCATAGTTTTGTCTTTAACATGAAATATCTTGTTTGTATTTTTTTGTGTTTTATGGATGTTTTTGAGTACAAAATGTTAAAAAATATATATTATATATATAATTTTTTTTTATTTAGTTTTTCAAGAAAACCATATAATAGCATTTGAATTTCTTCCAGTTACAGTGGTACAACATATTTATCAGTAGATCTCTGTTCCCAGAGACCCCCCAAACTGAAAAGAACGCTTTATGACATTTTCAAATGAAATACAACTACTATCTGGACTAGCAATGGTTACATTTAAGAAAATGGTGGGGCAAGTGTTAAAGGGTTAAAGACGAAAAGTCCAGCTGGGTAATGATAGAACAGAAAGCATGTAATTTGTTTTCCATTTATTCTCTCATGTGGATAGCTTAGATAAAAAGGCCAGCTATATTATGTCCTGTATTGTCTAATGCATTAGCTATTTGGGATAATATTAGCACACAACCTGATTTCCAAACTTACACTGTAGCCCCTCTAGGGAAAATTCCTGACTTTGAGCCTGGGAGAAAGAGAGCAAGTCTAAAATGGTGGACACAGAAAGGTCTCTATAGAATTGCAGATTTTATGACTCCAAGTGGATTACACAGTAAAATGGCAATTTTTAGAGACAAATTTCAACTTCCTTTAAAAGAGAAATATACATATAGACAAAAAGAGCAATTTTTAAATCCTAGGATAATTAACCCTTTCGCTGCCAGCCTACCTGCAGCATTTGCCACTCCCTGTTGCCAGACGATGTTTCACTATTTTGCGCTACACATGTTCAACTGTCATTTTTGAAAGGATTTCCAGGGATTTCCCAGGAAAATTATATATTGTTTTTTTCAACAGAGTCTGGGCTTTAACATGAAATGTCTTGTTTGTATTTTTTAGGTGTATTCTCAATATTGTTGGGTGAAATGTGTGAAACAAAAAAAAATATATATTTTTTTTTACAATTTGTAGAGTTTTTTTGTAATAAAAAATGTACGTTTGTCAATAAAATCTTATTGCGTGAGAAACCCCAATTTCTCCCGGTTACAGCGATACCACATATGTATAGGTAGACACCCTTTCCTGCCCAGAAGCCTTTTATAGCTGCTGGATGACACAAAGGGTTAATTAAAAAAAAAAATGACATAGGGTCCCCCTTCCCGGGGAGGGGGACCCCTTTTTTTTTGGAATTTTAAGGGTTAAAAACCCTTAAAAATCCAAAAAAAAAAATGACGTGGGGTCCCCCTTACCCAAAGTAACCAGCCCGGGACCAGCTATGGGGGCTTGTAGGCACAGAGTGGGTGGGGCCAGCTTTGGTGGCCCCCCCACCCTGCAGCCTACGAGCCCACATGGCCTATGTGGGCCCGGGCTCTTCTGCCCCCCCCTGGCCTTTGGGGAGGCAGGTAATGGGGGTGCGGGGGTTAATGGCAAGTCACCCGCTAGGGCAGGTGACTTGCTACCCCCCCAGCCTTGTGAACTGGTATAAGGGGTCTCATGGACCCCTTACCAGCTCACAAAGGGTTAACTGTTAAAAAAAAAACACCACACAATAATAAAAAGTATTTTATTAAAAAAAAAAAAAAAAATTTTTTACTGTACTTACCTTCGATTGCAAGCTCTTGTCCCTCGCCGCCCAGCTGACAGATGCCGGTGATCGGCATCCAGAGAAGGAGAAGGCAGGAGATCAGAGGATCTCCTGTCACCTCCTTCCAGGGCACCGATCACCGGCATCTGAGAAGCTGAGAAAGCTGAAGCCCGTTCGGGGCCGGGATGACGTCATAAGCCCCGCCCCGCCCCCCGCGGCCGCCATCGAGAAGAAGAGAGGAGAGAACATCCCAGGCTCTCTCCTGAAGATCGGTAAGTCCTGGGGGGGGATCGGAGGCCCCCCAGGTGAAGAGGAGGGACAGCGGGAGCCAGCGCACACACAGGTAAGCGAATGTCATTTTTATTTTATTTTTTTTTTTACAGTTAGCAGCTGCTGTTGCAGAAGCGGGGGGGGGGCGGCCTATTCCGGGGGCTCTCCTGGAGCCATCCGACCCCCCACGGGGGATCGGATGGCACCAAATTAAAGAGGAGACCCGGCCAGATCCAACAAGGGGTCAGGTGAGTATTTTTTATTTTTATTTTTTAAACTAGAAGCGAGGAAAGTCAAGCACGTAACACCTACGGGCTTGGCACTTAAGGCCCAGCCAAGCCAGCACGTAGGTGTTACGGGCTTGGCAACAAAAGGGTTAAAGAACTGGATAGGAGTTAATATTACAATTTTTTTAAAAATATGCCTAACTCGTCCTGGAGGAAATGTTGGTATTTCTACCTTATATAAATACCTAACAGATGAAGACGGGAAACGAAATTATATGATAAAGTGGGAAGCAGATTTACAGCAAACTTGTAAAGTTGAAGATTGGGTTAAAATTGGCGGTTCTCTCAACACTTAGCTGTTAGAATCTGACTTGAAGGTATTTACTCATTGGTATATGGTCCCCAGTAGGTTGGCAAATATATACTCTAATATATCTCCTTTATGTTTCAGAAATTGTGGACATGTGGATGATATGTTTCATATATGTGTAAAGTTTTGGAATCAAGTGTTTGGTATTAAAAACAATGTTACAGGGAAATTGGTGGAAAAAATGCCATTGTCTGTATTTTATCTAATACAGAGTCACAATTTAGGGAGATTTGGAGTCTTTGATCTAAATTCTGGAATCTAAGAAGATATTATTCCTAGTAATAATTATTTATTGTTTTTTGGTTATAAGTTATGGTCTCTATTTTGATTTAAATGGCTGAAATCTCAATCTATTGAAAAAAATATTTTTAATATGTAGGTGATTGCAGGTGATCAGTCAGAAAAGCATATATTTCCTTTTTATATTACCTCTTCTGCAGTTCATACAATGCATATTCTAATGTTATATTCAGAATTCTGTTTTGCTTTATTGAAAACTCAATAAAATTATTGAAATATTAAAAAAGTGCGGGGGAGGGCCACAGAACTGAAGGATCACAGCCATGAAAAAAGATTACAGGAATTAAATTTATAATATTTAATCTTGAGAAGAGACATCTAATGGGGACACAATTAACCCATATAAATATATAGGGCAAAATTATTAAAGTAGGAATACGTAGAAAAAGAGAAATAGAACTGGTAGCAAAGGAGGGTAGATGGACTAAAATAAAAGACATGTAAGTATGGCTGAAAATAAAGGGAATTTAGACATCAAAACCTAGAAAGAAAATGGGGTAGGGCAGAAGAGTTCAAAATAAGGAAGGATGGAAAGAAAATGAGAAGAAACATTAGGTGATCAAATAGATAAAGGAATTAAGTGCAACAAATACCAGTTATTATAGAAGGGCATATGCCAGGTGGGGGTAGGTGTGGTTATTCCAGGGAGGGTTGACCTGCTAGAGTCACCCCAATGATGACACCATCTAGAATTCTCTTCTATCTGCTCACTATCTTGTGAAACCATAGAATGGTGTCTAACCAGAGGGGCAAATAAAAAATGATGGCAAAAAGCTATTCCATGTGGAATACCCTCAAAAGTCTCCAGAAGCATAAGACTTGTAAATCTAGAAGATTTGCATTTTTTATATGCTACAAAAACTATTTCCTTTTTTGCATTAATTTCAACATATTTAATAAAGCACAACATATAATTTAAAACACTTCAATATTTTTTTCCATTGTGCTCTATGATCCTTTCTATGTTGGCACCTCTTTGAACTAGCACAGCTTGTACAACAGTGCCACAGTGTGCTATGAAGCCATTGGAAAACTGGCGTGAACTTTGTAAATGTGGTATAGTGTGCTGCAGTGGTCAAAAAGCATTGCATGTTGGCCCAAAACGGTGCTCCCAATTCATAATTCTGGCCCTTAAACCGGAACAACACCCATTTTTCACAAAATAAGCATTGCTCCAGGCACAGGGGGAGATCCCAATTGCAGATCCCCCCCTGCGCATTAATGGCCACAAACAGGATAAATCTTACCTTTTTTTCTTGGTCCCCTGGAGAAATCAAGTGCTGTGATTGGCCAACGTGGCTGCTGACACTTGGCTGGGCAGGTGCCTCCCTGCACCCGAAACAAGGCCAGTTTTGAAAAATGAAAAACAAGGGTGTTGTCCCAGTTTAATTTGTCTCAGTGCTTCTGTAACTGTGTTGACAAATTTAGTAAATTAGTACTCTAGTACGTCAATATTTTAAGAAACTGTGTTGATCATCCACTTATGGTGTTTAAAAAGCCTGAGTTCTAATGAAAAAACAACAACTGTTCCTTAAAACATTAGGATACTAGAAAAAAAGGATGCTACAGGGAAAGTTGTCAGTCTTCAACAATAAACATGACAGCTCTTTTCACATATGAGAATGGCTCCAAACTATAAGCATATCATTACTAGTTCTATACTCTAAATATACAACTGCATCAAAACAACTGGTCAGTATCCATGTTCCCTTGGGCACTTGCTTCAACTACAAGAAATCCCTTTGATATAATATAAAACCAAAAGCAAACATTTTCTATCCATGGGGCATTCATAGGGAGGAAAAGAAATATTCTATATTTACAAAATATGCTGTTTACTGTTGCACATACTCATGAATGACCTCAAATATGTTACTTTTAAATAGCCTTCTTCAGGGCAGATAAGGTAAACTCCAGCTTGCAAAGTCATACTTACTTTCACACATTCTATTTTTATAATCAATGGCTTTCCTTGCATGATATGTAGGCCAAATTAAAATAGTTTCAAGGAAGACTAACAATGGTTTTACACTGCTAAATTATAATTATACTAATTCTGAATAACCTACATGACACTTTAAATTTGTGGCTGCATGACACAATATGTATCTGAGAAAAAACATCTTGTACACTGTATATGCACACACATTTTAACTATACCATGTTATAGGTTTTTAAATAGCTAAACAAATAGTACAAACTACAAACACTATACGTGTATTTATCAGGGTTAGAGCATTTTTAGATGCACTTTGAGCATGGTTAGTACAGCAAATGTAATGCATAAACTATTTAGGTAATGATCTTCCTTTTTGACAATACATTCAGTTGGAAATAACATACAAGTAAACATAACTACAATACTGTTAGCATTAGCGGTAGTAGTAATAGTAGAGTGTGGCGAATATTTCAAGTGAATCTTTTAGTTAAGCCATTTTTGTTGCGATGAAATACTGCTTAAGGGTGTTCGGTTACCTAATTTTTAAGGCTCATAATGGTTCATGCATTGCTATTGCTAGTATAAGAAAAACAATTGATAAATGTGTGACTGGTAAAGATCCTTTAACTGCACTGGCCTACACTGCAAATTGCTCAAAACATTCTAGCAACAGGGGTAAAAACTGCAGCTATATAAATATAAGAATAAAAACAAGCATAGAGCAAATGAACTGACAGTCATTGGACAACAAAACACATTTTTAAATTTCAAGTCCGCAAATGCATTTCTGGCCTACACTACAACCAATTTGAAATTCCACTGTTGAGTGTATTCATCCAGGTTACCGTAGTCTGGAGAAGTACATCTAGTACATGTTAGCACTGGAAAAAATGGATTTTTATGTTTAACCCTTCTAGTGCCAGCTACGTGAGTCTCACATAGCAGCCTCTACTCCACTTAAGTGCCAGCTACGCTCGCCCCCCCCCCCCTCCTGGGCTCTTCCAGGTGAGGAGAGGGTGAGAGAACTTCCTGGTTCACGTCTGCTAGCCCCTAACCCTTAAAATTCCAGAACAAAAAGGGGGGACCCTATGTCATTTTTTTTTTTAATTATGCTCTGTCGCCCAGCAGCTATAAAAGGCTTCCAGCAGCAGCAGGAGAGCAGAAGCCAGATTGATTCGCGTGGGACACAGTGGCCCAGGGATGGATGGGAGGTAAGTATAAAAAATAAATAAATAAAATATTTTTTTCTCTATGTGTCTGTGTGGTTTTTTTACACTTAACCCTTTGTGAACTGGTAAGGGATCCATGAGACCCCTATACCAGTTCACAAGGCTGGGGGCTGGCAAGTCACCTGCAGCTAGCGGGTGTCTTGCCATTAACCCCCGGCACCCCCAATTACCTGCCTGCCCAAAGCCCAGGGGGGGCAGAAGAGCCCGGCCCAAGGAGCTTGTAGCCGGCAGGGCGGGGGGCCACCAAAACTGGCCCCTTCGCCCTGTTCCTACAAGCCCCCATAGCTGGTCCCGGGCTGGTTATGATGAGTAAGGGGGACCCCACGTCATTTTTGGGGGGATTTTTTAGGGTTTTTAACCCTATGACCCTATGTCATTTTTTTGTATTTAACTCCTTATGTTTATAGTGTGGCTTGTAGTATTTTATTTGTAAATGTTATAAAGTGCTCTTTTCAGTTTGGGGGTCTCCTGGGCAAGAATAGGGGGCTACCATATGTGGTACCGTTGTAATCGGTAAAAATGGGGCTTTCACATGCAATATGGTTTTCATTAATAAAACAAATGTTTTATTTAAAATAAAGGAGACAATTGTCTAAAAAATATTATTTTGTTTGTTTTTTTTACGCAAAAATATTTAAAAAACAGTCGAAAAATTACAAACAAGACATTTCGTGTTAAAGCCTAAACTCTGCTGCAAAATATATATATGTATATATATTCCTGGAAATTCTGGCAAAAACCACGGTTAAACATGGCGCAAAATGGGGAAAAATTACCTGTCAACAGAGGGTGGCAAAACTTGAAGTAGGCTGGCAATTAAAAGGGTTAATAGTACCTCTGCATGTTGGGTATTGTTTTGTTCGGGGGACCTTGCGCTCTCAGATTCAGCTTGTTTTTTCTTGTTTTCATATTGATATTTTAGGAAAACATGTTTTTTATTCTGCTTTTTTATAATTTTTTTAGGGAGACCCTGTGCCACTAAAAATTCTTCAAGGGATTACTTCCAGAAAGATGAGCCCACTACAACAAGCTGGGTACGCTTACAAAGCTTAACATGTGTACTTTCAGGCAATATATGGTTCATGGGGGATATTCCAAATGAAAAAGGGTTGTTTTGGTTGAAAAATTGCAAGGTGCACACTTTGTCTGCAGAGCTGAAATTTTCAGGAAAAATTACCGTTACGCACATGCTTTACTTTGGAGTGTTTGGCAACTCTTCCCTTGACAGTACCAATGCATGTTGGGTACCGTTCTGTTCGGGGCATGTTGATTTTTCAGATTTTTCTTGTTTGCATATAGTTTTTTTTTAGGTAAATGTGATTCTTCTTTTATATTCTTTTTTAAGGAAACTCTGTGCAACCAAAGAATTGATTGAGGGATTACTTCCACAAAACTACACCCACATAAACAAGCCTGGTACGCCTAGAAAGCTTGAGGCATGTACTTACAGAGAATATATAGTTTGTCCGGGGTATTTCAAATGTAAAGGGTTGTTTTTCTGGAAAATCTGCAAGGTGCGCATAGCACAGTTGTGTTTTATCTGAAAATCCCCTAAAGCTCTGTTTCAGTTTGGGGGAGTCTCCTGGGCCGGAAAGGATGTCTACCTATACACTGCTGTAACCGGGAGAAATTGGGGTTTCACACGCAATAAGATTTTATTGACAAACTTAAATTTTTTTATTACGAAAAAACACTACAAATTGCATTATTTACATTTTTTGTACATATGTCACCCAAAAGTATTGAGAATACACTAAAAAAAGGGCAAACAAGACATTTCATGTTAAAGCACATTCTCTGCTTAAAAAACAATATATAATTTTCCTGGAAAATCCCATCAAAAATCAAAGTTGAACATATGTAGCGCAAAATAGTGAAAAGTGGTCTGGCAATAAAGGGTGACAAAAATTCTAGGAAGGCTGGCAGTTAAAGGGTTAAAGAATCCCTCTGGTAAGCACAAGATTTAATATTGAGTACCCATACTTGTGGGGGTGGCGGACTTGAAACTGAAGAATACCACACTTAAAGACTTTACAGTTGACCACACACCCTGTTAGAATGCTCATACCCTACTGCCAATATAAAAAATATACCTAGCTAGTTAGATTCTGTTTTGTTTAGAGCTTGGATAGAAATAGACTATTACAAATGTGGTTTTACAGTTCATGATGAATATTCTGGATACAAGATACAATAGGAGAGAAAGCCCTGTCCTTGCGAGCTTACAGTCTAAAGGAAAGGGGTTGCAGACAAATGGGAAGGGTCACAGTAGTATTGAGCTTTGTGGCATGTCCCATTTAGAGAATTGCTTAAAGGAGCACTATCGCAAAAAAAGTGGGCGAATAATACAAATCCATATAAATATGCTGGATAGTGGAAGGAGAGGTCACTTATACACCCCGCTTCAAGAAATATCAGGCTTGTTTTTTATTTTTATTAATGGAAGTAAAAGGAAATCGGGTGACAGGTTCTGTCACCCCTAATACACTAAACCTGTCACCCCTGGATTTTATTCCTACTAGGAGAAGAAAACCTCAAGCGTGGCAGGAGTTTTATTCAGTTCGGGTTTATAGGTGACGCTTCCTCTCATCAGCCAATGTGTTTATATGGGTTTTAATATTACATAATTTTGCGATAGTGCTCCCTTAAGCCAGGTTGTGTGCTTGTCTGAATTGGTGGGTTTTGAGGGTGCATTTGAAAGCTTGGAAAGTTGGGTAGTGGTACATTAAGCAGGGGGGTGGGTATTTCAGAAGATTGGGGTAGCAAGTGAGAAGTCTTAGAGGCAAATATGAGAGGAGGTGATCAGGGTGGAGGACAGGAGAATGGGCAGAGTGGAGGCTGATAGCATTGGAATAGAGATGAAATGTAGAGAGGAGACTGACTAGAGAGAGTTTTGTAGGTAAGAGTTTCAAACAGTATTCACTGTTGTTCTAACATCACCTGCTTTTGCAATGGGGCATTTTTACTGGTTTAGTACATCAGTTTCCAATAAGGTAGGATAATTTTTGAAATTTGGACAGCACCCTATGGGGTCTGCAGAATTTTTTTTATTTAGCATACTTTATAAGATGCTGTTCTTTACAAACATTCCAAAAAAGATCCTTACATCACTGGAAAAAGTATGTACCTCACATGTAAAAATGTACCTCACATGTAAAAATACTCCATCGTATGTAAAGGTAATTTTTTTCTTTTTGTCAGCATTAGAACAAAAAACGTATTGCCTTTTTGGTGTGTTAAAGTTAAAAACTTACCGAATGTTAAACTTGCTTCATTAACATACCACATTTAAGTGTTTCAGCACTTCAGCCCCATAATATTAAAGTGCACCTATACTCAGGCAGGAGATTATGTTGTAACCTTCTATCCCCAGCCCAGTGCCTCAAAACCGTTTGCCTGATATTCATAGCAACATGAACTAGATGCAGTCAGCCATATTGCTCCCTGGCCGAGCAGCCCTGCCTTCAGCGATGATGCTTTTAGTCACGGTACACACAGCTCAGCATTGGGGAGCACTTCAACCTAACTGCCATTAGAGATGATTCAGGAGAGTTTGTTCCTCACATTTTGTGAGAATTGCACTGTGGAAAAAAATAAAGATTATATTTGTTTCACACTTTTTTGTTGAGAAAATTATTTCTTAAATGTCTTTTTTTCCTTAGTGCACGTCAGCATTATTTTTAGCTGTGCTAATTATTTAGAAATGTGCTCTGCTAAAAAGGGCACTGAATTGCAAAGGAAAAAAATCATCATACAAATGTTTTTCTCACAGAAAAAACATGAGCAAAAAAATTCTCATGTTGCTGAATCTGCCCAAATGTGACAGTTTAGATGTAACTGAATGAATCAGCATATGGCAGGTCATTCACAATAACACTACTTCCTGTTAGTCGTTTGTATCAATATTGGGCAAAGGCTTTAGTAAAAAGAGAAACACAGGCTGTTTTTGAGCACTGGGCTGGGAATGGAAGGTGACGACTTAAACTATTTTTCTGAGTATAGGTGCACTTTAAGGATATAGATTAAATGATTACGAATAATGTACATTTTTTTGTGAATGTATTTTTAGGTGATAATAAACAGAAAATGGAGCTGCACCAGCCAGTTATACAAAGTGTGCACACCCGGGGATCGGCACAATAACATTTACAAAAGCAAATGAGGAATCCACCAGTTTCCTCAATGATAGATAAGCCCCTTTAATATTACGTGAAATTAGAATAGGTCACCCCACAGCAGCGCCCCCTGGTGTCTGTTTTGTCATATATGTCTTTTTAATACGTTATGTCTGTGTAGTGTTTTGGCTTTCATTCCAATAACATCAACTTGATTAACTTAGATTCAGTAGTGCCACTCTTTTGGGGATTTATTGAGGAAACTGGTGGATTCCTCATTTGCTTTGGTATATTTTTAGGCTAAATAAAACAAAGGGTCCTTTAAGGACAAGAACTTGCAAATGTAAAATAGAATTTTATGAATATTACCTTAGTATGACTCCAAATGTAGCATAGAAAATTTTTAATAAGGACATATATGGATCTTATGAAATCACAACTGAAATTATTTTAAAGGATGTCTTTAAAGCCTTGTATTTCGTTATTTTGGTACTAGATTTTATGATTTTGTAATGACCAACATGGTTAGCAAATAAAATGACTTTTTTTTTACAAGAAAAAGTTCCACTTTTGGTAGTATTGCTTTAGCTCTTATAACTGTAACATTTCTGGCAAAATTAAAGAGCTAAGCTGTTAATGACACAGGTAGCTGCTGATTTCCATAGACTGGATCATATTGTTTGGATTAAACCACATATTATAAGAACTGGGTTTAAATGCAAATGTGTTTAGTTTTCCATCTTTTATTAGTGAACCCCATAGGAATCAATAGTTTTTTTTTGCAAAGACTGTCCGTTTAGGTCATTTTTGCATCTGTACCTGATATTTTCAGCTTGACTATCAGATAGTTAACTATTGTTAAATCACATTATTTAAAACCTATTATATAAAGCATTTCAAACAAAAAAGTCACCCCTGGGACACCACACATGTATTTTGAGATCCATACTACAATAATTACACAAGTTGTAACAGTGTGCTTGCGACAGGATTTTTAAAAATTTTCCTGACCAAATTGGCCGCAGCGGTTCCCCAAACCATTTTTTAAAAGTAAATACTACTTCACCAGCAAAAAGTCTGTTGTCCTGATGTTCGCCGCTACAATTATAGCTCTGTTTTGAGCTCAGTTTGCCAAGCTGCAATACAAATGAGACTAGTGAAAACTAGCGAATGTGGTAAATTAGGCCCTGTATACCTAATTGTTTTCCTTATGTTTCAATACATTTTTATTGAGAAATACAAAGATTGTATATATATATATATATATATATATATATATATATATATAAACATTACAGAATATTGATGGGTATAAAATTGCTTAAAGAAAATATAATAAATATTCAAAATAAATAAAATGATAGTTTGTAATACAAATGTATACAGTGTGGAGGATAACCTCAATCCTCCCCTAGCAGGCAAGAGTTAAAGTTATACTAAAGGCAAGCCCGATTGTTGTCCCGTTGTCTCGGGCTACACGTTGCTCTGTCCCAAATTTCAATCAGTTTTCAAAAATACCCTGCAGACGTTATCTTTAAAAGCATTGGAGATTCAAATGAAGAGGGGTGTGGCAACAGCAATGTAATGTAAGCACACTGATGAGTATGAGAGGAGGGCAGGGCTTCAGATCTGCAGAGAGAGTCAGCTAATCAGCATGTCTGGGCAGGGAGTGGGGGGGTGTTTCAATTCTTGGTCCACTGAAGGTTAACTGAAGAACCAGGTCAGCAGAGTGGGGACTAAAAGCTGAACGAGGAAGGGATTTTCCTAACTAAGGAGACAGACAGAGGAGGAAGCACATTGCTAGGTAAGCTACTTATATTAAAATCAAATACAGGCACACAAAAAAGCTTGCAGAAGGTACAGGACCTGACCATGGAACCCAAGGAGCAAACGCCACAAAATTAATATGAAAAAGCTCATTAGCAGAATATGAAGGCTCATGTCTTCTTGACTTAAGATGCACCTGTTATAAACCACCTAAAGTAATTATGTTTATACTGCCTACTAAAAATGCCCTTTGGGGTATGTGTATGTATTATATTGATTATATTTCCACTCAACGGAATGTACTAATGTTCATATTGACACAATACATCTTACAGGGCAGATATACACAGAATAATTGCACATTATCCTATCAAACTGCAACTCAACATTTAAAAAGCTGGAAGAAAAATATATTGATGTATGCTTATTTTTTATGTATAATCAGTAGATGCACCCCCTTATTAACGAAGAAATGGCACTATGATCAACAGATACTTCAATTATTTGTCAAGTAAGAACTTAAGACAGTAAAATGTCTCATGCATACCCAAGAAGATTTCCATATGCCAAAAATCTTACATTTGACAGACAAAGACCCTGAAGCTAGAAAACATGATGTTGCTTTGTAATTAGGTTATAGTTATCCAATATGTAAATTAGTCCTCAGTTTGCTGAAGGTTAAACTTGATGCTCCCTCTTGTGCTGAACTATTAGCTGGAGAAAAAAAGGAATATTAAATGATTAAGGTAGAAAAGGGAAGGTGTAAAAGAATAAATATAACCTTCATTTCAATGAAGTGTGAGCTGACATGCAGTTTGTTACAAGGGGAACAGACTGTAAATGATTGAAAGACCTAAGCCAGTGTATACATCAAGTGACATAAGTTCTTTTCCTACTTTAATCACAAGCTCACGCTCTGAACGGATCCAAATGTAGGTTGCTTCAGAAAAAAATTCTATACGATTAGTGTCTCTGAACAAATGCAATGAGCGAAAGGAAAAAAAGAAAGATGGAAATGTAACGGGGGTTAAAGCATAGTTAAGTATTTCAAATCCCAGTCACTTTTTCATATGTATTGTATGTGTGAGTCCATAGTACAGCATAATGTGTCATAATTTGGCCTTCCATTCTGACAGCAGTGCTTGAGTTGGGCATTAAATCATTGCCCCGAGGAATTCTCATTCTGGCAATTCCTGGCGGTAGGACTGTCATCTCCTCCCACACATTACCTATCACTTTTGACATGATTGGATCAAAATTAGTCAGTACATTTAGATGTAAATTGGGACATCCAAGAATAATAATGAGCACAAAAATATAGCCCTGTGTAATTGACACGGCAACAGCTTAGTACAGTCTTCCACAGCATCTCTGAGATTATTAATATGATGATAACAAAAGTACTATATCAAAAACAGTAAGGAAACTTTTTTTGCATTGCGGTATATATTTACCTAAAGCTTACACTGAATAAAAGTTGTTGTGATACTTGCTCAGCTGTAAGACAGGCTGAAATGTCACACAACAGAATTTTTTTAATCAGCCAGTGGCCATGCATAGAAAGAAAAAAAACTGTATAATTTTCCGTTGTAATACTTTGATTCCAGCTGTTAACTAGGAGTCAGTGTAACTCAAATATAAGACAAACATGGGTTATAATATTTAATGTAATTGTTGATTTGGTATTGTGCTTTCCCATTTGGGTTCAGAACCGCCATAAGCTCAAATATACACAACTATGTAACTGAAATAAATTTTCTAAGTGCAACTAGAAAGTTACATGAGTGTTACAAAGTCAGTCACAACATGTTCTGCACATTCAAAGTACCTAAAACAGTCTGTCAATGGCTAAGGAGAGTGCTTTTATAAATGTTTTATAAAATGTTTTGGAAAAGATCTACAGTGGAAGGGCCATTGGGGCTAAACTACAAAACAATTCATAATCTGTGCCACCCCGGGTAGTGCTACGGCTAACCTGAATAAATGCATTTTGAAATGCTCAGTTCTTTTTAATTAGGTTAATTATATGTCATGTCTTGTTACTAGTATAGAAAGTGTTTTCGGGATAGATGTCCACAAAGTTCTGCAAGTTCTGTAAACATCAAGTAACAACTCTGCAGTAATAAACTTTTACATTCAATAAAATGATGCATTTTGGTTTGAGGTTTTCAACCAATCTGTTTTCCTTTAGGCGTATATTTGTTAACAACTCTATATTCAGGTAGGTCATAAATAAATGTACAATGTCTTATTCTAGATGTGGCCATGTGAAGGCAGGCAGATAGTACCAGCCCATAATTTCCGCAGATTCATGTTATTATTTTGGCATTCCGGGACATTCCTAGACAA
Organism: Gastrophryne carolinensis; assembly: GCA_027917425.1. Classification (NCBI taxonomy): domain Eukaryota; kingdom Metazoa; phylum Chordata; class Amphibia; order Anura; family Microhylidae; genus Gastrophryne; species Gastrophryne carolinensis. The sequence continues at coordinate 196,300,751 of CM051236.1, forward strand.
GCTTTCCAGACCCTTGCATGTTCTGGGTCTGCTGAAAGCTAAGCTAAGCTTCACTAAGTTAAGTGTGTACAGCTTAAAGAGAAACCTTCAAGGGTAGAGTAAGCTGTACAATAAAAGTTTTGTAATTACACCAAACCGTATACTTTACTGTACTTTATTCAGGTGGTCATCATAAACCAAAGTCACAACTGCATTAAATCATCAGAATAAAATGTGGTATATTTATTTATACTGTGTGTTATGGGCACTTAGATTTAGCCAAGACAGATTTGGCCAATATTTAATAATCAAATATAGCCCCTTGGGTATAGCTAAAATTAAAGTAAAAGTTTTCATACAAGTTACTTGACAAAAAGACACAATCTATACAATTTGTATTTGTACTTGGTAAAAACAAAATATTGTTTTACCATATATACCAGGAGAAATCTAATTCAGTGGGGGTCATGCTAAAGATCTGGTAAATCAAGTTTACCCTTGGGTGCACTTTTGGATGTGAACAGAAATTCGAGTGAGCTTTTTGACTTGGACACACAAAAAATTGCAATAAAAATGTTTTTCCAGGTGAAGTATTTAATTTTTCTAAGGAGGTAAAGATTTTTTGTAAAGTTTGGAAACAATTGCACCTTCTTGGGTATGCTGAAAAAAGATGAAAATTCTTTAGCATAACCCATAGGGTGCTGTTGTTTTTAAACTTCAAGTAATGATCCTTATCTCATTGGAAAAAAAGTACAAGAAGAACATTTTTAAATGCACGTTAAAGTAAAAAGCTCACGAAATGTAGGTTTTAGTTCACATACAAAAGTGCACCCAAAGTTAAACCTATTTCAGAAAATAAATAGCATGTCCCCTATTAATTTACAAACCTTCATTTTGTTAGAAGGCATTTGCAGTCTTTTACATTATTTTTAATATATGGAATCATTTAGTAATACATGTTTTTATACAAAGCATTAGTCAGTTTGTAATCAAGCATTGGTATTCCTCAAAGTTTCGATTTCTTAAGAGCTTGTTAAAACTTATAAAGGTCTAGTTTTAATTTTTAGAATGTCATTGTTTTGGTTTCAGGGGAAATGATAACAATTTAACCTAATATTCCATAAAATGGATGGGTGTAAACATTTAAATGACAAAGATTTTAAAAAAATGTTTAATACATATACAGTATAGCAAGAGAAATAAAAAATGTTTCGAAGTAAACTCAGAAATGTATATTTGCAACTATAGTTATATGTAATCTCTCTTGCAGAACGTTTTCAATAGGGATCATGCTAATCATTTGGTGAAGCCAGTGTGACTTGTAGTGTGCAAAAAAGTGGTAATTTATTTTTCTACCTTTCTTCCCAACAAAACCTGTTATGTGGCATTTTTACAGGAGAGGCGCCTCATTTTTTCCTATGAGTTAAGGATGTTTTTTAAAGATTGGAAACAACAGTACCCTATGACCTATGCAGAAATATTTGGTGGATTCTTTAGCAAAGCCTGTAAAGTACTGTTATAACTTAAAAAAAATATCCTTACCTTTTTTGGATATATGATATACCTCGTCTGTAGAGGTAAGAGGTAAGCATCATTTTCAGGAAAAAAAAGGTAGAAAAGGTAGAAGTTTTTTTTTTGTGTTTCTCTTTGTCTAAATGCTAAAATGCAATACACACCACAATACACACCGAATGCCACACTGGCTTCTCCAAATAATTAGAATGACAATGTTTAGAAATCCCTTTATTTTCATATATGTAAGGATCAATCCTTTATATTTCACAGATAGATAATTAACATTACTAGAATCTAAAAGTCTACTTAAAGGAGGACTATCGCAAAAAAATGGTCCAATGATAAAAAAAACCCACGTAAATATGCTGGATGCCGGTAGAAGGGGTCAATTAGGGGGTCACCCACCATCAAGAAATATCCAGCCAGGCTTGTTTCATTCTTTTAATGGATGGAAAGAAAATCACTTAAACCTGTCACCCCAGGATTGTATTCCTACAAGCTTGGTGGGTGTTTATTCAGTTAGGTTACTCCTCTCCTCATTAGCTGACTTGTATATCTGGATTATTAATATTACACTATTTCGCAATACATCTCCTTTAAAGCTTTCTGTGATGTAATTCACATTTTACACCATTTTTTACTGGGCCTTAAGTGGGTAAAAGACTTACTAGTGAGTTCTTCACAACTTAAAAAGCAAAGGTGTACAATTAAAATCAGTAGCTTACCTTTCATTGAGCTTTATCACTGTGCTGCCTGCTCTGTCTGTCTAGGAAAATCACTTCCTCATTCAGCTTTCAAACCCTATCCTGCTGACCTGGTCCATCAATTAATCTTCAGTGGACCAAAAACGCAAACACCCCCACTCCCTGCCCAGATATCCTGATGCCTCTCTCTGCAGCTCTGAAACCCTGCCGTACTCTCTCCTCTCACACTCATCTCAATATGCTTACATCACACCCATGGTTTCTCTTAATTTTTTCTATGAATCTCCACTTCTCCAATACTTTTAAAGATAACTTATGGAACTACAGGATCTTTTTAAAAATGGATTGAAGTTTAGGACAGTGCAACATGTAGCCTGAGACAATAGGACAACAATGGGCTTGCCTTTAGTATAACTTTAAGCGGTGTGTCTGTACTATAAATATATTTTTTGGCCCATTCAGTGTTTTATTGGTTGCTATGCCGCTGCTGTGGTTGATGGGAGCCAATCATTTTGCTAAATAACACATTTGGAATTTTACTAAAAGTAAGCATTGTTGATATCTTTTGCTTTTTTGTTTCAGTGGGTGGTGGAAGCAATGCAATAGCAAAACCAAAGGCTTTAGAACTATAAAAAAGTAATTGCTTACATATCATTCACTTATCATTTTTATCACTAATTTGAAACAATGGTGGTTATGCTAATTACCGTATTTCTCGCCATGGGGGGAAAATGTCAGTGCGTCTAATCAGAATGTAAAAAAAAACCAACAACAAAAGAGAGTAAACTCACATTGCTCCTGATGTCCCTGCCATTCGCGTTTTCCCGCTGTCCACATTGTCCCTGCCACCACTGCTTCTTCTCGGGGTCTCCTGCACACACAGCATGGCCAACGCTCGAGCATCAGCCATGCCCACTCACTGAAAGGAGCAGGGTGTTTGCGCTGTGTGTGCAGGTGCTGACGGAGAAGAGGCAGTAGTGGAGAAGGGAAAATGAGACCGATGGATATGTGAGTTCCCTTTCTTTATTTTGCATATGGGGAATGGGAAGGGGGATGCCACACTGCCTATGGGGAATGGGAGGGGGGATGCCACACTGCTTATGGGGGATGGGATGGGGGAATGCCATATTGCCTGTGGGGAATGAGGGGAGAGTGCCAGACTTCTTGTATTGGGAATATGAGGGGGGAGACTGCAACACTGCCTATATGGGGAATGAGGGGTGCCAAACTGTTTATATGGGGAATGGGAGGGAAGAAATTGAACCTTGCCTATTATTTGGTTCTTGGGGGGACAGTGTTTTAGCACAACACTTGCTCCTCCAAATCCTAGGTGCGTCCTATGGGCAAATGTGTCCTATAGGACGAAAAATACAGTATTTTGTAAATGAAGGTGCCTTGTGGTGTGAAATGACAATTGCAACTCCATGAGCTTGTACCTATGATTGACAATGTTTACAGGTGAGGTACAAATGTTTTTCCAATAAGGTACGGATGTTTTTTACTGAGTTTTTCATTTTTCATAAGCAATGTTGATACATAATAAAGTCCACAAAAGAACAAAGCAGAAAGAATGACACATAATAGAATATTTGATTCCTTTGCTCAAAGACATTTAGTTCAATATTGTTCAAAAAGAATACTGCGTGCAGGCAACTATAGGACCAACAGCCACAAGGAAAAAACAGTCCCATGTTATTCATACAAAACATTTAAAAACACGGTGTATCCCCCTCCAAAATGATCCCCTACAACATAACCACATAACATAAATAAATATATATATAATGCTATGGGAAATATAATTGATGCAAATCAATTACATAATACCCTAAATGACAATAGCAATAGATTAAGCAATAGAATTAAGCAAATACATTTAGGTGTAGAAAATGCACAAAGCCTATAATAATGTAAATAATACATGTAACATGAAAATAGAAGCAAACAAGTCTCCCACATACAGAACCCTAAATCCCAACACTATGGTGTTGATTCAGAGCCTGGTGAGAAAACTTACTACTTTTTAGGAGAGAAAATTGCCATTCTCTTTCATTGTCTACCTTGGAGTTGATTCAGAGCCAGGTGAAAAAGTATACCCGGTAGACATTGAAAGTGAATGGCAGTTATCTCTCCTAAAAAAAGAAGTGAGTTTTCTCACCAGGCTCAGAATTGACCCCAATATGTTAAAATGGCAATCAATATAAACACCAAAGAAAAATCAAATAAAGAGGGGGGAAAATAGAGCATGCAGTAAATCTAAATGGGTGACAAGGATAATAGTAAAAGAGCGACATCAGCAGCTGAAGGCAGGCGTTCTGTGGTAAAATCCACTTTCAAAGGGTGATGAACACATTAATGCATGAAGATGTAACATACATATGTACAACACCAAATATGTTGTACTTTCAGCAACAGTAAGTTGTTCAGCTATTAAGGGGCAAAACATCGTCATCTTACTATAACACCTAAGTTAGTATGATGTTCTCATGGTGGCATGGGGTTATTTGCAAACTAAGCCTGTGACAGCCCTGTCACGCTGAGCAACGCCACCTTTTTGTTTCATAGAACTGATTGAGTATGACATGAGTAACTAAGTTAAATGGATAATATACTTGGCTAATTACCTCACTTGTGCATACAGGTGTGTTGGTCAGAGGTTACTAGTTACTACCAGAAATCCAATACATATAAAAGTATCATACTTTCAAAAATACCCATCCCAAAGAACTAAAGAAAACCCCTAAATACAATGATTACGGTGTCTGTCTAGATACTTTTGTCCATTTAGAATATCAAAACTAGGTGCTGCAGTTTCAGCTAAGCACAGTGTGGTCACTGTAATGAGTCACTAAATGAGTGAGAGGTGAAGAATACATCTGTTTCATGATTTCACAATGTGAAATAAAAGGTATATATTAAAAGAAGAAGCTGTATCGTTAAACTGACCAGATGTCCCACTTTTAGGCAATGAGGCATTTTGTACCCCTGTCCCCCAGAAACCCACCAAATCCAGGACATCTGGACAATTTACAACTGGTATTGGAAGGTATGGATCGTCTGAGCGTTAGGTCAATCACCAACATCCTTTATGAACTGAAGACATCTAAGTCGTGCTTAAAGTGGACCAACACCAGTTTTCCCGATATTCCCCTCGATTCAAAGAGCAAAAGTTAATTGATTTCGTATCGAGAATCGTAAGTTTGGGTGGGTGTTAGTCATTTTTTCCTGTTTTTTTGGCCATTTACGACTCGCACGAGCCTACGTTCGAATGCGTATATGCTCTTACGATCATCGCAAGTTCGTTCCTAAAGTTTAGGATCAAAACGTAAAACTTAGGATCAAATCCTAAAACTTAGGATGAAAACGTAAAACTTAGGATAATTGGATGTGTTTCGGTGTGATTCAGAGAACAGTTTCCAAACCTCTAAATACGTTTTAAAAGAAAGCCACTGCCGACACCTTTTAGCAGTCGTATTGCTGTTCTGGAACAGGTTTTTTGGCTATGTGGAGGAGTCTGCGCGTCTTGAGCTGCAATGAACTGCATATATCAGCATGGCCGAGGCCATAAATTGTATTGCAATGCATACCTGATTCATGTATGCCTTATAAAAGCATTTTAATGTGGACCTTAATTAGTCCTTTGCATGTAAACCTTTATTTGGCAATATATTTGCGTTAATTAAAGAAACTTATGTCCTTTGTTATTTATGTTTAAATTGATGTACTAGAATAATATTTTTAGATTGCATTTATTGGTGTAGTTGTTTACCTTTGCTTGGTTTAATTATTTAAGCACATCTTTGGTCAGATGCATCACACTTACTGAGGAGAGGAGAGCGGGATAAAGTGCAGGATGTGGGTTACTGCTGTATTTTGCACAGACACAGCAGAGCTGGGGGCACGGAAAGGTCACAAATCAAAGAATCCAGAGCAACACAGTCACAAGGCCCTTTCTGTTTGCAGGCTGCCCGAAAATACCTGAGCCGCCATCTTGCCTGTTTCTAGGCTCATAACATGCAGAAGTTGCTGGGTGTTTTTTAATATTTGAGAGCAATCTGTATGTAGAGGGTGTGGGTAACCACACACAAAATTTTAAGTTGTACCATTTGAAGCCAAAATATAAAAATTAAATCCACAAGTAAAAAATGCAAGTTAAGTAAAAATTAAACAAAGTTAGATTTACTTATGCAAATGCATTCATTAATGGTTGGTTACTGCAAAATGAATGAAATAAAGAAAAATAAAAGACCAAATATTTAGAATGCACTTTAATGAGGTAAGTTTGTAGTGCGGAGCCGCAAGATCAGAAGGATTTACGTCCAGACAAAAAAGGAAAAAGGGCAAAACCAATGTTGCAACCTGAGAAATGAAACGGAAAAATCAGGATGGAAACTGACATAGATCTGATTCCCGAACTGCCATACGAACGGACGTATATTTTAGGATAGAAACGTATTTGCTTATAGAATCACTCGCAAGTTCATACGAACGCACGAGCGGACGTGAAAAATAGGATGATCGTGACCCAAATCCAAGCTGTTACATGTTTCTTTGAATCAACCCAATTGTGTGCAGGTGTTGGTACCGCTTAATTTATATTTGGTTAATTTTCCATTTTTTTCAGTCAATTTTAAATAAGCTTTGGCACAGAGAGCATAGAAATGTTTCTTGATTGTTTTCATATGTAGCTCTATCTTTGTATGATACAACTGTGCTTTGTATTTGAGCATTACATTTCTCATGCCTGTTTTTAATGTGTAGATTACAAGAACTCAATATTGACTGTTGTCTCTTGTTGACCTTGTCCTTTGTGCACATGGATTTCTTTATATTTTCTGAAACGTATGATGAGTTGCACCTGCCTTTACTCTTTCTCATGGTTAAACACAAACGGTTACGTGGAACTTGTTGATACATCTTATCTCGCTATTGTGTTGAAATTGGATATTGTGGCATACACTGCTATACAGTGTTGTCGACACCAGGGGGAGCATGAAAGCATGACTTATCATAAATACAACAGACACAATGGGGTTGATTCAGAGCCAGATGAGAAAACTCACTCCCTTTCAGGAGAGAAAACTGCTATTCACTTTCATTGCCTACCCTGGGGCTGATTCAACACCAGGCGACAATATACATCCAGTTGTTGAATCAGGCCCAAGGTAGACAATGAATGTTAATAGTGAATGGTTTTCTCTACTAATAAAGGAGTGAGTTTTCTTACCTGCATCTTACTCCACCCCACGGTCTTCATTTAATTGCAGCAGTGCTCTCTGTGTAAAGAGCTCACTTCCATAAAAAGGGCTCACTCCTAACATAAGAAAAAATGAAAACAATGAAAGAAATACTAAATCAGCTCAGCAACTTGAGGACATCATTTTGGCACACAAAAAAGTGGACTTTTAGAGGTACTCCCTTTAACTCCCTTTAACCCTACGTGGTTGCTTCTCCTACCGTTAAGAGCCAAGCACGTAAAAAATACATAATACATGCCTGCCATTTCCCCCTGCTAGTTAAAAAAATAAAAATAAACACCTCTGGTATCGATGTGAAGCTGGGGTCCCCTCTTCCTCCGGGGGGCATCCGATCCCTCCCCCGTCGTCCTCCGTCTTCAGGAGGGGGCCCGAAACTGGCTGCCCCCCGTTTCCACCGCTGATCCGATCTGAGCCTTCTCGCCTCTTACTCGCCCAGCACCGATCACTATCGGCATCTGTCAGTGACAGAGGCGCGGGACAGCGGCGAGGGACACAGGATCGGAGGTGAGTAAAGTAAAAGAAAAAAAAATGTGTGTTTATTTTTTACATTTAACCCCTTGTGAACTGGTAAGGGGTCCATGAGACCCCTACATCAGTTCACAAGGCTGGGGGCTGGCAGCCATTACCTGCCTCCCCAAAGCCCAGGGGGGGCAGAAGAGCCCGTGGGCTATGTGGGCTTGTAGCCTGCAGGGCCAGGGGCCACAAAAGCTGGCCCCTGCGCCCTGTTCCTACAAGCCCTGCATAGCTGGTCCCGGGCTGGTTACTTCGGGTAAGGGAGACCCCATGTCATTTTTTGGGGATTTTAAAGGGTTAAAAACCCTTAAAAATAAAAAAAAATGCCCCCCCCCCCTTGGAGGGGGGACCCTATGTTGTTTTTTTTTTTAATTAACCCCTTATGTTCTGTCACCCAGCAGCTATAAAAGGCTTCCAGCAGGTGAGCAGAAGCCCTTGATTGGGAAGGGACACAGTGCAAGATGGATGGGAGGTAAGTATTAAAAAAAAAAAAAATTTTCTCTGTGTGCGGTGTGTTTTTTTTTTACATTTAACCCATTGTGAACTGATTTAGGGATCCATGAGATCCCTATGCCAGTTCACAAGGCTGGGGGCTGGCAATTCCACTGCAGCTAGCGGGTGACTTGCCATTAACCCCCGGCACCCCCATTACCTGCCTCCCCAAAGCCCAGTGCCCGTGGCCATGGGCTATGCGGGCTTGTTGTCTGCAGGGCCAGGGGCCACAAAAGCTGGCCCCTGCTCCCTGTTCCAACAAGCCCTGCATAGCTGGTCCCAGGCTGGTTACTTCAGGTAAGGGGGAACCCATGTCATTTTCTTTTTGATTTTAAAGGGTTTTTATGTCATTTTTTTTTCTCGATTTAACCCTTTGTAGTGTAGATGGTAGTTATATTTTCTTTGTAAATGTTATAAAGTACTTGTTTCAGTTTGGTGGGTCTCCTGGTCAGGAACGGGGGGGGCTACCGATAAATATGTGGTACTGTTCTAATCGGTAGAAATGGGGAAAGGGGCTTTCAAATGCAATATGGTTTTCATTAATAAAATACATTTTTTATTTAAAACAAAGGAGCCAATTTTCTAAAAAAAAATGTATTTTTTTATTGAATAATAATATTGTAAAAACAGAATAAAATTTACAAACAAGACATTTCATGTTAAAGCCTAAACTCTGCTGCAAAAAAATATATATAATTTTCCTGAAAATTCCAGCAAAAATGACGCAAAATGCGGAAAAATGACCTGTCAACAGAGGGTGACAAAATCTCAAGTAGGCTGGCAATTAAAAGGGTTAAAAGTAGCTATGCATGTTGGGTATTGTTCTGTTCGGGGGACCTTGCGCTTTCAGACTTAGCTTGTTGTTTCTTGTTTGCATATTTATATTTTAGGAAAAGGTGTTTTATATTCAGCTTTTTTATAAATTATTTAGGGAAACCCTGTGCAATCAAAGGATTCTTTGAGGAATTAATTCCAGAAATATGAGCCCACTACAACAAGCTGGGTACTCTTAGAAAGCTTAACATGTGTACTTTCAGGGAATATATGGTTTATTGGGGATATTCCAAATGTAAAGGGTTGTTTTGGTTGAAAAATTGCAATGTGCGCACTTTGTCTGCAGAGCTGAAATTTTCAAGTAAAATTACTTGAGCAGCAACTCTTCCCTTGATAGTAGCTATGCATGCTGGGTATCGTTCTGTTCGGAGGATGTTGCTTTTTCACATTAAACTAGTTTTTTCTTGTTTGTATATAGTTTTTTGAGGAAAATGTGGCTTTGATTCTGCTTTTTTATCCTTTTTTTAGGGAAACTGTTTGCAACCAAAGATTACATTGAGGGATTACTTCCAGAAAACTGTGGCCACATCAACAAGCCTAGTATACCTAGAAAGCTTGAGGTGTGTACTTCTAGAGAATATATAGTTTGTTGGAATGTCAAATGTAAAGGGTTGTTTTTCTGGAAAAACTGCAAGGTGCGCATAGCATAGTTGTATTTTATCTGAAAATCCCCTAAAGCGCTGATTCAGTTTGGGGGAGTCTCCTGGGCAGGAAAGGGTGTCTACCTATACATATGTGGTACCGCTGTAACCAGGAGAAATTGGGATTTCACACGCAATAAGATTTTTTTGACAAACTTACAGTTTTTATTACAAAAAAAACACTACAAATTGTAAAAAATATATATTTTTTTATTTTTTACACATATTTCACCGAAAAATATTGAGAATACACCTAAAAAATGACAAACAAGACATTTCATGTTAAATCCCAGACTATGCTGAAAAAAACAATATATAATTTTCCTGGGAAATCCCTTCAAAAATCACATTTGAACATGGCGCAAAATAGTGCAAAATGGTCTGGCAACAAAGGGTGAAAAAACTCCAGATGGCTGGCACTTAAAGGGTTAAAGAGGTACTTGGGTTTTGTTCATCTCTAGCAGGGCATCCTAATTTGTAATGTGTATTCCCAGGGATCACCAATAAACTCACCTTTGCCCTTATTCATCAAGCGATAGCGCCAGGTAGTGTCTGACGAGCGCCAGGTAGCGGCAGCTAACGGCGACTACCGACTCAAGTACGCCCGGCGGCGGTCACAATGACGCATTTATCAAGCAAAATGAGGCTAGCGCCGGCGAGAGCGACGGCTAGCGCGGCATTCATCATGAAGCCGCCTGGACCGAACAGCGCCGCTGCAAATTCCCTCACAGCGCCAGGGAGCGACAGCTCATACCTGGCGCTGTGAGGGAATTTGCAGCGGCGCTGCCCAATGCATTTCAATGGAGCAATCTATAATTATTCATAATTAATTGGTATTAATTTTTTTTTTTTTTTTTTAATGTCAAAAAATCGGAGAACACTTCTGCAATGTTAGGATTTATTTTTAAGTAAAAAAAAAAATTAAAAAAAATATGTGCAGAATTGATCTAACAGGTCTGAGATTAATGTATTCATATTACAAAATGATTCTAAAAACATGTATAATGTTACATTCAAAAAATATGGTTGTTTAGGGGTTAAAAACGAGTTAATACACATCGTCGCCAGCGCTCTGGGGTTTAAACAAGGAATGGACAGCGACAGCACATTCGGAGCGTGATTTGTTGATGAATATGAAGCTAGCCGTTCGCTCTGGCCATTCGTTGTCAGGCGCTCACATACAACGCTGGACCTGTGAAACAGCGACCCCCCAGCCCGTATTCAACATTACCGCACACCGACTGAGTCGCTGTCATCAAGCTAATGCCGGCCAAGCACAGCGAATACTGGCTGGCGCTGAAAAAATCACGCTACAGTCATCTGTCGCTACCTGGCGCTATTAATGAATCGGCCTCCCTGTATATATTAATGCACGGCATAAAGGGTGCCCAATTTGGGATGTGTCATAAAGAGGTAAACCCACTCCCAACATCATGGGTTTTGGACCTATTTGGCGTGTAAAAATGTAAACCCTCTCCTCACAAAACAAGTCTGTAAGAGGGATGCTTCTCTGCAGGTCACAGCTTTTCCCTGATTCCTAAGCCCAGGATTTTCACTTACATGGGTTTTGTTGCCCCTGCTGAGCAAATCTCCTGGGATTGCGCATAAGGTAGACTAATATGCACAGCATATAGTGTTTATTAGACAAGAGACTGCACATGCGCTGTAGGAAAACTGCGATCCAGGGTTTTTACGCAGTGGGTCATATTAAATATGTATGCCCCAGGGACAAGGACCAAAACACGGGACAGTGAAAATCATCAAACTCATTGTTTTCTACCACAGTTGAATCCAATAGGGAACATGAAATATTGCATTACAGACATACTCAGCTGCATTTGGAACAGTCTGCTTTAATATAATTATTATATAAATATATATATATATACATACTTCTCCTGATTACAACGGTACCCCATATGTATCGGTAACCCCCGTTCCTGCCCAGGAGACCCCCTCAAACAGAAAAGAGCACTTTATAACATTTACAAATAGAATACAGCTACTACCCACAGTATACAGGGTGAAGAGGAGACCAAGCAGGAGGGATCGAGGGTGCAGGGGGGTGGGATTGAACACCCCCTCAGGTGAAAAGAAGACCAGCCAGATTGATCGACTGGTCAGGTGAGTTTTTTTTTTTTCGCGGCTAGCGTGGGGGAAAGACAGGCTTGTGAGTCTTACATGCTTGGTAGTTAACAGTTGGAGAGGCAACCATGTGAGACTCACGTGCTTGGCGTTTAAAGGGTAAATATAGCTAGAAGTCAGTCTTTAAAACCAGATGAGACCATTCGGTCCTGTCTTTTCAGAGGCCCCGAATTGAGCAAATTGTTAGGTTTGAAGTTATATTGAACCCCCAAAATAGCAGTCCAATGGTATACTTGAAAATAGTGTAGGTTACCATAAATGTGGGAACTGTATGGAGCTGTACAGTACTTAACTAATGTTTATCTTGTAGCGTACTTGTAGTGTAAGACTGAATAGAAGGACTCATTTGGCGTTGTTTTTTTCTCTTAATTTTTTTAGTCTTTAAAGTGTACCTATCACCAGGAGAGTGTACAGTTTTTCCTGGGACATCCCGTGTAGCGCTCTACAGACCACCCACACAATTCACTTTTCCACTGGTCCTATGGCGCATACCCAAGCTCTCTCCAGTCAGCACTTTATGCTATGCATAATAATTCATGGCATAAAGCATTGTTTTGAACAAAGTTCATTCATAGGGAGCAACCACATCCCTGTTCTCTCTTCAGTGTGTTGCATGCCCCTGCGCCCAGCCTATCTATTCTTGGTGTACAGACTTGGTGTACGGTTGCCAATAGCAACAGATTGTAGTAATTGAAACTGCTTCTATACAATACACTTTAAATACAGGCCAACAGGACAGATCTTTTTTAAATCCTGAAAATTTTCAACTACCGGTGGCAGCATAAACAAAAACATTTATGTTACGAAAGTAGTTAGGCACATGACTGGCTAAAAGAGCATTGCTTTTTCTTAATTTAATAACAACGTGTGCTGGAAATGATTCTGAGCCCAGGTAACTATACAGTATGACCTTATTTAACTTAAAGAATGCAGCATACATCTGTTTTCTCCCTAACACATTATGTACACATCAGCCAATGCATTTTTCTAAACAAATCTAAATTCACTCCATGTGAATTCCAGGTGTCTTAAACCTCCATAAAATGATGTAAGAATTTATAATATGTGGGAGTGCCATTGAATCTTGCATTAATTTATTTTCCTCCTAAGTTGATGTAAGCTATATAGGTATCATAATATGAAAAGCTGAGAGGCAAAAGCCAGATACCCGAAATAAAACAGAGTTATTGCTTATATGTTATCATGACAAGATAATGAATATACCTTATGAAGGCACATTCATCGCAATAAGATTCTCACACACTGATGCTCTCTGGACCATATTATTTTATTGTATTGTCTTATTACCTTGGAATACAAAAAAAGTATATTAGCAGATGTCTTTAAATTTGGACAGTTCGGGGTGTATATTTTGTCAGGGGATCAAGTTGAAAAGGTCAAATGCCTGAAGCCACACATGTCACAGTCTCTTATACCAGGCAACTAATTCCCTTCCATACTGACTAGGAAATGTGCAATCTGAAATGCGGTCACTTAATGTGCACTGCATTTTAGGGCTGGTGGATATAAACTAGGCAGAAACTGAAAATATTTTTAACGGTGTTTTGGCAGACGTTATTTCATATATACATGTTGAATGCCTGGAGTGCATAAATGAGGTCCCTGCTGCTTTGTTTAGTTATTTTTGACTTCAGCTAAATATTATATACAATACAATGAATTTGCTCTGCCATTATTTTAAGATTTTCCAGTGTCTACATGTAGCCAAATATAGGTATGATGTTTTGTTAAAATGATCTAATCACAAAAAATCTTTATACCAGATATAATTATGACCTGATTTCCTAAGACATTCAACAAAACACAGGAACACTCAGTACAGTTTTGGTGTGCTTTAGGGGAGGCTGGGGAGTGAACCTAGGAATGGGCCAGGTGAAGAGACTCTCCCTGGGCTAGGGAAAGGGCTGGTAAGGTTCTTAGTCCCTAGGAAGAGGAAAGCCAGAAAAGACCTCCTGATGATGTTCAGGGTCCACTTGAGGATGAAAAACAGCAGCAGGTTCAAGCTCAACTAAAGGTTCACTGGCATGGTTGTTTACATAGCAACTCATGCATGCCTGGCACTCAAGGTCTTCCTTTTTTAGTTACTCAAGTGTTCTCTCTTCAAGGCACCTACAAATACACATCATGTCCTACGGCCCCATCCCTTTCAGAAGGAACGCTACTTACTCTCCAGGAGTCTGGCTCAGTGCAGTGCTCTGTCATCGAGGCACCCTGGAGGCACTCAATAGGGTCTTTCTGCTCCATCTGTCCCTACTACTTTCCTGAGTTGCAAGGGTGGCAGCTAGTGTCCACCTCCCCTTGCTGTGGTTCATCTCCCTTTGAAAAGTGCCTGTCTTCTCTAATTAAATTGAGAGATACTACAAATTTCCATACTACAGATTTCCAACTTCCCATATAAACATAACAGTGGTGATTTTATTGTCCTGTGACAGAAGTTTCAACATAAACCAGACCAGCAAAGCTATGCGAGCACACATTAGACAGGGCCAGTCACCATCAATGCAAGACAGATATTCCAGTATGGGGCACATTCTGAAATGGCCAAAGGGGGGCAAGCCCTGGCCAGGCAGTCCTGCTGGCTTTCCCACTTTCGCAGCCAGGGCTGGTGATGAATGAGGGCATCTGCTCCCCCACCTTTTAAACTATATATGATGGCTGGGCCCCTAGTTTGAACTCCAAAAGCAAACATCATATAATAGACAGAATGCTGAGGAAAGTCTGTTTTTCTTGGGACTCAGTCATCACATATAGGTTCCAAAGTGGGGGCAAGACTTTGTGGTTGTATGGGGCTTAAAAATCTCTGGGCATGAGCTAAACTCTGGAACAGAACTGACTCACACACAATAGACAGAGCTGGAGGCCATCATTACAGTACAGTCAATATTCCAGTATGGGGCCCAGGCTCAAAGAAGCAAAGAGAGGAACAAGCCATGGCCAGGCAGTCTGGTTGTCTTGGGGCTGAGCCATCACATAGGTTACAAGGGGCGAGGAGGATATTTGTGGTTGTAGGGCACCCAAAAATCTCTATAAGCTAAACACTGGGAGAACACTGGAGGACAGCAGCATGTTTATCCGGTTTTAGTGGGTGCAGGGATTCCCAGTCCCATAGAATACACCAGAAATATTATGCAGTGCTTTATTATATGAGCAATTTATAGAAGTGTTTTAAACCCAAATTAATTTTTAATAGACTTTGGGTCTGATTTCTTTATTTTTATTTATTTCACAGTACGCTATTTTGAAAAGGAGCAACTACAGGCCTCGCTGTGGTCTCCCTCTTTGTGGGGCAGTCCAATTGCACAGCCAACGTACAAGCCACAGACTAGTGAAAATGTATTTACTGCAATTATTTTTACTCTACATATGTGACAAACACAAACAACTGTCATGTTCCAAAAGCCTTGGAAAATTTGTAATAAAAAATACAAAAGCAGGCTGTGTAACTTCTCAGCAAAAGCAGGCACAGGTCGACATGCAGCGACCAAATATTGATAAATACTTTTTCATTTATTAACTTGTGTGCCCATGCGCTGCATGCAGTCATAGTGCTTCATAAACTTGGAAAGCGAAAAGCTTTTTGTTTTTTCACATCTACTGTATAAAATCATCTGTTATTTGTGACAATGAAAATATATCCACACATTTTGGATATGGGGGATAATGGGGGATAATTCAAAAGGTTTGGTAAGGTTAAAATCACTTTGGGAGTGGTGTGAGGCTGCTTCTGCATATCTGTACAGTGAGCTCGGAGCGACACCCATTTCAACACACATTAAAATGCATCAATATTTTATAATAAAATAATTGCACCCTATGCTGTATCCAAAAAAGTTGTAGAGGCCGTTGAGGCCAGAAGGACACATTTTCCATACACCCCAAAAGGTGCTATTCTTTACAATATTTAAAAAAATTATCCTTACCTCACTGGAAAATCTGAACCCTACCTGTAGAACTGCTCCATTACTGCTGCTCCATTGCAGCTGCTCCATTACTGCTGCTCCATTGCAGCTGTTTTAAGAAATATATGCCCAATAGATGTAGCATTATCCTGCATCCTATTTTATTCTTGATATAATTTTACCAGCTATGATTGTTATAGACTGTAAACAGTGCCATCCCCCCCCCCCCACAACCCACATGCATTCAGTGTACATCTTCCCTATGCCTGTGCTGTTAGTGTTGCTGGGGTGGGGGGGTGGATGGTCCGAGTCATTGCCTCGCAACACTATCCCTGACTGAGGGATCGGGACGTTTGTTCACTGGCACCCCCGTCCTCCCACCTGCCAAAGAGATGTCATCGGTAACCATCAGAGACCCAGAAGTGGTATCCAGGCAATTCAAGCTATCGACAAGGCTTACAATGGAGGCTTTCCTGTATACTTCAGTATGGTGCCCATTCTGTGTTGCTGGCCTAGGATGGAGGTAGGTTAGGGAGAGTCTTCACAGTGCTTTCATCTTTGTATGAGAATGTTTCTGGTCTAGATGCATGAGCGCTGGGCGGTGGTGTTAGCATTGCACATGTGTATTTATTGTCTGTGTTAAACACCTGAACTGTTCATTGGACTCCTGTAGAACAGATATGAGGGTGGGGCTGTTTATATGTTTTGAAATGGAAGGGTAGTACTGTTAAATTTATTTTAATAAAAACTTTTTATGTGTTTTTTTTTACTATTTGAGAACTGGAAGGGGTCCAATAAAAATCTATACCAGTTTAAAGGGTCCCAATTAGCCAGTGGAGTAGAAGAGCCCAGTGCCCTTTGGCATTGGCCCACTGTTCTTCCAGGAAGAGCACCAGACCTGTGCCGAAAGGCATAGGAGCTGGTAGATACTAGGAGCAGGGGCCAACAGTTTGGTCCTTGAGCCCTGAGTAACCAGTGGTGGAGGGGGACCACGCACATTTAAAAAAAATGAAATTGAAGGGCTGGAAAATTGAGGGTATTTCCTAGGGTATGTCCTCTATGCTCCTCCCCTCCAGTAACGCTTAAAATTTTATGAAAATATGTAGCCCCTCCTCCCTGAGCCAATCAGCCTGGCACACCGAGCACTGCTAAACCAAGGTCCAAGGACCGAACTTCCGGCTCCTGGCCCTAGTATTTACCAGACACTATGCTCTTTGTGACACATCTGGTGCTCTTCCAGGGGTGCCCCGGCACACTGTGTCCATGCACCAGGATCCCTTCTGCATCCACCAGGCTGTTGGAAATGCAGGAAATGGTGCACTCTGTTAGGCGATGTCCTCGCCACAGGTCTGCTGGACCTTCTGATGCTGGTGGCAGCAGCCATACTTGGGGAATATGGGGCCACTGGGAAGGAATCTTTTATCTACTATTTTATCTATCTACTTTGAAAAAAAATTATAAAACCTGCAAAATGTATACTGATCCAAAACACTGGTACTGCTCATAAACAGTAATGTGCTAGTCATCAACCCAAAGCAACAGCTCTAACCTCACTTTCATTATTTTAAGAACCCCCCTCCCCCCCGGATGGTTTGATCCAAATATAGCTTTAGCCTGTATCCAAAGCACCAGGAGTAAAAAAGTGCAATTTGCTTTAATTTTTCACTCAGAGCACACTTTTTACAGAGATGTCAACTTTTTGAAAGTGTACACAAAATGTTAAATTAATTGAAACATAATCACCACACAGTATTGTACAATCTGATAATTCAAATGCCTCATTAAATTTATTTTCAATAAAACTTGGAGACAAAACTATTTTGTGCAGTACACAATTATGACCACATCATTCATTCTGTTGAGGTTTCTTGATTAGGATTCAGCTGACAGGGATGCAATCAGCTTGTTAACACAGTTATTAAATTACATGTAGACTATTAGGGGAGTAGTTTGTGCTACTTCAAGCTTTAAATATTTTCATGCTGTCTATAAAACAAATGACAAACAGGTGCACACAGTTAGTTAATGTGTGCATGAGTAACTCATTCCATAAACAGAGCCACAATTAAGATAAAGTAACCAGTGAATATGTAAGATACATACAATTACAGTTTGCACAAGGTTTGCATTGAGACATAAAAAAGAAATAATGAAGAATTTCGGGTATTTACCAATCAGATCATATATGGATATGGAGGCTCTTTACCAGGAGAATTAAGTTACCAATAAACCAAATAATACCAAAAAAAAAAAGTTCCCAGCAGACCTATGTCTTATGTTGACTTACATATATATATTTTAAACACATTTTTGTTGTTCGTCTCATGGCTGGAGTCAATTGGTATTGAATTCTGCTGATTCAATGTTCCAGAGAAGCTAGGTGTGTTTGTGTTTTGTTTACTCCTTTCACTGTAATGAGATGGTAAGCTTTTTCATTTGATGTCCTCCAGTCTCAGTAATCAGTTTATTTATCACCAAGCATATATATTGCATACATACAAAGGATTCTTCTGGCAAGAGTGGATGAGGGAGGGGGAAGACAAAGCAGCTAGTATAGGAACAATAAATATAAAATAAAACACACAAATTTGAATAGCTAGTTAATATATGACAGTCTTTGGAAAAGGACTTAGTCTAAAAGTTGCAAAGTGCAAAGGGTTATTGACGTTGAGGTCAAGTGATCACAAGTGGTGTATGTCAAGGAACCGCGGGTCACGTGATCCCACTATCAACCAGGGACCTCCGGACACACAGACCGTGTTCCCCAAATCCCTTGTCCGAGTCCTCCTATCAGGAATACCAGGCCTATAAGCACACTAGGCAGTGATAACAAACATTTGGCTATGATGGAATATGAAATGATACAGATGATAGAAAATTCTGTTCTGAGACGGTTACAGGATAGAGTGAGTTACACAGAGAAACAATAGTCAGTTACCTAAATATGCAGTTGCAGCGTAGTGGTGATGGGGAGCTCCCACAAGAGGCAAGTGAAGAGCTTACAGATGATTTTGGACACCTTCAGCACGCTGCCGCGAGAGCCCCCCAGATAAGTGACAAATGCCTGGCTCAGGGTTACCCTATTTTTGCGGCGAGACCCTTTCACCCCCTCCCCTCTGTGGGTGGATTGTCACCTCCCACTGTTCTGGGGCTCGCTTCAGCCCCTAAAACCCTTTAGGGGTTATAACTCGTCGTATGGCTTTGGAAGTGGCACCAAACGATTGGGCTGGATGCCGGGCATCGGATGAGTCCAGAAATTGGGTCCCTAAGTGGGTCAGAACCTTAGATCTTCATTTTCCTAGGTTTCACCAGGCTTGATGACAAAGGAAAACTATCTCCACGTGCGGTTTTGTGAGCCGGTTCTGATTCTGTACCTGTTTTGGTGCTGGGACACATGGGGGCGCAGCTATGGTCCAATTGGTGTTGTTGCCGGATGTCTGCGGCTCCCATCTTTCATGTGACAAATTCACAGCCAGGGGTCCAGCTAGCTGCAGACCCAGTGGAGTCTTCTCAGACTAGAGGTGTGAGAGTCAGCAGGAGAGCAGCAGGGGGGGCTTTGAAGCTCAAACTGCCTTTCCTGAGTGTCAGGACCCCAAGCCTATATATGGATTTCCTTTTCCTGCTGGCCTTGTAATGGAAGACATTTGCTAAGAACAGAGAACCTTAAAGGGGGATGCCACATCAGCGATAAAATGCAATGTAATATTTGCCCTATTCCTCACAGTGTACACAAGAGTTTAGCTATTGGTTGGCCAGGGATAAGAAGATGCTTTGTGATGAGTAGTTCTCAATTAAAGCACCCTATAGCATCAACCTAATAGGAGCCATTGGAAGAAGAGTTGACTAGGAAGTCTCTGGTGGAGTTTTCCTGAAGTTGATTAACAGTCAGCACTTTTACCAATGTTTAGAGCAAGGCTGCTTACCTTGCAACATAGACTCAACTTTATCTCTATAACATCAATAGGTTCATATGACTAAAGTATTTCCTTCAATGTAAAAACCACATATAGATAAAATATAATGGAATTCCAAGGTTCGGACATAGTAGGGCTGATTCAAAGCCTCTTTCACATACACTTTTGCATGTGTATGTGTAAGTTTTGTGAGTTTTTCCATGCCTTTTCAGGATTTTCGTTACTTTTTTCATGCGTATATGCATTTACGTTGATGCGAACACGCACTTTCGATGTCGTATACTTATCGTAAAAATTCTGTTATGTTGGGCAAGTTACGTTATTGGTATGGGCTTGCGCATGATTCAGAGCCTTGATTGTTGATTACAACCCGGCCAATAAAACAAGTTTGTTTTCGTTCAACTTACGGGGTCGTTTTGTAGGGGAAAGTTAGCTGTTGAGATTGGATATGATGTTTGCTGAGTACGTGGAGCAATACGAGTGATTGCAGCTATGCGGCATGCTCTGCATGAGCATGGCAGAATCCAGGTTGCATCGCGCACATTTGGACATCGATCGCATGCATGATGTTGAGATGTTTGAGCTCACTAGACTTTACCGTGTTTCCCTCCATAACCTGTATAGCGAGCTGCGGCCATGGTTAGCCAGCACCACAAGGAAGGGGCATGCAATTGCAGGTATGACCAAAATGGTTGGCTGCCTGCAATTTTTAGCAAACGGCTCGTTCCAGAGGCTGGGTGCCCTCTCCGTGGGGATGTCCCAGCCTACGCTGAGCCGCACGCTCAACAAGTTTTTGGATGGCATGGCTACCCTGTGTCAAAAATACATCTATATTCCTGACAACATGGTAGCCATGTTATATCCGATATGCCTAACGTCATAGGTGCGATCGACTGTACACACGTAGCGCTGGTGCCTCCGGCTGCTGACGAATATCTCTATCAGTATGTGTTGCTAAGTTTGGTGCACCACTAATAATTAACAAATATAGGCGTGCTCTCTAATATCAATAGCAATAGAGAAAAAGTGATTCCGTTGGTCAGCAGACCCGGGAGTCACACAAAGGAGCACAACCGGTAACCATTTATACAAAATTTATTGTGATATAGCAAAAAACAATACATTTAAAACCACAACAACAACACATATTAAAAACGCCTCAAACGCCCTGAATAGATTATACACCTGTCCTGTAATGTCAAAATATCCCAAGGGAAATTAATCCCTAAACATCCAATATTATACCCTTAAGACCTTATTTTTGTGCCGGCACAAAACGCAGTTATGTAAAAACAATACTACTATCCTACCAAAACACAGCAAATATAATATTCAAAACCTCAAAGTGACTTGTGCATTGTGCAAAATAATTGTCCAAAGTGCATTTATCTAATTAGACCAATGACAGAATGTCAAGTGCTTTATAAAAACTCAATTCAAATAATAAATACAATAATCTCCATGGCTATACATAGAATAACAGTGTAACAGAACCCAGAAAAATAAGTAAGTTGCAATATACAAAGAGATACTTCACCATGTGGAAACATAAGAGTCGGTCACAGGGAGGACAGTCAGGGCGGGAGGCTACTCCACCTGCGCTTCGCGGTGTAAAGACGGCTTCTTGCTTGGGTGCGGGCACTTGACATTCTGTCATTGGTCTAATTAGATAAATGCACTTTGGACAATTATTTTGCACAATGCACAAGTCACTTTGAGGTTTTGAATATTATATTTGCTGTGTTTTGGTAGGATAGTAGTATTGTTTTTACATAACTGCGTTTTGTGCCGGCACAAAAATAAGGTCTTAAGGGTATAATATTGGATGTTTAGGGATTAATTTCCCTTGGGATATTTTGACATTACAGGACAGGTGTATAATCTATTCAGGGCGATTGAGGCGTTTTTAATATGTGTTGTTGTTGTGGTTTTAAATGTATTGTTTTTTGCTCTATCAGTATGTGGTTTATGTGAACATCCTGACTTATCTAAAAATATTGTAGCACTGTATCTTTTAATGTAGCTTGAAATCAATCATTTTAATGTAGACCTTAATCAAGAGTGACCAACTAATAATTTGTTTTTGTATTGCAATTTATATTTTCTTAACACACAATAAGAAAGAATAATGGTCCCTTAAGGTTTTTTTGGGGGGGGGGTTATTTTAGTGATTTTTTTGGGTTACTAAAATCCTTTTTTTCTGCTATTGCAGGAACCGGAAGATGGGCCACTCCATTAATGTTCAAGCTGTAGTTGGTCCTGACCTTCTGTTCCTAAGTGTCATGGCAGGTTTTCCCAGGTCCACCCACGATGCCTACATCATGAGGAATTCCAGCCTCTATGGCCGGTTTGAATCAGGAAACTTATCTGGTGGTGGGCTACTGGGTAAGTGTTACAAATAGCTTAATTAGAGTTTCAATGTATGACTAGGAATGTTTTTGGATAACATATGATGTTCTTTCCCTCTGATGAAATGATATACAATGTAACTATGAAGTTGAGACTAATTTTGTGTTTTATTATTTTAAGGGGATTCGGGTTATCCACTGCTGCTGTGGCTGATGACACCGATCCTGCGGCCTCAGAAGCAGCCACAGGAAGGCTATAATCGTGCCCATCGGAAGACCCGGGCTGTGGTTGAGAGGGCATTTGGGCTCCTGAAGAGTCGATTCAGATGCCTGGACCATACAGGGGGGCCCTGCAATATGACCCAAGCAAGGTCATTAAGATCATAAAGGCGTGCTGTGTTTTGCATAATTTTTCCATTATGCAGAAGGTCCCCCAATATCTCGATGTGTCCCCCTCTCCAGCAGTAATGGACATTCCAAATGAGTTATATGATGGCACCCAGAGTGCTTCTGGCCAGTCAGTCCGGGCCCACCTAATTTCTAATTATTTTAGTTAACCTTTATTTATTGTTGCTTATTTTTGGTGTCATTATTTATATAATTTCATTGTGAATAAACAATTTTCTATTATTTATACAATGTTTTGCGTATGGGCAAAAAATACTACAAAAAAAATTTGATATGATTTGAGATTAATGATTTTTTATTTACAAATATTTACTTGAACAACACTAATCTTTTTCTAACCAAGCAGGTCAAAAATCCCCAAAAAAACATAGAACAGAAATTCTTTTAAAATTATTTTCAAATAGTTAGGGAATCAGGTGGCACTCGCAGCCTACGAGGACCTCCACTAGGCAAAGAAAGGATCCATTGGGGCAAACTCCAGCCCCCTTCAAAATCTGGCACATCCACTATGGCCAAGGAGACTTCCTCCAGCCAGCAACATCCCGAACCATAGGGAGCACTAGTATTAAGGACAAGGGGAAGAACAGGGCAAGAATCCATAGCCCCCCAACAACACCCTCTCCTTCTCGAGGCCTATTTGAGCATTACAATGTTGAGAGCCCCGAGTCAGCGGGCAGCTCAACGGCTGCAACTTCTTTGGCCAGCCAGCCTAAGACACCCAACCCCCAAGCAAGTCCAGCCCAATCCTTTCAGAGCAAAAGTTGTGGCTATTCGTTGGGTGAAAGTCAGGCAAGAATGTCACCTACTATGCCGACTCAAGATGAGCCAACCAGGGCATCATTAGGCCTAAACCTGCTGCGTAGGAGCTTGAGCGGCCGCTTTACTGAGCCCCAAACTATGGCTTTGGCAAGTGGGGTTTCTGACCACTATCACGAGCTATATGGTGGGAATTCTAAAGCCACCAGCAAAGACAAAAGGACAAAAATATGGGAGGAGATCACTAGACAGGTGAATTGTGGGGGGATGTAGAGAAAAGATGTTGAGCAAATACAACGCAAATTCTAAAAATGGTGAATTTCCATAATACGGATGTTGTTGTGCTTGTAGGATGCCCAACAACTGTGCATGGGTGGCATTCTTCATCTGCCACTGCTCCAGCATAGCCTCCCTCTGCTGTTGCTAGTCCTAATTTCATCCAGCATGGAGTTTAAGTTGTTATTTGTGTTATTTAATTGTCCAGCCAGCTCTTCATTTAATCTTTGGATAGTTTGCCTGAAGTAGCGGCTGTCATCCATGTCTCCATGCTGTCTCCATCAGCTGCACACGCCTCACCTGGGTTACATGGTGATGTGGCTGAGTGCATTCTCCTCTTCCCCGGGTTTGTTTGTGTGCAGCTGATGGAGGTCCAGGACTAGCAACAGTAGCAGATGTTGTTGCCAAATCCTCTGCCGCAGAGCTAGCACATGGGACAGTTGGTTGTGTCTTGTGCTGGTGGCCATGCTGGTGTTGTTGTGGGTCTGCCAGCAGAGGGCATGCTTGACTCTGCTGCAGAGGATTTGTGGTCGGCTGCTGCTGATGCAGTGGCAGATTATGATGCTGGGGTTTGCATTTGGGGGGGCATCAAAATGTTCTCCTCCTCCTTCAGATGGTGGATAGCTTTCATTATGGGTCCTGTCTGTAGGGACAGGAAATAGAATGTTTGAGATAGTTGATCAAATATATGTTGAGGCAAGTAGTCTTATTGCTTCACATGCATCACAAGTTAGTGCACAGTACACTTACCAGATCGAGCTGTTCCTGTATAGGACATGTTGCTAACGGCTGGCGGGGTGTACTGGCAGTTGTCAAAGAAGTGGAGGGTTGCACACTAGGTCGAGTAGTTTGAAGTGCTGGAATGTAAAAGTACAGTTAACAGATACACATACCTTGTGTGCCCAGAGGAGTAGCTAGGCTTTCTGGCACCCAGGGCAAATATTAAAAATGGTATCCGCCACCTGTTCTCAGGACCCCTTTGGCGCCCCCCTGACATGCTGCACCTGGGGCATGTGCCCCCCCCCCCCCTGCTCCCCCCTAGCTACACCCCTGTGTGTAGCTTTTAATCTTTTTTCTACACTAAGCCAAAGAACCAATACTTTAAATACTAACCTGCTGGCATGACATTACTGTCAGTGTCCATGGCCCCAGCCAATCCCTCAAGTGAAGCCAGGTGTATAAGGCCCAGAAACAGCTCCTAATCTGTGGTGAACTGCAGTTTTGAGGGGTATCCGCCTCCTGTTTGCAACCTTTAAAACAAAGACAAAACATTACTTATAAGGTCATGCACAACAACAACCTGGCCAACCCAAACACTCATCTGTACCCATGCGGCCTGCGCTTTTTTCGCTTCTGGCGAACTGCATACTTGAGGTCTAATAATTTGCGTTGTATTTGCTCCACATCTATTCTTTCCGTCCCAGCACAACTCACCTGTCTAGTGATCTCCTCCCAGATTTGTGTCTTTCTCACTTTTCTGGAGGCTTTAGAATTTCTACCTTATATTTCTTCCCCAGTTGTTGTAGAGATCTGAAAGAGAGAAAAGATACAGACCCACAACTCCACATAAACTAAATACATAATCCAACTCCACATATGAAAACAACGGGAGGGAAGCCGGTGTATGCTGCCCTTTCCGATGTTTAGAAAAAAAGTTACCAGGTACCTAACTTAAGTTTTCGCAAAACATCCTTCGGGCAGCATACGCCTGAGAGATAGGTGAGGACTACCTCATTGGGTGGGAAGAACAGCACGAAGGACACTTCTGCCAAATGACTGATCTCTCTGGGACAGAAGATCCAACCGATAATGCCCTCCGAAGGTCCTAGCTGAAGACCAAGTGGCTGCTTTACACATTTGTTCCATAGAGACCCCAGCTTGCTCTGCCCAAGATGTAGATACACTTCTTGTGGAATGAGCCGTGACTCCACCTGGCATATTTACATCTTGATAAGCCATCTTAATAGTATTCTTCATCCATCTTGCCAATGTTGTCTTGGATACCCTTAGACCCTTCCTAGAGCCTGAGAAAGAAATGAATAGGCTGTCAGCTTTTCTGAAGTCTTTTGTCTGTTGTAGATATTGCAACAGACGAGTTCTGACATCCAAGGCAATAAGTTCAGGAGAGTCCTCCTGGTTAATAGATGGAATAATAATTTCTTGAGTTCTGTGAAAATCCGAAGCAATCTTAGGCAGGTAACAAGGATCCACTCTCGTCACTATGCGATCCGGAAATACCTGAATAAAAGGATGACGACGATGATAAGGCCTGAATATCACTAATTCTGCATGCAGAAGTAATGGCCACCAAAAACAAAACTTTCCAGGTGAGGAACTTAATGTCCAAATTCTTGTTGGGAAAAAATGGAGGAGATTTCAGCACTGAAAGAACCTTAGACAGGTCCCATTGAGGCACTATCTTGGATGGCGCAGGTTTAGAGCGCTTAACAACAGAAAAAGATGACAACCTTTTTATCCAGAAAAACTGACAAAGCTGCCAAATGGACCTTCAGAGTATTCACAGTATTCACAGTATTCCCATGCCGACTCCATGCTGTAAAAAATCCAAAATTATAGGGATCTTGAATGAAAATTTTCTATTTTCAATTTTCCAAGATTTAAACGTCTTCCAGATTTTAAGATACATCTTCCTGGTGACGATTTTCCTGCTTGAAAGCCCAGAATATTCTTTCTTCTGTAGTAGTGTGACCGACTCAGAAAATCCGCCACCTGATTTAAGGTCCCCTTTAGATGCACTGCTGTTAGGGATTTCAGGTTTTCTTCCGACCATAGTAAGATTTCTGCTGCTACAGTCATCAATCTCGAGGATCTTGTTTCTCTTTGATTATTTATGTATGCTACTGAAGTAGCATTGTCTGACCTGATCTGCACATGTCTTCCCTTTAGGTGTGATCTCAGTGCCCATAATGCTTCTTTTATTGTTTTAAATTCTCTCAGATCCGAAGGGCCTTGGACCACTTCCCCTGTGCCGTTCAAGCCTTGCAATGGGCTCCCCAGCCCCATGCTGAAGCATCCGTTGTTACTATCATCTCTTTGGGATCCATCCAAGGTAATCCCTCTGAGAACCAATCTTCTTCCAGCCACCAATTCAGGGAATATTTCACTTCCTCTGGAACAGGCATAATTTGTTCCAACCCATCCTGGCTTCCATTCCAATTCCTTAGAATATGCCTCTGAAGGAATCTGGAGTGTAGCTGTCCCCATCTCACTGCCGGAAATGTTGAGGTCAATAGTCCCAGTACTCTCATTGCTTGTCTTATTGAAGGTGCTGGGCCAGTTCAGAGAAACCGAACTGCTTCCTGAAGAGTCAAAATCTTCTGAAGAGGCAGAATCAGGACCTGGCGGACCGAATTGATCTTGAACCGCAAGTATGTCATAACATGTGAGGGCCCCAAGGTTGACTTGTTGAAATTCACAATCCAACCTAGGCGGGATAACAGATTCAGGGTGTAATTTAGATTCTCCAACAACTTGTCCCTTGATTGGGCAAAAAGTAAGAGGTCGTCTAAGTAGGCGACCACACCTCCACCTCAGATGTGCCAGTGGTTCCTCCACAACCTTTGTAAAAATTCTCGGAGCTGAGGCTAGGCCGAAGGGAAGACAGACAAACTGAAAATGCTAAATCTGGTCTCCATCTTTTATTGCAAATCTCATAAAAGACTGAGCCAGAGGACTCATCGGTACCTGCCAGTAAGCATCCTTCAAATCTATTGATGCCATGAAGGCACCCCTGAGAAGCATGTTCTTGACTGAAAAAATCATTTCCATCCGGAAATGCCTGTATTGGACATAAACATTGAGCTTCTTTAGGTTCAGGATAAACCTGAACCCCCCTGAGTTCTTCTTTACTAGAAAGATGCTGGAGTAGAACCCTGTTCCCTGCTGAAGCCGGGGAACTGGAATAATAACTCCCCTTGACCTCATGTCCATAAGACTCATGTGAACTGCTTCTCTTTCTTCCTTGCCCTTGGGCAGAGAGGAAATTAAAAAATTTTGGGGCTTGAGAAAATCTATGTGAAAACCCTCCGTAACTCCTTTTACAATGAACGGGCAATCCAAAAAGTTTTGCCAGGCTGCGTAAAAACCCTTTAGCCTGTCGCCAATCAATTTATTGGCGTCATTGCTTCTTGGGTTTTGCCTGGTAGGTTCCAAACAAAGTGGAACCTCTAAAGTTTCCTTTCCCTGAGCTAGCGGAAGAGGAAGAAACACCTCTGAATCTTTTAGGGGCATCCTTGATAAGAAAGGGGCGCCTAAAAGAATTTCTGGGGAAAAATTTCTTGTTAGCTGGAGTTTTAGGGCGAGGCGGAAAACATTTATTCCTGGGGGCGTGGCCGGACATGGAGGAGTGAGGACATGTTTGTCTCGTGCTCCCTCCAGCCCACTGAGTTTTTTGGCTTTTTGGGGGTGAGAACCCACTTAAGTGCTACCTAAAGCAGATGGCAAAGAAGAGGAAGGGGGCGAAGGCCGCTTCACCCTCTCAAATGAGTAGATCAGTACTTTCATGGCTGCGGAGCGTCCTAAGGGGAGACGAGAGGAGGTCTCCAAGATGGCGGCTGTCGCCTCACACCCCTTCATGGTGGGGGAGAAGGCGAGCAAGGAGGAACGACAGAAGATGGCGGCGGCGGTCACTCACCTCGGTTGTGCGCCCGATGATAGGAGCGGTGAGCTGAGGAGCCCCATCGAGCCTGACCAGAGCGGAGGTGAGAGGAGCGGGCGGCGGCCAGACGGGCGAGACGCCGCCGAGCGGGAGAACGGCCACGGGTCGTACGCTGTGGTTGCGGTGACCGAAGATGACTTGTGTACCCGAGGAGGAAGGAGGAGCGGGCTGGCGGAGGGCAGCTCGCTGACACCCGGCGAGGCAGCTGAAGGGGCTGGGGAGGTCTCCAAGATGGCGACTGTCGCCTCACAACCCTTCATGGTGGGGGAGAAGGCGAGCAAGGAGGAACGACAGAAGATGGCGGCGGGGTCACTCACCTCGGTTGTGCGCCCGATGATAGGAGCGGTGAGCTGAGGAGCCCCATCGAGCCTGACCAGAGCGGAGGTGAGAGGAGCGGGCGGCGGCCGGATGGGCGAGACGCCGCCGAGCGGGAGAACGGCCACAGGTCGTACGCTGCGGTTGCGGTGACCAAAGATGACTTGTGTACCCGAGGAGGGAGGAGGAGCGGGCTGGCGGAGGGCAGCTCGCTGACACCCGGCGAGGCAGCTGACGGGGCTGGCAGAGGGCGGGAGGCGCCGCCGGCTGCAAGTGCCTCGGTGCGGCGGCGTCTCTGCTCCCATAGTGTGATGACTCACCACACCGACTGTTCGGGCAGGGGAGAGAGGGGCAGAGCGACTGACACCGGGGGAAGCAGGAGGGAATCCCCGCAGTCACCAGGGAGCTCCGATGGGGGGTTCGCAACCCCACACAGGGGGGAAACATACAATGGGGGAGAAAAGGAAAGCATGGCTGACACCCCACATGCAGCTCTGGAGGTGATGGGAGCAGCAAGCGGCCTCTTGGTGGCAGATGTGGAGGGGCGGCAGGGGGCATCCCCTTATGCGGTGTCCAGCGAAGCGGGGACAGGAACACCCCCTTGCCTGAAAAGCCCCTCTTGGGACGCTTCGGATCCCCCCACACCAACATTGCAGGGGAACCCCCGGCACACCGCACCTGCACAGTTCGGGATCCCCGGCCGTCTCTGAGCCTTCGCAAAGCCCCTGCGGGGACTGGCTCTCTCCTGGTGCACGGGTCCAGGATACCCCCTTCCCCACCTGGCACGCTGCAGGAAGCCCGGGGATCACCGTGGGTCCGGAAGTTGGGGGCCGCACGCTTGCCTCATACCCCAGTTTTTGGTGAGGATCTCGGCGATGGAACACGGCAGATACCACCGCTCGGCGGCCAGTCTTACTCGA
Source organism: Gastrophryne carolinensis (assembly GCA_027917425.1). Taxonomy (NCBI): domain Eukaryota; kingdom Metazoa; phylum Chordata; class Amphibia; order Anura; family Microhylidae; genus Gastrophryne; species Gastrophryne carolinensis. The sequence goes on from CM051236.1 coordinate 196,330,367, forward strand.
GGAGGTTGCCAACACCCAAGATCCGCTGGACACGCCGGCCAGCGGCCGGGGGCAAAGTCTCCTGCCCTTGACACATGTGAAGGGGTACTTGCAGATATCAGGGCCGAGCTCAGAGCCCTCTTTGGGGTGCAGTTGTGGTTTTAGTTTTTCTTATTAATTCCGTGTTGTCTTTTTCTGTTTGTCACCCTTCTTTCTGTCCTTCGTCCCACGTTCTCTGTTTCCCCTTCTCCCCGTGTGTCTTCATCCATCTCCCCCCCAACTTTCACCCTCCTCCGCCCCTGATATCTAATTTCCTGGACATATTGGGTTGTCCCCCCAGGCCCCTGGGAGTCTTGAGGTTCTGCAATGTTCAGGGTTAAGTGTACCTCCCTGAACGTTAAGGGGCTTAATTCCCCCTTTAAGAGATCCGTTGTCCTGAGGGAACTGGGGCGCCTACGTACACAGATCGCCTTCCTGCAGACTCACCTTAAGGAGGGACGGTCGCATAACCTCGCAAACCGTTCCTTTAAAACCCAATATCTCTGCCGCCACAGGGGTGTGGCCATCCTCCTGGCCGGGTCCCTGCCGTGGACACACTCTGAGACACTCCAGGATCCGGAGGGGAGGTTCCTTTTTGTTAAGGGCACTCTTTTCTCCTTAAAAATGAAGTTGGCTACGTGCTATTGCCCTAACGTTAATCAATACAAATTTGACTTGCGCTCCACCCTTGAGAATCTGGCATCATTTACGGAAGGGGTTCTCCTGCTGGGCGGGGATTTTAATACGGTCCTTGATCCCACGGTTGATACTTCCCGCGAGCTGTCCCACTTCTCCCTCACGGCAATGAAAAAACGTAAAGCCTTTTTATTTAAAAATCAGCTCATGGACGCTTGGAGGACACTTAACCCCAAGGGGAGGTACTACACATTTTTCTCCGCCGCCCACAATTCGTACTCTCGCATGGACTGGTTCCTGGTTCCCCACAGATTCCTTCACCTCATTGTCAGCATGGAAATCGGTCAGATTACCGTTTCGGACCATGCTCCAGTCTCGTTGACCATCTCCATCCCTGATACCGCTCCCCTTAGAGGCCAATGGAGGTTAAATAGCTCCCTTTTGCAAGACCCGGGGGTAAAGGCGGACATTAAAAAGGCCATTGCAGAGTTTTTCATGACAAACAACACGGAGGGGATTTCGCAAGTGTCTCTGTGGGAAGCCCACAAATGTGTGATAAGGGGGCTGCTGATTAAGCACGGAGCCCGCCTTAAAAAAGAAAGGAATAAACTTATCGACCACCTTACCCAAGAGATATTTAAAATTGAAACTCAGCATAAACAGTCCCTCGATGTGGCTTTGGCAGCCAAGTTAGTGAGCTTGCGGGAGTCCCTCAGAGACATTTGCTTTGTGGAGGCCAGGAACTTAGTGGTCAGATGCAGGAGGTTTTTTTATGAATATAGTGACAAATGCGGCAAGGCTCTGGCCAGGGCCCTTAAAACACAACGTAGCAGAAACTACCTCCCCCTCATTCACGATCTGGAGGGTAATAGGCGACACTTGACGGCGGACATTGCCAGGACCTTCAGGGGGTTCTACGAGAAACTCTATAACCTGCCGCGGGACAAGCCTGCCAGCTATCGGAGCGACATAGAAACTTATATTCGCGAGTCAGGGCTCCCGCGACTTAAACAAGAGGTGGTGGATGCGCTGGAGGAGGGAATCGAGTTGGATGAATTCTTAAGGGCCATTAAAAATACCAAACCTGGGAGGGCCCCGGGGCCTGATGGCTTCAGCTTAGAGTACTACAAAGAGTTTTCGGAAAACCTGGGCCCCCAATTTATTGCTTCCTTCGGCTCCCTAAGAGATGGCATTCCTCCACCCAGGGATACCTTACGAGCAAATATAACTGTCATCCCCAAGGCGGGTAAAGACCCAACACAATGCGGGAGCTACAGACCCATCTCCCTACTTAACAGCGACATAAAGCTCTTTAATAAAATAATTGCTGACAGGCGTGGATGGTTCGGCTGCGCTGCTTCTCTCGACGGACGCCGAGAAGGCCTTCGACAGGGTTAGCTGGGAATTTATCTCTGCCATCCTTAGACATGTCGGCTTGGGGGAAAACTTGACCCATTGGATCATGGCCTCCTACTCATGCCCCTCGGCGTCCGTCGTGGTGAATGGGCTGGCTTCTGAATCGTTCTCCCTGGCAAATGGCACACGTCAGGGCTGTCCGCTTTCCCCTTTAATCTTTATTCTAACTTTAGAACCTTTCCTGCGCACAATAAGGAAAAACCCCAACATCTCTGGGGTCCTTTCGGGTCAGGTGGAACACAAGGTGGCGGCCTACGCCGATGACCTCAGTGGACGAGTATTGAGCAGGAGGCATCTTCAACCCCCCTTCCGGGGCTGCCCTGGGTACCACTGGATCGGACTACTGCACTAAACAAACACCCCACAATTGGGCCCACTCGGAGAGTGGCGAGCAGGACGTTTCATAACTTGGATATCTCCCCGGCCCTCTCGCCCTTGACCCCACTAATAGGTCATCCGGATTTTCCTGTAGGCGTCTCCGACGGCACATTTCGGGTCTGGACGAGGCCGAATAGGTTTCGGATCCTACACCTACGGGATGGGTCGGGTTGGTTGGGGTTGGATGAGCTGGTGGGGAGAGAGTCCCTACCCACTCTCGGCTTTTGGCAAACCCTCCAGTTAAGACACTTCCAGAACTCAATAAGCCGAGCTGCCAAGACCTCCAGACCCCTGACCCCCTTTGAACAGGTCTGCGTGGGGAGCGGCCACTTCAGAGGGGCCTTGGCATTTGCTTATTGACTGGTGACCAGCCCCCCATAATCCTTTTCACCTTCTTTCATAGAGGGGTGGGAGAGGGAGTTAAATAGGAATTTCACTGAAGAGCAAAAGCTGGCAATGATGCAGTTGACCCACAAGTCTTCCATGTCTTGCAGATATCAAGAAACGTCCTACAAGATTCTTGCTCGATGGTATCTGGTACCGTCCAGATTATCAAGAATATTCCCTCCCTCCTCCCCCTTGTGCTGGAGATGTTCGCGTGCAAGGGGTACAATGATACACGTTTTTTGGGAGTGTGAGGGTCTCTCTAGGTTTTGGGGTAATGTGAGGAAAATTGTCCAGGCCCTGACGGACATTGACCTGACCTGGGCGAAGACCCGGCGGGCTACCTTCTCAATCTTGCCCCTACCTCTATCCGGAGACGAGGCAAGTCTTTGCTCGCTCCTCTTGAATGCGGCAAGGTCTTGCATCCCAGCTTGCTGGAAATCTCAGGAGCCCCCTAACACCACGCTGTGGCTTGCCAGAGTCAGAGATATCAGCAGGATGGAGGAGCTCACAGCCTCACTAAAAGGTAATTTAGAGAAACATAGAGAGACATGGCTTGAGTGGGACCGCTTTACTTTCTCGGCGGAATACCTGGAATACCTGAAGATGTAATGAGGATATAGGCAGTAAGGAGCCTATCTTCTCCCCGAGGCTCTCAGCTCTCTCCCCGTTCCCCTCTCTTCTTTCTCCCTCGTCTGTCGTGCCCCCCCCCCCCAGGTTGTGTATGTGAGTCTTGTTTGTCCACCCTCTAGCATTTTCTTGTTAGCGTTTTGTACTGTTTGTTTAAGGCTAGCAATAGCCCTGTGTTATTTTAAAAAAGAAAGAGGAGGCAGGGTATGCAGGCCCCAGACTTATCTTTATTTAATTTGTTCAACCCTCTGCGCGCAAATCTGGATCAGCAGGGCGCTTTAACGTTCTTATGGCTCATCAGGGAGCTAGATATGAGCAGAACCGAAAGTTCAGGTTATTGTTTGATTCTCTTTATTGCTACAATATGTTCGTGTCGGTCTGTCTCAAGCTGATCGCGATTCCACCTGCTTGTCGTTTCATTGCTTCAAATATTGCGTGTCTGTCCTTGTATCCTGAACACGGTCTGTAACTTGCATTTTTCTTACAATTTCAAAAAAAAAAAAAAAAACATTTATTCCTATCCGCCGTCATATCTAAAACTTTACCTAGATCTGAACCAAACAGACAATCACCCCTGAAGGGCATGGCACAAAGTCTCATCTTTGAACCAATATCTCCAGACCAGGTCCTCAACCAGAGAGTGCTGCGCATGGAATTGGTCACAGTCATATTTTGTGCCAAAAATCTGATTGATTCAGTCATGGCATCAGCTACCAAAGCCGTAGCTGAAAAAAGTATAGGTAAAGCCTTCAAAATTTTCTCCAGGCTAATCCTTTCCAAAAGACAGTCCTTCAATTGTTGAAGCCAGAAACCTACATTTCTGATCACACAATTGGATGCTAAAATAGGTCTTAAGACATTAGGCTCCACTTGCCAGGCTTTTTTAAGCAGTGAATCCATTTTCTTATCTAGGGGATCACTAAGAACCCCAAAATCCTCAAAAGCTAATCCTACTCCCTTAGAGATCTTGGCAAAAGGGGAATCCAATTTGGGACATTTTTCCCACAGATCTGAGTCTTCCTCCGCAAAAGGATATCTGCGTTTAAGACCCTGTGACTTGAATACCTTCTTAGATCTTTCCATTCTTCCAAAATCATGTACTTCAAGTAACCATGAAAAGGAAATGAATAGGAAGAATCAGGAGCCAAAACCGGATAAAAGCCATCATGCTTAGACTTTGGGCCTGCAACCTTCTCCTCTATCCCCATGGATAGGTAAATCATGTGTAAAAGGAAAGGTAAGTCTCCAGGAGGAAACAAATACCTTGCTTTGGCCAAGGCTGAAGAGGCCGAGGCCTGATTGTCCTCCTCTTCTGGGGAAGAGACGTCATCAAGCATAAAAGATTCCTCAGTGGCGAAAAAAGAGGGTTTCCCCATCTGACCGGAAAATAAGAACGTCAGCAGCCCAGGAGAAAGAAGCCTTGGTCCCAAGTTCCTGCAGGAAATTACAAAAAGGACGCACCGAGTGCGCGCGGTCTACTCACCATGCAGCCGCCGGAGCAGGAAGATGGATCCGGAAGAATTCCCCAGGAAGAAGAAGGGTCAGAAGTCTCCGATCCCCACCTCCCGCCTGGCAGCCGCACCGGAGGTAAGCAGAGTGAGTCGCGTAAGTCAGAGCCGGGCGGGGAAGAGAGAGAGAGAACGCGTCATTCCCCTCTCTTCCCTTCCTCTTAAAGGTACATCGCCCCTTATAATAAAAAAAGTCAAAAATGCTGGAAAAAAGAACCCAGAGTAACCAAATCCTCAGGGAACTTCCAGATCGCCATAAAAACCCATATAAAAAATTCTAATAAATCTAAAATTTTTATTATAGGGTCCGGTCACCCCGGCTTCTTCCACAAACTCATCCTCAGTAAGAGGGAAATCATTTTGCTTACCCCCCTTTGAAATGTATCAAAGAATGGGATCTGGCCTAGAATCTTATAGGGTATCCCGGGCCCCAGGCATAGGAAAAAACTTTTGGGACTGAGAAATGGACCCCCTGCTAGAACAGGCCCATAGCACCGGAAAAAAATACTTACCTAAACCTACCGGTCCAGGAGCTAGTGGTCTGGCTCCTACCTCACGGAGGAACATGAAAAGAACTGGGGAAGAGAGGGAGGAGTCAAGACTTTATTTTGGCCGGTGGTCACGTGTTTCCCTTGGTGGGAGGAGCCAGGAGGTCTCAGGCATATGCTGCCCGAAGGATGTTTTAAGAAAACATTTTAATGCATGCATTTATTAGTTTATATTGTAGAATAACACAGTTTGCTTCTGAATCTTTACCCATTATTAAATAGTAGTAGTTCTCTATTTGGTCTTTGCCAGGGCAATACCGTTCTTGAGCTGGAAGCAACTTATGGCTAAACAGAGCAAAATATACAGTAGTTTCTGGACATGCCCATATTACTTCCCTCCCTGATGTTATGATTGTAAGAAAATATCATTAACATAGAGCAGTAGCAATGAAAAAAAACATAATTAGGGTATATATGTGTTTAGTATTTTACACTAAGTTTCACCTAACAGTAATAAATTGTACCATGTTAGCCAGTGAGAATCTTAGACTAATGAAGAAAAGGTGATACCTATTGTAGGCAAACTGAGTATATATAAAAGTAAGTTTTTGAGAATACCTAGTTTTCTTCATCGTCTTCAACTAAATGCATAACTAGGTCACACATGAAATTAAAAATTCATATAGGTACTTTAATGGTTATGGAGATAACCAAAGGCTCACATGATACTGTACAAAGCCTTAGGAATAATAACAATTTAGTATAATATTCATGCATGAAAACGTGTTTAATATTAGGGTTAAATGCAGTTTGCAGTCAGGTTGCCAGGGGAACAAACATGTGACCCGATAGAGAAGATGGTTGGGTAGTCAACCAGTTTTCTTACCTATCCATGGCCACTGGGCATGCATGGCTGGGGGCAGCATCTCTCGCATCTCTTGCATCTTTCCCAGGCTCTGGAAGCTGTGTCCATTGGAACTAAATGGCTAGTGTGGGAGCACACAGTCGAGGGATGCATGGACAGCCAAGTGCCAGTCATAAGTTTGGCTATTCAGGTTCTCCAGCCTTACATTAATATGCATGGCCAGAGAAGCTGCCAGCAATGGCAAAAAAATTGCATCTGGGTAAGTCTTAGTGGATAACACATGAGATGTAATGATAAAATGATAACCTTGTAGGATTAGAGTAACAGCATTTTAAATGTGTTTTCTATTAAAGTAACAACCAGTAGAGGGATAGACAAGGCAGAGAAGTTGGAAACAAGACATTGCTAGTATGTCCCTGTGTCGCCCCCCCCCCCCCCCGCTTTACAGATGATGGTGGGGGCATCATATTTTGATGTCACCGCCACCTAAAGAAAACAGCGGAGGAGTGCCGAAGAGCCCTGTGGAGACCCAGAACAGGATCTTGAAGACCCTGCCATACCAGAGAAAGATGCTTTATTTGTGTGATTTTTTTTGTATTACCGCCATGTCGTTATTGGCATTAACCCATGCTAAAATCAACAATGTTGTTGAAACCACATGTGCCCCACCACTCCTCAAACACACCAAACGATCACATGAAAAAAGGAGAAAAAAGGTTGGCTAAAAATTCACAAATTGCAGAATTCAAAAGGTTACTTTGCAGACCTGCAGAGGATCAGTTCGCAAAAAGGGCCTCAATACCGTATGCAGACACATATGAGAACACAGTCATTTAGCTTGACAATTATACAGGGTCCAATGGCCAGAATAAGAAAGCCATGCTGGCTAGCAAACAGACAGACAGAGGATCTCACGTTCGGTGTGCATTGCTGAGGAGGTTGGGCCAATTTCACTTGTTGATGTTGAAGTTTAATTCCGCCGCATCTATGGACTGGACTTCGGCACTCCCGTGATGGCAGTGGGCGCCTCCACCACGCTGGTGCGATAACATTCAGTGTGAGATGCTGAGGGGATGGGGCAATAGGTCTGTTTGTTAGCCAGCACAGCTTTCTTATATTGGTCATCAAACCCTTTGTTATTATCAAGTGACTGTGCTCTCATATGTGTCTGTGGATAGTATTGAAGTCCTGTTTGTGAAGTGAGCCCCTGTAGGTCTGCAAAGCAAACTTTTGAACTCTGCAATTTTTGATTTTCTAGTCGGCCTTTTTTCAAATTTTTTGGTGCATTCGTTTAGTGTGTATGTTTGAAGAAGGGTGGGGTGCATGTGATTACAACAACATTGCTGATTTTAGTAGGGTGGGTGGGCAGGTTTTTGGGTCTAATTTGGAGATTTTTGTATGTTGATTTTTAGGGTTTTGAAATTAAAATCCATCTATTTTTTTAAAACTATTTATTAAGTAATTTTTCAAATATACAACATGTGGCACATGAGGACAAGTACAGATAGAAAAAAACTGAAACAATCTCCTTCCTGTACAAAGCAAAATGGAGGTATATGCCACAAGAGGGTGCATGTAGATTAAAAACCACAGAAGGAAGAACAATAGGAGAAAAATAACTAGGACAGAAATTAAGCTCAAGTAGGAAAAGAGGAGACAGTTAAGTAAAGGGGTGTGAGGAATATGGAGGGGAAGACAAAAGGAGAGAAAGGTATAAGTAGAGGAGGAGAAGGGAGCAACTCTCTGATTCTGAAAAGTCTGTGACACACCAGGGATTGAAAGTAAACAGACAGAGAATCTATATCAAATTATGTCCAAGGAGCCAAAGCTTAAATGTTCTTGTACGCTTCAAAGGCCTGGAACAATACCCATTCCGTCCATACAGCCCTAATGTTTTCTTCTCTGTCATGTAGTGTAAGTTCTTCTATTTATTTTATGTGCTGTATCTCAGTTAACCATTCTCTAGCTGCCCCTTCAGTCGAGTTCTAGTACCTAGCAATCAGAGGCTTTGCTGCTCCAATCAGATGTATCAAGAGGGATTTTCTATATCTGTCATAGCCTAACATATTATGGTGAATCAAACTCATCTCTTTTAAGGTACCACTGCTTGTAGGAACCATTTATTGTCCCAAGACTGGGATCCTTTGTGTATAATTGTATTCAGGTTCAAAGCTGTCTGCTGATGTTGAGGCAGAGGTGAGTATTTAGCCACTCAGCTCACACACACAACACCAGCATTTTTTAGCCGTTCCTTGCCAGGCTCTATGCCTGGTGCCTGGGCTAGTTGACTCTGGAAGAGGTAAACATTTTTTGTAGTAAAAAAAAAATACAATTGTGCCTGTCATTTTCATTGAAACATCAGCTGGTGCTGCTCTTACATTAAAGGGAGTACCCAGGCAATGGTAATAATAATGTGAGCAAGCAGCTCACATGATGCCTGTCCCATGTACCATTCCTCAATTTTTTTAATTGCTTGGTAGAAGCCTTAGCAGAGCTGCACATTTTGCCCCTCTTTCAATTCTATTTATCCAGGACCATACAAATAAGTGGTCTAACATTCACTCTGTCCCATGGAGCTCCAACCACATGTGAGCACATTAATTCACAATGGTCACACAGCATTCTGTCTCTGAACACAGCAGAACATGATCAAGACTCTGTAATGAAAAGTGAAGCCAGAAAGTTTTCTTAGAGTAAATGAGTAGAATCAATTATTTAAAGTAGCTCACTGTTTCCACGTGGGATAAGGGGGGGGGGGGTCATTAGCACATGCCTGGACAGGGACTGTGCCTTTCACATAACATAAACTAGTAGATAGTACTGAAAGTGTAAAGTCAGGTCCATTCTGACTTCCAACTTGGGGTATATGTATTGGTTTAGCATTTATTCTTTTCCAACAGCTATATGAAGTGGGGTTTGGTAACATGACAGAAATAATTCTGCCAAGTTAGAAGAGAAAAAACATTGCCATGTGAAATATTTAACATTTAACAAGACAGGTTCCACAATGTTACCAGTTATACTATGCTGTAGTGTACAATTTCGAAATATGTAGTCTTGCTTAAAATTATAATGCATAATACTTATTCTGCTTTTTTAAACAATGGTCAGACATGTGGTCTGAGATTAAATTAGGTTACAATAAATACAATACAATCATCTTACAATTAACTAATAACTACAAAGTCCTGAGCTAGGCAACAAAAAGTGAAATGTACTAAATGAAATACTGTAAATAAAAATTGAAGACAAGTACTTTCTCTTTAAAGGTTTTCAGAATTCAGATGATAAATACTACAACTGCTTAAGGAGGCGCTGTTCCCCCAAAGGTCTTGAATTCAAACAGTATTGAACTATTTGAGAGGTGGTGTTCAACTGCCCCCAGATTGCACAGAAACACCAACACATGAACTTCTAATCTAAAGCAACACTGGTTGAACTGGTAAAAAGTACCCCTAGGTATTTTTTTAAATTTTTTGCTATTAAAAAAGGTCATTCTAAATTGGAATGACTGCATCAAAGCAGCAGATATAAAATGTGAACTGAGAGCTCTTTCCTAAATGTTATTTAAAGGCTTTAATTTATATTCAACAATTCTTATCACTGGCAGCTGTATATTAGTGATGTATACATTTAGTAATTTTATTTTGTACTATGCCTATATATATACTGTCTAGAGTTACCTTTGCATAAGATGTTTAAGCATTTAGCATCTTTAACCAATTAAAGTGTACTTAGGTGGTACTATAACCTGCAATAATAATTTACAGATGCACGTTTGTTAATAACATCACACAACTGTCTCTTAAGACACCTTGTAGATTTTTGGATTGAGTGTAATAATATTTATAGTTCATAAAAGTACTACTATGTGATTTATTCGTTTTTGAATGCAAATAAGCAGAGACAGAAGTACTTAATAATGTCACTAGGACTGGAAAGTAATTTATTGTATTAAAAATTGTAGGGCCACTTAAGTGAAGCTATAAATTTAAATGCCAAGACCATATGCATAGATTTGCTAGTTAATACTAACTAAGGCCCCTTTATCCATCATCATATGATTACTCATATAACTTTCCCAAGCTCCATATATTAAGCTGATTGCCTTTGACATTTCAGCAACTTTAAATAACCACCTGCCACCTAGTGACTAAAGTTAAGATTAATCCTTAGTAACACTATACACCTATCTCATTCGTTGCAATTGGCCACTGCACTTAGCTAACAGATAGCTTAGAGAGTTGCTATAGAAGAAGGAAAACAAACAGTGAACTGTGTGAGCCAAGAGCCTGCCTGTTTCTCTTTGTAGTATGATTAAATGTGGTTGAGTAAGTTGCTAGTGTTTGTTGTAGAAATGAAGTACCAGTGTGAAATGTTAACATTCACTATTTATATACAATCTAGTTTATGTCCTTAAGTAGTCATGTTAATATAAATTTGCTTCTTGACACAAAGTAGTAGTAACTGCCCTCATGGGAAAGGAAACTGAGGCGGGTAGATACACCAACACACTCATTAGAAAATTATGTTCCCGTCAGCAGTAAGTGATCTCCTCTCAGCACTGTGCATATCCCACATTGCTGTCACAGTGGTTTCTGAGAACAGTAGCCTATAGTTAACATATGTTTAAAAATCTGAGCAGAGAATTTACCATGTATGAAATCTACTGTTAATTATCTCATTTAGGAGAATACATATTTCATTATTTTGTATCGTTTTTGCATATTGTTATATTTTGTATTTGCTCTGCCAAGGCCCTCGTCTGTGATTGTATAAATGTGATAATTGTTTAATATGTTTGACTGGTAAAAGTGGACAAGCAGTAGAAAGAGCTGAAAATTTCAATTAATCACATCTCATAGGGGAGTTAGTGTAATGCATGCAGTTATATAAATAAATGTAATGGTCAGGCATCTCTAAGAAAAGTATTTGATGATGCTTTAGACTGTACATTTAAATATTATATACAGTAGGTGGTGTTAATACTAACCTCCAATCCAGCCCACCATGTAGACAGTGGAGCTGCCTGCTGCTGTTTCCCTCTACCCAAGTTGCAGTCAATCATCCTTATGGATGTGCTAACTGGCTGACCACCAGAAGCTACCAATCTGAAGCCCATGAAGTACATGGATAACATTTCTGGGCAGTTCTAAGCTTTACTGCAAAAGAATGTTTAATGTTTTTGTTTAACTCCTTTGGCAGCTTTCACCAAACCATTTTTCAAAGTAAATACCACTCATTTAGAGTGGAGTGCCAGATGAAGTGCAGCGAATCCCAGCAAAATGCCAGCAAAAAGCCAGTTGCCCTCACTGTTTGTGCTATCAGGTTTCCGAGTTGCAGCAGACAAGGCGAACTGAAACTAGCATTGAAATTAATGCTGTAAATCAGGCCCTTAGTGTATTCTTCATGACAACATCCTCCAGAGAGTTCCATAGTCTCACTGCTCTTACAGTAAAGAATCTCCTCTTATGTTGGTGTAAGTAGTGTTTTTCCTCTATGTGCATGCCCCAATGTTATGAATACCACTAAACTGAAACGACATTCTTGAGTTCCCTGGAAGAAATTGAAATCCAATGGGGCTTTCCTATAATACAAGAAAGCCCTTCATAAACTCTGACCTGCTCTTTCATATGCTAAACAAGCGTACCTCTCTAACGTCCAACAACTGTTCAAAGCGTTTAACTCTCTGCTTCCCCACTACCTCCTACTCCCACCTCCCAAATAATAGCTGAGCAGCTTGCCACATTCTTCACTAACATAATTGACAGCCACCATGCTGGCTTACCCCCCACCCCTATCTATTTCACTCCACATGACCCCCTCCTCTAAAGACTTTCCTAACCCATTTACTCGCAGAACAAAGACTATCCTCCACCATCTCTAGGGCACACCTCTCCACTTGCCCCTATACCACCCCACCTTATTCCACAATTACCTCATCCCGCATACTTGCTCTGACGTTAACCTCTCTCTCATTAGGAACCTTTCAATCACTATTCAAACATATGGTCATAACCCCAACACTCAAAAAATCCTCTTTGGACATGTCTGCCCTCACCAGTTACTGGCCTATCTCACTGCTTCCTTTTTTTATCCACACTTCTTGAACAGCACGTTCACTCAGAATTGGCACGCTATATCTCTGACTATAACTCCTTACTAGATCCTCTTCAATCAGGATAAAGATCCAACTACTCTATGGCTCCACTCCACTCACACTGACCAAAGTAACTAACGATCTATTAAGAGCCAGATCTAAAGGCCACTACTCTATCATTATCCTCCTTAAAGGAGCACTATCAAGAAATTGTGTAATATTAAAAATCCATATAAACACATCCGCTAATGAGAGGAGGGGTCACTTATACACATGAACTGAATAAAACTCCCAGCAAGCCAGTGGTTTATTCTCTCATGGTAGGAATAAAATCCAGGGGTGAGAGGTTTAGTCTATCAGGGGGTGACAGAGTCTATCACCCAAGATGTCTTTTTCTTGCCATTAAAATAAAGAAAAACAAGCCTGGTTGGATATTTCTTGATGCAGGGTGTATAAGTGACCTGTCCTCCTGCCATCCAACATATTTAAATGGATTTTTATCATTGGGCCATTTTTTCGCGATAGTGCTCCTTTAACCAATCCTCTGCTTTCAAAACTGTTATTCATCATCTTCTACTCCACATTCCTGGGAATTCACCGCACACTTTCATGGATACCCTCTTACCTTTCTGATCACACCTTTAGTGTGTTCCAATCAAGCATTGTTTCCTATCCACACCCTCTCTCTGATGGTGTTCCACAAGGTTCTGTTCTTGGACCACTCCTCTTCTAGGGATATACCTATGGTCTTGGACAACTCTTAACGCTTACAACATAACTTCTTTGCAGATGACACTCAAATGTACCTCTCACTTCTCTCCCATGTTCCTGACTATCTGACAGCTATCTCTTTATTCATGTTATATCACTCCCTCAAACTAAACATGGACAAGACTGTTGTTTGTCATTTTCCCACCATCAAACTCTCTTACTGCCTCCACATAAACTATATCTGTCAATAATCTCACAATTACTGCAACTCCCCAACCACAATACCTTGGGACTATACTGAACTCAAATCTATCAATCACATCTCACATTCAGTAAATTGCCTCCTCCTGTCGTCTCCAACTAAAAATTTCCCTCATCCACCCCTTCCTTTCATCTGAGACCCCCAAAATTCTAGTGTATACCCTGATTATCTTCCGACTAGACTACAGCAACACCCTCCTTTGTAGTCTACCATACTGGCCCCCCTCCAATCTATTTTTGACTCAGCTGCTTGACACATTTCTCCTCTTGTTTCTCTAGTGCTGCTTCTTACTGTCAGTCCCTCCACTGGCTGCCAGTTTCTGAGAGAATTAAATAAAAAAATACTAACCTTAACTTATAAAACCCACCTAATCAGACAAGCATATCCCTTGGCCTAAATAAAAGACAGCCTGAAGCACTTCAGATCACCTGCCATTATACTAAGTATATATTAATTTTGACCTACCTTTTGTCTCCAACCCTTATCCAGTAGATTGTAAGCTCACAAGGGTAGTGCCCTCTTTCCAAGTGTAATTCAGTATGTGTAAGGAACTTACCTCTGCCAGGGGGGCAGCGGCGAGCGTCCGCAGGGCGACGCAGCACTCCTGCTGCTGGGAGCGCGGCGCATCACTTTGGCAGCCTCCCTCGCCCTTCTCTAGCTGTGCAGGCGCGTGTCCCGCAGTCTGTAGATTTCGCCACTAGGAGGCGCTGTGCTGCGAGTGCTCCACACCTGATGGGAATCATGGGCTGATCTGCCTTGCAGCCAAGACTGACCAGCCCCTAGTTGCACCAATCAGCACATACACTCCCCCCCCCCCGGGTGGCCATTGGTCGATTACCCAATAAATATGGAGTCAGCCCAGCACTCAGTGCCCGTGATAGTCGCTTGTGATTAGGGTGTGATTCTGTTAGTTGTTATCTGATTCCGACCCGGCTTGATCGACCATTCCTGTCTGCTGCCTGTACCGACCTCTGCTTTGTCTGACCACGAACCTGCCTGCCCCTCTGGATACCCTGCGATCTCTGACCTCCCGGCTTGACCCTTTGGCTACCCCTGACTACGCACCTGTCTCATCCCTGTACTCTGACGCACCCTCCGGATTGACTACCTGTGAACGACCACGGCTTTGGGATACCCTCGTGGTTCATCGGCCTTCACCGTAAGCAACCATCCTTTGATCCTATTAAGACCTGGGGGCAACCGTGTCCCGTGAGGTGTACCTAGCGTCCCGGCAAACGGGGGCTTGACTATAGGCAGAAGCGGCGGTGGAGATTGGGGGTTGCCTGCTTACAGAAGGCTGGTGTCCTGCTGGGCCTCACAGTATGACTGTGTAGTTGTGCTTTTCTGTCATTGTAAGTTGTTTTGTGTACCCTGTTTGTAATACCACATTGTGTACCAACATGGAAGCACCATGGAAGATTATGGCGCTTTACAAATAAACAATAATAACCCCAGATATATTTATACGGTATGTTTCTCCATATAAGACGCATCTACACATAAGACGCACCTAGGATTTGGAGGAGGAAAACAAGAAAAAAATATTCTAAACCAAATGTTGGACACCCCATTACAGAGAGTGTGGCATTACCCCACCCCATCCCCATATGCATTGGGGCATTCTCTCATCCCATTCCCATAGGCAGTATGGCATTCCCCCATCCCATTCCCATAGGCAGTCTGACTGAATCCCACCCCGACGCTGGGTATAAGAAAAAAAAGATATACTTACAGCCTCACCAGGAGCCTCACGATGAAAAGAGCGGCAGTTAGGGTAACTGAGCTATCAGTCCCCGCTCTGCCCGCTGCTTACACCGCCACTACTTCTCAGGTCGCAGTGTGCAGACACCCTGTCCATGCAGCTGGGACACGGACACAGGCCATACCCACTGGCTACATGGACCGGGTGAGTGCACACTCCAGCCCGAGAAGTAGTGGTGGTGGCAGCAGTGGCCAGAATGGGGACAGCGGGAAGGGTTCAGTTTCCCTGCCCTCTCCCTGTTCACTTCTTTTTCGTCAGCTGGCATCCCAATGGTCACAGCGCGAGGCCCATGTAAGTATATGTTCTTTAAACTTTTTTGTTGTTTTTTTTATTTTTTACATTCGCCCAATAAGACACATTGACATTTACCCCCCACTATTGGGAAAAAATAGTGCTTCTTATAGGACAAAAAATACTGTAGTTAGCAAATCACTACTTAGACCCCTCTTTTCCAAACTAAAAATAAACTAATTTTTACAATAGTACTCTAGTCCCCTCATTCCATTTATTTATTTAGTTGCTCAAGTACTGTTCTTCTTATGCACTGGTGACCAAAATTGTACACAACATTCCATAGGAGTCTGACCTGTGACCATAGAGTGGTAAAATGATGCTCTAGTCATGGGCACCTATGCCCCTCGTGGTGCACACCAACATTCTGTTTGCCTTGGCAGCTGGTGCTGGCATTGGTTGCTATAGTTAAGTTTAATATTAGCCAAAGCCCATAGGTTTTTGAACATTATAGTCTTTTTTAGTGTGTAATCATGGCAAATCGTTTTCTTCAGTGTGCATTACCTTACATTTATCTGTATTAAATGTAATTTGCTATTTTTCTGCCCATACTACCAACTTATCCAAATCCATTTGTAGCGGAGGATGGCAGGTTTGATTCCTGGCCTGGATATGACTGAAGTGCACATGAGCAAGGCACCTCCTCCCCCCCAACTGCTTCCTGGGCACCGTAAGGCTCTGGGCATGTGTACCACTCTGGTACACCGATCTGTGAATGTGCCTGCTCTGAGCATGTGCACCCTCACTGCATGGATGGGTTAAATGCAAAGACAAAATTCCTATTTGTGCACAAGCATACAATGCTCATCAATGCCCCTAAAAAAATCTTTGTGATTAATTTCAATATCAAAGAGAATTTGGACAATTGACCCCTGTAGTACTCCACTAGTAATGCTTATGCAATCTGATTATGTTCATTGATAACCACCCTATGTACTCACATTTACCCAAGTCCAAGCAATCTAAATTTTTGTGCCAGTTTTTTTAATATATATATATATTTACGTACCATACAGATATAGCCCACTGTAAGTTCTACACTTCGACGTACAAATTCTTTACAGAACAGTAGGTGGTAAAAAGTGACCACTTTTTATGGCAAATATATAAGACATCCAAGGCATAAGGATCCATAGGTATGCATGGATTGGATGTTGGATCATTTACCATCACTGAAAAAAATGCTATAGCTCATATTTAGCTCAGCTGGACCTTGAAATTTTGTGGGGACAATACCTAACCCCTTATTTATCTTGCTTATTATTGTTTATTTATATAGCGCCATCTTCTTCTGTAGCACATTATTTAATACCTTTTTGTTGAGGTTCAGTTCATCCTGAATGCTGGGATGAACTGAACCCCTACAAACAATGCCAGAAGGAAAATGGTAAGAAAATATTGACTTGCAAGGATTTCATGTGTGACGTCTCTACTTCTTGGGATACACAAAAAGTGAAAAATACAGCGCTAATCATTTAAAAAAATATTTTTCAATAATAAATAAATAAAATAGTCACATGGAAAAATGTCCAACAAAGTGCATAGAGCAATAAACTATACAGTGAATGATAACTGTAAAACTGCTACATCCGCCGTAGTGTATTCAAGTTCGATAAATTGCACCCTCCACTTATAAAGAAAATCACAATAAAAATAAAACCACAATAAAATCAACATTCAGAGACGTTGCATTTTCCAAAAAAGCATGATATCCTTAAATTCTTATTTCAATAGACGCATCTCAATAACGGAATAGACTCAGGTAATCATGCAAATATAAGGCAAGATAGAGAAAAGCCGCATAGTGTGATACCAATTTAAGAATGGTTTAATAAACTAAAAATAAACAAACTCACATATAAACAAATAGATCTGCACATAATAATGTGCCAATGTGCATCTGGTGTGTCCACATTGGCCCTCTCTGTTTTATGATCAGTCAGATAAGAAAGGTAGAGTCTCACGAGCAGCACACTGGCTACATCAACACAATGCCACTGACACTGCCGCCGCGTTTCATTATTAACTTTCACTAGACTCCTTAGGATACGTCCTTATGCACAATCTTGGGCCAGTGATTGGGGGAGGATTACTGAGGCATTTAGCTAGCAAGAGGTTCTGTCCTTGAGCGAGACATGTGTCGAGCTGGCAGGGAATCGGCATTGTTGTTTTCTCCTCATCTCATCACCCAGATCGGGCCCCTCGGCTTGCCCCCAAGGAGAGGATGGGAGGTCCGGGCAGACCTGAGTAGAACTACTGCAAGTGGCTGTCTATTTAGCTATGAAGGTTATGACTTTCAGATAAGGTTTCACTGCATTCTTAATCACTGTTATTTTATAGTTATTCCTATGTCTGGTGATGTTTAAGCACTTGTTATGCCTTAGTGCAGTGTTTGTTAACAGCACCAGACTTTTTCTCAAGCAGGTTTAATTGCTCTTATTGGATGGGTAGCTGATTAGGTGATTGATATAGGGATTGGCGCAGCTTGAGAATGGTTCTGGCTTCCTGCTGGAGCTGGAGAGGTTGAGGCAGCCAGAGCTGTGATCAAAGTGAATGCTCAAATGCTATATAACTGCTTACAATGCTTTCTGATAACCCCCAGTCTCCTGGTGTATCTAGAGAGGCACTTTTAATCTGCCCTACAGATGGATGAGTCCGATTTGTCTCTCCCCACTTATCTTGATCGCTCCCTGTGTTGGTCTTGGGTGTCCAAATCACATGGTCTGGGGTTGGCCCCCGACACACACACAGGCTGGTTTTTAGAGGGGGAGCCAATAAATCTGGTCTCGACTGACCTTTGCCGGGAAGATGTAATTGGCATGCGCTCCCTATGCAATACAATGCATTGCTAGGCTGGATTGTAAGATGAATTTAATGTGTTAAATACGTGTGACACACTTGAGTATCTTCTGTAAGAGTCTTGTTAAGGCAACATAGGACTCACCTTAGCAGGTGATATCTGGATTATAGGATATTAATAGCCAACTTACTGTTGCTGGGTGTGCTGTTAACTAGCCTAAAAAGCCATATCCACTGGTCCACTATCACATTTTCTATACTTAAGGGCCTCTGAAAGATGCTAGAGGCCTCAGAGGTAATTTTCTGAGAATTTCCCGCTTTGGAAGGTCTCCCTAACCATGTTCGAGGCTGGGTCCTCCGGGCTCCCCTCGACATATGCATTACTACAGTAAGTTCCATGCTAAGTGGATCATAGGGTCAGTACAGAGCATGCTCACCATATGTTTTCAGTTGCTTCCTTATATATATTTCTTCTCTGGTCTTCCATCTCACCCCAAATTTTTGACACAGGATGATTCTAGGCATTCTGGGACTTTGTCCCATCACCCTGAATGATGATCCAAGAGAGTCTCCTCCCAAGGGAGGGTAAGTCTTTTTTCTTATTACTTCCTGGCACATCTTGTGTCCAGTGCCCCAACTCCCCAGCCCGAGTAATTAGGCCACCTCTGCCTAATTCTCTCAGTGGGAGTACTACCAATCCAAAGCCCCTTTTGGGTGGCTACCTAGCTCTTATCCTTATATCCTACACCCTCTTCTACTACCTCAATTTTCCTTTTCCCCACATGGGACATTTGACTTTCAAATGTGTTCCTGCGCTGCCCAGTCTGCCTGTACACAATATTGGTGTTAAAGCCCCCTTTATATTCCTACTCTTACAATGGCTTTAGACCCTAGACCCAGCAATCCAAAGTGACTGAATAGTCCAGGTAATAGATCGATTCTGTAATACTGTACAAACATTATTCAGGAAACACATTCAGTATGAAGTATGTGCATTGCAGCACCCTCTACTTACTGTGACAGAGGCAGTGAAAAGCAAAAAAATTGGTAGGGGAGTGTCTGAATCCCTAGGCACGTGCACATCCCAGGACTTGATCTCTGGAAATGGTACATTTTTTTTATTCTGTTTATTAAAATGCACTTAAGTTTTATTTTTTTATGTCTTTTTAATGATTAGAGTGTAAATGTATGTGTCTGGGGTGTCTGGCATCTTGCACAGGGTGTCATTAAAAACAAAGGCTGTCTCTAAATCTGTGTATGTGAATTAAAAATTAAGGCATTTGGATGAAATGGTCAAATGAGGACTGGTCCCGAGCAGAGCAGAGGTTTTGCCTGGATTGGTATAAGTGACAAAATGTAGTGAGGGATCTGGTTAAAGAGAGCATTGTGTATGTGGGTTAAATGTTTAAACTGAATTATTTCAGATACTGATTCAGCAAGAACTGCAAAAAAATATATTGCAGAAAAAAATCACTTTATGAGAATTTCACTGTTGCTGAATCACCAGCTAGGAAGACAATGAAAGTCACTTTGAACAGCAGCACTGGAGAAAAGGTGGAAAAGCAATAGACCGGTGGGAGATCACAGAGAAAAGCATTGCAATGGTTTAGTCTGGAAATGATCTGGTCAAATGCATTTGAATTTTAGAGGTGCCAGGCATGGGAAAGGATGGGATGCATGAAATGTTATTTATAGTTGGCAGCTAAACACCTCAGTACGAACATGTTAATATATAGGCCCCATTGTCTAATTACTTGCTGTAGGCAACAAAGACATAGCTTGTTATATTATATTTTTAAGTCAACATTGCATTATACTAAGCTATATAATGATTCTTTAAGCTTAGCTTGTCTATTTATGCTAAATGATTTTACAACAAGGCACACTGCCTAGAAAAGAAAATGAGTGGAGAGGGAAAAGAACATGTTTAACATTTACACACCGTTATATGTATATATTAAAAGTAGCATTAAATATCGCACTCACACGCTATAAATTGCCTGATATAGCAAGCATGATAGCATTTGGCATCATGTATAGTGGTACCAGTTACAGATGTGGGGTCCTGGTAATAGAATAGTTATGATAGGCCTCTAACTATAAATCCCAGTGCAGATGATCTTTGCACTCATTTTAGCTACACCTTTGATGTATGTTTTTTTTTCTGAATGCATTTTGACTCCTGCAGGAGTAGATGCAGGAGTAGATGCATAATATATGTAAAAATAGTCTGCAGACCTTGATGCTTGAAAGAAAAAGCAATCTGTGAGTCACCAGTTAATTGGAACTACAAGTGCACAATGTTTCCGGGACAGCATCTGTGACAGTCAACTGTGACAGTTAAGGTTTTTTCTTTTTTTACTATACTAGTTTTCATGGGTTTACATACCATGGGCGGGGGAGACAACTGCTACAGGGCCCATTGCAGAAGGGTGCCCAGTGCAAGCTGCACCTGTGTCATCAGCTTCAGCCTGGGGCCACAGCAGCATTCAGTGGTGGTGCATTGTCTAAAAGGAGCCCCCTAGGTTCTGCAGGACAGAACTAAGCTGCCAGCACATTGTTTCCCCCAGTACTCTTTGTATAGGGAAACAGGTACCCCCTCACCGAGCCCCAAAGCGTGCCATCACTACTTAGAAATCTTAGACCAAAGTGTCATATCTCACATTACCTACTGCTTTCATCAAAGAAAAATAGACAGTATAGTATTTGCTATCACATAGTGTACAAAACCATTTGAAGATGGGGGGCCCTAAAGCACCCCTCAGTTCAGAGGCCCACCTGGGGATTCCCTGGTATCCTGGTGGGCCAGTCTGAGTCTGATCTCTGACTGACTGGTCTACTAACAAACTAAGGCAGCAGTCCCCGCACTTTATTGCGGGTAATTTAGTCTTTTTTGGGGGGCCCTCTCTGACATTTGCTAGGGGACCCTGTGAAACCCATGTATGCCCCTGCTAATACTGACACTGAAAACCTTGACTATACAATGAAACTTTTGGGTCTTGTCAGCTTTCCTAATTGTAAGTCCATCTTGTATGTTTCAATTAAAAGCTATGATTATTACAAAAATGTAAAATCTTCTCAGGGTAGACAGTGGGCAGACAGACGACTCCTTAGAACATCCCTCTTTCCCAAGACTTTCTGAGGCACAGATTGTCGAGGGCCTAATATCAGTGGAAGAGGTTCAAAAACTATAAAAGCCAAAACTAATTTTGTCTGCAGAATCTTTTTACATATATCACACTCCTTCTGCATTAACTCCCGCAGAAGTCAAAAAGCATTCAGAAGAAAAAAAAAAAACAATTGCATTTGTGAGTGCAAAGATAACACTGTGGAATATAGTCAGGGGCCTATCATAATCATTCTATCACCAGGCCAAAAAAGATACTCCACTTTTATAAAAATCGTATTTCCCGAGATCAGTATATTCTAGAAGGCAATTTGCCTTCCCCCTCCTTTAACCCTTTAACTGCCAGCCTACCTTGAGATTTTGTCACCCTTTGTTGCCAGACCATTTTGCACTATTTTGCGCTCCCCATGTTCAACTGTGATTTTTGAAAGGATTTCCAGGGATTTCCTAGGGAAGTGATATACTGTTTTTTTCAGCAGAGTCTGAAATGTCTTGTTTGTCATTTTTAGGTGTATTCTCAATATTTTTGGGTGAAATATGTGCAAACAAAAACAAAAAACTATTTTTTACAATTTGTAGTGTTTTTTTGTAATAAAAAATGTAAGTTTGTCAATAAAATCTTATTTCGTGTGAAACCCGAGTTTCTCCCGGTTACAGCGGTACCACATATGTATTGGTAGACACCCTTTCCTGCCCAGGAGACTCCCCCAAACTGAAACAACGCTTTAGGAGATTTTCAGATAAAATACAACTATGCTATGCAATATGCGCACCTTGCAGTTTTTCCAGAAAAACAACCCTTTACATTTGAAATACCCCTGACAAACTTAATATTCCCTAGAAGTATACACCTCAGGCTTTCTAGGAGTACCAGGCTTGTTGACATGGGTGCAGTTTTCTGGAAGTAATCCTTCAATGTATTCTTTGGTTGCACAGGGTTTCCCTAAAAAAAGAATAAAAAAACTATATGCAAACAAGAAAAAAACTGAAAATCTGAAAAAGCAACATGCCCCGAACAGAACAATACCCAGAATGCATAGCTACTGTCAAGGGAAGAGTTGCCAAACACACCAAAGTAAAGCATGTGCGTAATCTTAATTTTACTTCAAAATTTTAGCTCTAACCCTAACCCTTAAAATAAAAATTAAAAAAATGACATAGGGTCCCCCCTCCCATTTTTTGGGGGGAATTTTAAGAGTTAGGGTTAGGCTAACCCTAACCTTAACCTTTAAAATTAAAAAAAAAATGACCTAATTTTTTGGGGGGATTTTTAAGGGTTAGGGTTAGGCTAACCCTAACCCTTAAAATAAAAAAAAATGACGTAGGGTCCCCCCTCCCGGGGGGGGGGGGCATTTTTGGGGAGAATTTTAAGGGTTAGGGTTAGGCTAACCCTAACCCTTAAAATTAAAAAAAAAATGACGTAGGTTCCCCCCTACCCGTCATAACCAGCTATGGGGGCTTGTAGGAACAGAGTGGAGGTGCCAGCTCTGGTGGCCCCCCTCCACCCTGCAGCCTACAAGCCCACATAGCCTATGTGGCCCTGGGCTCTTCTGCTCCCCCCTGGGCTTTTGGGAGGCAGGTAATAGGGGTTCCGGGGGTTAATGGCAAGTCACCTGCGGCTACCACAGGTGACTTGCCAGCCCCCAGCCTTGTGAACTGGTACAGGGGTCTCATGGACCCCTTACCATTTCAAAAAGGGTTAAGAGTAAAATAAAACACACAAACACAGAGTAAAAATTATTTTATTAAAAAAAAAATAATAATTCGATCGTCAGCTCCTCTGTCCCTCGCTGATCTGATGACAGATGCCGGTGATCGGCAGCCAGAGGAGGAGGGGAGGCAGGAGATCAGAGGATCTCCTGTCCCCTCCTTCTCAGGCCACCGATCACCGGCATCTGACAGCTGAGAGGCCTGGAGCTGTCATGATGCCGGCCGGGTGACGTCATAAGCCCCGCCCCCAAAAGGGCCGGGGCTTCGCGGCAAGATGGCGGCGCCCATCAGAGGAAGAGGGGAGAGAGCCTGACAGGCTCTCTCCTGAAGATAGAGAGCCCTGGGGGGGGGGATAGGAGGCCCCCCAGGTGAAAAGGAGGGTCGGCGAGATCGAGCGCACATGGAGGTGAGTAAATGTCATTTTTATTTTTTTTTTATTTTTACAGGAAAAGCCAGCGGCCACAAAAACAGGGGGGGGGGGCTACTCCGGGCTCCCCCCTTCCTCCGGAGGAGCCCCGACGGGGAATCAGAGCCCCCCAGGGTGAAGAGGAGGCCCGGCCGGTTCGAATGAGAGGTCAGGTTTTTTTTACATTTTTCAGGCGCTAGCAGGGGGCAAAGCCAGGCACATAAATTTTACGTGGCTGGCGTTTAACGGTTGGAGAGGCAGCCACGTAAAATTTACGTGGTTGGCGTTTAAAGGGTTAATCAAGCCATAACATCACTAACACTAAAGCCAAAAAAGGACCCTACAGATGTTGACTCCTACAGGTCAATTGCAATACTAAATGTAGACTATAAGCTGTTCTCGAAAATTATGGCTGATAGGCTAGACATTTTTTCATCTGACATACTTTCCTTAGACATAAACACTATACTATAGGAATATGCACCACAATAGCAGCAACAATAGCTTAGATGCTAAGAAGGCTTTTGATAAAGCAAAATAGAATTGGCTCTTAGATATCTTAGGTCGTCTGGGCTTTGGTAACAAATTTACCACAAAGTTCACTGCATTTGCGACCAACATCCTCTTGTATATTTCAAATCTGGAGGTGGCTCTTCCTGCAATCCTGAAGCGCCTGAAAAACTACGGGTCAGTGACAGGTCAGTGTACTTCAGTAGCAAATGGAAACCACCATGAACCAATGACTTCACATTTGCATGGCATAAGAGGGCCTTACCCTGCCTGGGAATCCTTATCACAAAAACCCTAACAACTTACACAAAGCCGGCTTTAAACCCTTATTAGGACAAATAAAAAAGGAGATGGAAGCCTGGAAACACTTATCGTTATCTTTCCTGGAAAGAACCCATCTCCTGAAAATAATAGTCACACCATAAATACAATACTATTTACAAAGTCTGCCTATACTCCTTCACACAAGGAGATTCCAACCCTAAACCAGAATTTTAGGCAATTCATTTGGGGTGGAAATCGCTATGCATGGCTAGCCTACACCAACACTCGATACCTGAAGGACTGGGTCCACGGTACCTCAAAATACACCAGCACACAAATGAACCTAATCTAATACCCCATACACACCTACTATACTTCCTGCAAACACAAGCAATTGTTGTCAGCTGCGGCATCAGAAAACCCCCTCTTAATGATAATTTATGAGAATGAGAACTCACTGGTTAACAGCCACAACAATGGACCTTGCATCATACTTAAAAACAGATCACTGAACAGAGAAAATCACTCCTAAACTCACAAAAAAAAAACTGTGGTTATCCCCTAGATTCACTGCTCAGGGATGGTTCCTCGATCTTGCACTCCACAGCTAACACTATAGATGACATCATGAATCATATGTGCATCCCCATAGAGCTTTCTTGATAGGGGTGGCATAAAGGGAATCATGCCTCAGATGCTGAGAGGCTCGAATGGATATGTAACATCAAATTTGGTGCTTCCGGGTAATAAAACATTAAAACAGGCAGCAAAATGTTTTACATCAGTGGATTTCCCATGAATTCTCCTCCCTTCTTCCGAAATGAAAACATGTGTTTACATTGGAACAGATGGAAGCTCAACTCACCAAGGAGATTAGCACAGAGCAGTTTTTTGGTACATTGGAAAGCTTAATATACACCTTCTCACAAGTCCTCAGAACAAGTCTGGCCTCAACTTCTGGATATGCAGTATACTACAATTTTTGTGCACATCTACATACTTGTGTGTGGGGGGGGGGGGGGGTTAAAATTCTAGTAACCACTGTTCTGTTTTTGTTGAGCAAACAAGTGATGCTACCTTTCCACAATGATACTGCCGACAGCCTAAAATTAATACATTTCACTTTAACGTTCCCACACTCTATACATGATTAAAATAAAGAGCAATTAGCATGACTAGAATTGTGCTTTAAGTAAGTGTAGCATTGGATTTGTACCACTTAATACAAATACTTTTCATATATGAGCAAGTATTTTTTAAGATTTTCTTTATTATCCCAGCCATCTCAACCAACAATTGCAAGTAATATATCTGTTTCAAGCTCTTTTTCAGTAGGGCATATTGACTTTTATTGGACAGTATTTTGACAGGTCTTTATCCATATAATTTGCTACTGTTAGAAGACTGCATAGAATGTTATGCAGTCGCTTCTCACAAGCTTACTCCCCCACACCTATAAAACTACTTGACTGCCTGTACTCCAGTCTCTCCTCTTTTAATGCCCACATCTCCTCGATCAGGAACAAATCTGATTTCTGATTGAACATCACTTTATCTGCCAGCTCTCTGGTCTTTTCTTATCTTGTTCCACACTTCTCAGGCTTTGTGCTTAAATTATGTATTAAGGTCAATGTCAAAACACGGAAGATCTGTAATCTACAGGGAGCTCCCTTTTATTCGTTATTACAGTGAAGGCAGAGCTTAACTGTCAGTGAGCTTGGGATGTGCACAGCATGGAAGCTTGCTACACAGCAGGGCTCTACAAAGCCTCTCTCCTTGTTCTCCCAGGACGAAGCCTTGATAGATTTACCCAGATAACCCATTGCACATTAAAGCCCTCTTGTCTCTTCTTCAATCTGAAAGCTGTCAAGTGCACCTATATAGTAATGTCATAAATCAAACGTAAAATGTGTACACTGGAGACAACGAGGATGTCATGTATTCACTTGTACTTTGAGATCTTCTAAACTAAAATGGTGTCAGAAGAATAAGGAAAAGTTGAAAGAAATGTTTTTTGTGAAAAGGGACAGCTGTAAACTTTTTCTATATTTGAATACTTTGAAAGCATTTTTAAGGTTTATTTTGTATTAATCAAGGGGGAGATACTTCATTGTACACTGGCATTGTTGTCTCTAAAATTCACATCAGCTTTAAATAAGAGAAGGGATTTAATGCAAGTGCGAAGTATTGATTTTACAAGCTCTTCTTGACAGGCATTTGTAAACAAGGGCTTGTATTGGATTCCCCTGGTTTGTTTAGAAAAAAATACATGTTGTTCTTTATATCTTCTCAAGCGTAGGATACAGTGTTAATACAAAATCACAGGCATTCAGACTGTGTTACACCTGCGCAACACATTGAGGAATACTTACACTGAACATTTCTAAAAATGTGACCTAAAACATTATAGGTTTTGAGTGAATGTGCCTCAAAACAGTAAGAGCATATCAATACCCAAGAACAATACCCAACATGCATAGCTACTTTTAACCCCTTTAACTGCCAGTCAACTTGAGATTTTGGCACCCTCTGTGGACAGGTCATTTTCACTATTTTGCTCTATGTTTAACTGTGATTTTTGCAGGAATTTTCATGAAAATGATATATTGTTTTTGTGGGCAGAGTTGAGGTTTTAATGGCTTGTTTGTAATTTATCCACTGTTTTTTAAAATATTTTGAAAAGGTAATTTTTTTTTAATTGTCATATTTTAAATAAAACATTTAAAAAACATACTGTGCATGAAAGCCCCATTTCTCCCGATTTCAACGAAACTACATATGTATTGGTAGCCTACCATTCCTGCCAGGAAACGAGCACTTTTACAAATACAATACAACTACTATCCACACTATAAGGGGTTAAAAAAAAAAATGACATTGGCCGCCTTCCTCTCTGGAGGGGAGCACTATTTTTTTTAATAGTTAGGGTTAAAAACCCTTAAAAATCTCACCCCAAAAAATGGTGTGAGTTCCCCCCAACCCAGCATAACCAGCCCGCGGACCAGCTTTGGGCGCTTCTGCCCCCATGGGCTTTGGGGAGGCAGGTAATGGGGGATTGGGGGGTTAATGGCAAGTCATTCACTAGCTGCAGGGGACTTGCCATCCCCCTAAGCCTTGTGAACTGTTATATGGGTTTCATGGATCCCTTACTAGTTCAAAAAGGCTTAAATGTAAAAAACACACAGACACAGAAATAAGATGACTTTTATTTATGAATTTTTTTTTTTTTTTAATTCTTTATTTAGTTTTCAAGCGGGTACAAGTATATACCAACAATACAGACATTACAGAAAAGTATAGATACATACAGCTTACAGGTAGAATTAGCAAAGTATTAGTATTGAGACCCAGTTCAATCTGTTAGCTCCCAATTCCCATCTGACCACTGCCCTCCGCTTGAATACGCTTTAGGTTCTTCTCACCTGAGGGCTGCATTTCTGTTGGGTTTTTGTGAGGGACTCCGAAGGAGTCCCCGTAGCTCTATCCCATCTCATCTTTAGGGCGATTTAGCTCCTATTCGTCTTTTCCTAGATCTACTGTCTCCACTACGGTCCTCCTACACTCATGTAGGGGGGGACCTTTTAGGATCCAGAACCCTTTAGGTGTGGGTTATTTGAAATCAGAGCTGGTCGTTAGACAGTTTAGGGGGCCACCGGGAACATCCTCGACCGGGGCTAGGTCTCATAGGTATAGAGGGTAGAGAAGCGTATGGGTTGAAAGAGAGAGGAGAAGTGATAGAAAGCGGGGAGAGACAAGGGGGGGTGGGAAGGAGAGAGAGAGAGGGAGAAAAAGAGGGTAGAAGGGGGCGGGGGGGGAGAGGCGCCTAAATTGTGATTTCTGTTATCAGTAGCCAGAGAGAGGGGGGGCAGCGGGAAGGGCAGTGGGGCTGGCCTAGGACACAGCCCAAGCCTACAAGATTCACAGCACTCAACCCTGTTAGCTTGCAGACCAGCCTATAATCTGTCTCTAAACTTGGTTAAAAACAGAGGACTCGGTCACACACAAAGTGCCTCTGTGGGGTGCAGTCCTAACTCCCCCCCTTTGTTTCTTTTGAATTTGTGCAAGCACATGGTGTGTGGGGTCTAGGCTGTATTGCAAGGTCTTTGACCCTTCCACCCCATGGCTTGCACTTGAGAGGTTTAGGGCAACCTCAGGTAAGCCTGCTCCCAATTTATCTATTGCACTGTATGTCCCAGATGGGCTCTCAGAGATTAGAGTTAGGACTGCACCCCACAGAGGCACTTTGGCGTAGTGGTGCAGCTTAAGCATACTTCTGCAGATGTGTGTGACCGAGTCCTCTGTTTTTAACCAAGTTTAGGGACAGATTATAGGCTGGTCTGCAAGCTAACAGGGTTGAGTGCTGTGGCTCCTTTAAGACTTGTGTGTACTAATTGCCCTGCTAACGTGCACCTCCCAGGTTAGTTATAAAATGGTCTGAGCGGCTGCCACCCCCCCTTTGTTTCTTTTGAAGCCTACAAGATTGTTCGCGGCCTTCATCCAGGTCCACGATTGACCCCCAGTAACCACGTCAAGGGTGAGGCAGATCTACTCCACTAATGATGTTCAGGCCAAGAGCCATGAAGTCCAAACCCTTCAAGTTTCATCTTCTTTATCATGGACCGCTGCTGTTAGGTCCTCCATTTCTTGTATCTTGTCCACTTCTCTGAGCCAGTCCTTTACCGTTGGGGTCTGTTCGGTTTTCCACAGTCTGGGGATCAGTACTTTGGCTGCATTAATCATGTGCCTCAGAACCGACTTCCTATAGTCTGCAATTCGACTTTTGGTGTGGTGTAGGAGCAAAAGGGCTGGGCAGATCGGAACTTGCGTGCCCACCACTTTGGTCATAATCCTGGTCACCTTCCTCCAAAACTGTGTGATCCTGGGGCACGTCCATAGGATATGGAAGAAAGACCCTTTTCCCGACCCGCACCTCCAACAAGTGGATGGGGTTCTGGGAACATGGACACCAGTCGCTCCGGAGTGTAGTACCATCTCGTTAAATATTTATAATTGGTTTCCTGGATTTGTGCTGAAATTGAAAATTTTTGGGTGAGCGTGAATATTTTCTCCCATTCATCTTTCGAGAATTTCCTGTTCAGGTCTCTTTCCCATTCTGTGCAGAAGGTAGGGGTCACCTCCTGTCCCTCTTTTAGAAGCTGGTATATCTGCGAAATCACCCCTCTAGGGGGGTCTATATTCATGACCAACCTCTCAAATTGCGTGAGGTCTCGTCCCAATGAACTCTTAGATCCCATCTTTTGCAAAAAGTGTTGAAGAGCAGGAGGTACCATGGATCCAGACGGGAGTTATCCCATCTGTTTCTGAGTTCTTCTATGTGACACCAGTCCTGTCCTCTCACCAGGTCAAGTCCCTTTATCATTCCCAGCCCCTTCCAGTTTTCTAGGACCTGGGGTCTCTGGCTAGGGGGCAGTTCTGGGTTTTCTACTACTGGTATCAAAGGTGATGGCCAGGATGAGATCTCTTCTCCCCTCCTGGTTCTGTCCCAGACGTTGAGGGTGGCTTTGATCAGCGGGTTAGGTCCCGACCATTTGCTTGGGTTTTCTGAGGCCCAGGGGATCTCTTTTAATGGGGTCGCTAAACAGCTTGCCTCCACACCTACCCATTTCTTAGTGTCCCCATTCCTCATCCAGTCTACCACTCTCTGTAGGTGGGTCGCCTGCGAATATCTCCTCAGGTTTGGTATCGCTAGGCCTCCTCTGACCCTAGGTCATTGTAATAGTGTGGGCCTGATTCTTGGTTTCATATTCCCCCAGATAAATTTAATGAGTATCGTGTTTAGATTTCTGAAGTAATTTGCTGGTATGTAGCATGGAAGGGTCTGGAATAGGTAAAGAATTCTGGGGAGGATCGTCATTTTTACAGCTCCCATCCGTCCAAACCAAGTGAGTGTTAGAGCACTCCAGCCTGACAAGTCTGACTTAATTCTGTTTAACATCGGGACAAAGTTATGTCGAAAGACATCCCCGATATTATTTGGGATTTTTGTTCCTAGATATGTCAATGTTGACGGATTCCATTTGAATGGGAAAGAGTTCTTTATGGGAGACAGTACCGTCTCCGGGAGTCTGACATTGGGTGCCTCCGATTTATCGAAGTTTATCTTAAAATTGGAAAGGTATCCAAAAGTTTCAAATCCCTTCATAAGGATCGGAATTCCGATTACTGGGTTGGATATAAAAAAACAAAAGGTCGTCCGCATATGCGGACACCTTGTGTTCTCCATCTTTTACCCGAATTCCTTTCAGGTCTACGTTTTCCCTCATGTGCCTTAGGAAGGGTTCTACTACCAGGGCAAAAATAAGGGGAGACAGGGGGCACCCCTGTCTAGTTCCGTTGGTTATTTGAAAGGGCGAGGAGAGGCAGCCATTCACTTTTACTCTCGCCTGAGGTTTAGAATAAACACCCAGGATGTAATTGAGTGCTCTACCCTGAAGACCTATATGTTTTAAGACCTCTAACGTGAAGCTCCAGTCCACACGGTCAAACGCTTTTTCAGCGTCAGTGGATAGTAGCATGATCGGGAGGTTATCTATACGTGACCTGTGTATGAGGTTCAGGGTTCTAATCGTGTTGTCTCTGGCTTCTCTGTCAGGGACGAATCCACATTGATCTTCGTCAATTAGGCTGGGCAGGTATGGCGCCAGGCGAGTCGCTAAAATTTTAGTAAATAGCTTGAGATCTATGTTCAGCAATGATATTGGTCGGTAGCTTTTACAGCTTAGCGGGTCTTTCCCTGCCTTGTGAATTACTGTTATATGGGCCTCCAGCGTTTCTGCTGGTACTAACATAGGTTCTTCCTCCCGCTCAGAAGCACTAAAGGCCAAAAGAAATGGCCTACATAGTAAATTTTCAAATTTTTTGTAGTATGCGATGGTCAGCCCATCGGGGCCTGGGGATCTCCCATTTGGGGATGACTTTATTGCCTGGTGTAGTTCAGTGCCCGAGATTGGTTCTCCTAGTTTAGCTATAGCTTCATCGTCTAGCCGAGGCATTCCAGAAGTTGTTATGTAGTCCCGCATCCGTTCAAGATCTCTGTGGGTGTTCTCTGTGCCCTGTGAGCGCAGATTGTATAATCCATGGTAGTAGTCCCGGAACACGCTGGCGATGTCTGTTGCTTTGTGCCATTTTTGTTGTTTCTCGTCAATTATAGCTTCAATGAAGTTGAGAGATTGCTGTTTCCTCAGAGCTCTAGCTAGGAGCGAACCGCTTTTATTTTCCCACTCATAGTAGAATCTTCTACACCTCTTTATGGTGTATGCTGCTTTCTTAAGCAGCAAGGAATTCAGCTGCTCTCTACATATCGTCAGTTCCTGTAAGGTGTCTCGTATCTGAGACTCTTTATGTTTTCTTTCCAAAGATTGGATCTGTGATAAAAGACGGTCCCTTTGTAGTGTGTGTGCCTTTTTTAGTCTGGACGCGTGTTGGATAAATACTCCTCTTATTACTGTCTTGTGCGCTAGCCAGACAGTCATAGGGGGTACATTGCCTGATCCGTTCAGTGCGAAGTATTCCGTAAGTGCGGCTTGGGTAGCTTGTTCTATTATTGGATCTTTTAATAAGTTTTCATTCAGACGCCACGTCCAGGCTTTTTTTACTATTTTCACTTGTGGCTAAACATACCCACACAGGACTATGATCCGATATGGATGCAGGTCCTATGCCGGGACTGGTCACTCTGGGTAGTAGATTATGTGAGACTAATATGTAATCCAATCTCGCGTATGTCGAATGTACAGAGGAGAAATGTGAGTAATCTCTACCCTTAGGGTTAAAGATCCTCCAGGGGTCACATAGTTGAAGATTATGAAGTGCCCTCTTGATCTTACGTAGTCCTCCATAAGGGATGGAGGATTTATTGGTCGATGAATCGAGTAAAGGTTCTAGGGCGACATTTAGATCTCCCCCAAGGAGTACTCTCCCCTCCTGAAAGTCTGCCAATTTCTCTAGAAGCTTCAGGAGGAAATCCACCTGGCCATTGTTAGGGGCATATATTGAGGCCATGGTGTATTTCTCTCCCCATAATATGCCCTTTATCATTATGTACCTGCCCTCGCTGTCCGCCAGTATCTCCTGCATCTGGAATGGGACGTCTTTGGCTAGTAGTATTGCTACTCCCTTGGATTTGGATTCCGAGGAGGAGCTTACATAGCATTGAGGGAAGAACCTAGGAGACATTCTGGGGTAGGCGTTTCCTTTAAAGTGTGTCTCCTGCAAAAAAATGATTTTGGCTTTCATTCTTCTCAGGTCCGAGACCACAGCCGATCTCTTTTCGGGTACATTGAGGCCCCTACAATTCAGGGATACCATTTTCATATTTGCCTCTAAGGGGTCTCGAGTTCCCCCTGCCCCCCCTCCAACCCCGAGTCGCAGTGTCTCGGGGGGTGTGGCATCTGGAGCAGATTGGTTAGCGGTATGGCGCGGACGGATCATGGATAGAAGATATGGCACAAGACGCCGGGTGGGGGGGTGTAGAGAGTGGGAGAAAATATAGAAAACAGGGGTAGAGAATCAGGAGTGTTAATTCTTAGATTTTACAAAAAAAAGAAAAAAAAAACTCTGGAGAAAACCTTAAGGAAAAACCCAGGTTTGTTATAAGAAAACAATATCGACCTCTCTAATATAGGGAGGTCTTGTTCAGCGCCCCCTGAGGGAGTCTCCGGTAGCTCCTCCCGGGAAGGCGTAGAACCTCTAGGGGAAGTGGATACCAGGCAAAGAGGAGCTAGAATCAGAAGGATATTGTAATAACTAGTTCCTATCTTCCTGACCCGGCAACCCTCCCATCCCCATAACTCATCAGCAGTAAAACAGCAACTTCAATATTAAACTTCTATAATACTCATGGACTTCTCTCTAGGATCTCACATCATCCGGCTGGTGGTGCCAGTGGCTTTTCTCTATTCCCTCCGTCCACCATCCCCCCCTGATAGCCCTTCATCTTTTCAAGCAGCAGCGCCCCCCCCCCCCCCACCCACACGGGCCCCGGCCAGCGTCGGATTTAATATCGGGTTCTATGGGTAATGGGAAAGAGCTCTCCCCGGGAAAAATCCGGGCCCGGACCGAGGGGGGGGTGGGGGGAGCGCAACCGCCCGAGAGAACCATCTCCCCGTCAAGGCTGCACCAGCTAGATCACTGTATAACATTGCGTATCATAATACTATATTAAATAAGTCCTGGGGGAGGGCACCCCCATAGGGGGCACTCCCCCAAAAGCCGTCAAATTACATACAATCAAATGAGCCCCGGGGCAGGGACCCGCCCAGTCCCCCCGGTGGGCCCGGGAACCAGCACCCAGCCAGGACCAGTCCCCCAAGTGGGGCAGGCCGCACCCCAAGAGAAGGGCGGGACCCGACCCACGGGGGCGATCCGCACGCCGGACGGCCCCGCGGTCGCAAAGTGCATCACAGGTCCCAGCACCGGCGGGGGGGGCTCCAGGAAGCCCGCCACGCCCCGGAAAGGGCATCCCAGCCCAGCTGCGAGGCAGCTCCCCCGGAGGGGGTCCACACCGGGGTCAGGGGGGAAGCCCTATAGGGTATGTCTACCCTGTGTTTCCACTGGGCCATCCAACACCAGATACCTCTACATCCCCTACATCCGGGGGGCAGGTCCCTGTCGCCTCCAATCTCGGCCGCGTCTCCTAGGGCGCTGTGGATGCGGGTCCATCTCCTGATCGAGCCCCAGCGCAAGCCAGTCCGGAACCTCGATAGGTGCGGCCTCCAGAAACTCAAATAGTTCCGCCAATTGTGCTGGTGTCTTTAGGATGTAGGTCCTCCGATCTTTGCGCACAGTTACCTGGAACGGGTGTCCCCATCGGTATGTTGCCCCATGACGCTGTATCAGCTCCAGTAAAGGTTTCAGCATCCTCTGCATTTGGAGGGTCCGGCGAGAGAGGTCCGGCAGTAAGGTGATCCGTATTCCCTCCAAGTCGATCAGACCCCTAGGCTCTCTGCATGATCGCCTCCTTGATCTGGAAAAAGTGTACCCTGCAGATTACATCCCTTGGCCTGCTGGGGTCGGCCCGAAGGGGGCCCTGGGCCCGATGGATCCGGTCGATCTAGACATGATTTGAGGGTGGGAGGTCTAGCAATTTGTTGAACAGACCGCAAACTCTTGATTTTAATTCTGATGGTACTATAGATTCAGGGATGCCCCGCAGACGTATATTATTGCGTCTATTTCTATTCTCGTGGTCGTCCTGTCGTATTTGGAAGGAGGAAAGTAGTCGCCTGGTGACGTCGCGTTCGCGTTCCAGTGCCTCCACTCTAGCTTGGATGTCAACTTGTGCAGCGTTGTTAGCATCTACTCTGTTAGATAGATCTGCCATGTTGTTCTGCATAGATGTTATTTCCCCTACGGAACGTCTCCTCCATTCTGGTTATGTAAGCTTCAAAGTCCACTCTGGACGGCAGTGTTTTGAGGGCGTCTGCGATATTTGACCTGACCGATTCCGTTACAGCAGCGATTAGGGCTTGGGGCAGGGTCACCGCCGGGGCCCCCATATAGGCAGAGGTCGCAGGCCTATCTTCAGACATTGGTGACCATGCACTCATAGGGCGCTCGGGGGGCGCCATGGATAGGGGGGGGTATTTCAGGCTCCTGTCTCCCTGCAGAATTGGGGTCCTCCACTGCACTCCTTATATATGGGTTATCCCTATCTGACATCAGCTCCTGGGTTTCCCACGCGTGTGCTGCTGGGTGCTGGTTATTTGGTAGCCGCAGCAGGGTTCCTGGCCCCATACAATCTGATTTATCAGGTGCAGATTCAGTACTGCAGTGTACTTGTGCAGTGGTCACCAGCAACCCCATGTTACCCAGTGATCTGCCCCTCGGTTCCCCTCCTGCATCCATTGTCCATGTATTTAATGGGGTCATTTCTGCTGGGGGTCTCCTCACCTTGTGATCACGGTGATGATCCGAAGCTGTCAACCAAGGCTCGCCTGGTGAGGCAGAGGGCCCTGTTCTCCCCTCTGGCGGTGACATCATCCCGCTACTCTTCAGCCCCGTGCGCCGGCCGCGGAAGAGATCCGGTGCCCAGCATTCACTCCTCTCTCGGCTGGGTGACGTCCATAGGATCCGCTGGGTGGGCCGCGGCAGTCAGCCGGTGCACAGCCTGCGGGGTGGCAGTGTCCGCTCTCCGCTCCGGTGCGGCTGACCCCACATCACCCGCCTCCTCCTCAGCTTCCCGTGTGCTCGGCGGGGGAGCCGTACCCTCACTCCGCCGCAAGAGAGGATCACATTCGACTCTCTTCTCCTCCCGGGCTCGGGCATTAGGTGAGTCTTCGTTCACGATCGCGGGTGGGGTCTTTCTCCCACCTCCTCTGCTCCTGCTCTCGCGGCCGCCATCTTGGTAGGTGAAGGTCCAGGACGTTCAGGAGCGTTAGCCCCGAAATATTGTGTTATTGAAGCTTCCTTGTGGGATCGCATGGTGCTCCTGGTCTTCCTCTTTTTCGTCATTTGTGTGAAGCTGCTGTCAATACGTTTTAATGCAGAAAATAGGGGGAAAAGGTAGGGAGCCTCGGGTTCCAGCGTCCTACCCCGCCATTAGTTAGCCACGCCCCCCATGAATTTTTTTAACACTCACTTCCAATCCTGGGTCCCGCGGCTATCCTGTCTCACAGCAAAACAATGACAGCTGCTGGGGGTGATCACTCAAGGGGGCTGGGGAGGCAGGGGATCTCAAGGCTCTCTGGCTGGATTGATCAAGGGATCAGGTGAGTGTTTTTTTTTTTGCCTGCTAGGGGGGAAAGCCACGTATGTAAAATTTATTCAGCCGGTGTTTAATGGTAGGAGAGGCAGCTACGTACATTTTACATTGCTGCCATTAGAAGGGTTAAAGTTTTAAAATAATAGCACCATATGGACTATGCTTAACGATTCAACAGATTTTTCAGCATAGCCCATAGGGCACTGTTTCCAAATTTAAAAGAAACTTACCTCATAGAAAAAATTATGTAATCCACCTATAAAAATGTCCCATCACAGGTACAGGTGATTTTTTGGGGAAAAGATTTTGGGGAAACTAAA
This sequence comes from Gastrophryne carolinensis, assembly GCA_027917425.1. Lineage (NCBI taxonomy): Eukaryota > Metazoa > Chordata > Amphibia > Anura > Microhylidae > Gastrophryne > Gastrophryne carolinensis. Next base: position 196,366,674 of record CM051236.1, read on the forward strand.
AAGATCACCAAGATGCAGGTTGCAATCCACACTGCAATGCACACTTAGCATGACTCCCGTTGTGTACCTCTTTTGGGTGTGAACTGAAACTTCCAAGTGAGCTTTTTGACTTTGACACTCAAAAAGTTGAAACCTGTTTCCGTGACAAGACATGTTTTCAGCTGAGGTGTATAATTTTTCCAATTTGGTAAGAACAAACTTCTTAAAAGAGGTAGGTAGGTGCTGTTGCTTTCAAACTTTAAAAAAATTATCCTTATCTCACTTACAAAATGATGAACCTCACCTGAAAAAAATGGCCATCAAAGATGCATTTTTTTTTAGAAAATTAGAACTAACATTTTTATTGCACTTTTTTGTTTTAAAGTAAGAGAAGCTCACTCAGACGTAATTTTCAGTCACAGCCAAAAGTGAATTCAAAGTTCAACCTACTTCACAAAATAATTAGCATGACCACCATTGAAAACATGCAAATATAGTTTTAGTGAAGAGCTGGTATTTAATTACATATACATCAGGGAAAATAAGTATTTGATACACTGCTGATTTTGCAAGTTTTCCCATCTACAAATAATGGAGAGGTCTGTAATCTTTATCGTAGATAAAATTCAACTGTGTGAGACAGAATCTCTAAAAAAATCCAGAAAACCGCATTGTAGGGTTTTTTTTATTTTTTTTTTTTGCATTATTGCATAAAATAAGTATTTGATCACCTATCAGTGAGAATTTTGGCTATCACAGACCTGTCTACACATTGATTAAATGTGTAGACAGGTCTGTGAGAGCCAAGACCAAAGAGTGGCCTAAGGACACCAGGGACAAAACTGTAGACCTACACAAGGCTGGGTTGGCTTACAGGACAATAGGTGACTGTTGGCACAAGTATTAGAAAATGGAAGGAACACAAGATGATTGTCAATCATCTTCGGTCTGGGGCTCCATGCAAGATCTCTCCTTGTGGGGTAATGATGATTCTGAAAAAGGTCAGGAATCAGCCCTGAACTACATGAGAGGACCTGATCAAAGACCCGAAGAGAGCAGGGGCCACAGTCTCAAAGATTACCATTAGTAACACACTACAAATGTGCAAAAGATACAGACTCACCTCCCCACACAATATATTGGATTGGGTCTTCTATTCCTCTGGGGGGCCTACAATCCCCCCCTCCATTTCCTTTGCCGACAGGAGACGGTCCGAAACAGGGCCATCCCCGCTTCTGATGCTGTCCTAGCACAGACAGTCCTCTCAGATGTCGCTAGGGATTAGTGCAGGGCACTCCGCTCCCCTGCCCCCCTAATTGGCTTGCACTCATATAGCAGTTCACAGGGCTTGAGGGGCTGGTGAGTTACCTGCGGCAAATATAGAAAGTTGACGGCAGAAGGGGACCATACGGTCCATCTAGTCTGCCCCTATGTGTATACTGTATGTTCTCTCTATCTTAGGATAGATGTGTGCTTATCCCAGGCATGTTTAAATTCAGTGACTGTTGATTTTTCAACTATCTCTGCTGGAAGTTTGTTCCAAGCATCTATTACTCTTTCTGTAAAATAATATTTTCTAACATTGCTCCTGATCTTCCCCCCGACTAGCTTCAGGTTGTGCCCCCTTGTTCTATCATTAAGTTTCTTTTTAAAAACACTTCCCTTCTGAACCTTATTGAATCCTTTCACATATTTAAAGGTGTTAAAGGCAAGCGAATGACTTGTCATTAACTCAGAAGGGCCAGAAGAGCCCGTGGCCCACAAGGGCTATGTGGGCTTGTAGCCTTCAGGGCCAGGGCTGACCCTCGCTACCTGGTCTACAAGCCTCCATAACTGGGGGGGCTAGTTATGCTCAGATAGGGGGACCCCACACCAACTCTTTTTTTATTTAACCCTTGATAGTGTGGATAGTAGTTGTATTTGAAATGTCAACCATCTCTTTTCACTTTGTGGTATAGTTGTAATAGAGAGAAATGGAGCAATATGGTTTTCTTGAAGAAAAAACATTTTTTAATTAAAATAAATGAGACAAATTTAAAAAATATATATATTTTTTCATTTTATGCAAAATTAAAATGAAAGACTGTCCCAATTCTGTAAAAAAATATATATAAAATTTTCCAGGATATCTGTGGAAATTCTTGCAAAATCTCTTAAAAGAAGTTTCTTAAAGGAAGGCAAAAAATGAATCGCTCCTCAGCAACAGGTCCCTGGAAGAGAATAGTCAATGCAGATACTTAACCCATTAAGGTCCTAACCATTTAAAAAAAATAAGAATTCTAGAATTCAAGCAATGGAAAAGTGACATGCTGCAAAAGCAACAAGGGAAATATATTCTCCAGTATATATGATAGACCTTAATAAAGGCAAGAAAATATTCTTCCAGTAAGGTAGAAATCACCACAGAAGATAACCCCTGGCCAAAAACCCTTATCCCTTTCAGGAATAAGACACTCTAAAAACCCTTATCCCTTTCAGGAATAAGACACTCCAAAAACCCTTATCCCTTTCAGGAAAAAGACACTCCAAAAACTCTTATCCCTTTCAGAGATAAGACACTCCAAAAACCCTTATCCCTTTCAGGAATAAGACACTCCAAAAACCCTTATCCCTTTTAGGAATAAGGCACTCCAAAAACCCTTATCCCTTTCAGGAATAAGACACTTCAAAAACCCTTATCCCTTTCCGGAATAAGACACTCCAAAAACCCTTATCTCTTTCAGGAATAAGACACTCCAAAAACCCTTATCCCTTTCAGGAATAAGACACTCCAAAAACCCTTATCCCTTTCAGGAATAAGACACACCAAAAACCATTTAAATACTACTATATGTAATTCCTTCCTACCAAAGGCTCTACCTTGTAGAATTTGGTAAATGTATGAACTGCAGACCAAGTAGCGGCTTTGCATATTTGTTCTACTGAAGCTTGATGCTAAAAAAGCCCAAGATGCTCCAATAGCTCTTGTTGAATGAGCAGTAGTTCTAAAAGGAGGACCCTTCCCCTTAGGAATATAGGCTTTTATCACTGCCTGTCTAATCCATCACTGATGGTAGACTTAGATGGTGGAAGACCTTTCCGTGGATCATCAGGTATTACAAATAAAGAGTTCGACCTACGGAAAGATTGTGTAGTAGTGAGATAGTATCTTAGTGCTTTCACTACATCCAGCAATGAAGAATACTTTCGTTATTGGACTCTGGAGTAGGACATAGGGAAGGCCAATTCACCTTTTGATTAAGATGAAAAACCACTTTAGGAAGAACATCCTGTTTAAAGTAGAAGACAGCCTTGTCCTTATGTAACACTAAATAAAAGGACTTAACTGATAAGCTGCTAATTCAGAAACCCTCCTTATCGAGGTCATTTCCACTAAAAAGATAACCTTAAGAGTCAATAAACTGAATGACATATCTGCTAATAGTTTAAAGGAAGGACCCTGAAGAGCTAATAAACAGCTTCAGGTCCCAAACCAGCAGAAGTGGCTTACGAGGAGGCCGCACATGAGCGACTCCCTATATATACGTTTTGATACATTTATTCTCAGCAATGGGTTTCTGAAAAAGATAGATAAAGCAGATATATGTCCCTTAAAAGTACCCAATTGAAGACCTTCATCAAGACCTTTCTGCAAAAATCAATATATTCTGGGAACAGAAACAGTTCTACAAGCGAACCCTCTGGATTCGCACCAAGCGATAATGCTTGCCAGACTCTATAGTAGATCATTTGATAAAGACTTCTTCCTGGCCTGAATCATAGTCTGGATGACTCTGGCAGAAAACCCCCTTTCTGCCAAGATAAAGGATTCAATAGCCAGACTATCAAAACCAGAACTTGTGAATTGGGATAGCCAGAACTTGTGAATTGGGATGCCTTAGAGGCCCCTGTGTGAGAAGATCTGGATCATCGGGTAACCTCCACGAGTTGCCCTCTTACATTCTTACTATGTCTGAGAACCAGCTTCTTCTTGGCCACCGAGGAGCCACTAAAATGGTTGGGACTCCCCTGTGAGCTAACCTTTTTTAGTACTCGACCCAGGAGTGGAATGGGAGGGAATGCATAAAGAAGCTTGAACGTTGACCACTGAAGAGTCAGGGCATCTGTTGCTATTGTTAGAGGATCCCTGGACCAGGACACAAACTTCGGACCTTCCGAGTGTGCCGTGATGCAAAGAGATCTACGTCTGGGATCCCCCAGCACATGCATAGGGATTGAAAATCCCTCTGACTAAGAGACCATTCCCTCTGATGCAGGACTGTTCTGCTGTTGATCGGCCTGCAAGTTGTCCACTTCAGGTATGTGTACAGCCAAGATACATGGACCCAGTCTCTCGGCCCAAAGTAAAAACCAGCTCACTTCCATGAGGGCTTCACTGCTTCTGGTGCCCCCATGGTGGTTGATATATACCACCGCCGTCCGTTTGTCAAACATAAATCCAGATGGGATGCCCCTTCAGATGGTATGTCCAATGTCTGAGATACAATAGAATCGCTCTCAGTTTCAGGATATTTATATCGTCTGCTCTCCTTCGGACTCCACTGTCCCTGGATCGTTGGTGACTCCATGACACTCCCCCAACCAGATAGACTGGCATCCATGGTGATGATCTTCCAGTGTACTGGAAGGAAGGATTTGCCAGTCTGAAGAGGCTGAGGACCAGGCTAGAGACTGCCTTGTTGAAGGTGTCATGCAAAAAGAGTGATCCAGAGTGTGTGAGTCTCGATCCCAGATTGTGAGCAATTTTATCTGCAGGGGTCTTGTGTGAACAGTGCAAAAGGTAATGACTCAAAGCAAGATACCATCAGGCCCAACAGACATATTCCTTGATGAATCGTCGGATGAGGGCAAGACAAGAGACCCTGTACACTGGCCTGAAGTAAGAGACACTTCCGTGTTGGAAAAACACTTTTGCCCGAGATGTGTCTAATGACAAAAAGAAACTCTTGAAGCTCTGATATGATATTTGACTTAAGAATTTCGACTGCATAGTCAGTTATCCAATGTCGATCAGACAGTCTGTGTATCCTTCTGGGCCCCCTGACATGATGGGGCCCATATCAACAGATAGTCTAAGTAAGGGATTATATGTATACCCTGACTTCTTAGAGAAAACATGAGACCTGCCAACACCTTGGTAAACACCCTTGGTGCTGAAGATAGAACGAAGGGTAGCACCACAACCTGAAGATGTAGGCCACCTACAGCAATGTAGGTATGCACCCTTATATATACACTGTGGTTATAAAAAAACTCCTGGCTGGAGTAACTTCACTGTGGATCAACAACTCAAATCTCTAAAAAGGCGAGATAAGGCAGATCTCAATGCTTCTGCTTTCTGCGGAATTCGGGATACCCCTGAACAAGAGAATCTCCAAGGGGGTCTGGCTCCTAATTTGATCTGGTAACCTGAGGATACAACTTCCTGTATCCAAATATCTGTTACATGAAGCCTCCAAATATGAGCAAAATACAGAAGCGGTCCCCACACACCTGCAAAGAGGGGGGCATCCCTTCATGCCTGAGCCGGCTACGAAGGGGGTCTGGCTTTATTCTGCCAGACACCTGTTGCCTTCATTTGTCCTATTCCAAAAAAAAAAAATATCTTCATATCCCGAAGAGGCAGAACCTTTAGCCGGAACCCTGGAGTATTAGAGGCCCGGCGGAAGCAGTATTAGACTTCGGCTTCTGTGGCAGATTAGATGATTTACTACTCTCTTGAAGCGACAAAGCCAACCTGGTCCCAGTGGACGAGATGGGGCATGAGAGGAGCCAGTCTGTCTGCTATAATCTTGTTGAACAACTTTAGGTCACAGTTCAATAAAGAAATGGGCCTGTAGCTGCCACATTGCATCGGATCCTTGCCCGCCTTCGGGATGATCGTGAAATGCGCTCGGAGGGTGTCTCTAGGCAGGAGGCAACCGTCCTTCAGGGAGCCGAAACAAGCAATGAACTGAGGGCCAAGCGACTCTGCAAACTCCTTGTAATATCCCAGGTTGAAACCGTCTGGGCCCGGCGCCCTGCCTGGCTTAGTGCCTTTAATGGCCCTCAGGTATTCGTCCATTTCGATCTCCCCCTCAAGGGCGCTACTAACCTCTTTTTTGAGCCTAGGGAGCCCGGACTCCCGGATGTAAGAAGCAATACGGTTCAAGTGAGCGGCCGAACGCTCCTGGGGCAGGTTGTATAGGCTCTCGTAAAACTCCCTGAAGGCCTGCGCTATGTCCCCCTTGGAATCTTTAATAGTTGTGATAAAGTTCTTCCCACGCTGAGCTCTCAGAGCCCTCGCTAGGGCTTTACCCAACTTATTGGCGTATTCATAGAAAAATCTCTGACTTCTAGCCGTGCATTTTTTAGCCTCGGAGAGGCATATGTCTCTGAGGGACTCCCGGAGGCACACCAAACGGGCCTCATCTAGAGTCTGCTTGTGCCTAGATTCTATATCCAGTATCTCCTGGGTCAGCTGAGCAATTTGGTTGTTCCTTTGTTTCTTAAGGCGCGATCCATGTTTGATTAATAAGCCCCTGACCATGCACTTGTGGGCCTCCTAGACAGACATCCGTGAGACCCCCTCCGCGAAGTTTGCGGAAAAAAATTCAGCGATGGCCTTATGGATATCGGCCCTGACCTCAGGATCCTGTAAGAGCGAGTTGTTAAGTCTCCATTGGCCTCTGAGGGTTGGGGTGTCAGGGATGGAGAGGGTAACCGAGACAGGCGCGTGGTCTGAGATGGTTGTCTGGCCAATGTCCATGCTGACTCCCAGGTGCAAAAGCCTGTGTGGGATCAAGAAGAAGTCTATATGTGAGTAAGAGTTATGAGGTGAAGAGAAGAATGTATAATCTCTCTCCCTGGGATTGAGAGTCATGCATCCATCAACTGGTTCCTGTGGAATAGGGCCCTAATTTTTTAAGCATAGAAATGGGGATGTGTGAGAACCCCCTAGAGGTGTCCAACCCAGGATCCAAGACTATATTAAAGTCCCCCCCAACCAGAAGAACCCCTTCCGTAAAGGCCATAAGTTTCTCCAAGGTGGAATGTAGAAACTTGTGTTGATTAGGGTTGGGGCAGTAGCAAGTTGCCAGAGTAATTTTTAGGGATTAAAGTGTCCCCTTCACAAAGAGAAACCTTCCCTCAGGGTCCACGAGAGTCTCGAGGTGTGTCCAGGGTAAAGACCCTGCTAGGAGAATGGCGACCCTCCTTGATTTTGAGTCCGGTGAGGGGCAAAGATACTGAATTTTAAAGTGACGGTCGGTAAGATTATGGGACCTACCTGCTTTTAGGTGAGTTTCTTGAAGAAAACCTATCTGAGTGTGCAAGCGCTTCAGTTCCCTGAGAATGGAGGATCTCTTGAAGGGGGAATTCAAACCCTTGACATTGAGGGAAGTGCATTTTAGTTTGGACATACTGGTATGCTGAAGAAAACCCCAGGGCCAGCTTTTAGTAACCAACACACAGTTTGCGTATTGGAGGTGGGGGTGGGTGAGCAGGGGAAGCGGTAGAACGGAGGGTGTGGAGGGCACAAAAGGGTAACGCACAGAGAAGGAGAGAGAGAAGAAAGAAGGGAAAACTAAGACTTAACTACCAGTGGATGCTTAAGGCACTCCACCTAAATTGGAACAAAACACTGTTCCAAATGTGTGCCCCCCCCCCCTACCAAACGATGTCAGGGGGGGTGAGGCACAGGCCTACTGTGGGCTTGCGGCGAATCAGAAGGGGACGGGGGGGTCCTATTGGCCGGCCACAGCAAGGATCAACTCGGACCACCTCGATACCTGCTCCTAAGGCGGTGTGAGGCGACCATGGGTCGTAACAACCATTAGAACCCTTACAAAAAGACAAACACATCCCTATCAAATGGACAAAGGTCAGAGCATGGGGTGCGCCCGCACCGGCTAGGTATACGGGACAGAATAGAGGTGGGCCTATAAGGCCCGAGCCACATAACGAGGGGTCCTGGGGTAGACCCTGAAGGGGTCGGCGTGGGTTCTTCACCCCACACTCCTGTATAACCAAGGAGGCTGGCTGGTAGGTGCTCGGGCAGTAGTGAGGATCCAGAGATAAAATCCGTCCGGTAATCACCCAGCAGAGGTGCGCTGAGCCCCCCAAGGCCCCCCCCCATCCAGCCACCCTGCAACTATGTAAACCTGTGGGATGCCAGCACTGTTATGCAGGTGGCGTCCGGGGCAAGCAGTGAAACAATCTACGTAACCTTAGCTAGGCATTGAGAACCTGAGAGGGAAAGAAAAATTTTTTAAGCAAAAGATAAATATCGGGGGCAATCAGAGAGGCAATCTATGTAACCATAACAAGGCTATGAGAACCTGAGGGAAAGGAAAAAAAAATTGTTATGCAAAGGATATCAGGGGCATTCAAAGAGGCGTTCTAAAGCTCATTGTCCAAGGGACGGCGGGTCTGCGACCTCCTCTCATTACTTCTTCTACTATTCGCCGGGCCGTGTCTCCCCTCGCGCCGTGGTCTGGGCGGTTGCCACCCCCTCAGGGCCTGTGGAGTGGGTGGAATGTCCAGCCAGTTGGGAACATCCACCGGAGGAGTGTCCAAGAAAGTGAACAGTTCCGGGAGGTCTTCCGGAGAGAGCAAGGCGAACACACGCTGATTCTTCCGAATTAAGAGGTAGAATGGGTAACCCCATCGACATGAGGCCCCGCACTCCTGAACTTTTGCCAGTAGGGGTTTCAAGAGGCAACGCATCTGTAAGGATCTCCTGGAAACATCCGGAAATATCTGAATTGACACCCCGTCAAAGCTTATCTGGCCTTTTTCCCAGGCCCTCTTAATTATTTCCTCCTTCAACTGGAAGTAATGTAGGCGGCATAGCACATCTCGGGGTCGGCTGGGATCAGAAGGTCTGGGACCAAGGGTCCTGTAGATGCGATCCATCGTGATTTCTGACTCTGGAGGGCGGTTCAAGAGTTCATTAAAGATACCAGTGACTGTGTGCTGAAGTTGCTCCTGCCCAGTGGCCTCCGGCAGGCCTCTCACCCGCATGTTGTTGCGACGGCTCCGGTTCTCCAGATTGTCAAGATGCAAGATCGTGGCTTGGGAAAGGGTCAGTTGGTGTGACATCTTCCTCTCCAGGGCCTCTATTCTTTGCAGGGACGTTTGCTGCGACTGTTCCAGACCAGCCACTTTAGAGTCCAAACTTTCCACGGAGTTTTGCAGGTCTAGGATGTCCTTCTTAAAGGTGCTCTCTACTTACAATATGAAGGCCTCCAGGTCCGCTTTGGTAGGGAGTGCTTTAATTTCTGACTTGATATCCGCCAATGCTGAGTAGTCATATTCCAGTTGGGATGGATGAGGGGATGGGCTGTCTTGCCGGAGTCTTGAGGTGTATTGCCTGGGCTCCGCATTCAGATGGTCACTGATGGCCCCCTTGTTGGTGTTAGGGAGGATCCAAGCGGAAAGGGAATTTTGCACACACGGGGCGGAACCTCGACTGAGCTGGTTTAGAGTTGTGGCCGAGCAAGCCGAAACGTTTTCCCGCAAGGATCGCAGTGGGCTTTCTTCAGGGCCCAGACTTGAGTGCCAGGAGAGGGTGTGTGGGCTTCATGTGTCCCCCACCGAGAACCTATCCCCCTGGCAGTGGGCCACTAGAAGGGACCCTAGGGTCCGGGCATGGTGGGCTGAGGCAGGGAGTGGGCGAGTCACGGTGGTGGGGCGAGGACAAAACCCTGCTCATTGGTGACGATGGGCCATCAGGATCCGTGGCCTGCATGTTGGCGGAGCGAGGGGGTGACAGAGTGTTGCTCCAGGCCGGGCTCCCCTCCTCATCCGGCCAGTCATCCCCAGCAAGCTTGTTAGTGGAGCCGCACATGTGTTGAAAACTGGAGGTGGAACCTCCCCCCGAGGGCCCCACAGACACCAGGCACGTTGCTTAATGCCCCCCTAGGGCCTTGGCAATTACAATCTGCCCCCGCTGCCCTGCCACCACGCTGGGCTCATATTGATTGGGAGGGAGGATTCCGGGGTAAAGAGCTGTCCCGGCGGCCCGCAAGAGTCTCGCTGCAGACCACACAGCCCCCGTCCTCCTCCCGACTCACCCCTGGCAGCTGCGTGATCATCATCGTCCTCCGAGGCCCGCTGACTTCTTGCGGCGCCTCGGTCTCCTGAGCGCGAACCGCTCCTGCCGCCTCAGCGCCCGGCAGTTCAGGCGGCTCCGTCCCGCCCATGTCCTCGGGGCTGCAGCACGCCGCCCGCCGAGCATCACCTCGCCTCCCGCCGCTCCTCGGCGCCTCACCGGCGGGACACATCTCCCGCTGACCACTCGCACTGCCCCGAGCTTCAATGCAGGCTGCAGCTGACGTCTCCTCTGAGCCCGATCCTCTCTTCTCCATCGCCATGTCGCATCCTGCCATCGCCTCCCGACGTGTCTCCGCCGCCATCTTGGACTTCAGGGTCCCGTTCTCCTTCCTCCCGTGGTCAGTCAGGTAGGCGCTTATTTTTTGGGATTGGGCCGCTGGCGATGCCCTCTGCCCCTTCCTCTTCTTTGCCATCAGGTGAAAAGCTCTGGTTCTGGCTGTAAAAGCTGGAAAAAGTGCTATTTTTTGGCCGTCCGAAGGGAGCTCTCCCAGAACACGTCCTCAGCCGTTCATGTCCGGCCACGCCCCCTCTACAAAAAAAAAAAAAAAAAAAAGTTGCTTTTAATTTTTTCCCACATATTTTACCCCACAATATTGAGAAATCACTGAAAAAACAAAACAAGACATTTCGTGTAAAATCCAAACATTGCTGAAAAAAAACAATATATAATTTGCTAGGAAATCTCTGGAAATTACTTCAAAATTCACAGTGACAAAATCTCTAGGTAGGTTGGCGCTTAAAATAATATTGTAAGTTTTCAAGAAAATCATATTGCGTGTAAAAGCCCCATTCCTCCCAGTTACAATGGTACCAGATATGTATCGGTAGACACCCTTTCCTGCCCAGGAGACACTGCAAACTGAAACATAGCTTTGGGAGATTAAATACAAAATACAACTACAATGCACACCTTGTAGTTTTTCAAGAAAAACAGCCTTTTACATCTAAAATACTCACCCACAAACTATATTCTCTCAAAGTGCACACTTCAATCTATCTAGGCATACCAGGCTTGATGTCATGGGCATAGTTTTCTGGATGCAAACCCTTGAAGAATTTACTGGTTGCACAGGGATTCCCTAACAAATAATAAAACAAAAATTACATTTTTATTAAAAAAAAACACAACAAAGTTTAACCCTTTACCTGTCAGCCTACCTAGAGTTTTTGTCACCCTCTGTTGCCAGACCATGTTTCACTATTTTGCGCTACACATGTTCAACTGTGATTTTTGAAGGGATTTCTTGTGAAAAATATATATTGTTTTTTCAGCAGAGTCTGGGCTTTAACCCTTCTAGTGCCAGCTACGTGATTCTCACGTAGTTGCCTCTCCTACCGTTTAGTGCCAGCTAGGTGAGACTCACATAGCTGACTTTAAACCCCCACAAAAAAAAGGATAAAAGTAAAAAACTCACCTGACCCCTCGTTGTATTGATCTGGGTCTTCTCTTCACCCGGGGGGCACCCGATCCCCCCCCCCCGGGCCTCTTCTCTCTTCAGGAGAGCGCCTGAGATATCGCTCCCCCCTTCGGCCGCTGCCACAGTTAACTGACAAAAAAATTACATTTACTCACCTGCAGCCGCGATCCCTCCCGCCGGGTCTCCTCTTCACTGGGGGACCCCCGGGCTCTTCCATGGTGAGGAAAAGGTGAGAAATCAACCTCTCCCTGACTTCTTGGGTCACCGGATGCTAGCCCCCCCCTTTGTGGGTGAGGTGGGTGACGTCATCGATGACCCGGCACCTCGCATCCGCCCAGAGAAGCTCAGATGCTTCAGGTGATCGGAGAAAGAAGGTTGGAGGGGGCAAGATCAGAGCCCTCCTCCACCGATCACCCAAGAGCTGTCATCGGAGCTTCGTGGGACAGGATCAGGACATCAGAGGTGAGTAGAGAAAAAAAAATAATAAATGTCATTTTTTTTCTTATGTGTGTGTATATGTTTATTTTTACAGTTAACCCTTTGGAAACTGGTAAGGGGTCAATGAGACCCCCCCCCCCCCCGCCGGGAGGGGGGACCCTATGTCATTTTTTATTTTAAAATAACCCCTTATGCTCTATCGCCCAGCAGCAATAAAAGACTCCCAGCAGCAGCAGGAGAGCAGTAGCCAGAGTGATCAGCGTAGGACAGAGTGCCCAGGGATGGATGGGTGGTATTAATAAAAAAAAAATAAATAAATAAAATATTTTTTCTTCTTGTGTCTGAGTGTATTTTTACACTTAAAGTGGACCATCACCCTCCCGTGATCGGCCCGGGAATCTATAAGATTCCCGGGCCGATCACCTCCCTCCCCGCGGGACATCCGAGATCGGGATGTCCCCCCGGGGTGAAACCCCCCCAAACACCCCAAATCCCCTTACCTTGTCTTCGGCCGGCCGCCGTCGCCTCCCTCGTGCCCCTCTAGACGTGCGCGCGCCCGCCAAGAGTGATGCGCGGGAGGCGAAGGCGGAGGAGCCGCTTGTCCGCGGCTGTCAAAACACTTGTCCGTCGGCGCTGGGAGCGGGGAGAGGTGACCGGGGGGGTTTCACACAGCGGGGCACCCCGATCGGGGGTGCCCCACCGAAGTGGACCAAGACCCAGGATAGTCAAAATCCTGGGTGTTGGTCCTCTTTAACTCTTTGTGAACTGGTAAGGCATCCATGAGACGCCTATACCAGTTCACAAGGCTTAGGGGGCTAGCAAGTCACCTGCAGCTAGCGGGTGACTTGCCATTAACCCCCGGCACCCCAATTACCTGCCTCCCCAAAGCCTAGGCAGGGTGGGGGGCCACCGAAGCTGGCCCCTGCGCCCTGTTCTACAAGCCCCAATAGCTGGTCCCGGGCTGGCCCCCCCCGGGTAAGGGGGGACCCCATGTCATTTTTGGGGATTTTTAACCCTTCTAGTGCCAGCTACGTGACTCTCACGTAGCTGCCTCTCCAACCGTTAAGTGCCAGCTACGTGAGAGTCACGTAGCTGACTTTAGAGGCCCATAAAAAAAAAAGTAAAAAACATACCGACTTACCTTACCCCTCATTTGAAAGCGATTCTGTACAAGAATCCGCTGTTAGATTTCCGCCCCCAGGCCTCTGATCTTCAGGAGGGGGCCTGGAATAGGCCCCCCCCCCCCCCGCCGGCGCCGACATCTGTAAAAAAAAAAAGAAAACAGTAAATTACATTTACTCACCTCGCAGCGCGATGGCTCTCCCCGGGTCTTCTCTTCACCAGGGGGGGCTCCGATCCCCCCCCTGGGCTTTCCACGCTGCTTGTGAGGGCCCAGAAACGGGCCCTCACCATCCTCTTCGGCCGGCGCTGGCCCCGCCCCTAGCCCCGCCCGCTTGATGACGTCATCCCGCTCCTCGGGTTACCGGCACCCGGGCTCCGATCTGTCAGTTGTCAGCAGCGATCGGTGCAGGGAGGGTGGCAGGCAGGGAGGCTCCGGCCTCCCACCCTCCCTGCTCCGATCCCTACCGACAACTGTCATCTGCAGCAGCGTGGGACACTGGATGGGAGGTAAGTATAAGTCAAAAAAAGAATAATAAAATATTTGTCTGGTGTCTTTTTTTTAACTTAACCCTTTGTGAACTGGTAAGGGGTCCATGAGACCCCTTATACCAGTTCACAAGGCTCTGGGTATGGCAGGTCACCTGCGGCAAGCAGATGACTTGCCATAACCCCCAGCCCCCCATTACCTGCCTCCCCAATGGCCAGGGGGGGCAGAAGGGCCCGGGCCACGTGGCTATGTGGGCTAGTAGCCTGCAGGGCCAGGGGCCACCAACACTGGCCCCTGCGCCCTGTTCTACAAGCCCCCATAGCTGGTCCGGGTCAGTAATGCTGGGTAAGGGGGACCCTATGTCATTTTTTGGGGGGGATTTTAAGGGTTTTTAACCCTTAGAATTCCAAAAAAGAAATGAGGTCCCCTGGGAGGGGGAACCCTATGTCATTTTTTTTTTATTAACCCCTTACAACTATGCAATCATATTGCATAGTTGTATCCTATTTGGAATCTCCTAAACTGCTGTTTCAGGAAAGGGGTATACCTATACATATGTGGTACCATTGTAACCGGGAGAAATAGGGCTTTCACACGCAATAATATTTTATTTACAAACTTACATTTTTTATTACAAAAAAAAAACACTACAAATTGTAAACAATATGTTTTTTTCATTTTTTTGCACATATTTCACCCAAAAGTATACACTAAAAAAAGGCCAAACAAGACATTTCATGTTGAAGCCCAGACTCTGCTGAAAAAAACAATATATAATTTTCATGGAAATCCCTGGAAATCCCTTCAAAAATCAAGGTTGCACACGTGTAGCGCAAAAACGTGAAAAGTCGTCGGGCAACAGAGTGTGACAAAAAATCTAGGTAGGCTGGCACTCAAAGGGTTAAGGGTTGTGCGTAAGGGTAATTTTACCTGAAAATTTCGGCTCTGCAGATAACGTGTGCACCATGCACTTTCTTGACCAAAACAACCCTATACATTTGGACTACCCCCCACAAATCATATACCCCCTAAAAGTACATACATTAGGCTTTCTAGACGTAACCAGCTGCTGGTAGTGGCTTCATCTTTCTGGAAGTGATCCCTCGAAGAATTCTTTGGTTGCACAGGGTTTACCTAAAACAATGAATAAAAAGCAGAATAAAAAAACAATTCTGTGAGAATCAGCTGTAGAATTGGTTTTGATTCCGATCCATTTCAGGCCGTCCCTTAATCATTACACCTGGGTAATTTCTGCCCGGATGGGCGTGGACTGCAAGATTAAAGGTGTGGCTTCTACTGGCCTCTATAAGTGGCAGCTGCCTCTAATCAAAGACCAGTAATTAAATGGCAGTAAATCATAACAAGAGGCTAAGGCCGGGAGGCCCCAAATATAGGAGACCATGTTACTTTGCACCGCCTCCGCTTGTTTTCTCTCGAAAAATCCTTCTCGTCCTTTTTTCGTGTCCTATTAAATAATAAATGGCGTAATCACCATAAAAAAGGCATCCAGGACATAATAAACCCCAAAAGAGGGTGGGTCGGATGGCCTGGAATGGATCGGAATCAAAACCAATTCTACAGGTGAGTCTCACAGAATTGTGTTTTTTCTTCCAATCCATTCCAGGCCATCCCTTAATCATTACACCTGGGACATCCAAAAGCAGTGCCTAATATGGGCGGGATCCCCAACGCAGTACAGCATGTAGTTCAATTTACTAGCGCCTGAAGTACTTTTCGACCAAATACAGCGTCAGCTGAGGCCCTAACACCTACCTTGTAAAATTGGAAAATGTATGAACCGAAAACCAGGTGGCAGTTTTACAAACCTGTTCCACCGAGGCCTGATACTGAAAGGCTCAGGAAGCACCAATGGCCCTAGTGGAAAGAACTGTGACCCAAACAAGGGGCTCCTTCCCCTTGGCAGAATAGACTCTTACCACTGTCTGTCTAATCCATCGACTGATGGCAGCCTTAGCTGGTGAAAGACCTTTCCGTGGACCCTCAGGTATGACATAAGAAGTCCAAACTATGGAAAGATTGTGTAGTAGTGAGATAATACCTTAGTGCTCTCACTACATCCAAACAGTGAAGAACACCCCTTCCTTATTAAACACTGGAGAAGGACATAAGGAAGGCAAAACCATCTCTTCATTAAAATGAAAAGATACCTTTAGGAAGAAAATCCTAAAACACTCAAATAACGAGGCTACCGACAAGTTGCATATTCAGAAACCCGCCTGCTGAGGTTATTGCCACTAAGAGATAACCATAAGCGCCCTTAGACTTAATGACGCATCTACCATGGTACAAAAAGGAGGACCCTGAAAAACAAGTTCAGGTCCCAAGCCAGCAGAAGTGGATTATGAGGAGGCCGCACATGAGGGACTCCTTGTGAAACAAGTTCTGATAAAAACATTCTCAGCTATGGGTTTCTAATAGGAGATAAATAGCAGATATTTGTCCTCAATTGGAGACCTTCATCAAAATCTATATATTCTGTAAACAGAACAGTACTACAAACGAACCCCTGGATTCGCACCAAGCGATAAATGCTTGCCAGACTTTATAGTAGATCACTTGATAAAGATTTCTTCCTGGCTTGAATCATAGTCTGGATGAATCTGGCAGAAAAAAACATTTTCTTCCAAGATAAAGGATTCAATAGCCAGGCGTTCCAAGCCAGAACTTGTGATTTGGGATGCCTTATAGGCCCCTGTGTGATAAGATCTGGATCATCGTCTCCACAAGTTGCCCTGTGACATCCTTACTATGTCTGAGAACCAGCTTCTTCTTGTCACCGAAGAGCCACCAGAATGGTTGGGACTCCCTTGTGAGCTAAACCTTTTTAAGTACTCGACCCAGGAGTGAAATCGGAGGGAAATGCATAAAGAAGCTTGAATGCTGACCACTGAAGAGTCAGGACATTTGTTGCTATTGTTAGAGGATCCCTGGGCTGAGACAAACTTCGGACTTTCCGACTGAGCCGTGATGCAAGAGATCTACGTCTGGGATCCCCCAGCACATGCATAGGGATTAAAAAACCCTCTGGCTAAAAGACCATTCCCTCTGATGCAGGACCGTTTTGCTAAGATGATCGGCCTACAAGTTGTCCACTCCAGGTATGTGTACCACCAAAAGACATGGAATCGGTTTCTCGGCCCAAAGTAAAAAGCCAGCTCACTTCCATCAGGGCTTTACTGCTTCTGATGACCTCATGGTGGTTGATATATACCACCGCCCTCCAATTGTCTGTTTGAATCCAGACGGGATGCCCCATCATATGGGATGTCCAATGTCTGAATACAATAGAATAGCTCTCAGTTTCAGGATCTTTATGGATATTCTGCTCTCCTTCGGACTCCACTGTCCCTGGATCATTTGTCACTTCTGTGTTGGAAAAGCACCTTTGCCTGAGACGTGTCATGACATTCCCAGAAAACAATAACTCTTGAAGCTATGAAAAGATATCCTTCTGGGCCCCCTGACATGATGGGGCCCATATCAACCGATAGACTCAGTAAGGGATTACATGTATCCCTGACTTCTTAGAGAAAAACATGAGACCTGCCAACACCTTGGTAAACACCCTTGGTGTTGATGATAGACCGGAGGGTAGCGCCGCAAACTGAAGAAGTAGGCCACCTACTACAATGTAGGCATGCATCCTTATATATACACTGTGGTTATAAAAAATTCCAATTGGCAGATCTACGGCAGATCTCAATGCTTCTGCTTTCTGCTGAATTCGGGATACCCCTGACCAGAGATCTCTGATGGCGTCTGGTTCCTAATTTGATTTTGTAACCTGAGGATACAACTTCCTGTATCCAAATATCTGTTACATGAAGCCTGCAAATATGAGCCAAATGCAGAAGCTTTCCCCCACACCTCAAGGGCGGGGGCATCCCTTCATGCCTGAGCCGGCTTCGAAGGGGGTCTGGCTTTATTTTGCCAGACACCTGTTGCCTTAGTTTGAAACTTTGTCTTATTCCCCAAAAATTCTCTTTGGTATCCCGAAGAGGCCGAACCTCTTAGCCGGAACCACGAAGTATTAGAGGCCCTGCGGAAGCAGTATTAGACTTCAGCTTCTGTGGCAGATTAAATGACTTACCACTAGTAGCATGCTTTACCAAGTCAACCAAGCACTCCCCAAGCAGACGCCTCACCTTAAAAGGGGAGTCCCGTCATATTCCTTTAGAGGCTATGTCAGCTGGCCATTGATTAAGCCATAAAGCACGCCTTAAGGCGACCACCAGAGCTAGGCCTCTGGCCCACAACCAGATCAAACCTCCATAGCCTGGATCACATACCCGTTAGAGCCAACTGGCTTTGATCAACTGGGAGCATGGCTTCCTTGAATGAGCCATACAAGTCTTAGGGTCAAGTTGTTTTAACAACCTCCTGCTAACAAAAAATGCTATGGATGTAGCACAGGCCGGTCGCAAGGTCGCCCCCATGAAAGCACGACATGCCACCCAATCCACGCGCTTATCTGCTGGATCCTTTGGAGAAGCACTATCAGAGGATGGGATAACCAAAATCTTAAAGAGACCTGGCCCCAGAGTGTCCACCACAGGAGGGTGAGACCATAATTCAATCTGATCCGGAGGAAAAGATACATAGTATCTAGTACTTTAGGAATGGTCGGAAGACACCTGACTTCTGCCATTCCCTATTGATCAGATTATAATAAAGCATATGCCCCGCAACATCCTCCGGAATGGAGGAAATCAACTATCCATCCATCTTCTCCTTAACCGAGCACCCCCTCCTCAGAGGAAAAACATTTTTCTCTTTTTCTTTTTCTTCCATTACCTTTTTAGTAGCCAATACACCATAATGACTCTATAGGTTTAGGACCATTTGAGGGCTGCCGACAGAGTTTAAAGACTCAGAAGGAGACTATGGCAGCCACAATATCCTCTTCAACTCAGAGGAAAAATTATTTTCTTTAAAACCTTTTTAATAGCCAATACTCCATTATGACTCTCTAAGTTTAGAACCACTTGAGGGCTGCCGACAGAGTTTAAAGACTCAGAAGGAGACTATAACAGCCACAATATCCTCTTCAACTCAGAGGAAAAATTATTTTCTTTAAAACTCTTTTAGTAGCCAATACTCCATGATGAGTCTATAGGTTTAGGACCACTTGAGGACTGCCGACAGAGTTTAAAGACTCAGAAGGAGACCATGGCAGCCACAATATCCTCTTCAACTCAGAGGAAAAAACATTTTCTTTAAAACCTTTTTAGTAGCCAATACTCCATGATGACTCACAGCCACAATATCCTCTTCAATACACTCAGAGGATTTTTTTTTTTATTACAAACCTTCTTAGTAGCCTCACTAAAGGTTTAGGTCCGCATGCAGGCTGCAAAAGGTGTTTTTAAGACTCAGAAAGAACTGGCGACAGGGGTCAAATCCCCCTTCAGGGAGGAGACAACTGTCTCCCTATCCACTACAACCAAAGCATAATCCCTGCACACCGTGCTATCCTTGTCCAGTGCCACTGCATGCATACTGGACATGGGGTAAATCTGGTAAGACCAGATCCCTATCCCAGATGCCTCCGCCATGGTGAATTTAATAATACCTGTCTATGACTCTGGGGTTCTGAGACCAAGTATATATAGGTTCTCAAAAGTCACAAGACTATCTATAATAGTATAGATTTAAATATAAAACAATAAAAAACAGTATTAAAAAATAAACAAAATGAACTGCCAAAAGGTTTGAGGGAGGCCATGCAGTGGCTCAGAGCAGCCCCTTTTTGCTGGCCAACAACCTCAGCTTAAACACATGGGAAAGAGCAATACCATTTTGTGAGTACTCACCTGTAAAATGGGTATTACGAGTATGTCACACACCCCGCTTCCAACATTCATGACACTTGGGTAACTAGCCTGTAGAGGGTGATCTTGCAGAGCTGACATGAGAAAAAGGAGCCCCTCCTGGTCCATAAATACCCGGGACCTCCCACTATTCCTCAGTCTTTTAAAAAAGCAGTGAAGAACCAGGAAGAGCAAATTATATAGTGAAAAATAATAAGAAACACCATATAAAGGATCCCAGAACAAAAAAAGGGGGGGGGGAGCGGGGTGTGTGACATACTCGTAATACCCATTTTACAGGTGAGTACTCACAAAATGCTATTATTCCTAGTATGTCACACACCCCGCTTCCAACATTCATGACACTTGGGACATCCAATAGCAGTGTCTATAATGGGCGGGGATCCCACAAGGAAAATAAGGCATAACTTAAATTACTGCAGCTTGCAGAACCTTGCGACCAAAAGCAGCAACCGCTGAGGCCCGCACATCAACCTTGTAAAACTTAGAAAAAGTGTGAACCGAAAACCAAGTAGCAGCCTTGCAAACTTGTTCAACAGAAGCCTGGTGCTGAAAAGCCCAGGACGCACCAACAGCACGAGTAGAATGAGCAGTAACACGAAAAGGGGGAACCTTCCCCTTAGCAGAATAGGCCCCAACAATGGCCTGACGAATCCATTTACTAATGGAAGATTTGGCGGGTGCCAAACCCTTTCTAGACCCAGAAGGCACAACACAACGAACAACATCCAAAGAATGTAAAACCCTTTCCTTGTTATTACTAGGATTAGGGCACAATGAAGGAAGAACTATATCCTGATTTAAACAGAAGGCAGACACCACTTTAGGAAGAAAATCTGGTTTAAAACAGAAAACCACCTTATCCTGATGCCTCTCATAGTAAGGAGCCTGTATTGACAGGGCCGCCAATTTAGAAACCCGACGGACAGAGGTAATAGCAACCAAAAAGGAAACTTTCTGAGTGAGAATATGAAGAGGAACCTCCTGTAAAGGTTCAAAAGGAGCCGCCTGCATAGCAGAGAGCACCAGACTAAGATCCCAAACTGGAAGTAGGAGCTTTCTAGGAGGCCGCACATGCGTGACCCCCTGGAAAAAAATCTTAGCCAAAGTATGAAGAGCAAATGACCTTTGAAAGGGCAGGTTTCTGCTTTGGCTATTTTCTTTCAAAGTACTAAGACCCCGGACCCCGTTGCAGAAACTCCAAAATCCTAGGGATAGAAAATACCCTGCAAGGCAGGGACCTAGACTCACACCAGTCAATATAGGACCTCCAAGTCCTGTAATAAACCACAGAGAAAGACTTCTTTCTAGCTCTAACAGGAGTCAGAATGACAGCATCAGAAAGGCCTTCCTCCTTTAAGATGGAGATTTCAGCAGCCACGCTGTCAAAGCCAGCGTTGGTGAATTGGGGTAACAAAGTTGACCCCGAGTTTAAGAGATCTGGAAGAAGAGGCAGAGGCAACAGATCCTCTGCCAGCCTTGTGACCTCTGCGAACCACAGGCGTCTTGGCCACTTTGGAGCCACCAGAATTGCTGGTGCCCCTTCCAGAACCAACTTGCGCACCATCTTGCTTATCATGGAGAATGGGGGAAAAGGATACAGGAACCCCAGATCCTTTCCAGGCAAGAGACATGGTATCCACTGCCACTGCCAGAGGATCCTGGGATAGAGACACAAAGGCTGGAAGCTTGTGGTTGTGGCGAGACGCAAACAGGTCCAACCGCGGTGTCCCCCACTTGTGACAAAGGAACTGAAAGATCTCGGGGTTTAGAGACCATTCTCCCTGGCGAGCGCATGCTCTGCTCAAGGAGTCTGCCTCCACCTTCTCTATCCCCGGAATGTAAACTGCCGCTATGCAGGGAACATTGATCTCTGCCCACTGAAGGATCAGAAACGCTTCCCGGAGGGCACCCCAACTGCGAGTCCCTCCCTGGTTATTGATGTATGCAACTGCTGTTCGGTTGTCTGACCGAATCTGAACCGGCAAACCCCGCAAGAGATGAGTCAGTTGGAGCAGCACAAGACGAATGGCCCGAAGTTCCAATAAATTGATTGGGGAATGAGCCTCCAGAGGCCCCCACAACCCCTGAAACCGGTGTCTCCCCCAGATGCTCCCTCCAGCCCGTAAGGCTGGCATCTGCGGTGACCAACTCCCAACAAGGGGTCAGAAATGATTTGCCGTCCCTGAGATTGCTCGAAATCAGCCACCACTGGAGGGACTGCAGGACGAGGGGAGACAACAGACAAGTCCGATTCAAAGACAACGGGCGCTTGTCCCACTTCTCCAGGAGAAAGAGCTGAAGTGTCCTCATGTGGAACTGAGCAAAAGGAACCGCTTCGAGCGTGGCCACCATCAACCCCACTAATCTCATCCCCAAGCGGATAGGCTGATGAGGATTGGACAGGAACAGATGAATTAAATCCTGAAACAGAACAATCTTGGACTGAGGAAGAAATACCCTGGCCTAAAGGGTATCCAGAATCAAGCCCAGAAAGGGAATCTCCCTTACAGGACAAAGAGAGGATTTGGCATGGTTTATCACCAAACCTCTCTAGTTTAGTCACCACTGTTCTGGTGTCCAGTTCCGTCTGATTGAAAGATTACGCTGTGATGAGCAAGTCGTCCAGCAATGGCACGATGCGAATGCCCTGGACCCTGAGAATAGCCATTACTCCTGCCAGGACCCTGGTAAACACTCTTGGGGATGGAGTGAGACCGAATGGAAGAGCCGCAAACTGAAAATGGTGGTCTTCTACTGTGAATCTGAGAAACCTTTGGTGAGCGGCAAAAATAGGAATGTGCAGATAAGCATCCTTGATGTCTATGGACATCATAAAGTCTCCCTGGCGGAGAGCGTCGATCGTTGAATGCAACGACTCCATGCGGAACCTTCGGAAACGCATAAACTGATTGAGTCGTCTCAAATCTAGAATAGGCCGAACAGAGCCGTCCTTTTTTGGGAACCGTAAATAGGTTGGAGTAAAACCCCAGACCTCTTTCCGCTGGAGGAACCTGGCGGATAACATCCATGTTTAAAAAGTTCGCCACAGCTGTGCGATCACCGGATCTGCGGGCATCCGAACCCTGAAAAATCTGGGAGGAGGACGAACCTCGAATTCCAGCTTGTAACCGGAGGACACAACTTCCAGAATCCATCTGTCTGATACCTCTTGACCCAAGCCTGTAAAAAAGAATCGCAGCCGTCCCCCCTCCCGTACAGGTGAGGGCGCCTCGTCATTGCTGGGCAGGCTTGGAAGTGGACTTGGGCTTAGATCCCCAACTCTGACCTGGATGGCCACGTCCTCTTCCTCTGTTCCATGCAGTCCCCCTTGGGGCTGAAAAGGGCCGATCCTCTGCCCGTTCTGGAACCACGAAAGGAAGGGTCAAAAGGAATCCGATCTCCGCAAGGAACGACGTTGCTTCTTACGCTGAGGCAATTTGCCTCCTTGAATGACAGAATCCAACTTCTCACCAAAGAGGCGTAATCCCCCAAAGGGAAGCGCTGTAAGCGACTTCTTTGCCACCGTGCCAGCCGCCCACTGGCGTAGCCATATTGACCGCCGAATTGCAACAAGCAAGGCAGAGGTTCTGCTACACAAGACCATGGAGTCATCTAAAGCAGAAAGTACAAAAGACACAAATAAATCACATCGCTTGAGAGCGGAAAACTCATCAGAGGCTGGATCAAGTCCTGAGGAATTCAATAGGTCTCTAATAACAGACCTAATAGCAACTGCCATGAGTGCCGAGGCACCCACAGGCCGCAAGGCCGAGCCAACGCTAGCAAACGCATGGCAAGCCATTTGTTCAATACGTTTGTCCTCCCCATCCTTTAAGGGAAGAAGATTCTGGAGAATGCAAAACAGAGGAATTGGACAAACTGAGCACAGGTGAATCCACCACAGGGGGGATGACCAACGCTTACAGTGTCTGCAGGAAAGGGATTTTTTTTTTTTTATATATCCCAGCCCAAAGGAATGCCAGGAAGCCGCACAGGCTTTTCCCATTCCTTAAGAATGATATCTTCAAAATGTTTCTGATTACTCCCCTTTCTGAGGAGGGACTGCTTCTGGAAAATCGATAGCCAAGACCTCATATAATTGAGCAAGAGCTTTAGGGGTGTCAACATTTTCCCCTTCACCTTGTTCAGCGTCAATACCCACAATTGCTGAACACCTGAAACATCAGATTCTTCAAAGAATTCTCCTTCTTCAAACGGAGAACAATCAAAAATGCTCGCTACAATCAAGCACATTTGCCTCAACGGCCAGAGCTAAATGTTTTCTTTTAGCTGAGGCCCTCTTGGCCACAGAGCTAGACATTTATTTTTTCAATGTGAGCCAATCAGGCACATACATCAGAAAGCGACTCTCTACCCATGACAATATCACTGGGGGTATGAACAAGACAAGGCGGTGTGGGGGAAGAGGCAGGAGCCACCTACCCTGAGGCTTGGGCCCCTTACTGCTGCATTATAACCAATTGAACACAAGATACACAAAAAAAAATGCATTATCCCCAACAAGGGATGCCCCACATCGCAAACACTGCCGAGTCTGTCCCGCAGGTACTGAAAAGCCAGTATCCTGAGATGCCTCCATATGGTGTTTATTAAAATACTTAATTTTTTTATTACTAGAAACCAATGTGAGACTGCACTGGGAATTTAAATACTAAATACAATGCAGTGTGCATATGTGGGTGAGATACACTCTGTAAATATACAATATGGAAGGTCCCACTCCTTCCTGAACACCACCAAATCACAGCACCACTGCTATATTAAAAAATGTTACTTTATTAATAGAAAAATCACATTTGCACAAACACTAAACATGGCTAAAAAACACTCAAGACAGAAAAATGTACAACCAGGAAGGGAACAACACTTCTGGGGGCAATGGGAATGGCGTTTTTTTAAAAATTACTATGGTCACAATTCATAATATCATATTCCTGGCAAAAATCGAAAGTGCAATGTGCTGAATAACACCCAAAAAAATCTACTCAAAATTTATTCCATCAATGTAAACATGATCAACAGTGCATTTATATCCAAAACAATCAAATATATCAAATGTGTGATACCCTAAACCAGGCAAAAACTAACAGCTCCAAAAAGTAAACCGTGAGGACAAAGCCAGGGGGGGACCCAAGAAAGCAATCCCCAATAGTAAGAGAGAGTGAACTTACATGACTATACGACCGCCTGCCCACTGCCCCAGCGTCTACGCATTGCGTGACGTCATTAGCGTCACTATGGGACCTTCCATATTGTATATTTACTTAATTTTTTTATAGTCGCCAAGTATATGGGATTTTTACAGCCGAAGCGACCCGGGATGCCCCTTAATAGTCCCTAGGTGGGAGGATTTTAAACAAGGACCAGGAGAAACCCCTATTAAGAGAGTTTCCCCCTGGAAGATAGAGAAAACACAATGAGCCTTATGCATATGCAAGAAAGAAATGACAGTAAATAAAAAAGATTTCCCTTTAGTATAACTAAAGGGTACTCACAGTGACCACAACGGCCCAGCGACAGCCCTGCGACCAATCGATATAAGAAAAGCCCAGCAGCGGCACCAACGCAGCAGCCAGGACCAGTGGAAGCCAGCACCAGAACAGGAACCAGCAAACCACATGTCAAACAGGAAGAGGAAGCAGAAATGCGACGCCAACTCGAAGCCCCGCCCACCACCTAGCACTGCTCAGAGAGCAAAGGGCGGGTCAGCCAAAGACAATAGCATGACATCATAGAACGAACAAAAAAAAGAGTGGGAAATTTGAAAAACCCAAAACAGGTATGTCACTTTCTTATCCTTTCCTTTTTTTTAAAAAAAACAAATGCATAGGCCAAAAGATACTCCCTAAATAAATATTCCCCCCCCCCTTCACCGCAGCAGGGTCCAGGAGGGCCAAAAGGGGGGCAAACAATAAGCACCCAATAGGCACAAGGAGATGTAAAGGGACGGGGCATCCCATGCCGGGTGACACCAACCTGGATTCCACCTACCCCTTATTTGAGGTCTCACAGAGGGAGCAAGCTCCCATATACACCCAAGGGTGTATCTACCTTTGCCCGAGCCCATCAGCCAAGGCTGGGAGGCATAACATACATATCACAATACAAAATGTGGCTTCAGGCAGAAATAGAAAAAGGCTGGGCGTAACCCGGCTACCTGCAGAAAGGAGAGTCATCTTCTGAATGCTTTGCCGACTGCAGAGATGAAAAGACTGAGGAATAGTGAGAGGTCCCGGGTATTTATGGACCAGGAGGGGCTCCTTTTTCTCATGTCATCTCTGCAAGATCGCCCTCTACAGGCTAGTTACCCAAGTGTCATGAATGTTGGAAGCGGGGTGTGTGACATACTAGGAATAATCCCTTGGTCCCCGCAAACAGGCTCACCAGACAAAAACCTGCAGCTGACTTGCTTTTTAATGAAAGCCTGCAGCCCTGAGGGTTTAATACTCAGAAAGCACCCTAGACCCCGGCGCTTCACCTTACCTTCACGGACCCCAATTTAAACAGCAAAAAGCTGGGGAGGCATAGAGTTGGGTCAGAGGAATCCATGGGAATAAGGTTGTGCAGGAACCCGTCAGGTTGTATTCCCCGCTTGCTGCCAATACCTAATCCTTGAAATCAAGCCATCTTCACAGTCCTTCCAACTGCAAGAAATATAGACTGGTCTTTGATTAAAGGCAGCTGCTACTTATAGGGGCCAGTAGAAGCCACACCTTTAATCTTGCAGTTCACACCCATCCGGGCAGGCATTACCCAGGTGCAATGATTAAGGGAGGGATGTCCTGGAATGGATTGGAAGAAAAAAACTTTTCCTAAAATATAAATATGCAACCAAATAAAAACCTAAATCTGAAAGCGCAAGGTCCTCCGAGCAGAACAATACCCAACATGCATAGGTATTTTTAACCCTTTTAACTGTCAGCCTACTTGAGATTTTGTCACCCTCTGTTGACAGGTCAGTTTTCACCATTTTGCGCTGTTTAGCTGTGATTTTTTGCAGGAATTTTAGGAAAATTACATATTTCCTTTTTGCGACAGAGTAATTTATCCACAGTTTTTTTTTATTTTTTTGAGTAAAAAAAACAAAAAAAAAAAAATATTTGCTAAAAAACTTTTATTTTATTAAAGAAAACCATATTGCTTGTGAAACCCCATTTCTCCCGATTACAATGGTACCACATATGTATCAGTAGCCCCCTGTTCCTGCCCAGGAGATCCCTCAAACTGAAAAGAGCACTTTATAATCTTTACAAATAAAATACAACTACTATCCACATTATAAATAAAAAAATATTGGCGTGGGGCACACCTTCCTGGGGGACCCCTTTTGTTAATTTTAAGCCATTAAAAATCCCAAAAAAATGTTGCGAGGTTCCCAGCATAACCAGCTACTGGTGCTTGTATAACAGGGTGCAGGCTACAAGCCCGCATAGGCTAAATGGCCCTTCTGACCTGGGATTTGGGGAGGCAGGTAATGGGGGGCTGGGGGTTAATGACAAGTCAACCACTAGCTGCAGGTGACTTGCCAGCCCCCTTACCCTTGTGAACTGGTATAGGGGGTCTCATAGATTCCTTATTAGTTCACAAAGGGTTAAATGTAACACATGGACACAGAAAAAAAAATATATATATATATATATATATATATATATTTTTTTTTTTTAATACTTACCTCTCATCTATCCTGGAGCACTGTGTCCCATGCTGCTGACTTTGGCTTCTGCTCTTCTGCTGCTGGAAGCCTTTTATACCTGCTAGGTGACAGGTAACATAGGGTTACCTGGGGGGACCCCATTGTTTTGGAATTTGGAGTTAAAAACCCTTAAAATGCCCCCACCCAAAAATGGTGTGAGTCCCCCACTATCCAGCATTCCCAGCCTAGGGACCAGCTATGGGGGCTTGTAAAACAGGGAGCAGGGGCCAGCTTTGGTGACCCCCACCCTGTCGGGTAAAAACCCACACCACCTAATGGCCCAGGCTCTTCTGCATCCCCCTGGGTTTTGGGGAGGCAGGTAATCGGGGGGGGGGGGGGGGCTCGGTTAATGGCTAGTCACCTGTTAGCCGCAGGTGACTTGCCAGACCCAGAGCCTTGTGAATTTTCATAGGGGTCTCATGGATCCCTTAACAGATCACATAGGGTTAAATGTAAAAAAAAAAAACTCCTCTGTCCCTCGCCAATCTCAATGTCAGATCTGGTGATCATTGGAGGGGGGAAGGCAGGGAATCAGAGGATCCCATGTCCCTCTCCTCGGGCAGTGGGATGATGTCCAAAGTGGCGGGACTATACATGAAGACAGAGCCGTAGCAGCCATGAGGCGAATGAGGCACTGGCCTCGGGCGCAGCCAGGTCCGTATTCGGCAGGGGCGGGGATAGGGGCAGCAGCCAGCACTGATTTAATAAAAAAATAAATAAATCATCTGCCAGCAGTGATGGTCAGCATATGTGAGAGCGATCAGGCAGGGGCGAACATCAGTGGTGATTAAATAGTTAAGAGCCCGTCTCTCGCTCTCTCCCTGCTGCGTGCAGACAGCACGTGAGTAATAAGGCAGCCCAATCACCACCCACTTCCTTGATAAGAAGCTCGGAGGAGGCTGGGGATGAATGACGTCAACCTCGTCACCCTCAGCAGTGCAGCGCGGGACCGTCAGAGGAGCTGTGTGGAGCTGACGGGCCATTCATCATCTTTTATCAGGTACTTGTCTGCAGGCAGAGCACAGGGTGACAGGGAGGGAGGAGAGAGGAGCCATTAACCATCAAGCCACCAATGATTTATAAAGCACAGCAAACGGAGAAGGTGAATGGTTTCTGTTTCATCTGTTGTTGCTTTAAAGCAGACCAAAATGTGGCATTATAGCCCCGAGGTTTTGGTTCCCCCTGTAATCTCTGGTCTCTTACCTTCCTCCATGCTATAACAGGGCTTACTCTGTATCCCCACATGCAGAATTTCTGGAGCCCCCCTGTGCATTGCCCCCCCCCCCAGAACACCCACAATTTTTACCTTCCTCGACCCTCAGCTGGCGGACAGTCAAGGGGCAGCATTCCTGGCTGAGGATAAGTTAAGGATTACGGGAGGCCCACTCAACCTGTCTGAATGCAGCCGGACCCACACCCATTAGCTGGAAACGGGTGTTGGTCTGCTTTGAAATTGTCATGGCAGCCCCGGGTGCACAGTATAGTTTTATCCCCAACCCCCCCCCCCCCCTGCTGTGTGAAACCCTCCCAAAAGCCCCCAAAAACTTTTCAGCGACGGACAAGCGACGGCTAAGGTTTTTGGGGCTTTTGGAGGGGTTTCCCCCCGCGGGACATCCCGATCTCGGATGCCCCGCGGTGAGGGAGGTGATCGGCCCGGGAATCTATAAGATTCACTTTAAAGTGGACCAACACCCGATGCCGATCAGCTCCCTGCCTGCGGGCATCCGAGATCGGGATGTCCCGCGGGGTGAAACCCCCCAGGACGCCCGCAAATCCTACCTGTTCCTCGTTCCAACGCCGCCTCTCACGCATCCCTCTAGCAGCGCGCGCACCCGCGCCGGGGGCGTTCTCACCTTGTCCGTCTGCGGTGATTGGTGGAGCGAGTCACGTGGGAGTGGGGTCAGGTGAGTTTTGGGGGTTTTCTGGGGGGTTTCACACAGCGGGGCACCCCCGATTAGGGTGCCCGGCGGAAGTGGACCAACACCCAGGAAAAGAAATTTAAAGTGGACCAAAACCCACTGAGATTGGCCCAGGAATCTATAACATTCCTGAGCCAATTGATTCCCTCTGCCTGGGGCATCCAGATTCACCTTCGTACCCGGTCTAATGGCGCATGCGCGAGCAGCAGCTGCATCCCCGCCCGGAATTTGTGATCGTGGTGCCCAGGTGGGGGAAAGAACCAAAACCCAGGATAGCTGAAATCCTGGGTTTTGGTGCACTTTAACCAAGTAGACTGAAAGGCATAGCACACATTGCAGAAGGCATTGTGTGTGCTCAGTCATTTCCAGTCCCCGCTGCAGCCAGGTCAGACATTATGTTAAATGGCCAGTGCAAGGGCTGGGAAAATAACAAGGGTGCATATCTCTCTCAGCCAGCAGGCTTGATCTCATAGCTGCACCGCTCCAGTTTCTGACCAGTGATGAACAGTGGCTCTGATGGCCGCATCCTTTGCTTCCCTGTAGCAGTGCACGTGCCCGCGCCAGGCATTTTTCAATGACTGGCGCGGGCACGCTCCCTGTTAGAGGGAGGCGGAGGATGCGGCCGTCAGGTGAGCTGCTGCAGCGATCTGGGGGGCTTTGACATAGCGGGGCACCCCCGATCGGCACCTGCTGCTGTTCATGTGGCTGCTTCCAGCCCCCCTCTGCATCATATTTTGGAATATGATACATACACTGTTTTCCTTTGGTTTTGCTTTGGCCTTCTGGCAGCCATCACTGCAGACTGGCCACCAGTGTCCACTGACTCCACTCACTTGCTGCTGATCCTTTCAGGTTTTACTCTCGCTTTTTTTCTGCACTGTCCTCCATTGTTGCAGTCTCCTCTACTGGGGTTTCTATCTTCTTCTTCTCTTACTGCTTCCTGGTCCTTAGGTCTTTGATGCGGTTTTCTCCCTGCATTGCTATTTCTGTACAGCTAATAAAGGCCGGGGGGGGGGGGGTGTAAGCCTAAGTAGTGCCTAGGGCAGCATGAACCCTAAATACGGCCCTGGGCGCAGCTAGAGCTTCATGCAAGGGGGCGCACTAGGGTAGGCACGTGCCTAGGGCGGAGCTATAGCCTGGGGGCGGGTACGGAGCGGTGGCCAGCAACAAAAAAAAAAATCAACTTTGATACAGCGATGAACCCCCCCCCCCCCCCCCCCCCGCTGCCACCAGTGCTTCACAATAGGTGTGCGGGCAATCCCCGACCCAGCGCAGCCCAGCCCCACCCCGCCCAGTCCCAGCCGGTCCAGCCTCTTCCC
This sequence comes from Gastrophryne carolinensis, assembly GCA_027917425.1. NCBI lineage: Eukaryota > Metazoa > Chordata > Amphibia > Anura > Microhylidae > Gastrophryne > Gastrophryne carolinensis. The sequence goes on from CM051236.1 coordinate 196,397,020, forward strand.
GTGCAGCCCCGTCTAGCACAGCCCAGCCTGCCCTGTCCCACTCCGCCCAGCCTAGCACAGCCCAGCCGGGCCCCGCCCCTGCTTGCAGCCGCCTGTCTCCTTACAGTGCAGCGTGTCAAGTGCGGGAGTCCGGGGCGTGGTCTCTCCAGGCGCTCCCTTGTGGTAAGACTTACCGCCCGAGGGTTGTGGGGGTTAACTGGGGGGGGGGGTTACAGTGGACCAACCGCAGGTTGATCAAGTGACCTTGGGGCATCCTGGAAAGGGATGCCCCAAGGTCACTCAATCAACCTGCGGTTGTGTGAGCCCCCAAGATCCCCAGGTCACCACGATTTCCGGCCATGAGTTGGGGGGTATAGCTACCATCTTTTCAGGGTGGGAAAGAGGGACATTTGTTAAAATAGGTCACACCCCCTCATTGAGGGATGGATAGGAGCTAAATTAAAACAGTTAAAACATTCTAAGCACTTTAAAATGGACCAAAACCCAGGATTTCGACTATCCTGGGTTTTGGTCCTTTCCCCCAGGGCACCCCGATCGGGGATACCCTGCTGTGAGAACCCCCCCAGATCGCCCTAGGAAACTCACCTCATTCCAGTCCTTGAGTGCATGCGCGGGCGCTCGTCCAATCAGCATGCTCAGAGCCGCTCAGCTATGCACGTCTAAGCGACGTCTCAGCAGAGCGGCTCCGAGTGCACTGGCAGCTGCATCTCCCACTTCCCTCTAACAGGGAGCGTGAATGGCCGGCGCGGGTACGCGCCCTGCTAGAGGAATAGCAGGGATGCGGCCGCAGCCTGCGCATGCACCGTTGGCTCGGGCTTAGGGTAAGTGTAACGGGTGACCTAGGGGGTTTCACACAGCGGGGCATCCTGGTTTTGGATGCCCCGGGGGGAGGGAATGGATCATTCCCAGGTTTTGGTCCACTTTGAATAGGCAAATGAATCATTTATTGATGCAGATCTGTATGTTACGCCTCAAAGGGGGGCAAATTAGAACAATGAGGGACAGCGGGACATGGACTCAGAGGGACAGTCCCTCCAAATCAGGGACACTTGGGAGGTATGGGGGTGGGAGCACGTCACACACAGCAGGGAGACCAGGGATGTGACTGCTCCTTGTTACCCTGTGCCACAGCTCTCATACAAATGCCATTTTATGCTGTGCATTAAAATGCATGGCATGAAGCGCTGATTGAAGGTGAGCTTGTGCATGCGCTGTGGGACGATGGAAAGGTGAGTCTTTGGGGAGATTGGGTTTTTTTTTTTATATAGCGGGGCATCACAAGTCTGGTTGTTCCTTAGTAAGTACCAAAGTCCAGAATAGTGAAAATCCTGGGCTTTGGTTCAAGTGTAACAAAACTTGGCATTGTGTCTTTCCGGGTTTTGTTCCGTGCCCTCAAGGCATCCCCAGTTCGCCCAGTAAAACTCACCTCTCCTCGGTCCAATGGTGAATGCGCAGTCTCTCGTCAAGTCAGAGCCATTGCAGTGTTTACATCCTTGGGCAAATGCCTCTGTTCGGACGAGAGTCAGCGCAAGCTCCGCTTGAGAGGGGGAAGGTGAGTGCTTACGGGCGCCTTGGGGGTTTCGCACAGTGGGGCATCTGGAATCAGGATGCACCTTGGAAAGCCGGCAGCTGGCCCTGGAATCTTTAGGTTGGAGTTTTGTTCCACTTTAAAAGCTCGTAAACCTGGAGATGTCCCTGTGTGTGAAAACCCAGGTAATGCCAAAAATCTTAGCTCACTCCCATGGCGCATGCCCAGGCTTACAGCAAATTAGAATATTTTGCATCACCCTGCAAACAATTCTGAATGAATGACGTGCCAGGAACCTCCCGTTCTGCATACCTGCACATGCACTGTGGGATCGATGGAAAGGTAAGTTTTATGGCTATCCCAGGGGGCTTTACACAGTGGGATATCCTAAATCAGAAGATGGAAACGGCTGGCCCTGGAGTCCATTAGACTTTAGGGCTGTCCAAATTGGTTTTGATTATATTTTTACAATATGTGTGAAGTGTGTGTAGTGAGGGCTAATGAAGTGTTTGGGGGGTGATTGTGTGTGTGTACGTAAGGGGTTAAAGTGGAACAAAACCCAACCTGGCCAGCCCCAGGGGCATCCCTGAATTGCCCTGCTGAGTTAACCCCCCGGGGAGTCAGTAGTCACTCACCTTTCCTGGTTCCAGTGGTGCATGTGCGGACTTTTGGCCAATCAGGACCATTTGCCATGACATGTAATTCAGCAAATGGATCTCATTGTTTTCCTCTGCATCCTCAGGTTGTGTGCACACTCCCGCCCCATCCATTCATATAGGCTGGGGCAGGAGCGTGTGTGCCGATGGGCATGTAGCCAATTGCGCTGTTCATTGAAGTCAATGAGACATTTTCTTTTTTTTTTGCGAGGGGGGGAGCGCGAATTTCTGGGCTTGCCTCGGGCGCAAAAGAAGCTAGCTACAGCTCTGCATGAAGATGGCGGCCCCCAATGGTGGAAGCAGGGGAGAGGGGTGATTGAAGACCACCCCGATGAATAGAACCTGCAGCGGTAGTGAATGCACATGAAGGTGAGTAAATGTCATTTTTTTTTACATGAAATGCTGACAGTGCCTGAAGCGGGGGGGGGGGGGGGGGGCGTATTCCAGGCACTTAAAGCCATAGCGGCCTGGGTGGGGGATCTTTTTTGGGGGGGGGGCTGCTAGCTTGGGGAAAAGCCAGGTACGTAAATGTACGTAGCTGGCAGTTACTGACAGTAGGGGCAACTATGTAAAATATATGTAGCTGTGGTTAGAAGGGTTAAAATTTATTTATTTTTATTTTACCCAAACATATTATGCACTGAAAACGTACAAACAAGTCATTTCATTTTAAAGGCCAAACTCTTCAGAAAAAACAATATATCATTTTCTTGTAAATTCCTGCAAAAATCACAGTTAAACATACATGGTGACAAAATCTCTAGTAGACTGGCAGTTAAAGGGTTACAAACAGATGCGCATGCTGGGTATTGATCTGTTTAGGGGACCTTGTACTTTCAGATTTAGCTTGTTTTTTTCTTGTTTGCATATTGATATGTTAGAAAATTGTATTGTGTGTATTTTTCCAAATACAACAGTACCACATATGTATCGGTAGCCTGCTGTTTCTGTCCAGGAGACAGCAAACTGAAAAGAATACTTTATGATATTTAAAAATAATTAAAAAACACAACTACTATCTGTACTATCAAGGGTTACATTTTCAAAAAATTCAGGGGGGGGGGGCATACCTTTCTTTCACTTATAAGGGTTAAACCCCTCATTGCATTAAAACCAGCCTGGGCACCTGTTATGGGGTCTTTAAGACCAGAACACAGGGGATAGTCAGGCTGGCTACCAGCCCACATAGCCCTTACTGACTGTGGGCTCTAGGCCCTCCTGCCCTGTAACTGGTATAGGGGTCTCTTAACAGGTCACAAAGGGTTACATGTAAAAAAGCACATAGACACCAGCTCAAATTTAACTTATTAAAAGTTTTTTTACTTACCTCTGATCCACCGCCAATCACTGTCCTGCCCTGATCATCGCCACGCTGTCACTGACAGCCAAAAATGATCAGCGCAGCCAGGTTCAGGGGCAGTGGATTGAAGCTCTCTGCCCCCTCATCCAGTTCTATCGATCAATACTGGCTTTTGCCTTGCATGCCACTACTGGGAGGGGCCTTTTTAGGGTGAGCTAGATGATGTCAGAGCAATTCAGTCATGTCCCAGCTGGGAATTGAACCTGACACCCGCCATTGAAAAGGTTTCTCCCTTACTTCTAGGCTACGGCTGCCCCTTGATTGGATCCAAGGACCCCACACCTTTTCCAACCCTGCACATTGGGAATCGCTGGAGATCTCCAATTTAATAAGATGCTCTTCCCTGCCTACAATCTTTAAAGTGACTGTGCAGCAAACCTCTAGACCACGCTGGCCTCATACAGTATAACCAGGAAGAAGACCCGAGGAAGAGGAGGTGGTGATCCTTGCAGTACTGTAGTAAACTGAGATTTCTGTGGACACATCAGGATGCCTGCATTCTAAGCTGTCTGTCAATTAGATAACCTTCTCTTGCAATTTAGAGTCTGTGTACTATCATTACCTCCTTTTTTTTCATTTCACTTTCAATGCCAAAGTGTTTTTCATGATCTGTAATATGTAGTATTTGTACATTGATTCCGGGTACTTAGAACAAAAAGAGTTTATTAAAATGATTTTTTAAACAGAAGAGAGAAAATGAGTCACCGGATGCAGCAGAAGACTAAATGCTTTAATATATTAAGTCCTAATGAATAAAGCAATAGTATTGACAGACACATTGCCGATGTAACACCTGAATAACTAGCACATGCAGTAAATTACTAACACCACTAATTAAAGCTTTTGATAGATTTTTCATTCTGCATGTTCAGTTAATCATGGATTGATTTGCACAATGTAATTATTAAAATGAACTTTGGCCATTGTGTTTCCTACGGACATGAAATCACTCTTTGTGCACTGCACAAGTAAATAAATCCTTTGTATAATTGCTGGATTTGTTTCCATTGATTCACAGTTAAATTGAGTCTGTAGTAAGGATACTGCTTATATCTTTATGTATGCCCATGTCAACCCTATATGTCTTTACCACTGCCTTCTCATGGTAGCAGGATGTATTGTATTGTGTTTAAATTACATTCAAGATGGCGTCTGAAATGGCAGCTATGACATCAGGCTCCATTTCCTCTACTGTTTACACTATGAAATAAATGACTGTGTCTCCATGAAGAAGAAGAACATTCTGGGAGACACCTCTTTCTCTATCTAAACCCCTCTCTCTGCAGCAGCCTCAGTCCCTGGCTGAGAGCTAGGTAAAGAGATTGGAAACATTCAAGTCTCGAAGGAAAGCTGAAGAAAACCTGGATTGCAAGCACGTAAAAAGATAGCTGGAAAACCAAAAATTAAGCAATTAGACTAGGTAGAAGACTTAACTCAAGCATAGACACTTGGCCAAGCCTTTGGGCAAAGCAAGAAGATGCCACTGAATTTTCTATTTAAAGTGACTTTTGATTGGATTTTTTATTTAAAGTGATAAGCGGGGGGTCGACTTTTATCACTGTTTTTTGGTAAGGTATCATTCTGGCCCCTATACCGGTAAAAAAGACAGGAATTCAACTTAAATGACTATTAGCATTAGTGTGGTGTCTTTCCAGGGGGTGGCCATTACCCATTGTAAAGCTCAGATCAGGTGCTGGAGATTTAAATCCCAAATGTTAAATAAATCTCACCTTTATGTTGGGTCATAAAATTAGTTATATATTTGTAAAATACATATGCAAATTCATGGAACTTACCTATGTAACACATTTGCCTAGTGCAGAAATAGTAATGACATCACACCTTCCCCATAATATAAGATGCTTATGCTTTAACAGGGTAACAAATATTAAAAACAATGAATGTATTATTATTTTATTAGACATTAGCACCCAAAAGTGAAAAGATCTTAATGTCGGACCTGATTAATTTAGAGGTTAGGTGTCCATGACAGCTCACTAGATATATGAGATTAGCATACATTTCTATTTGATTTTAAGGTTTCCAGTGGAAATATTTTATGAATAAACTGGTATACTTATATTAACTGGTATACTTATATTATATATATATATATATATATATATATATATATAGTATACTCCATATTCTAAAATGGATAAGATATATATATATATATATATATATATATATATATATATATATAAATTCAAGATAATTGGAAAACTTGTTAGACATACATGTTGTGTCTTTAGTATGACATTCTAAAACTGTATCTGAATAAGCTACAAGACCTTCCAGTTTACTTATACATTATTTCTAAACATTTGTGATGGATTTCTAATCACATCTCTCTAGGTGCATAATGATTTTGATCTCATTGCCTTGATGTTATTGATTAAAAGCTTTCATATAGTACATTAAAGTGCATTGGTCCTATATTTAGCCCAGGGTGACCTTTAATTTGTGTTTATTTTTCTAACAGAAGTCATAAGGCAAAGACCAGACCTCATTAAAATAGCAAACATAGCTGCTGTAGTCTGCTGTGAGGTATAACATTACAGAATAAATCGTATGCTCCCTCGATTGATTACTTCCATTTCTACTGAAATGTTTACATCACTATAAAATACCACTGATAATATCAGTATATCATTTTCATTTTTTTTGTTGCAAAGTTGCTTATACCAAATCTAGTATTACGTACCAACTGTTATTGTACAAATGTCACACAACATTTACATTTTTGTAAACCCTACGAGTTATTAAATGCATCCAAATAGCATTTTGCTTTGAAATAACATATAGAATAAGGAAACATAAATGTGAGCACATATAAAGTATGGGGCAGTTGACAGTTCACATGACCATTTGAAATTTATTAGAACGTTTTAATGCTAATATAGCTATAACATATAAAAATAGGATTGGCATTTGCACACAGCCTGTACTACAAAAAGGTACGCATTAAGGCCCTAATCAAACCTTAGTCCTGCAGGCTAGTGTACACACTTTTGCACTTCCACTCCAGCTTGAGTTTAAGTCTATTTGATGAAACGCATGGTGGAGAAGGTGGAAGTGCAGTGTAAGGATTCGGAACAGCCAGCAGTGGGATACCACATTTTTTCTAGGATATACACTCCTGAGGAAAGGATGTGGAGTGTCCTATATACCGTCTTTGCTGTGAGCTCTGACAAGGGCATTTTACATGGAAGGTTGAGAATGGATTTTTATTTATATATTAAATTATTTGCCCAAATGTATCAGTATAACGCTATGGATACTTTTATTTGCTTTTTACATGTGACCAATAAATAAATGGGCTAAATGATATGTGGAGTATAACTTTTGAAGATTTAAAGGGGCTTTGCCTTTCAGATACAAATTGAGTGCATGCTACATTTAACTGCTTGTTCGTTTAAAGGAGTCACCCAGTGATGAGGTCCTGGTGGGGCCCTTTCAAGGCTCATACAGTTAACTTATTTCGGTCTTTTAACTCACTTAGATGCAACTAGACAAATAAAGACTGAAACAACAAAGACAAAAATAAATTATGTCAAGTGAGCACAAATACGATAAAATGGTGAAGGAGCGACAATAATGGGCCCCCCTAACCTTTTGGGTACCATGATGGTCACACCCTCTGCATCCCCTAAAGTTACACCCCTGGAGTCACCACTTACTGCTGTTGAGATTTTCATTCATGTAGGAATAGCTCAAGATGTTAAAACTAAAGAGTATAAGGTCTGGTATTCCCTCAGCTATAGATGGCAAAGAAAGTGAAGTAGTAAGATGCTCGTCTGTGATTCTTTTTACCTGGTTTATTTCTTCAATGCAGCCTCAGACCTCTGGACAGTGCTTGGCGAGAAAAGGCATGGCTAACATGTTTGTGTCAGTGCAAGCAGAGCTCAAGAGTGAGGAATGTCTGCAAAACACACTGGCCAGGGTTGGACAGTCCTGCCTGGGCAGATTGGATGTCTGCTACTATACAGTGCAGATGCAATGTGCTTCTCTTATCAGGGAATGATGGCAGACATAATGTCAGATAGAAGACATTTGCACTCCAAAGAGCAACCACAATTATGTGTCTGAGAGTAGGTCAAAGCAAGATGTTCTCATTTACACCTGAGGCAAGACCTTCCTATGCCTTGCCAACAAGTCCCTGACATTTGCACGTTCAGTTGATGGGAAACAGTTTACAGATGCAGGAGGAATTTCTGGGTTGGGATAAATATGCTCACATCCCTGGAGTTGATGTGCTAGTAATGGACCATTCACAACCAAGATGTCAATGTCACAAATGGTGTAAAAGAGCAGGAATCTTGGTGAGGTTATAAAAGAGAGAACTAGGCTTTGCTCACCCCCCCCCCCCCCCCATATATCTGACAAATCAGAAATCCCTGCCTCAACAGATTTATGAGCTGCATATAATATATATAAATATATATATCAAGACAAGCCTCCTCACAATCAACCATGCTCTGCTTCATAGAGACCTGTCTGATAGACTTTCAGACAGACTTCTGATAGACTTCCTGTCTGATAGAGTTCCAGATAATATGTTAGAGATCCCAGGGTTTAACATCTTTTGCCCACAACCTCATAAACATGCACCTCAAAGACAACTGACGCCAGGTCATCAAGTTACTGGGCACCATTTTTACAAACCCATAGAGAATTAACCTCTTTGGTCCTAGTGCCAGTTTACGCCAGCACCAAAATACCTATCAAAAAACATCTCTTAGGGAGAGGAGGTTCCTGAGGCGCTCTTGGGAGTTTTGGTTTTCTAAGGCACTAGTGATGGTCATGGTGGATTTAAACAAAGTGTGTCACAGCCGGGAGCTTTCCAAATACAGCAAGCACACATAAGGGTTGATTCAGAGAGACATAAAATGAATGTCGTTTTTGTGTCGATCTGTCTTTTTTTCATTTTTGTTCCGCTTGCGTATGAGTGTACGAGTGATTCTAAGCAAACATCGCAAGCCTTCTGTAAAGTGTTCGTCCGTTAGTACGCAAATGAGAATGTAATTTTTCGGCTTTCGTTTTTCATTTAGGTTACTTAGGAAACAACGTAGACTTCAGTTTTTTGCCTTTTCCCAACGTCGCCTCGAACGAATGATTTACGTTTCCCGTTAGATTCCGAATTCCTTTTTCTATAAATAAACGTCCAGACGGAAAAATTTCCGACATTACGCCTGCGCACAACAAAATTAACTCATTAATGTGCTCGTCTCCATATTTTGATCACTCACTTCTGCTACAATGCTTTCCTCAATTACATCGCGGTCTGTATATTCTTCCCTTGCGCACCTAATGCTTACCTTAATCACATCGCAGTCTGTATATTCTTTCCTTTGCGCACCCAATGCTTACCTCAATTACATCGTGGTCTGGATATTCTTCCCTTTGCGCACTTAATGCTTACCTCAATTACATCGCGGTCTGGATATTCTTCCCTTTGCGCACTTAATGCTTACCTCAATCACATCGTGGTCTGTATATTCTTCCCCTTTTTTCTATTTTGTCTCCTGCTCCCCGCCCTACCACATCCCAAAAAAAACGGAGCACAAGTTCCAAGGGCCAAAAGAAGCAGAGGGCCAGAAGCCCTAGCCCCCCAAGAACACCCTCTCCTGCTCCCCGCCCTACCACATCCCAAGAAAAATGGAGCACAAGTTCCAAGGGCCAAAAGAAGCAGAGGGCCAGAAGCCCGAGTCCCCCAAGCACACCCTCTCCTGCTCCCCGGCCTACCACATCCCAAGAAAAACGGAGCACAAGTTCCAAGGGCCAAAAGAAGCAGAGGGCCAGAAGCCCCAGCCCCCCAAGAACACTTTCTCCTCCTCGGCCACATTTGCCACCGGAACAGGTGGAAACCAGTGAGACCTATGCCACGCCTGGAAGTTCGGTGGCCACCCAGCCAATGACCCCCAGTCCTAATGCCAGTCCAGTCTTTTTCCAGCCACGTGATGGCTGATTCACCACCACACAGCCAGCCAAGAATGTCCCCTGAATTGCCACCAAACAGAGATGAGCCAGAAGAACAACCATTAGGCCAAACATTGCGGCGAGGCCAGTTGAGCGGCCGCTTTGGGAGGAACAAACCCTAGCCTTGGCAACTGGTATCACACTTCATTATGATGAGCTATTTGGGCGCCATTCCAAAGCAACCAGCAAAATGAGAAAAAACAAATCTGGCAAGAGCTCACCAGACAGGTGAATGCAGCGGGGGATGAGAGGAAAGATGTGTAGCAGATCCAGAGAAAAATATCTGACCTGAAGTATGCAGTACGGAAGAAGCAGAATAAAAGGCACAATCCCAGGTACATATTTGAGTTTTGCATTTTTCTGCTTGTTGTAGTGACCACAATGCCAAGTATTTTTTAACCTCAATTTTTCAGCTTCCAAACTGGCGGAGGCTTCCACACCAAATTACAATACACGAGAGCTGAAGAAATGGTCTTGGCTTTAATCCACCCCATAGCATTAGAGGGCCTCTCTGGCAGACACGACACAACATCCAGGACATTTCTGCAGGTTAGTAATGTTTGTTTTAATGTGAACTATTGTAAACTTGTGAAATGAGGCTCACAGGCAGATATGAACACAGGCCCCTAGGGAGTGGCTTTGAGGGGAGGTTACTGTTTTAGGCGGCTGTTAAATGAAGGAATGGCCTTCATGATGGACACTCTCCCAGGGTGCAGTAGTTAATGGTCCTTAGAAAGGTTTGCAGGCCATACACGACCTTTGACAGTATTTCTGGACAATATTAACCCTTTCGCTGCCAGCCTACCTGGAGTTTTTGTCACCCTTTGTTGCCAGACCATTTTGCACTATTTTGCGCTCCCCATGTTCAAATGTGATTTTTGAAGGAATTTCCAGAGATTTCCCAGGAAAATGATATATTGTTTTTTTCAGCAGAGTCTGGGCTTTAACATGAAATGTCTTGTTTGTAATTTTTTAGGTGTATTCTCAATACTTTTGGGTGAAATATGTGCAAAAAATAAAAAAAAAATCTTATTGCATGTGAAACCGCAATTAATCCCAATCACAGCGTTACAACATATGTATTGGTAGACACCCTTTCCTGCCCAGGAGACTCCCCCAAACTGAAACAGCGCTTTAGGAGATTTTCAGATAAAATACAACTATGCTCCACGCTAAGCGCACCTTGCTGTCTTTCCAGAAAAAGAACCCTTTAAATTTGAAATACCCCCACAAACTATATATTCTCTGGAAGTATACACCTCAGGCTTTCTAGGCGTACCAGGTTTGTTGACATGGGCGCAATTTTCTGGAAGTAATCCCTCAATCAATTCTTTGGTTGCGAAGAGTTTCCCTAAAAAAGAATAAAAAAGAAGAAGCAAAGCCACATTTTCCTAAAAAAAACTATGTGCAAACAGAAAAATACAAGTAAAATCTGAAAAAGCAACAACCCCCGAACAGAACAATACCCAACATGCATAGGTACTGTCAAGGGAAGAGTTGCCAAACACCCCAAAGTAAAGCATGCGCATTACGGTAATTTTACTTAAAAATTTCAGCTCTGCAGACAAAGTGCGCCCCTTGCGATTTTTCAACCAAAATAACCCTTTAAATTTAGAATATCCCCATAAACCATATATTCCCTGAAAGTACACATGCTAAGCTTTCTAAGAATACTGAGCTTGTTGTAGTGGGCTCATCTTTCTGGAAGTAATCCATTGAAGAATTCTTAGGTTGCACAGGGTTTCCCTAAAAATATATATTTTTTGTTTTTTTTGTTTTTTTAAGCAGAAATATTCAAAAAACAGTAGAAAAATTACAAACAAGACATTTCATGTTAAAGCCTAAACTCTGCTGCAAAAAATGTATGTGTAATGTATATAATTTTTCTGGAAATTCCAGCAAAAATCACGGTTAATCATGCCGCAAAATGGGGAAAAATGACCTGTCAACAGAGGGTGACAAAACTTCAAGTAGGCTGACAATTAAAAGGGTTAATAGTAACTATGCATGTTGGGTATTGTTCTGCTCGGGGGACCTTGCGCTTTCAGATTTAGCTTGTTTTTTCTTGTTTGCATATTGATATTTTAGGAAAACATGGTCTTTATTCTGCTTTTTTTATAATTGTTTTTTAGACAATTGTCTCCTTTATTTTAAATAAAACCTTTTTTTTTAATGAAAACCATATTGCATGTGATAGCCCCATTTCTCCCGATTACAACAGTAACACATATGTATCGGTAGCCCCCCCATTCTTGCCCTGGAGACCCCCCCACACTATAAGGGGTTAATTAAAAAAAAAAATGACATAGGGTCCCTCTTTGGGGGAATTTTAAGGGTTAGGGTTAGGCCAACCCTAACCCTTAAAAATCAAAAATCAAAAAATTAAAATTCCCCCCAAAAAATGGGGACAACCCCCCCCCCCACCCTATGTAATTTTTTGGAATTTTAAGGGTTAGGGTTATTTAAAAAAAAAATGGGTCCCCCCGTACGTCATTTTTTTTTTTTTTTTAAGGGTTAGGGTTAGGCTAACCCTAACCCGTAAAAATAAAGAAAAAAATACTTTTTTTTTTTAATTTTAGGGTTAGGGTTAAGCTAACCCTAACCCTTAAAATTAAAAAAAAATGACGTAAGGTCCCCCTCCCGGGGGGGGGGGGGGGACCCATTTTTTTTAATTTTAAGGGTTAGGGTTAGGGTTAGGCTAACCCTAACCCTTAAAATTAAAAAACGACGTAGGGTCCCCCTTACCCGTCATAACCAGCCCGGGACCAGCTATGGGGGCTTGTAGGAACAGAGTGGAGGGGCCAGCTTTTGTGGCCCCCCACCCTGCAGCCTACAAGCCCACATACCCTGTGTGGGCCCAGGCTTTTCTGCCCCCCCCCGGGCTTTGGGGAGGCAGGTAATTGGGGGTGCAGAGGTTAATGGCAAGCCACCCGCTGTTGCAGGTGACTTGCCAGCCCCTAGCCTTGTGAACTGGTATAAGGGGTCTCATGGACCCCTTACCAGTTCACAAAGGGTTAACAGTAAAAAAAAGACAGACACAAAATTTTTTTTAATAAACCTTTATTAAAAAAAAAAAAAAAAACACTTTACTCACCTCACCCGATTGTCAGCTCCTGTGTTCATCAGCTGTCAGATGCCCTGGTGATCGCTGGCCAGAGGAGGGGGGGTAGGGGATCAGAGCATCCCCTGCCCCTCCACTGCTCTGCCCAGCGATCACCAGGGCATCTGACAGCTGAGCCGAGGAGAGGCAGCAAGACGCCCGGGAGTGACGTCATAAGCCCTGCCCCCAAATGGGCGGGGCTTAACAGCAAGATGGCGGCGCCCGTCGGGAGAGGAGGGGGAGAGCCCTTTCAGGCTCTCCCCTGAAGCTGAAGAGGCTGGGGGGGGCGATCGGAGGCCCCCTCAGTGAAGAGGAGACCCGGAGGGAGGCAGCGCGACTGCAGGTAAGTAAATGTCATTTTTATTTTTTTATTTTTTTTTACAGTTAGCAGCTGCTGCTGCCAAACGGGGGGGGGCTATTCCAGGGGCTCTCCTGGAGCCATCCGACCCCCCACAGGGGATCGGATGGCACCAAATTAAAGAGGAGACCCGGCCGGATCCAACAAGGGGTCAGGTGAGTATTTTTGATTTTTATTTTTTTTGCTAGCAGGGGGAAAGCCAAGCACGTAGATTCTACGTGCTTGCCACTTAAGTGGAGTGGAAGCGAGCACGTAGAAACTACGTGCTTGACACTGAAAGGGCTAAACAATTTATCTTACCAAAGCACTGCATGTGATGTGAATATAGTCAATAATTGACAACACTTACTTCTTTGTCTTTCTACCACTGGGGTTGTAGCTGTGCTTTGGTCAGACAAACTTGAGCTGGGGTCAGGGAAAGGTCAACATTGCAAGAATGCTCAGCAGCATACTCTGAAGCCAAATGCTATTTGCAAGCTGACTGTTGGCCCCTAAGGCACCATTTTGGATCTGTAAAGCCCCAGTACATGCATGGTTGTATTATTTAAGGTGACCAATCTGTATGTACAGGGTGAGGCATACATATAAGATAGACTCAGATTCATTGTGAAGGTCAACTTTGACCATTGGTGGAGTTGTCCTGCTTGCCCACATGTTTTCTAAAGCATATGTCCTCATCAGGCTCATCAAGGGATGTTTGTGTGTTTACATGCCTTTTACTTTTTAACACAGCCCAGCATCCAGCCTCTGGAAGTGTGGAAGCTTCCTCCAGTTTGAGCACGCCGTCTACTTCCCTGCTGCCTAGGACACAGGACCAGATATCTCGGGTAAGTGGACTTTGCTGAAACTGGTGATGCATGTGAATGCACACTAATTTTGTTCTAAAAGATATTTAGGCCCCAATCTGACACACTTTTTCACATGTCCCAACAGACTCCCACACTAATGGATGTCATCCAGGATATGGAGGAGGAGGATGCCAGCCGTATTGGACCTTCGCAAACTACCCTCCTGGAACCTAATCTGCCACTGCCCCAGCATCCTACTGCACCAAATCCTCTGCAGCAGAGTGAAGGTGGACGCATGCTGCCAGACCATCGTGGGCAGCAGGCTGAGACTGAGCCTACGGTCCCCAGTGCTAGCTCTGCTGCAGAGGTTTTGCCAAGCACATCTGATACTGTTGCTTGCCCTAGAACTCCAGTATCTGCAGGCGCTCAAACCCGGGGAAGTGGAAGACGCAGTCAACAATGTCGACCAGTTTCCCAGGGGAGGCGCGTGCCGATCCTGGAGTCAGCATGGCGCCATGACAGCCGTAACTTTAGGCAGGTGACTCAACGAACAACAGAGCAGATTACTGCACAATTAGAGAACTTCAATACTACATTCACCACCATGCTGACTGATTTTAGGACGAGCAACAGCCAGATGGCTGAACAAATGGCCACCTTAAACAGACAGATGGCAGAACAAACGGCCACCTTAAATGCAAACTTCACTGCCATGCTAGATGAATTTAGAACTAGCAACAGACAGATGCTGGAGCAGTGGCAGATTATGAATGCCACACATGCCCATGTGTTGGGCCACCTCCAAGGCCCACCAAAACCTTATTATGGGCAACATATATATTATTCTCAATTTGACCTGGATCTGCTAAACATCTTTCCTCTACATTCCAACTCTGTTTACCTGTGTGGTGAGCGCAACCAAGATTGTGTGTTTTATGGCTTTGCTGGTTTGATTTGGAATTTGCCCATATAGCTCATTAGAGTGCTCACATACCCCACTAGCCACTGGCTGAGCTTAAGCCTCACTGAAGCGGCCACTCAAGCTCCCATGCAGCAAGCTTGGGCCTAAGGAAATGCTGGCTGCCTCATCCTGTTTGTTGGCAATATTGGGGGACATTCTTGGCTGGAAAAAATAAACATTTGCCCATGGCAAAGATTGGACTGGACTGGCATGGGGTCTGGCTGTCATAGGCTGGGAAAATTAGAAGCAGCAGAGGGTGTGTATGTGGCCCTATGTATTCCTGGCCGACAATTCCCTTTGAAATTCGTGCTCCCTATGGATCTTGATGTTGGTGGGCGGGGAAACTTCGCCCTGGAGTCAGTTACCTTCGAACTCCTGGATGTGGCCAATTGCTAAGGGCCAGGAGTCTGCCCCAATTTATAGTTATGTTTTAAAATGTATATACATGGAGTCTGCGAGTGCCCTTCAATTAAAAATTGACATATTTCCCGAAAATATATGGAATGGGACTTTAGCTGTTCTTGCCTAAGTTGATGCATTAATGTTTGTGTTGTTTTGATATTAATGAAGGTTTGTAATCACAAACATGAGAAAATCAACTGCATGACGCTCAAATCAGGTGTAAAATGTTTAGTAATTAAATCATTACTAAATTGTTTAACCAAAAAAAAAGGCCTTCGCAGAGGCAACAAATATTACAAACACACAAAAACATAAACAAACAAACCAAATAATAAGAAAAATAAGAAGAAATAACATGTGCACACACAGATTGGCCAGAGGCACTAGGGGTGCCATCATAGATGTCATCTGCCTTCTGGCTGGGTGGAGAGGGGGGCAGATCCACATAACGGGGGACACACTGCATCAGGGCAAAATTATGCAGCACGCAGCATGCAATGATTTGGATGACCTTGTTGGGGTCATACTGCAGTGCCCCCCCTGTATGGTCCAAACATCTGAATCTGGACTTCAGCAGTCCAAAGGCCCTCTCCACTACGGCCCGGGTCTTCTGGTGGGCCCGATAAGATGACTCCTGGGCCGCATTCTGCAGGCGAAGAATGGGCATCAGGAGCCAGGGCATAAGCAGATATCCAGAATCCCCTGAAAGAATCACAAAATACTTACATAAATTACACATTCTAAGCAACATTTTTGTTTAACATGCCATCAAGGGAAAAAACAGCCAGAGGTTAAGACATTCATCAACTATATTCATAGCCATACAGTGAAAAGGGAATCATGGAATTTGAGCAAACTTACCAAGGAGCCATCCACCAGATAATTCTCCAGAGTCAAACCGACAAAATAATCAGCAGCTCCGCAATATATAAGCATCATGGGATAAGCCTGGATACCCGGCAAGTACACTAAGGAATCGCATGTCCGGGCCAACCACTGCTTGGATATTCAGCGAGTGGCCCATCTTGCGGTTCCTGAAACAAAAATAAAAAAAAATTACAGCAAGCCAAGGTAAACAACTCAAACACTAACTCCTAACACCCCAAAAAAGTTTAAAAACCAATATTATATGGATGTGGTAGAAAATAAAGATTAACATGCTAATGACTAATTAAGGTCAGCATTAAAATGGTTTGATAAGGCCTACATGAATATAATTGATGAATTATGAATTATGATGAAAGTATGCATTGTAAAGTGGTTCAAAGGACACTTGAGAAGGAGGGATTAAGGTATGCATTGTAAAGTGGTTCAAAGGGACACTTGAGAAGGAGGGATTAAGGTATGCATTGTAAACTGTTTCACAGGGACACTTGAGAAGGAGGGATTAAGGTGTGCATTGTAAAGTGGTTCAAAGGGACACTTGAGAAGGAGGGATTAAGGTATGCATTGTAAAGTGGTTCAAAGGGACACTTAAGAAGGAGGGATTAAGGTATGCATTGTAAACTGTTTCACAGGGACACTTGAGAAGGAGGGATTAAGGTATGCATTGTAAACTGGTTAACAGGGACACTTGACAAGGAGGGATTAAGGTATGCATTGGAAAGTGGTTAAAAGGGACACTTGAGAAGGAGGGATTAAGGTATGCATTGTAAACTGGTTAACAGGGACACTTGACAAAGAGGGATTCATAGATAGTTACAATAAAGTTTGCCTAAACAATAGAAAAAAATAACATAATTAACTTACCTACCAAAAGGAGAAAGGGGATCCCACACTTCCCCAAAAGTTGCCAAGGGTCTATGAAATAGATGGCACCACCCTCAAAAGTATAAGAAAATATCTACATTTTATTATTTACAATTACATATAATAAAAAGACAATTACACAATTAAACAACAAAGATACACAAAAACACAAGGGGGCGCCAGTGGTCTGGTAAAAATCATAATAAAAGTTATATCACCTATTTCTAAAAATAATATATAGGCTCTTAAGTGAACAATCAGAATTGTGCAAAATATGCAATAAATGTGCAAAAATGTGCAAAGTAAGCACTAACCAGTGCAATAATATTAGGAAGTCACAATTCCATAACTAACAATCTTAATAAGTAAATATAACTCATACCATAAAACAGGAGAACGAGGCAGAGTAAGCAAAAGGATAACAAAGCAAAAACATGTGTATACAGACCAACTGGAGCACACCCACAAGGGTGAAACGCAAACGCGTGTCGTAGTGTCACCTGCACTACTTCCTCAGGGCGATTGCACACCATTACCTTTTGGATTAGTGTGGAATACTGTGTGTGGCAATAAAGATTAGTGCTGCCCATCTAGCTTGTCTAAATTGGATAATTAACTTACCTATAGATGTACTCGTCGGCTGCGGGAGAGACCAATGCAACGCGGGTGCAATCGATCGCACCCATGACGTTGGGCATGTCGGCGATATTAAAAAAACCCAACTTAAGCGCGTTCCAAGCTACCATGTCGTCCGCAAAGGAAATATATTTGGAACTAATGGTAGCCATGCCAACCAGAAACTTGGATAGCGCGCAGCTCAGCATAGGCTGGGACATCCCCTCGGAGAGGGCACCCAGCCTCTGGAATGAGCCGTTCACCAAAAATTGCAGTCAGCCAAGCATCTTGGTCATACCTGAAATTGCTTGCCCCTTCCTTGTGGTGCGGGCTAACCATGGCCGCAGCTCGCTATACGATTTATGGAGGGAAACGCGATTAAGTTGGGTCGAACAGCTCAACGTCATGCATGCGATCGATATGCATGCGTCACTGGTGGCCTCGGCCATGCTGATACATGCAATGCCATGGAGCTGAAGGCACTCATACTCCTCCACATAGCCGCAAAACATGTTCAACAATAATAATCCGAGTCAAAAATGGTCCCGTAAGTGGAGCGGAAATGAAACCGTTTTATAGGGCGGTGGTCCATTGGCAATCAGGTCTCAGAATCAGACGCAAGCCCATCCCAATAACGTAACTTATCTGAACTAAAAGTCAAAAAAAATACACAGACACATGCGAAAGTCCATGCGTATCTGTATCTGAATCAACCCTATAGTGTGCAACAGGAGAAGGAAAGACTAACAATGCTAAAGGGAGCCCAAGGTTGTGTATAGGTCATTCTCCAAAGCAGCTTCTCAGAATAATATCTGATTAAACTAGTACAGGTACAAGAACCGATTAAAACATCTGAAGCCAGCACTCATCTAAACCCAAAATAAATAGCACATTTAACTGATCACTTGAACAATTTAGAAACATCACACAAACCCCTGGCTGACGACTTCTATATTGTGTATAGAAAGATAGTACAAGTACGTAGATCACTTGCCAAGCTTATCATAAACCTAGGCAAAGTCCAGTTACATAACATCAACCAGAAGAAAATGAACAAAGATCGGTCTATTGCTACACTAATAAAGGATAGGAAACCTAAAAACTTTATTTAAGGTATAAAAAAATCATGGCACTATTGCTCATTCGGCTGAGGAAACCAAAGCCAAGTTTTGTGACTTTCACAATAGGATCTACGATCTTGAACACAGCAAGCTCCTACATAAAAATCCCAATGCTGAAAGAAATCTCAAAAACTGAACTGGAGACCCCATTTGGCATTGAGGGTATCAATTTAGCCTTTGACCAGTTAAAATAAGAGAAAAAACACTGGCCTAGATGGCTATCCCATGGAATTGTATAAAATGTATAAATCCGAACATCAAATCCATCAAGCCAATCTTTATAACAGTATCAATCACGATAACCCTTTCTCTGCTTATAGCGATGAAGCGAAAATCACTCTTATACTCAAACAAGGAAAAGATTCATTATAGTGCACAAATTATAGGCCGATTTCACTAATTAACTGTGATCTTAAAATCTACGCCGAAGTGTTAGCTAACCGTTCAACTAAAGTTATCTGTTCCCTTATCTCCCTGTTCCAGACAGGATTACTGCCAGGGAAAAATAAAGCACAGAACGTAACATCTTTAATTAGCATAATGAACTGGGTACATAACCATAACATACCTACTGCTCTAATCATGCTGGAATGCCAAAAATGCATTCTACTGTACCTCCTGAGATTTCCTCTCTGATTCCCTGGAGGCCTATGGATTTGGGCCCTCCTTTATAGGATGTGCAATAGCTCTCTACCACAACCAGTCTGAAACTATTGACATGGCTCTAAATCTGAAAAATTGAAAACTAGCAATGCACAAGACCCCTGCTATTTGACCCCCCACATTGAAATTTGGCTCATGCAGATCACACTTTCCCAGGACATATCAGACATAACTATTAAAAACATTGAAATTAATTCCCTAGCATATGTGGATGACATATTAATGGTATTATCCAACACAGAACACTCTGGGTTGCATAATTTGGTATATTTTCCAACTTCAAAATAAATATTATCAAATCCCAAGCACATTTATTTAATATCAACCCCACAGACACGGCAATGTTCTCATCTAGATTTTCAATCACTTGGGAGGAAACACATATTAGATACTTGGGGATAAAAATTTCAAAAAAGCTCAAAGATCTTAACTAGAGATTCGACTGATTCGCCGAATTTTCCGACAAAAATCGTTTCGACCCGAATTTATTCGCGACTAATCACTATTAAAAACGGCTATTTCTGAGCCTCCTAGAGCCTCAATGGGGTTGTAAACCATTCTGCCTGGCTGTAACACGCATAGGATGCGTGCTGGGTTAGTGAAATAATACTGTAAATAACTATCACATGCAGATCGGAGGCATCGCTAATAGAATCGCAAAGCGGCACAATTGCAGAGAGTTGAGGTGTCACTATGAGGGGCCCCTATAGTGCCTGAAAAACACACCCTGGAGCTGGCAGCAGCAGGAGCCCAAAAATTAGCTGAATCACACTCTGGAGTTGCAAGCAGCAGCAGCCCAAACATAGCTTGAAAGAGACACTGGAGTTGGCAGCAGGAGCCCAAAAATTGGCTGAATGACACCCTGGAGTCGCAAGCAGCAGCAGGAGGAGCCCAAACATAGCTTGAAACAGACACTGGAGTTGGCAGCAGGAGCCCAAAAATTGGCTGAATCACACCCTGGAGTTGCAAGCAGCAGCAGGAGCACAAACATTGCTTTAAAGAGACACTGGAGTTGGCAGCAGGAGCCCAAAAATTGGATGAATCACACCCTGGAGTTGCAAGCAGCAGCAGCTCAAACATAGCTTGAAAGAGACACTGAAGTTGGCAGCAGGAGCCCAAAAATTGGCTGAATGACACCCTGGAGTCGCAAGCAGCATGTCACGCTCCGGGTACTACAGCTATCCACTTAGATAACTCCAGTCCTCTCAGTAAGACCTCAACCCCCAATCTCCGCAGCCAGCTTCACCTTTAGGAGCCCCCGCTTGCCGGGACGCAGAGCACGCCTGCCCGGGATCGGTTGCCCCCAGGACTTCAATGGCTCAAAGATTGGAGTCTTACTGTTCAGAGGCCTGGAGAACCCGCGGCTGGAAGTGGTGCCGAGCAGCCCGATCGCTGAGCGTATAACGGAAGTCCAAACAGGCTTAAGGTCAGCAACGGAAGTTCTGAGATGGCAGCGGTACAATAGGGTTGGACAAATCGTGGTCGAGGATCAAGCAGAGGTCAGCAACAGGAATCAAGATCGAGGTTGGTCAAAACTGGCAGAGGTCGGCAACAGGGTTTCAGATCGAGAGGAGTCAGCAAGGCAGAGGTTGGCAACAGGGTTCCAGATCGAGAGGAGTCAGCAAGGCAGAGGTTGGCAACAGGGAATCAATCGAGCTTCAATGCACAAGACAAGCTTGGTACTAGGCGCTATAACAGGCAATGACACACTGCAGTGGAAATCCCTTTATAGTGGGAAAACCGGCAGGATTGGACAGAGAGACAGTGGCTGGGATTGGTGCATTTAGGATCTGACAGCAGATTGGAGCACTGGCCCTGTAGTCTGATTGGTGAGCTCTGGGCTGATTGCTCCAGCTGAGCTTCCCAGGCAGACTGCTCAGAGCTGCACCTTCTAGACTTTGTTCTCTTAAACAGCCTCTGGTGGCCATTCTGAGTATTGCACCCTCGGAAGACATGAGCTGACTGTATAGGCCAGCAAGCACAAGCTGAGTGACAATGGGCAAGGGGGGAGGACTTACTCGGTGGCACACGCGCCGCTGGGGATGGCACCCGAGGCAGAAGCGGCTGCTGGGCAGGAGAAACCTGAACTCGTTGCCTAGGGACACCACGGGCACGGGTAGAAGGCAAGTCATTCCTGACATTACCCCCCCCTTCACGAGGGGCCTCCGGACCCTCACCAGACTCAACAGGGCAAACGCCCCGAATTGTTCTGACAGACTTCAATGAACCTACACGAGGTCCCCTCCTGGATGGAGAGGCAGGCGGACAAACAAATTCTGAGACCAGGGTTGTCCCAACAGTGATGCTAGAGCAGTGTTCTTCACAGTGTGGGCCCCATCCTGTCAATTCCCCAGTTTTCCAATTAAGGGTAGGGTTGTGCATCTTCAACCAAGGGAACCCTAAGACAACCGGGGTTTCAGGGCAGTCAAATACAAAAAATTCAAGATTCTCAGAATGGGAGGGTCCCACAACTAGGCTGATAAAAGGGGTTTTGGAGGTTACAGTTCCTCCACGAACAGGAGTATTATTAACAGCCAAAATCTGGAGGGGCTTCCCAAGGGGAATAACTGGAATGCCTAAGGCGGCCACTATGGATTTATCCAAGAAGTTGCCCACTGCTCCGCTATCGACAAAAGCGGGGATGGATTTCTTGGACAACTCCCAACCCACAGTAGCAGGTAACAACATTTTATTTCTGTGAAGGGAAGTTACCTGACCGTCCTGACAAACTTTCTCAGTCTTGTCAGGACGTTGCAATCCCGCCAAAGGTTTTTTATTGGGGCAGGTCTTAATCAGGTGACCAGAAGTCCCACAGTACATGCACAGGCCTAAGGTGCGACGTCTACTCTTTTCATTAAGAGAAAGGTGAGTAGCACCAAGCTGCATAGGCTCATCAGGGGGCGAAGATGAGACCTCTCCTACAGTGGATGACTCCCAATGAGAAGAATCCCGGAAGTCAGAATGATTCTTCTCCATATGTCTCTCCCGTAGCCGTCTGTCAATTTTAATGGCCATAGGCATGAGTTCATCCAGGCTTCTGGGGTAGGGAAAATTCGTTAGAACATCCTTAATACTCTCTGAGAGTCCAATACGATACTGACTACAGAGAGCAGGATCATTCCAATGGGATTCAATCGCCCAGCGGCGGAATTCAGCGCTATATTCCTCTGCTGAACGCTTCCCCTGTTTCAGGCTTCGAAGCCTGGCATCGGCGGTCGAAGTCTTGTCTGGGTCTGAATACAGAATCTCCATAGAGGAGAAAAAAGCTGAGACAGTTTGCAAGGCCACATCAGTGGGCGCTAAGCCATACGCCCAGGACTGTGGATCACCCTGGAGCAGAGAAATAACCAGACCAACCCTCTGCAATTCGGTGCCCGAGGAGTAGGGCCGTAGTCTGAAATAAAGTTCACACGAGTTCCTGAAGTTGGAAAATCTTTTTCGGTCCCCATTAAATTTTTCAGGAAGGGGAACCTTCGGCTCGACAAGAGGTAAGGATGAAGGTGGTGCAGCCGGCTGGCGATCTTGATTAGCCACACGTTGGGACAAGTAGTTAATGGCGGTACCCATGCCAAGCACTTGTTGTTCAAGTCGCTCAAAATCAAAACTCTCCTGAGTGGCTACTCGCTGGGCCAGCTGGTTGATGGCGGTGGTCAAAGCTTGCACCTGCTGCACCAGGTCATCCATATTGGGGCCTGTTATAATGTCACGCTCCGGGTACTACAGCTATCCACTTAGATAACTCCAGTCCTCTCAGTAAGACCTCAACCCCCAATCTCCGCAGCCAGCTTCACCTTTAGGAGCCCCCGCTTGCCGGGACGCAGAGCACGCCTGCCCGGGATCGGTTGCCCCCAGGACTTCAATGGCTCAAAGATTGGAGTCTTACTGTTCAGAGGCCTGGAGAACCCGCGGCTGGAAGTGGTGCCGAGCAGCCCGATCGCTGAGCGTATAACGGAAGTCCAAACAGGCTTAAGGTCAGCAACGGAAGTTCTGAGATGGCAGCGGTACAATAGGGTTGGACAAATCATGGTCGAGGATCAAGCAGAGGTCAGCAACAGGAATCAAGATCGAGGTTGGTCAAAACTGGCAGAGGTCGGCAACAGGGTTTCAGATCGAGAGGAGTCAGCAAGGCAGAGGTTGGCAACAGGGTTCCAGATCGAGAGGAGTCAGCAAGGCAGAGGTTGGCAACAGGGAATCAATCGAGCTTCAATGCACAAGACAAGCTTGGTACTAGGCGCTATAACAGGCAATGACACACTGCAGTGGAAATCCCTTTATAGTGGGAAAACCGGCAGGATTGGACAGAGAGACAGTGGCTGGGATTGGTGCATTTAGGATCTGACAGCAGATTGGAGCACTGGCCCTGTAGTCTGATTGGTGAGCTCTGGGCTGATTGCTCCAGCTGAGCTTCCCAGGCAGACTGCTCAGAGCTGCACCTTCTAGACTTTGTTCTCTTAAACAGCCTCCGGTGGCCATTCTGAGTATTGCACCCTCGGAAGACATGAGCTGACTGTATAGGCCAGCAAGCACAAGCTGAGTGACAATGGGCAAGGGGGGAGGACTTACTCGGTGGCACACGCGCCGCTGGGGATGGCACCCGAGGCAGAAGCGGCTGCTGGGCAGGAGAAACCTGAACTCGTTGCCTAGGGACACCACGGGCACGGGTAGAAGGCAAGTCATTCCTGACACAGCAGCAGCAGGAGCCCAAACATAGCTTGAAAGAGACACTGGTGTTGGCAGCAGGAGCCCAAAAATTAGATGAATCACACCCTGGAGTTGCAAGCAGCAGCAGGAGCCCAAACATCACTTTAAAGAGACACTGGAGTTGGCTTCAGGAGCCCAAAAATTGGATGATTCACACCCTGGAGTTGCAAGCAGCAGCATGAGCCCAAACATAGCTTGAAAGAGACACTGGAGTTGGCAGCAGGAGCCCAAAAATTGGCTGAATCACACCCTGGAGTTGCAAGCAGCAGCAGCAGCCCAAACATTGCTTTAAGGAGACACTTGAGTTGGCAGCAGGAGCCCAAAAATTGGATGAATGACACCCTGGAGTTGCAAGCAGCAGCAGCCCAAACATAGCTTGAAAGAGACACTGGAGTTGGCAGCAGGAGCCCAAAAATTGGCTGAATGACACCCTGGAGTCGCAAGCAGCAGGAGCCCAAACATAGCTTGAAAGAGACACTGGAGTTGGCCGCAGGAGCCCAAAAATTTGATGAATCACACCCTGGAGTTGCAAGCAGCAGCAGGAGCCCAAACATTACTTTAAAGAGACACTGGAGTTGGCTGCAGGAGGCCAAAAATTGAATGAATCCCACCCTGGAGTTGCAAGCAGCAGCAGGAGCACAAACATTACTTTAAAAAGACACTGGAGTTGGCTGCAGGAGCCCAAAAATTGGCTGAATCACACCCTGGAGTTGCAAGCAGCAGCAGGAGCCCAAACATAGCTTGAAAGAGACACTGGAGTTGGCAGCAGGAGCCCAAAAATTGGATGAATCACACCCTGGAGTTGCAAGCAGCAGCAGGAGCACAAACATTACTTTTAAGAGACACTGGATTTGGCTGCAGGAGCCCAAAAATTGGATGAATCACACCCTGGAGTTGCAAGCAGCAGCAGGAACCCAAACATTACTTTAAAGAGACACTGGAGTTGGCAGCATCCTCCTCACTAAAGAGTGGAGCTGAACCCAAAGCATAGAATACGTCGCTGGGGGAGGGAACGGCATAGGACAGAGGCAATGGGAGGACAGGGACTGCTCTCGGGCCATGCCAACTCAGGGTTGTGTCAGAAGAACCTACCGACCCTAGACTGGGGGTCTCAGATGTAACTTGTGATGATGTGGATGACCGCGTTAACCAATCTACCACGGCAGATGCGTTACTGGTGGAGACACGACCGCTAGCAGATACAGGCAGATCAGGTCTCTCACCGTGACTCCTGATGCCACTCGCCCCTAGTCTGCTGCGACCTCTGCCTGCTGAATCTTGGCCTCTGCCACTCCTCTTTGAACATCCTGGCAATTGTCTGCCTGACATATTTATGTATTTGAAATGCGCAATAGGTATGTTAAAAAATGTGTTTACCTTAAAAAGCAGAAGCTAAATAAAGCGAGGAACTGCTTCTCTGCACCAGATACTATGAAAATTGGCAATATGGGATACCCTGCGACCTAGTGTTTTGGCAGCAGACCAAAAACCAATTCAAAATGCAATAGCTTGATTAAGTTGAGGATGAACAACGCTTATTTAGTATAACAGATAGGGTGACATGTGCTGGTTTGGGATGCCCATGTGGGCTGGTGCATTTAAACCAGACAAAAACCAATTCAAAATGCAATAGCTTGATTAAGCTGAGGATGAACAATGCTTATTTAGTATAACAGATAGGGTGCTACGTGCAGGTTTGGGATATCCTGCGGCCTAGTGTTTTGGTAGCAGACCAAAAACCAATTCCAAATGCAATAGCTTGAATAAGCTGAGGATGAACAACGCTTGGGTTTGGGATACCCTGCGGCCTAGTGTCTTGGCAGCAGAACAAAAACCAATTCAAAATGCAATAGTTTGATTAAGCTGAGGATGAACAAACGTATTTAGTATAACAGATAGGGTGCTACATGCAGGTTTGGGATACCCTGCGGCCTAATGTTTTGGCAGCAGACCAAAAATCAATTCAAAATGCAATAGCTTGATTAAGCTGAGGATGAACAACGCTTATTTAGTATAACAGATAGGGTGCTACGTGCAGGCTTGGGATACCCTGCGGCCTAGTGTTTTGGCAGCAGACCAAAAACCAATTCAAAATGCAATAGCTTGATTAAGCCGAGGATGAGCAACGCTTATTTAGTATAACAGATAGGGTGCTACGTGCAGGTTTGGGATACCCTGCGGCCTAGTGTTTTGGCAGCAGGACAAAAACCAATTCAAAATGCAATAGTTTGATTAAGCTGAGGAGCAACAAGCGTATTTTGTATAACAGATAGACTGCTAAGTGCAGGTTTGGGATACCCTGCGGCCTAGTGTTTTGGCAGCAGGACAAAAACCAATTCAAAATGCAATAGTTTGATTAAGCTGAGGATGAACAAACGTATTTAGTATAACAGATAGGGTGCTAAGTGCAGGTTTGGGATGCCCATGTGGGCTGGTATCTTTAAAGCAGGACAAAAAATAATTCAAAATGCAATAGTTTGATTAAGCTGAGGATCAACAAGCGTATTTTGTATAACAGGTAGTCTGCTAAGTGCAGGTTTGGGATACCCTGTGGCCTAGTGTTTTGACAGCAGGACAAAAACCAATTCAAGATGCAATAGTTTGATTAAGCTGAGGAGCAACAAGCGTATTTTGTATAACAGATAGGCTGCTACGTGCAGGTTTGGGATACCCTGCGGCCTAGTGTTTTGGCAGCAGGACAAAAACCAATTCAAAATGCAATAGTTTCATTAAGCTGAGGATCAACAAGCGTATTTAGTATAAGAGATAGGCTGCTAAGTGCAGGTTTGGGATACCCTGCGGCCTAGTGTTTTGGCAGCAGGACAAAAACCAATTCAAAATGCAATAGTTTCATTAAGCTGAGGATCAACAAGCGTATTTAGTATAAGAGATAGGCTGCTAAGTGCAGGTTTGGGATACCCTGCGGCCTAGTGTTTTGGCAGCAGGACAAAAACTAATTCAAAATATAATAGTTTGATTCAGCTGAGGATCAACAAGCGTATTTAGTATAAAAGATAGACTGCTAAGTGCAGGTTTGGGATACCCTGCGGCCTAGTGTTTTGGCAGCAGGACAAAAAACAATTCAAAATGCAATAGTTTGATTAAGCTGAGGATCAACAAGAGCATTTAGTATAACAGATAGTCTGCTAAGTGCAGGTTTGGGATACCCTGCGGCCTAATGTTTTAGCAGCAGGACAAAAACCAATTCAAAATGCAATAGTTTGATTAAGCTGAGGAGCAACAAGCGGATTTTGTATAACAGATAGGCTGCTAAGTGCAGGTTTGGGATACCCTGTGGCCTAGTGTTTTAGCCACAGAACAAAAACCAATTCAAAATGCAATAGTTTGATTAAGCTGAGGATGAACAAACGTATTTAGTATAACAGATAGGGTGCTAAGTGCAGGTTCGGGATGCCCATGTGGGCTGGTATATTTAAAGCAGGACAAAAACCAATTCAAAATGCAATAGTTTGATTAAGCTGAGGAGCAACAAGCATATTTTGTATAACAGACAGGCTGCTAAGTGCAGGTTTGAGATACCCTGCGGCCTAGTGTTTTGGCAGCAGGACAAAAACCAATTCAAAATGCAATAGTTTGATTAAGCTGAGGATCAACAATCGTATTTAGTAAAACAGATAGGCTGCTAAGTGCAGGTTTGGGATACCCTGCGGCCTAGTATTTTGGCAGCAGGACAAAAACCAATTCAAAATGCAATAGTTTGATTAAGCTGAGGATCAACAAGTGTATTTAGTATAACAGATAGTCTGCTAAGTGCAGGTTTGGGATACCCTGCGGCCTAGTGTTTTGGCAGCAGGGCAAAAACCAAATCAAAATGCAACAGTTTGATTAAGCTGAGGATCAACAAGTGTATTTAGTATAACAGATAGGCTGCTAAGTGCAGGTTTGGGATACCCTGCGGCATAGTGTTTTGGCAGCAGGACAAAAACCAATTCAAAATGCAATAGTTTGATTAAGCTGAGGATCAACAAGCGCATTTAGTATAACAGATAGGCTGCTAAATGCAGGTTTGGGGTACCCAATAGGCAATAGGTCGAAAACAGGAAGGCAGAGATCGTAGCGGCACCAGGGGTCTGGCAAGACGTAGTCGGGGTTCAGGCAGAGGTCAGCAACTGGGGATCCGGATCTAGAAGCGTCAGTTCAGGCAAAGGTCGGCAACAAGGATTCAGGATCGAGAGGCGTCAATACAGGCAGAGGTCGGCAACAAGGATTCAGGATCGAGAGTGGTCGTACAATCAAATCGGCAACAGGCTAGACTTCACAGGAGTAGGTAACACAGGGTTCTGAGCGCTATCACAGGCAATTCACAACTGAGAGGGAATTGCCTTTATAGGGACAGGTCTGAGGGAAGCAGTGTACTGATTGGAGCACATAGGATTCCAAGGGTAATTGGCTGGCAACAAGGGAGGAGGTAAGGCCAAGATATCAGTGGGGCTGATTGGCCTGCAGAGCAGAAGAGGGCGAAGCCCTCAATCCCCTAGGACTCATTAACCCTTTAATTGATCCTCCGGCGGGTGCGCGCAGCACAGCGCCGCCGGAGGGCATAACAGACACGTGCTCGCGGCCGCGCGGGAGCACGTCTACTGGAGGAGGAAGCGGGGGGCGTGGCTGAGCTGGGCGCCGCTCGAGCCGACGCTGCTCGAGCCGACGCCGCCCGGCGCGGCCGCCGCACGGTGACAGCTGCAGCTGGCCGCCTGGAGACGTCGCTGGAACGGGGATCAGGTAAGCGGTTCCTGACACTACCCCCCCCTTCACGAGGGGCCTCCGGACCCTCACCCGGTTTCCCTGGATTGTCACAATGGAACCTTCTTACAAGAGCCTTGGCATGAACATTCCTCGCTGCCACCCAGCATCTTTCCTCCGGACCATAGCCAACCCAATCCACCAAATACTGTAAAGAATTACGCACTTTATGTGAATCCAAGATCTTATTCACTTCATACTCGGGCTCATTATTAAGAAGAATTGGTGCAGGACCAGCAAGAGGAGCATTCTTCGCCGGTTTTAACAGTGAAACGTGAAAGGAATTAGGTATTTTCATAGTCGGCGGGAGTTGAACTTTAAAAGACACATTATTCAACTTCTTGACGATCGGAAAAGGACCAATAAATTTTGGACCTAATTTGCTAGATGGCTGACGGAGCGCAATATTTTTAGTGGAGACCCAAACTAGATCGCCTACTCGAAGAGTAGGTTCCTGTGATCTGCGGCGGTCGGCAAATTTCTTATACCTCAAACCAGTGGTCTTAAGAATCTCCTGAACGTGTGTCCAGATATTCTTCCGTTCTTGAAGCCACTCCTCCAACGCCGGCAGATTGGAAGGTGACCCTGAAAGGGAAGAAGCTCTAGGATTTTTCCCTAAGTTACAATAAAAAGGAGATACCTTGGTACTCTCACTAGGCGCGTTATTGTAAGCAAATTCGGCGAAATCAATAATTCCGCTCATTGTTCTTGGGCATCAGAAACATAACACCTTAATTATTGTTCCAAAGTTTGATTAGTTCTTTCCATCTGCCCATTAGTCTGGGGATGGTAGGCAGAAGAGAGATCTGTATTCCCAACCGCGAACAGAAGTGTTTCCAAAAACGGGAAGTAAATTGAACACCCCGATCAGAGACTATATTGGACGGAATACCATGAATACGAAAAATATGCGAAGTAAACAGCCGCGAAAGCTCAGGCGCAGAAGGAAGTTTGGCCAAAGGAACGAAATGTGCCATCTTACTGAAACGATCTACGACCACCCAAATTACAGTATTACCATGTGAGAGAGGCAAATCTATAATAAAATCCATAGAAATATGGGTCCATGGCTCAGCAGGAATTTCAAGAGGAACCAAACTGCCACTAGGAGCCTTGTGAACTCCTTTACTTCGAGCACAAATAGCACAAGCGTCGATAAAGGCAGTGATATCGCGTCTCATGGTAGGCCACCATACATGACGACGGGCAAGCATAAACGTCTTACGGTTACCCAAATGACCAGCAGTTTTGGCATCGTGAAATTCGCAAATTACATCCGAACGCAGGTGCGGCGGAACAAACTGGCACCCCAAGGGTACATCACTAGGAGATTCATCTTGAAACGGCGCCAAGGTATTGGAGATATCAGGTCAACGTAACGCCCCGACCACACAACCTGTGAGTAAAATTGGTTCACCAGAATCACCCCGATCCTTACATTCACCGAACATGCGAGATAGAGCATCAGCTTTAGTATTTTTTACACCCGGCTTGAAAGTAATAATAAAATTGAAGCGTGAGAAGAATAATGCCCAACGTGCCTGACGAGAGTTCAGCCTCTTGGCAGAACCTAGGTATTCGAGATTTTTATGATCGGTATACACAGTTATAGGATGTAATGAACCCTCCAACCAGTGTTGCCATTCATCAAATGCCAGTTTAATAGCTAATAGTTCCCTATTGCCAACATCATAATTTTGTTCCGCGGTACTGAATTTACGCGAAAAATAAGCGCATGGATGGAGACGCTCAGGGTTACCAGAATATTGTGACAAAACTGCACCCACTCCCAGCTCAGAAGCATCTACTTCTATAACGAAGGCTTTATGAATATCTGGATGAATTAACACAGGTGCCGAAGTAAAGGCCCGTTTCAAGGTTAGAAAGGCCTCACAGGCAGAGGGGGACCAGTTAGTAGTAAAAGCCCCCTTGCGGGTAAGGTTGGTAAGGGGTGCAACAACATGGGAAAAGCCTTTTATGAAACGCTGATAAAAATTTGCAAAACCTAGAAAACGTTGCAATTCCTTTAAAGTTTTGGGTTGGACCCAATCCTGAACTGCTGAAACCTTCCCCGCGTTCATCTCCAAACCCTGGTTGGTAATAACATACCCTAGGAAGGGAACTGTAGTGACATCAAACACACACTTAGACAGTTTAGCAAATAAGTTGTTCTCTCTTAATTTTTGTAGCACCAACTTAACATGGTGTCTGTGCTCCGGTAAAGAACTAGAAAAAATGAGAATATCATCCAAGTAGATGACTACAAATCTACCGAGATATTCCCTGAATATATCATTAACAAAATCTTGGAAAACGGCTGGCGCATTACAAAGACCGAAGGGCATGACAAGGTACTCATAGTGCCCATCCTTCACATTAAATGCAGTTTTCCACTCGTCCCCCTGTCGGATGCGAATCAGATTGTAAGCCCCTCTCAAATCCAATTTGGAGAAAATTCGAGCTCCTGTGACTTGATTGAACAGATCCCCAATCAAGGGTAAGGGGTATCGTTTTTTTACAGTGATCTTATTTAAGGCTCGATAATCTATGCACGGTCTCAAGCCACCATCTTTTTTCTCTACAAAAAAAGAACCCGGCCCCAGCAGGCGACGTAGAGGGATGGATAAATCCTTTCCTAAGATTTTCTGTAATATACTCCCTCATTGCTTGCTCCTCGGGCAGGGTAAGGTTATAGATCTTTCCCCTCGGGAGAATTGTGCCAGGCAGCAAGTCAATGGGGCAGTCATAGGACCGATGTGGAGGAAGAGTATCAGCAGAGCGTTCAGAGAATACATCGATCCAATCAGCGTATGGCTGAGGTAATTCCTGTGGTAAGACTTGAACGCTTCTGAGGCCTGTATTAAAACAGTGACCTTTACAGTGGTCACTCCACTTGACCAACTCCCCAGCCCGCCAATCTAACACCGGGTTATGGAGTTGCAACCAGGGGTATCCCAAAACCACCGGAGTTTCCGGACAATCAAAAATAAAGAATTCTAAGAATTCAGAGTGAGAAGAGCCGACAATTAGTCTGAGAGGTGGGATCTTGGTATTTATAGGACCTCCCTGGATTGCCTTCCCATTGATAGCTAAAACTTGTAGGGATCTTTCAAGAGGAACTACAGGAACTAAGGTGGAGATCATGCTCCTGTCCAAAAAGTTTCCAGCCGCACCACTGTCTATGAAGGCGGAAACTGTCTGCTTAGAGGACCCCCAAAACAAATCAATAGGTACAAGCATCTTATTCTGGCGAGAGTTACAAACTGACTCACCCAGATCAGTACTCTCTACCTGGTCTGGGTGCGGAAGTTTTCCGCCGGTTTCCCCTTGTTGGGACAGGACCCTGCAAAATGACCAGAATTCCCGCAATACAGGCATAACCCCTCGGATCGCCTACGCTGCTTCTCCTCTTGGGATAAGCGGGTTCTCCCTAATTGCATAGGTTCTTCCTGGGAAGATGATGAGGTATTTTCTCCACGGGGAACCGGGGATCTATGACTCTGGACTGGTCTAAAGGACGTGGGAGCCCCGACTCTCTCCCTGGCCCTTTCTCTAAGACGTCGGTCTATTTTAATGGAGATCTGCATTAATTGATCTAGATCCGCTGGCGGGGGAAAATTGACTAAGGCATCCTTGATGCTATCCGACAGTCCCACCCTGAACTGACTACACAAAGCTGGATCGTTCCACCTAGCTTCGATAGCCCAGCGGCGGAATTCAGCACAGTAGTCTTCAGCCGAATTCCGTCCTTGTTTTAAGGCCCGAAGCCTATTCTCTGCGGTAGACTGTATATCTGGATCGGCGTATAAAACGCCCATAGCATTGAAGAAGGCAGTCACTGATTGTAGAGCAATGTCATGGGACGGTAAACTAAAGGCCCAGGACTGTGGGTCTCCTTGAAGCAAGGAAATGACTAGGCCTACTCGTTGGACCTCTGTGCCAGAGGAGATAGGTCTTAACTTAAAATATAGTTCGCAGGCATTCTTGAAATTGGAAAATTTTGCTCGTTCTCCAAAAAATTTCTCAGGCAGTGGAATCTTAGGTTCGGAGATATGAGGTGGTACAGAGGAAGTCGGCACTTGACGAGATTCCTGAGTGGCCACTCTTTGAGCGAGTTGGTTGATAGCTGTGGCCATAGCTTGCACCTGCTGTACCAGGTCATCCATTTTTGGGCCTGTGATAATGTCACGCTCGGGGTAACTCCAGCCCTCTAAATAAGCTCACAACCCCCAATCTCCACAGCCAGCTTCACCTGTAGGAGCCCCCGCTTGCCGGGACGCAAGATACGCCTACCCGGGATCGGTTGCCCCCAGGACTTAATGGCTCAAAGGATGTAAGCTTATATGTGGGAGGACTGGAGAACCAATAGCAAGAGCGTGAGTGACGGAAGTCCAGAGACAGGCAATAGGTCGATAACAGGAAGGCAGAGATCGTAGCGGCACCAGGGGTCTGGCAAGACGTAGTCGGGGTTCAGCAACTGGGGATCCGGATCCAGAAGCGTCAGTTCAGGCAAAGGTCGGCAACAAGGATTCAGGATCGAGAGGCGTCAATACAGGCAGAGGTCGGCAACAAGGATTCAGGATCGAGAGTGGTTGTACAATCAAATCGGCAACAGGCTAGACTTCACAGGAGTAGGTAACACAGGGTTCTGAGCGCTATCACAGGCAATTCACAACTGAGAGGGAATTGCCTTTATAGGGACAGGTCTGAGGGAAGCAGTGTACTGATTGGAGCACATAGGATTCCAAGGGTAATTGGCTGGCAACAAGGGAGGAGGTAAGGCCAAGATATCAATGGGGCTGATTGGCCTGCAGAGCAGAAGAGGGCGAAGCCCTCAATCCCCTAGGACTCATTAACCCTTTAATTGATCCTCCGGCGGGTGCGCGCAGCACAGCGCCGCTGGAGGGCATAACAGACACGTGCTCGCGGCCGCGCAGGAGCACGTCTACTGGAGGAGGAAGCGGGGGGCGTGGCTGAGCTGGGCGCCGCTCGAGCCGACGCTGCTCGAGCCGACGCCGCCCGGCGCGGCCGCCGCACGGTGACAGCTGCAGCTGGCCGCCTGGAGACGTCGCTGGAACGGGGATCAGGTAAGCGGTTCCTGACACTTCTGACCTCCATTCTACACCTATGGTTGAAATGTCCAATTAACATAAGATTATGGTCAGAAGAAATAGATTTCGCAAACCAACTCTTTAAACTCAACTTGGAAAATAGTATATCTGCTTGCTTACTAACGCCGTATCGATGAGATAATCTGGCCACTGAAAAGCACATCCTGAGGAACTTAAAACTCACATCTATAAAGTAAAGTGATGCATTCCACCTAAATGCAAAAATAATGTGATGCATCCAAATAAGCACCTTTGGCTAAAAGAGCTTGAGAAAAACCTAGGTATCAAAACTACACTAGCCAGTAACTTCCATATTCGTAACTGGCATCAGCTGGCGAGATCATAAATAATGCTATTGCGGGCATTAACACCAGCAATCAGGCTCCCTCTAATGTTATAACATGATCTAACGTGATATAATATGCATTTATGCCACTCCAATGACAGTAGATATTATATACTACCACCACCACCCTGCTCTGAATGGAGGAGGGTAAATTCCTGACAGTTAATACCAAAAGATGGACTACAGAATCAACATTTTTTGGGCTGCTTGAAATGTACAGACTGGGATGCCTTGAAGCTAAAAAAAACTCAAACCTAGATGAATGGGCAGACAAGAAGGTTGATGCAGAGCCTCCCTATATTTGTTCGTTTTTGTCTCTCAGTGTGAGGTTTACACATGGCTTTCGTTGAGTGCACAAGCCTTCCCATGATGCAGAGCCTCCATCGGGAATGCGTCGTAACATTCCCGTAGGTGCGTAAGCATACGAGAACGATGTGAAGAAGCCACTGGCGTCCATTTCAGAGACGAGGCTCTCGTATTCGTTGAAGTGAAGCTCTCGTCTTGTTGCATTTTTCAGGCATTTTTCTACGTACCTAGCCACGAAATGTGTGAGTCTCCAACGAGATCCTTCTGATCTACATTGAGGAAGTGGTCATATTAGCTGAATCTTACGGCCAAATCTCACAAATTTATTGTTGCTTGTGTAAAATACGCAGTGGCTTGTATGTTTGTCGGCTTGTACGCATCCACGGTTATTTGTTTTTTTTATTGTTTTAGAAAGTTTTACATCCCCTATCCCCATATCCCATAACTTACTGATTGCTGTGCCAACTCTGTTTTATCACTTATGTCATATTTGCCATGCATTCTTCAATGACCTTAATGCTTACCTTAACCCCATGAAACATCTTCTTCTCTTCTTTAATGATGTTAATGCTTACCTTAACCCCATGAAACCTCTTCTTTAATGATGTTAATGCTTACCTTAACCCCATGAAACCTCTTCTTTAATGATGTTAATGCTTACCTTAACCCCATGAAACCTCTTCTTTAATGATGTTAATGCTTACCTTAACCCCATGAAACCTCTTCTTTAAAGTGGACCAACACCCAATGCTGATCAGCTCCCTGCCTGCGGGGCACCCCGATCGCTGTGTGAAACCCCCCAGGACGCCCGCAAATCCTACCTGTTCCTCGTTCCAATGGCGCATGCACGGGCTGCCGCCGCCTCTCGCCCATCCCTCTAGCAGGACGCGTTTGCGAATAGCCGGCGTGGGCGCGCTCCTTGTAAGAGGGACGCGCGAGAGACGGCGGGCGCTCTCACCTTGTCCGTCGACGGACCTCGCTTGTCCGTCGGCGGTGATTGGTGGAGCGAGTCACGTGGGAGCGGGGTCAGGTGAGTTTTTGGGGCTTTCTGGGGGGTTTCACACACAGTGGAAGTGGACCAACACCCAGGATAGTGAAAATCCTGGGTGTTGGTCCACTTTAATTATGTTAATGCTTACCTTAACCCCATGAAACCTCTTCTTTAATGATGTTAATGCTTACCTTAACCCCATGAAACCTCTTCTTCTCTTCTTTAATGATGTTAATGCTTACCTTAACCCCATGAAACCTCTTCTTTAATGATGTTAATGCTTACTTAACCCCATGAAACCTCTTCTTTAATGATGTTAATGCTTACTTTAACCCCATGAAAACTCTTCTTTAATGATGTTAATGCTTACCTTAACCCCATGAAACTTCTTCTTCTCTTCTGCTTGAAGCTCAATCTCCACATTACACTGATAATTGTTGTAATGAAATTAAAGACACAACAACCTTTATTTATGATATACAATTTTTTTTTATTATAAAATAATTTTTAAAAATTACATTTTTTAATAAGAAAAATATAATATTTATATTAATATAAAATGTTGTATACAATGTTAAAACTATATACAAAAGATGGTGACAGGTCCTCCGAATTATTGCTGTTGGCTCCCCATGGCTGCCGCAATTTCTGCGATATCCCCTACCAGCCCATGCACAGCATCTTCCAGTTCCTCCAGATGCTGTTGTGTCAGTTGTGTGTGCACTGTAAAAGTAAAAATATTTATATTTAGATAGTATACACTCTGCTTCCTGACAACCTGTTGACGAAGCCATGTTAGTTGTCATGTTCTGTTGACACTTACTGGGCTGCTGGGGGTGGCGGGGTGTGGGAGCCACTCTTCTTACGGGGACCTGCCACACATCTGCCTCAGAGTCTGTATAAACAAACAAAAGAATTCTTTAGTGAATCTGTTTCATGTGTTTGGAGCCTTCTAGTTTCTGCATTTTACATCACTTACCTTCATCTTCTGGCTGGTGTTGCCTTGCAGTTCCTCCTCCATTCCCCCGGTCCTCACCCACAGCCTCATCTAGAAAGAAAAATGACCCTATTACACATTACACCACATATGTGTGTGTTTGTATTTGTTGTGTTTGTGTGTCATGTTTATACCTGAGTCCTCCAGTTACTTGGGATTCTCTTCAGACTCCCAGCCCGACATTTGCTCTTCCTCCTCTGCAGGTTGCTGCAGGTGAGCATGGTGCCCACCTGCAGAGGAACCAGAGGTCATTGGCACTTCAACGCCACAACCTTCACCTTCCCCAGATGTTTACAGCCGTTGCCGGACTCTTCACCTCTGGGTGGGACGCACTCTAGTGCGGTATTCTTACACTATAAAAGAATAGCATTGTTATAAACACAGCCCTGCCTAATGTCCTTGCAGTAGTCAATGTATGTTCCGTACCAAGTTTGTCACTTACTTGGGAAGTGTTTTTTGAAAAACTTCCGCACCTGGGGCCTCTTCCTCCGTTTCAGGTCCGACCACTGCTGCATTATCTGTGTGAAGGTGAAGGTGGTGTCCGTCTTCTCCTCCAGGACTGCCACCACGTCCATGGCCAATGACCTCTTCGCATAAATGTCGTATTTGTAAGTCATCATCATCTAAAATACACAAAAGAAAGATATACATTTTAATTAAAATTTCAATAAAACACATTTTTAAAATAAGTCTAGCGGGTTATACCACAAAAGCCCTTTTGTTCCGCATTAAACTACTTCTACAGCCTTGTTTATCTGATGTTATTTTGTGGACTGCTTACCACCTGGGATGCCCCCAGGTATGTTGATTATACACCCAGCTATACCCCAAGCATTAACCACCCTAAACACCGATTTAGATTGCTAGGTGCGTGCTATTGCAGGCATCGGCTAATTACGCGCATGATTGTAACTTGCTGCTCACGGGTGAAGACCGAGGGTGCCATCTTTGTCCGGAGCTATACGTCATCTGACGCGCACCGGCGGTCCCCGGGAGCTTCCTTACGCTGACGCAGTGACATAGGGGGTGGTATAAAAGTGGTTAAATTGGAGCTGGTTCCGCCACCATACATCTTTCTTGATCAATCAAGTATGACCGGCAAGAAACGCAATCATAAGAACTGAAAGCATTCTGATGCAAAGCAAGCTGGAAGCTCTCACCATGGATGCCATAATCGTGTGATACTAAAATATTTTCACCACGTACATTTGCTTCTGCATCCACTCAAAGCTGAAACCAATTTTCTAGTGGTAGCAGCAATTGTGGAGCTTCCTTTCCCAGCATCTCAGCCATGCTGCTGCCTGGATTCAATTGACATAACTGACATTGCACAGTCACAGAAAGCCCAGCAGCACTTGTTTGCAGGCAGCCTGCAGATCCATGAACCGCTATTTTGTTTTTAAAATTTACCACAGCAGGAGTTAGAATTAGGTTTATTAATTTTTATATGCAGCAGTCTAAATCGCCCTGGGGAATGATGCATATGAGCTCTGTTTGTTGTGTTGTTCCAGTTTTATTTATGACTGTTGGTCAACTTTTAGTATACAATCACATGGCAAATTTTATTTCACAGGATATTTAAGACATTTCCCCCCGAGGAAGCCCCATGTTAATGACGGCTAGGCAGTTGCGGTCTGGGGCCAAAAATCAGCACAGGATTTTACCAGCACACGGCCTGCACATGATCAGCCACTGGCATCTCTGCTGATTCCTGGCCATCCAACCAGTGTGTTTCAAGACTAGGCTATATTATTAGGGTGAAGACATGGGCTGGGGTTGCTTGAGTGAGGGGATAGAGTGGTGAAGGGGATGGGGATCTGGGATTGGATGGTAGGTTTAGTAAATATAGCAACCTAGACTGCCACAAAGCAGTGTGTCCCACCAGGCATTTGCTTGGGTCTCCCTATGGCCAGTCCATCCCTGCTGCTAGGGGTGAAATATTGGAGAGAACATTCTTGTGAGCCTCTTATATATATTAATTTTTTTTTGCTACAAACCGACAATTGCAGTGTGAAGATGTTTCCAGTCTCAATTTCTGCAACAGAAGTCCATACGTTTTTTCAGGTTTTAAATATTGTATGAAATAAAATGTGCCATGTGATTCTATACCTAAAGTAGACCAAAACCCAAGATTTTGACTATTTTGAGTTTTGATCCCAGCCCCGCTGTGTGAAACCCCCCAGGTCGCTCGTCCAATCAGCATGCTCCGATGCACTCAAGCCCCTTGTCCAGGAGCTCGTCTAATGCGAGCTAATGGACCAATTAAAATGGCTTTTATTACGAATATTAACAGAGAGATTAACCTTCCCATCTTACCATCAGAGTGAAATATGGACGTTCCTCACACTTTTGACATCACACTTAAAAGCATATCTACACATCACAGAAAACTTCAGAAAAGACAAAAGTGCTTTTATCATTCCATTTGAAGCAAGAAGAGGCCAGACTCCATCAGTGAAAGCCATCTTGTCATGGGTAGTAAAATCTATCCAAAACACACAAAGATGATAATCAGGTTCTAACAAAACAAATTTCAGCTCATCAAAAGATATCAGTTTCTCATGACAGCAGCAATTGGAGTGCCGCTCGAAACAATATGCAAGGCCACAACATGGACTTCTCTGCATATCTTTTTTAATCACTATCACAAACTTTTCAAACCTCATAACTGTATCTTTTGGCAAACAAATGATGGATAATTGTATTGATAGCTTGTAATGAAAATGAATGAAATGCAGTTTTACTTACATCCCAACATCACCTAGATCATTCCCTAGGACTTCACCTAGCTGTGCCAGGAATAAGGAAAATTCCAATATATAACCTTTTGGTAATTTTCCTTGGTGCATTCTTCATGGCCACACACACCCTCTCCCTAAATGGATTAAGGAGATAAATATAGGGATGAAGGGGAGAGGAAAGCACAAACATTTGTACATATTCCGTCCTATTAAGGTTAAAGGGGTGGACATTTAACATGGGGGATGTACCAGGAAAGGAAAATTACCAAAAGGGTAAGTATAGAATTTATCTTAATCTGGAGGAGAGTTCCTTCTGGGGAGCTCTCTCCCCTGACATATATACTGTACTTGACGATTAATAAACAAATCTGAAGAGCTGAGATGTACCCCTGAAGTGACAGCTGAGATATCACCTATGTGGTCACACCACAATGACCGTCTCTGTATTAAATAATGATTAATAAATATGAATAGTGGTGCCCCTAAAATGACAGCTGTGTCACCTATGTGGTCATACCACAACAGCCATTTCTATATTAAATAAAGTGTAGCAATGTAATATCATGGATGGTATATACAAGGTGTTTAATGTTAAGGATTATATCTACATTTATAGAGAACCAAAACCCACCCTGGAGTCTATGAGACTACAGGGCAGGCATACTCACTCCTGCTCTGTGTAAAACCCCCCAGGTCACATTCATTCCTGGTCCAACAGGGCATGCATGAGCAGCGGCTGCATTCCCGCTATCCCTTTAGCAAGCATTTGTGAATGGGAGGATAGCGTGGGATGCGGCCGCCAGCGCCCTCAGATCTGCTCGCATTGCAGTGACGAAGTGGCTTGAGTGGATCCTAGCACTAATTGGACGAGCGGCCACGCATGCGTCATAGGACAGAAAAGAGGGGAGTTTTTTAGGGCGACCTGGGGAGTTTCACACAACGGAGCACCTCTGATTGGAGTGCCCCAGGGGCAAGGACCAAAACCCAGGATAGCTGTCACTTCTACTTTAAACTGCCTAATATATTGTTCTGGGTTAAAAATTTAGGACATTGTGGGACACGCAGCTTATAGTGTCGAAAAAAATTTGGAGTATCACAGAACACTACAACCTTGATAAAATCCAATATTTATATGAAAAAAAGTCTAAAACATAAGGTCCCATTAGGTTACAATTTTCAGCCATGAATATCACTTAGGCATTTTATAATGTACTGCTATTGTTTCATAGACTTTTCTGGCAGACCTCCATCAACATAGCACAGAACTTATAATGTTTATTATAATTTGCATGCCACTAAATATTCAAAGTGCATTAAGTTGGTATGTGGTACTTTAGAAATGGGTCATTATATGGTTTGCTGTCAACTGACTCTAAATGGGTTGGTTGTTATTTACTGACCAAATCAGTCTGTACAAGACAGTTTTGTCATCTCCAGCTACCAAAAGCCTTTTCATGTGCAACTTATGGTGGATGATCTTTAGGCTTACTGTACAGAAGAACTGAAAGGCATGTTTATCATACAGTGCCATGGAATGAATTAAATCTGAAAGAAGTGGTCAGAAATCATTTGTGATCTCCAGAATGATTTGTGTTCTGGATTCATCCCTAAACCTGCCTAATTTTTTTACATTTGTTTTAAAAAAATATAGGTGAGGGTGTTTGTTGGGGGCGAGTACTTCCATCAATTTACAATTCTATTTTTTTTTTGCCTCACTCCTACCACCTGCTTCTCTCTTACATAATATTGTTCACATTTCATTTACTGATTAAAACACTTTTCTTTTTTTTTGCCATTATAATTGAACCATACATGATCATTTATTTTAAAAAAATGGCATATAAATATAATAATTAATTTAATGCAAATCAGTGCACAAAAAGATTGAGTCCTTTCATTTTTTTGTGTTTATTTTTCACACGTGATGGGGTAGTTTCCTATTTCCAGAATTCTCCCACCAAGTATTAAAAATTCCCAATTGATTTCACCATTAAATATGACTTCCTTAGGGGAACCTTTTCTTTATGATGTCATTAGCCTGCAGCCCAGATATTTCTTTTACTTCTCCTCTCAGCTGAATGTCACTAAT
Organism: Gastrophryne carolinensis; assembly: GCA_027917425.1. Taxonomy (NCBI): domain Eukaryota; kingdom Metazoa; phylum Chordata; class Amphibia; order Anura; family Microhylidae; genus Gastrophryne; species Gastrophryne carolinensis. The sequence continues at coordinate 196,438,346 of CM051236.1, forward strand.
AGCAACTGCAGTGTAAGACAATAGATTGAGTGGGTGATCGATGTATTCAGAGGGCCACTGAACAGATTTTAGGGGTATAGGGTGAATGAAGATGGGATAGCAGATGCAAATTATAATGCTTAGCTTTTTAGTGATGGCAGGAACTGACTCGAGACTTGCTGCCTGCATGTACCCAGCCCCTTTGCCATTTTTGCGTACAAAAATAAATCTGGTAAACATATAGCAGTCCAACGCAGTTTATATAGGGGCAGCTGCTCTCTTCCCAAACAATGTTTATTGTCATGTCAATATATTCCAACTTCTAAAAGCATTTATCAAGATTACTGTAAACTAAGGGGTTTATTCATGAAGGTCTAGCGCCAGGTAGTGCTTTGTGGTGATCGCTGGGAGCTGTACACAAAACCACTTTTATGAAGGCGATTCTGGTGAGCGACTCTAACAGCGCTATGTAGTGTAAGATTCACCATTACAGGTGGCTCAGCGTATAGCACCGGTGCTCTATCTTCCTACCTACCTAGCTCTAGCTACCTGTCGCTCTCCCATACATTTCAATGGAGGTTCCTTCTAATCTCTTTACTGATAGAAATTAACAGTATTAATGCTTTAGATCTAGCAGCCTATTATTACAGTAACTGAAGTACATATATTACATAGTATATATATATATATATATATATTTATAAATTGCAAAGCAGTGCTGTTGAATGAATTTTATTTTTGTTTTTGTATTTTTAAGTTGTAGCGTAATGTTAGTTATGGTGTTGGTGCGTTCTATAGCGTAATTATCATGTATTGGGGCATTTCATAGCATTCGTACCTTGCGTCAGGGTTAAAAGTTATGCTTTTGGTTCATTTTGTGAACTTCTGGTTTTCCTATGCACAGCAATGGCCCCCAGGAGACCAGCTAGGCGACTTCCCAGATCATCTTACTCCTCATCCTCTGATAAACCCCCCTCCCCCCCTTGAGGAAGAGGCAGTGTGTGGACCCTCGGGTCAATGGGCAGATAGTTAAGGTAAGTTTTTATAGGAAATGTATACTAATGCATTATGTACTCTGTTGTGGTTTATGCTTAATACATTTTTTAATTGTTGTAATATTTAATTTTGTTATATATTTCACAATATAGAATTAATTTCCATATTTTATAAGTGTTATGTTAATTTCAATATTTTATTAGTTCCTACTGTTTTAAAGGGGATCTCAACCCATGAGACAGATCTTTGTAATCTATTTTTTGAATCATCACATTTTTAAATTAATACCCATAGGCATCCCAATTTTTTTTGTTTTTTAACATTTAACAACAATATTTAATTTCTATATTGTGAAATCCACAAGCCCTTTATATCAGTTTAACCCTTTAAGTGCCAAGCCTGTAAATTTTACGTGGTTGCCTGTCCGTCCCTAAAGTGCCAGCAACGTAAAATTCACGGACCTGGGTTTTATCACTACCAGCGGCAAAAAAAAATTTAAAAAATACTCACCTGACCCCTCTATTGATCCGGCCCGGTCTCCTCTTTAATTTGGTGCCATCCGATCCCCCCTGGGAGCTCGGATGGCTCCAGGAGAACCCCCCGAATAGCGCCCCCCCCCCGCTTTGGCAGCGGACGCTATTTGTAAAAAAAACTCACCTGCGGTCGCGATGCCTGCCGCAGGGTCTCCTCTTCACCAAGGGGGCCTCTGATTGTCCCCCTGGCGTTTCCGAGGTGTGGAGAGGAAGAAAATAAATGTCCATTAAAATGTATGGGAGAGCGACAGGTAATACCTGGTGCTTTGGAAGCTAGAGCGCCGGCACCATACGCTGAGCCACCTGTAATGATGAATCGTACTCTACATGGCACTGTTAGAGTCGCTCACCAGAATTTCCTTCATAAATGTGGCATTGCGTACAGCGTCCAGCGTTCACCAGACGCTGCCTGCTGCTACGTGGCACTACCTGCCGCTATTCCTTGATGAATAAACCCCACAGTCGGCCAGTGGCATCCTCCTCTCTGTGTTCCTTAACCCTTTAAGTGCCAAGCACGTAACACCTACGTGCTGGCTTGACTGGGCCTTAAGTGCCAAGCCCGTAGGTGTTACGTGCTTGATTTTCCCCGCTGCTAGTTAAAAAAATAAAAATAAAAAATACTCGCCTGACCCCTCGTTGGATCCGGCCGGGTCTCCTCTTTAATTTGGTGCCATCTGATCCCCTGTGGGGGCTCGGATGGCTCCAGGAGAGCTCCCGGAATAGGCCGCCCCCCCCCCCCCCCACTTCGGCAGCAGCAGCTGCTAACTGTAAAAAAAATAAAAAATAAAAATGACATTTACTTACCTGTGGCTGCGCTGCCTCCTGCCTGGTCTTCTCTTCACTGGGGGGCCTCCGATCGTCCCCCCCTGGCTCTTCAGCTTCAAGGGAGAGCCTGAAAGGGCTCTCCCCCTCCTCTTCCGACGGGCGCCGCCATCTTGCCGTTAAGCCCCGCTCCTTTTAGGGCGGGGCTTATGACGTCACTCACAGGGTGTCGTCCAGGCTCCCTGCTGCTCTTCATGCAGATGCGATCATGCTGGCCACTGGAGCAGAGGGGCAGGTGATCAGATCATCACCTGCCCCTCTGCTACTGCAGCCAGCATGATTGCATCTGTCATCACATCGAGGGACAAAGGAGCTGACAAGGTAAGTAAAGTAAAAAAAAAGGTTTTATTTTTTAATAAAACTAATTTATTCTTATGTGTCAGTGTGTTTTTTTTTTTTTACTGTTAACCCCTTGTTAACTGGTAAGGGGTCCATGAGACCCCTTATACCAGTTCACAAGGCTGGGGGCTGGCAAGTCACCTGCTAGCTGCAGGTGACTTGCCATTAACCCCCGGCACCCCCTATTACCTGCCTCCCCAAACCCTTAAAATTCCCCAAAAATGGGGGATCCTATGTCATTTTTTTTAAAACTAACCCCTTATGCTTTGTCACCCAGCAGCTATAAAAGGCTTCCAGCTGCAGCAGGAGAGCAGAAGCCAGATTGATCAGCGTGGGACACAGGGATGGATGGGAGGTAAGTATAAAAAAAATAAAAAAATAAAATATTTTTTCTCTCTGTCTCTGTGTTTTTTTTTTTACATTTAACCCTTTGTGAACCGGTAAGGGGTCCATGAGACCCCTTATACCAGTTCACAAGGCTGGGGGCTGGCAAGTCACCTGCAACTAGCAGGTGACTTGCCATTAACCCCGGCACCCCCAATTACCTGCCTCCCCAAAGCCCAGGGGGGGGCAGAAGAGCCCGGGCCCACATAGGCTATGTGGGCTTGTAGGCTGCAGGGTGGGGGGCCACAAAAGCTGGCCCCCCCACTCTGTGCCTACAAGCCCCCATAGCTGGTCCCGGGCTGGTAATGCTGGGTAAGGGGGACCCAATTTTTTGGGGGGGGGATTTTTAAGGGTTTTTAACCCTTAAAATTCCCCCAAAAATGGGGTCCCCCCCCCCCGGGAGAGGGGATCCTATGTCATTTTTTTTAAATTAACCCCTTATGTTTATAGTGTGGATAGTAGTAGTATTTTATTTGTAAATGTTATAAAGTGCTATTTTCAGTTTGGGGGGTCTCCTGGGCAAGAATGGGGGGGCTACCGATACATATGTGGTACCGTTGTAATCGGAAGAAATGGGGCTTTCACATGCAATATGGTTTTCTCTAATAAAGTAAATGTTTTATTTAAAATAAAGGAGACAATTTTCTGAAAAATAATTTTTAATTTTTTTTTGTTCTTTTTACGCAAAAATATTTAAAAAAAACAGTAGAAAAATTACAAACAAGACATTTCATGTTAAAGCCTAAACCCTGCTGCAAAAGAATATATCTATAATTTTCCTGGGAATTCCTCAAAAAATCACAGTTAAACATGTTGCAAAATGGTGAAAAATTACCTGTCAACAGAGGGTGGAAAAATTTCAAGTAGAGGGGCAATTATAAGGGTTAATAGTACATATGCATGGTATTGTTCTGCTCGGGGGACCTTGCTCTTTCAGATTTAGCTTTTTTTCTTGTTTGCATATTGATTTTTTTAAGAAAATGTGTTTTTTATTCTGTTTTTTTATAATTTTTTTGAGGGAAACCTTGTGCAACCTAAGAATTCTTCAAGAGATTACTTCTAAAATGATGAGCCCACTACAACAAGCTGGGTACGCTTAGAAAGCTTAACATATGTTCTTTCAGGGAATATATGGTTTCTGGGGGGTATTCCAAATGTAAAGGGTTGTTTTGGTAGAAAAAGTAAAATTACCCTTGCGCACATGCTTTACTTTGAGGTGTTTGACAACTTTTTCCTTGACAGTAGCTATGCATGTTGGGTATTGTTCTGTTCGGGGCATGTTGCTTTTTCAGATTGGGCTTGTTTTTTTTTGTTTGCATTTTTTTTTTCGGAAAATATGAGTTTGATTCTGCTTTTTATTCTTTTTTAGTGAAACTCTGTGCTACCAAAGAATTTATTGAGGAATTACTTCCAGAAAACTGCACCTATGTAAACAAGCCTGGTGAACCTAGAAAGCCTGAGGTGTATACTTTCAGGGAATATATCGTTTGTGGGGGGTATTTCAAATGTAAGGGTTGTTTTTCTTGAAAAACTGCAAGGTGCGCCTAGCGCTTAGCATATTTGTATTTTATCTGAAAATCTCCTAAAGCACTGTTTCAGTTTGGGGGAGTCTCCGGGGCAGGAAAGGGTGTCTACCTATACATATGTGGTAACGCTGTGACTGGGAGAAATTAGGATTTCCCATGCAATAAGATTTTATTGATTAAATTACTTTTTTTATTACAAAAACACTACAAATTTAAAAAAAATAGTTTTTTTTTATTTGTTTGTACTTATTTCACCCCAAAATATTGAGAATACAGCTAAAAAATGACAAAAAAGACATTTCATGTTAAAACCCAGATTCTGCTGAAAAAAAGAATATATAATTCCCTGGGAAATCCCTTAAAAAATCACAGTTGAACACGTGGAGCGCAAAATAGTGCAAAATGTTCTGGCAACAAAGGGTGACAAAAACTCCAGGTAGCCTGGCAGCGAAAGGGTTAAATCATTCTATTGGAATCCAAAAGAATTTGTCATTCACAGATAAAATAAAGGTGATTCTAAACAGCAATTTTAAATATTAGACATGACTATTATTACGAGTTCCTAGTAAATTTTGCTATTAGTGCCGAAATATTTGGCTAATGGATTACAAACATTCATTTCTGTACGACCTTGTCAGGTCAAAGAGCAGCGATAACCACTGCAGAAAAGAGGAAAGCAACATTTTATGTTTACAAATGGCCTTATTAATGCACAATTTGGAACCTCATGAATAAAATCAATGTCAGTTACACAATAATTAGATTTGAATAAGTCAATAAGAACCTGGGGTGAACCATATTCATTTAATACCACTAATGAATTTAATATACTGTATGTGAACATATAGAGCAGACATCATAATAGGCACATTTCTAGAGGTAAAGTGATAGAAAATATAAACATTCATATATTGTTGTGCCTAGGCATTTCTTTTTAGATTCTGAATCCAAAGAGTAATCCAGCTCCACTAGTGTGGAACACAGGGCAGGCTTGCTCACAGCCAATTAACATACTAAGGATTGGTGTGCCAGCTCTCTCCAATAAAACGTAACTTTTTCTTGGTCATTAAAAGTTAAACCATAGTGCAGTTATATTGCTGTGACCCATTTTGGGTCTGTCTGACCCTTAACCATATACTTCTTTTTAGATAGTTCTGGGTAAAAATTTGTTGTTCTGTGTTTTGTTAAATTGAAATAAGCACAATTTGGAATAAGAAATTTGTATGTGTGTTATGCTATCCATAATTGACTAAATGCACAGAATTAAGCTTTCTCATTCAAATTTTTGTTCCACCAGTAAATAAAAACACTACTGACTCCAAAATTAAACTGACCAGATGTTCCACTTTCGGTGGAAAACTTTGAGAACACTTTAAATGTCCCACTTTGCTGACTGCACCACCAAATGCAGGATTGGCTGGGTGGGTTACAACTGCTCTGACTCTTTGGCTGAATGGCAGTAGTGGAATGCATAGATTGGCTGAGCATTGGCTTACTCATCAACATCTTTTGCAGACCAAAGATCCATACTGCATATTACCAGGGATGGGGCTACACCTACTTTCTATCACAGAGCTTTATGTTGTGCATTAGTATGGGCAAGAGCCCATGTATGTCCCATGGGAACAGTAAGTGAAGTCACCTTTCTGCTGGTCCAACAGCACATGCACGGGCTCTGGTCTAGTCAGCGCTGTTGTGCTGGCAAAGGGGAGTTTTATGGGCCCTGGAGGCTTTTAGACTTTTTGTTCCGCTCTAAGGCCACTTACCTTCTCCAGACTCTCTGAGCAGATACACTGGAAGTTGCAACACAAGAACATTGGCTGCTGCAATCTGTGTGTGCTGCTACTTGCAGTCTGCCTGCTCCAAGTTTGGAGCAGGTAAGTGACCTAAACCATGGCTGCTGCCAATGGAGTGCGGCAATAAAACCCCCCTCCCCTATGGCTGCTGCTGCAAGGTAGAATCCCCCTGTTGCTCCTGGAGGTGGCGATGCTGTTAAACCCACCCCCCCAGCTTGTGAAGATGGTAAACCCTCCCAGTGGCTGCTATGCCAGCAGTGAAATAGCCCCCCAAGGCTGCTGAGGGCAGCAGTGCCAGTAAAATAGGCCCTCCATGGCTGCTGCAGGCAGGGGTGTGGAGGCCCGGTAAAAATGGTCATGATCTGACAAAATCAAATAAAAATTAGTCCTCTTGTCGTTCTTCAGACGTTTCAGCTGTAGGGTCCATGTTGGGGGCCAACAGTGCAGCAAAAAAATATGCTGCTGTTGTATAAGCTGATGTATTAACAACAAGGTCTGGTTCTGCCGGTCAACAAAGCGGTTGATAGCATTCAGTAATTGATTGTGTAGTTCTAGGCTCTGTCGCTGGCTCTGTTGCTGTATTTGTTGTCGCATTTCCTGTATTTGTTGTTGGTACACGAGCGATTGTGATTCCAACGCCGCAATGGGCTCCTCGAGTCTAGCACGCAGCTGCTGGTGACTGTAGGTCTCCAACATGCGAGCCCCTAAATCAAATAACTCCACACTTGTGGGGACTGCTTGTGTGGATTGTTGGGTAGTGCTCTATATGAATCTGAAATTATAAAGTTAATACATGCATTTTGCGTAGACACATATGTGATCAACATCTTTTATTAGTTCCACACGTACTGCTTGTGCTGGTTCAGTTGGCTGAGCACATGGCACTTGGGTGGAGTCCATCCACATCCAGGTGGTCCAAAAAGGTTAACTGCTATGATAAAAGAGGGGTGTTTGTTACATGTTGAAGAATTGGCTCACCAAATACCATTACATTTTACAACACATTCCACAACATTTCTACCTTACCTGTGTGTGGTCCTCCCCAGAAAGATCAGGAGTCTGGCTGCCAGGAATGGGCAAATCATCATCCGATAATGGCGGCAACATCACATATGCGAAAGTAACAATATTTTATTCACAGACATAAACAATGTGGGAGGAGTATTAGTAAAAGTTACAGAAAGTACATATTGTTAACACACATTGTGTGATCATATATCATAGGTACATTATTAGACACCCATACCCGCCACCTCGGAGATGTCCAGATTCAATCCATCACTTTAACTTTGCCCTACAAATACATGTAAAAACCATAATGTTAATGACACCTTATAAATAGGCCTCAGGAATTCAAGCATCTACCACAACATTGAAAGTATGTAATAAATCAGATGCTTACTATCATCCCTAGCAGCCTCGCTTTGAAGGGCCCTTTCGAGACCAGCCCTTCCTGTATACGGGCCTAATGAAAGCACCAAAAAATGCAATTATTATAATGTGTACTAGTAATGTTTCCATTAATTTGTTAAGATTAATCAAACATAAATGTTAAATTAATTCACATTGATTCAAATCAATAAAATTTTCATCTATTTTGCATTACTCAAAATCTACCACACTGCTGTTATATTATATGCTGGTAGATATTGCATGTTCAAACTCCAAAATATTTAGTTTTATAATAGATGTTGTAAAGTTCAATAAAGGATACAGTAAGCTTTTGTCTACACACCAGCAGTGTCCTGTAGGCCTGCAACACAGGAAGTGGGGTCCAAAGATGGAGGTGGGAGTTGGCCTCAACATAGAAAACATACAACATATAACTCCAAAAACATTACATTTCATAAGAATACCTCTAATAATGCATACACTTACTGGCTTCCAAAGAGTCTGTGGAATCTTGAGATGCTGAGGGTTTCTGTGGCAAAATATAAGCAACATGTAGCCTTTGTTAATGTAAACACTCTAAATAACCATCAATACATATAACAGAAATGCTTTAAAAGCTGCCTCTTTACCATCAACATCTGGCTGTGTCAAAGTAGTGGCTGGGGGAAGGGCAGTGCTCTCCGAGGCCTCAGCCTCAGACTCATCAGAATCAGCATGTGCCTCTATAAAAATATTAACATAATGTTAAAACAACATATATTTAATATGATGCTTAACATGATTCAATAATTTTGTTAGAATTTAGGTATGTACAAATATGGTTACTCATTAATATTCATAATCATTTTGAATGTTGTATTAAAATACCTTACCCCAGCCTGTGGTGTCATCCCCAGCATCCACACCCTGCAGCCGACAAAGGGGGATCTTGCACTTCAGCATCTCCTCATATGGCCTATAGTTGCTCTTTGGAACCTGCTTCCTCCCACAATCTACCATAAGGTCAGACTCCATCTTTTTAGTAAGGGCCCTTTTCAATGTGTAGAAGCGTTTCCTGCAGGCTATGCCACTACGTGGATATCGAGCTGAGCTGGTAAGCTGCTCCACAATGGCATCCCACAATTTGCTCCTTTCTTGTTTGCCCAAACACTGACTTTGTGAGCCCAATAATAATTCCCACTTAGCCAGTGTCAGACTCACAAGAGTATTATTATCTGCCAAATTAAATTCTGGCTCCCTCTTGGCATAAGGAAGCTTGGCCTTTGTTGCTGCCCCACCATCAGCCTGCGCCCTCTTCCTAGAGGATGTTCTGCAAGCACCACGTAGCCCACTGGTACTGGGTGCCCCAGGGGACCCACCAGTGCCAGTCAGATTTCCAGAATTTGGCTCCATCCTGTAGCTGCAAACACCACCAACCACAAAACACACAAGGAACCAATCCCAAACAGGTCATCTTAATTGATGTAGACATTCTATACAGGTGTGTGTGTGTGCATATATTGACCTTTACTGCGATCATTGATTTATATCAAACAAATGTTCAATCACATTAATTTTAACAAGTAGCTTGTTACACAACCAGAAACACATTATTAATTACATATGACAAGATATGTGAACACAATAACAAAGGCTGCAACACTAACGGCTATTTGAAATTGAATGTTTATGCTACAATTGGCCCATAGAGGTAGCTGTGACCATATCAGCACAATGACGCTACTACTGATACAAGAGGCGTATCCGCAACACCTGCAGATCACTAATTACATACCGGAAACAGCTATGAAACGCACGAGGTGGAAAAGCGTACCATACATTTGGATAAGTTAAGTATTAAAAAGACTTTATCATTTCTTTATTATATTTTGACACTGTGGCAAAGGCTGTAGTGTTTTGGGCATGCCCATATGACATAGGTGAAAGGAACTGGCCGTCTGTGTATCATTACTACTGTCTGTGGCTTTGTGGTTGATTTTTGGCATCAGTGCTGTTTCTTTGTAAGCTTCTTTTTTGTGGCATCTGCAAATATTGTGTAGGATACAGAAAGTGTGGATTGGGTTTGGGGCCTTTTGTGGTGTGTGCAGCAACTCCCCTCTTGGCTCTGCCAAACTTTGAAAGCATAGTTTCAGCAGGCTGATGCTTGTTTCCACTATACTGTACACGTTTTGTGTTGAGCTGCATTTGTGTTGGTGCAAGAGGTTTGTGTTGATTGGTTGTGTGTGTGGGTAGATTGTTTGAATTTATTTTAGAGTGCCTGAGTTATGGCCAGTGATGGTGATTTTGAGTTTGGTGTTATGTTTGGGGTGTGGATGTGTTGTTGTGGCAGCACAGAGGAAGGGCAGGAGCCAAGGGAAGCAAGTGCTGTGAGGCTTCGGGCACCCAGATCCTTTGGTATCCACCTCTCTGTATGGGATTTAAATGATGAGCAGGTCAGAAGCAGATTTCGTCTGAATCGTGTAGCACTACGGTCCCTATATGAACAGATAAAGGCCAAAATCCAGCCCTCCACAAGACGCACCCACTCCATCCCTGCCATTGTTAGGTTCTGTGCTTGTCTTAATACCTTGCCATGGGGCACTTTACAGGCAACAGCAGCCCTCCTCAGGGAGATAGACCAGGCTACAATGAGCTGTATTTTCCACCAGGTAGTGCTGGCTATTTGTTATCTGATCCCAATGTATATTACCTTTCTTGAGGATGAGGAGGAAGTTGTTAAAATAAAACGTGCCTTTTACCGCATGGCAGGGATCCCTAATGTGCTAGGGTGCGTGGATGGTACACATATTTTCCGCCATCGTAATCAGAAGAAGTTTCATTCTATGAATGTAATGGTGGTTTGCGACCCAGATATGAAACTGAGGGCCATGACATCTGGTTTCCCTAGCCCATGCCATGATTCCTATGTACTCCACCAATCAGTCCTGTGCCGGAAGTTTGAAAACAATGAAATGCCACCTGGATGGCTACTGGGTAATTATTAATTAAAAAAATAATAACAATCCCATTAAGACCTTAAACCAACTAGCCAGCTATATGTGCAGATGAGTATTTTTAACCTACAGGTATAGTTGCATGTCTAATTTGTGATTTTCCTTTTCTATTTTTTTCAGTGGACAAGGGATATGGGCAGAAAACTTGGCTGATGACACCTGTGAGAAACCCACAAACACCAGCCCAATACATTGCAGCTCATCGTAAAAACAAGGTGTACTGTGGAAAGAAGCATCGGCCTACTGAAAGCACGCTATCTCTGTTTGGCATGCCCAGGAGGTGAGATGTTGTACAGTCCACAAAAGGTCTCCAAAATCATCCTAGCCTGCTGTGTCCTACACAACCTTTGTATTTGCCACAGAATTGAAGCCCCTGAAGAAACAGCACTGGTGCCAGAAGTCCCCAACATGGCTGCAGACAGAAATGAAAACAAAGAAAAACCAAATAAGTAATATAATTTTTTTGTCTCCATTACAGGCACCACGAAGAATTTAAAATCTTAAGGAACAACATGGAAAATCCCCCCAAAAACTTTTTAATTTTGTTAAATTTTACAATAGTTACACTACAGTAGTTACACTACTCTGGTGACATGTATGTTCTTTTGGGTATGTGGTTTTACATTACAGATTTGTTTTTACACAACTACAGCATAGAAACGCTCAGCCGCTGTATTGAATGAGGTGTAACAACTCTACAGCACCTCTACTGCAAATCACAAACATCACATCTAACATTGGCAAAGTGCTAACAACATTTAACTATAGCATACCACTGATACACGTGGGAGATTCTTCTTGATCTTTGATCTTTTGATCTCAGACCCTAATTCCATGATGATATTATACTTGTCTACTTTGTCTATCCTCCCCCATTTTTGGTATTTTGAGGGTTCTAATATTATTAAATATTGAAATAATTTTAGTTAGCACACTATTCTTTTCATATGTACTATTTATTTACACCATTATGAATGGATACCTTTGCATATACTCATAGCATTTGCATTTAATCTTTGCACATGGATCTTTTGGGACAGCTTGCCCTGTTGTATTTAGATGAATGTTGAATATGGTATCTTTATAGTCCTAATGGAATATATTTATTTAATTATACTCATTGTGTTATTTATGTAGATTTAGTCCAATAGTACTAAATGTTGCTAGTATATGAGTTTCTTGTATGGTTAATTCTTTATGAAAGCCCAATACTTAATAATTGAGCAAAAAAATAATTTAAATAGCTAAATTTGCAGCAATGTGCTCATGTAAAACTTTATGCAACAAAATTCAAGACTGGATTAGCAGTGAGGGTCATGGTAATTATTAAGTGAAGCAATTTTGAAACTGAGTGCACATATGGGGGTGAATTGCTGCCTGAATCTCAGTGAGCATTTTAAGTTTAACAAACAAAAAAGTGCAATAAAAAAATGTTTGTTCTAATTTTTCCTAAAACAAATCATTTGCGATGGTGCACCATTTTTCCAATAAGGTAAGGATATACTATTGAAACAGCACCCTATATGGAATGCTAAAGAATTACATTTTTTTCAACATGCCCTATAGGGTGCTGTTTTTTCTAAACTTTGCCTCAAGAGAAAAATAATGTAAAAAATGGCAACTGGAAAATTAAAAAACATTTGCTATTGCACTTATTTCTAAGTTAAACTTAAGCTCAGGCTGCAAACACCGAAATCTTCCCCCAGATTTGAACTTGCTTCACTAAATAATGCAAGGTCAACAAATGGATGTATATATCTTGATTTAATACTGAGCCACATAAAAGAAGAAGATGAAAATGTTTGGACTGGGGGAAAGTGTGTACAATAAGTAATTGGCTAAATGAAAGGAAACAGTACATACTCAGGTTGGATCACCATTACAAGCATAGTACCACAGGGGTCAGTACTTGGGTTTTTTGTCATATATATATTTATATATATATTGGAAATTGATTACACAATAAAATTAACACAAAAGGGGGGGAAGTGGCTTGGTGATTGCCGTGTGAGGAAGCACACTGCGGAGCTCCTGCTGGATTAGTTGGAAAGAAGCCCTAAAGAATCAGATTGCGACCTATTTGACCTTACCAGGGGTTATGTCCAAGAAGAGAAGAGGCAGGGTGACGGCTGCGGGTCGAGGGTCGGCGAGGAGGTGGGCCGCAATATGGCGTCTTCCTCCTCTGGGAGAGGATCCCTGCAAGATGTCTGATGGCCGCGGCGGAGCGAAAGGAGGAGGGCGAACGAGCCCCTTCTGTGTTCCGGCTGCTGACCAGGACGATGGTTGAAGCGGAGGTGGAGCGGGCGGGCTCTCCGCCGCTTGCGAGTGCCGGAGGTGAGGGGGCGATGCGGTGAGAGCCAGCGGAGGACGGCGGCAGAGAGACGCCGGGCGGGGGATGAGCCCCCCCCTCCCCGGCAGGAGGATCGAGCGGCGGGGAGGAAGCGGAGGAGAGACCGCTTCTGTGGCGTGCGGCTGCTGAGTCCGGCAGGGGAAGTGACAGATTGCGGGCATATTGCTTCATCAAGACGACATGGAGAATCGGGGGAGGAGAAATAACATAAGGATAAGGGGCCTTCCGGAAGTCCCTGAGTTCTCCAACCTCTCAGACACAGTGACACAGATCTTCAATCAAGTTCTGGACCGTCCGCCCGGGATCGACATGGAGCTGGATAGAGTACACAGAGCCGCAGGTCCTAAAAACCCAGATCCGCGCAGGCCGAGGGACATTATTTGCCGAGTGCACTTTTACAAGCTGAAAGAAGCCATCATGCGCCAAGTGTGGATCAAAAAAAACATTACGCTCAAAGGAGCACAGATCATCTTACTACCCGACCTGGAGCGTCGCACACTTCAGATGCGGAAGGTCATGAAACCACTGCTGGAGAGTGCCAGGGCCGCGGGCACCACTTACAGATGGGGCCACCCCTTTCATTTGATTCTCCAATTACGTGGCCGTAGCTTTGTCCTTCGCAGCCACTCCCAGCTTAGTGAGGCCTTTGAATTCCTGGGTTCCCTGGCGGTGGAACTTGAGAACTGGTTGTCTCCTTCGTCGTGCCCGCCTGGGGTTCCTGAGGTAGGCGGCCGCCGCATTGAGCCTCCGCCCAGAAGGATCAGAGCGGGTAGGCCGCGAGCACCCAACGCCGCTAATGATAGGGTTTGAGTGAGGTTCTTCCTTTTTTCTTTTCCCATTGCGATGGCTCAAGTGTTCTGCCTGCTTTTTTTTTATCCAGGACTTGTCCTTTGATGCATAACCTGTTCTTCATCCGATCTCATGGAACATTTTTGCTCCTTCTTTTTCTTTGCATGTTCCGGCGGACTTTTCAATCCTTTATCTCGGCCCTCTTTGCGCTGACAAGCCGTGGACTGTTGGTCGAGCCCACTGGGGGACGAGGAGGAGCTGTTATGTAGCATCTTCAGCTCCTTTATCGGAGGAGGTCGGGATGACTGTTGTTTATACGGTCCCCCTTGAGAGATGCTCAGGACGTTGTGGCATTATCGGGTGTATTGGCTATCTCGGAGACCACCAGTCTCGAGATTCTGTTTGATCATCTGCGCTCCGGCTTGGGCGGCTCTCACGGGTTCTCGCCTTCCACTTCCCCCAACTTAGGTGATCCCCTACCCTCCTCGGGAAATACCTGGGGAAGCATTAGGGGATCTGGCGCATCAGTGTGCTAGACTTGTTGGTTGTTTTACTTGCTGTGTCTAGTAGATTTCTGTTAGATTAACTATTGTTGTGACATAGTAAGTTGTGTTTTCCTTGTTATTGTTTCCCCCTTTTTTTCTCCCTCTCTTTTCTGCTGCTGTCTTCTGCACTTTATCCCTCCCTTCTCCTTTTTTCTCCTTACAGAGGTCCCCCCCCCCCTTCCTCTTCCTCATAATCTCCACTTGACGGCTTCCCTTCCTTCCAGTCACTAGGGGTAACGTAAGGTAAGGATGGCAAATGTAACTGTCTGCTCATTTAACGTGAAGGGTTTCAATGCCCCCGAGAAGAGATCTAAAGTTTTGTACGACCTGCATAAATGTGGTGCCAAACTGATTTTATTGCAGGAAACGCATTTTAAAGAGGGTCGAATCCTGAACGTTAGGGATCGTTATTTCTCTTCTTGGGTTCATGCCTCTAACCCTGATGCCAAATCTAGGGGGGTTTCGGTTGCTATCCACAGATCTCTTCCCCCCAAGGTCTTAGACTCCAAGATTGACCCCAATGGTAGATACATTTTTCTGAAACTATCAATTTGCACAAAGATCTATACGGTTGCGAACTTGTACAGCCCCAACAAGGACCAGTTCCAATTTTGTCTTAGGGTCTTGAAACAGTTATCTGATTTTGCAGAAGGGATAGTCATATTGGGAGGGGACTTAAATATGCCATTTAACCCGCAAATTGAAACCTCTTCTGGCAAATCCTCCATCCCGCTGTCCGGGCTTAAGAAGCTAAAGTGTATGTTGTCAGACCTCCAGTTGGTTGACGTGTGGAGAGCCCTGCACCCGGGTTCTAGAGACTATACGTTTTTCTCCAACGCGAACAACTCGTATAGTCGTATAGACTATCTCCTGTTAAGTCATCACGCTATGTCCTGGGAACCAAAGGCCAGCATTGGGAATTTTCTCTGGTCAGATCACACCCCAATCTTCCTGTCCTTTGAACTACCCGGACTGTACCCAAGTAGGTGGGACTGGCGCCTTAACGATAACTTACTGAAAGACAGGGTCTGTCTGGCAGTGGTTGAAAGCACCATAGAGCATTTTCTATCTGACCATGTAAGCAACAGCACCTCCCTCCCCATCCAATGGGAAGCGCAAAAATGCGTTCTAAGGGGTATTATAATTCAGCACGGATCTAGGCTTAAAAGGGATAGATCCGCTCTTATCAAGCAGACGTTAGCTCAGATCCAAAGCCTAGAACATGATCACAAGCTCTCACCTTCCAACGCCCTATGGCTGGAGTTGGAGAGGACGAGGGGGAAATTACAAAGTCTATACAATCAGTGCTACCTGCGCCACAGGGACAGGCTGGGAGCTATGTTCTATGAGTGTGCCAACAGGCCAGGCAGATTACTAGCTAGACTACTTCACCCTCGTAGTTCAGCCTCATACATCCCCAGCGCTAAATTGCAGGGGAATGTTGAGACCTCCAATCCAGTGAGTATAGCGGGGGCTTTCAGGGATTACTATAGTTCTTTGTATAATCTACCCAGCTCCACCACCCGTGGGGCCAACCCTACTGCAAATGCGGCCGTCCAGGAGTATATTGACAGAACTCCGCTTCCCAGGATTCCGCAGGAGGAGGTCGAGTTCTTGGAGGCCCCTTTCGGGGTGTCGGAGGTACTTAAAGCTATACAAAATACTCCTGGTGGGAAGAGTCCGGGCCCCGACGGATTCACCCCGAAATTTTACAAACAGTTAGGTCCACGGTTGGCCCCTTTCCTGACCAGGGTCTTCAAGGTCTTCAGGCTTCACTTCAGCAGATTGGAATTGGCCCGTCTCTACTAGGGAAAATTATGGCGCTATATAAGGATCCCACGGCCTCTGTCAGGACGAACGGTATCTTGTCAGCCCCCTTCTCCGTTGGCAATGGTATCCGCCAGGGTTGCCCCCTGTCTCCATTTTTGTACATCATCACGATGGAACATTTGGGACGGCTCTGAGAAACAATCTGGACATACAGGGAATAGAGGTGGGGGGTAGACAGCACAAATTATCCCTATATGCGGATGATCTGCTTCTGCATTTAACCACCCCTGTGACGTCCCTCCCCTCGTTTTAAAGGAATTCGAGCTATTCGGAAAGGCGAGTAATTTTAAAATTAATTATGGGAAGTCGGAGGCCCTTAACCTTACTTTATCTTCGTCAGTGGTGGCTGGTCTCAGAACTAGCTTCTCATTCAAATGGCAATCAGTGAGCATTAAATACTTGGGGGTTCAGATCCCAAATGACCTAGCAAAAATCTACGAGCTGAACTATGCTGCACTGCTGAACAAAACAATCAGTGATCTTAAACAATACAATAGAAAACCCTTATCGTGGTGTGGTAGGATAAATGTGATTAAGACGGACATCCTACTTCGCTTTTTGTACATTTTTCAAACTGCCCCTATAGTTCACCCCAGCAGTTTTTTCAAGATTCTAAAATCTGCTTTCCTCAAATTCGTTTGGGGGGTCTCAAAACCACGGATCCGTTTCAGTACTTTGTCTCGGCACAAAACGAAAGGAGGTCTTGGCATGCCAGACCTTAAGCTTTACCATGCAGTGGCGGTCCTAATGAGAATACTAGATTGGGCCCATTGGGACACAAATAAAATTTAGGTCAGCATTGAGAAGGAGCTCTCCCCATGGCCGCTGGTCTCTCTGCCATGGACGGGCCCCCAGCCAAGAAAATGGCTTAGGTCTTTGCCGTTTTTGACTCAGCATTTGATTACATTGTGGGACCGCATGACAGCTAAGGGCCGGCTTTTGAGACGCCCGGGCCCTCTTACGCCAATTCTGGGAAATCCGGGTTCTTACATGGACAGTTGGCGGCATTCGTGTCGGCGTTAAAGGTGAAGTGTAACATGGATGGCCCATTGTCGGAGATGGAGGGGCTTCTCTCCTCTGCGTCCCCCGCGCCCCACCCCCTCTCCCGGATTTACTCCGCCCTGGGGAACAATATTCATACGGAGCCGTTGGGTTTTATCCCGAGATGGGAGGGTGAGCTGGGTGTGTCCCTCTCTGAAGAGGATCAAGCTAAAATGTTTAACCTGGCGCATAAGGCGGTGGTGGAGGGGGCTGCGCAGGAGAGGAGCTACAAGATTGGCTCCAGATGGTATAGATGCCCTTCGGACATCAAGAGATTTGCTCCCCTCTCCTCAGACCTGTGTTGGCGATGCCTTAATGAGGTGGGCGATATGACTCACATTTGGTGGGGTTGCCCAGCCATACGCTCCTTCTGGGATAGGGTGCTGAGCATATATACGGATACCACCGGAGAATTAATCAGGAATTCCCCCCAGTTAACTCTTCTCTCCTTATGGGACGGACCAGCATCATGTTACAGGACAGATATACTCCGGCACGTCTTATCAGTGATCTCCACACACTGCAAATCACGAGAGATTCCCTCTTTACGGGAATGGTTGACAGAACTGGAACGGATTAGGCGGGCAGAGGAACTGATCTTGGGAGATAAGGGGCTTAGGGACAAGTATGCGCTGACCTGGACTTGTTGGGAGGTTCTAAGGGACTCGGATAGGTTTAAAGATAGGCTTAACCAGCTAGGGTTCTTGCAGTAGTAGGTGTGAGGTTTGTCAAGTTATCAGGTGGGTCGGGAAACAGATTAAGCGGAGTCAAGACTACCCTTCCCTCTTCTCTTCCCCCTTTCCCTCTATCTTTTCTCCTTTTTCTATCCTTGTTAGGTACATTAGGAATTTCTTTGTAGCGGAGTCTCTCTTATCCTCATTACCCAGGCACCCGGGGAGCATTCGGATGGTGGCTGTACGTGGGGCTTCTCTGTTGTGTGATATGACTCCTATGGTTGTTGTTTTGAACCCTTTTCTGTTAAAATTTTCTCTAGTTTATTGCGTCTAAGGTCTTACTCTGTACCAAACCAGGGACTGTTCCCTATGTATTGTTTCCGCTTGTATACAAAGAAAAATTAACACAAAAGAGGACTGCTTGCAACTACAGATTTAGATACAGTAAATTGGGAGTATAGCCTATTTTATATTAACACTGCCAGTTGCAGGTGCCCAATACTTATCTGGGTCACTGTATAAAATTTGGAAGCCTGTTTAAGTATTCTTGTTACATTACCCCCACTAAACTGTATTTTCCCCCTTATAAGACTCCCTTTTCCCCAAAAGGTGGGGGGTGTCAGTGCGGGCAAATGCGTGTAAAAGAGATGGAAAAAACTTCCTCACGCAGCAACAGCCATCTCCCACTGACGTAAACACATACAGATACACACAAATTATGAAGGTCTGCCGCCTCCGCCCATGGCCTGACCTTCAGGCTACCGTCTGTCGCCTCCACACATACAAGTTCCAGCAAACCGATGTGTTTGTGTGTGTCTATCAATATACATTTAGGTCAGCAGGAGATGGCTGCTGAGTTGGAGTGCAAGAATGTACATTTTTTGGAGGGGGATGCTGCACACTGCTTTTATATGGAATGTCTCACACTGCCTGTATTTGGGATGCCTTGCCCTGCCTGTATTTGGGATGCCTTGCCCTGCCTGTATTTGGAATGCCTCACATTGCCTGTATTTGAGATGCCACACACTGCCTGTATTTGGGATGCCACACACACTGCCTGTATTTGGGATGCCACACACTGCCTGTATTTGGGATGCCACACACTGCCTGTATTTGGGATGCCACACACTGCCTGTAATTGGGATGCCACACACTGTCTGTATTTGGGATACCACACACTGCCTGTATTTGGGATGCCACACACTGTCTGCATTTGGGATGCCACACACTGTATGTATTTGGGATGCCACACACTGCCTGTATTTGGGATGCCACACACACTGCCTGTATTTGGGATGCCACACACTGCCTGTATTTGGGATGCCACACACTGCCTGTATTTGGGATGCCACACACTGTCTGTATTTGGGATGCCACACACTGCCTGTATTTGGGATGCCACACACTGCCTGTATTTGGGATGCCACACACTGCCTGTATTTGGGATGCCACACACTGCCTGTATTTGGGATGCCACACACTGCCTGTATTTGGGATGCCACACACTGCCTGTATTTGGGATGCCACACACTGCTTGTATTTGGGATGCTGCTCACTGCCTGTTGTGTGGGGAGATTGGGAGGGGGATTTTAGCACACTATTTGGTTAAGAATAGTTTATTTTCTTATTTACTAAGTGTGGATGTGAACATTGGGGTTGCTATCTTACTCTACTATTCATTTTTATTAAATAAAAAATATATTTTTTCACCACTAGTCTAGCTATGGCTGCTGTCACAACTTTGCTGCAAAGCAGTGTTTTAAGCATTTTGTGCTATTTATGTTTAACTGTAATTTTTTTTCAGGAATTTCCAGGAAAATTATATTTCTTCAACAGAGTTTGGCATGATTATGACTTTTTGTAATTTTTACCCTGCTTTCTCAATATTTGCAGTGAAATATATTGGTAAAATAATACATTACTTTAATAATAATTGTTTTTACATTTTGTAGCTTTTATTAAATACAAAATGTAAATTAAATAAAAAAATCATATTGTTTGTAAAAGCCAGATTTTTCCCGATTACACAAATTCCTGCACAGGGGACACCCCAAATCTCAAAGAGCGCTTAATGAGATTTTCAAATGAAATACTACTATCTGAACCTTGCAGTTAACCTGTAATAACTATCAAAAATTAAACCCTTAAGATTTTTCAGGGTTTTGATATATGTAATGGTTAAGCCCTTAAAAAATTCAGCTATGTGGGCTGGTATCCCAGGGCTTGGGGGTCGACCAGCCAGCCCCCAGCCCTTAAGGCTACCAGCCCATATAGCACAAATGGGCACCAGGCTTTCTGCACCCACCTGTACATTGGGCATGCAGGTAATTTCCAACAGGTGACTTGCTGGCCCCTCCTACCCTTTGAAGTGGTATAGGGGTCTCAAGGACCCATTATTAATTCACAAAGGGCTACGTAAATTAAAAAAAACACATACACAAAAATTCATTTTTTTTAACTAGTACTTACTCCTTTCCATTGCCGGGTGCTGTCGTGTGTCATCCAATCCCAGACAGGAATGAGCAGCGGAGACCGAGAGTGGGCCAGAGGATCTATGTCCTCTGCTCCTCTCCCGGCATGTGCTGCTCACTCTTGGCTTCCACCACCCACTCATGCGGCAGTAACAAAAAACATTGGCAGTTACAGGGTCCTAATATGTTTCTGAATCACTGTCATAAAGTGGACCAAAACTTACATTACTAAAATATTAGGGTTACCATTGTACTTTTCTTTAGTAAAAAAACACTGGAAGTTACAGGGCCCTAACACATTGCTGAATCACTTAAAGTGGGCCAGAACTTTGGTCCTCTTCACAGGGAAACCCCGAGTGCTGTATTGTAGGACAAACGGTGCTGTTTGGAGAGAGCCCACAACCGAAGGGAGAAAGTGATGCCGCACACGGCTCGTAAGTGCGGCTGGAAATTCCATTCAGCTTCACCAGCCGCACATTAAAGTGGACCAAAACCCAGGATTTTCACTATCCCGGGTTTTGGTCTGTTCCCCAGGGGGGAACCCCCCAGGTCGCTGAGCCCACTTAACCTCTCCTCAGGCCAACGCTGCAGCTAGAGCAGCCAGCTCAAATCCTAGCCTCACTTGCAAGCGGCTCTGGCATCACTCGGCTCTCTTCAGCTGTGCACAGCAGGGGAAGGAAGCGGATGATGCTGGCGCCAGTCGTACATGCACCGTAGGCTCAGCGAAAGGTGAGTTTACTGCATGCCCTAGGGGGTTTCACACAGCGGGGCACCCCAGGTCAGGATGCCCCCGGGGAGAGAGTAAGCAACTGTAATATGCATGGCGGGAGAAGCTAACTGGATGAGAGGCCAAGGCAATTCTCTTTGAGTTTGTTTGCAAATCCTTTGATGACATTTTAAATCAGAATTTCTTCAAAGATGGCATTAAAATTCCAGGAAAAGGAAGACATGCACAATGAAGTAAAAAATATATAAAGATAGTTGAAAGATTTAAGTTGCAAAGATGGCAGCAAGGTCTGATTGCGACTTTGTCACCTGGATAGCTCAGGGTGCTAGTTGGAGGCTTCGGTGCACGCAATAGCAGATAGGCCCGTATTGAAATTAATAAGCTGTTTTGACTTTTTCACAGAAAGTCGAGTCATTAATTCAATTTTAGTAGGGGATGGGGCCTCATTTGAATAAAATAAAGCAGAAGCATTAACTATGCATTAGGATGTTTGACATACATGCTGTTTTTTCTGAGGGTGAGATTTGGAGAGGCAAGCCAAGTTGCAACACTTTTAAATGATATATGCAAATAAACAATTTTGTTAAATTCACTATCCACATATTTCCACTATATTTGTTATTTAACAAAATAAATAGACTGGGCCTTGTTACGTTCTGCAAGCTGTCTGGCTAATTATTGGAAAAGGATAGTCCATAGTGGGGCGGAACTATACGGGGTGCAGGGGGTGCGACCGCACCAGGGTCAGGGGACTCCATCATTTTTTCTCCCCCTCATCTTATTTAACATATTTCAGCTCACTTAGCATAATTTAGAGAAAGGAAGCACCATTTGTCTTTTGTTTGAGTCTTCAGTTGTCTAGTTTGCATCTAACTGAGTTAAAAGACAAAAAGAAGTTACTGTATGAGCTTTGAAAGGGCCCCATTTGATGTCCGCACTGGGGTCTCATCACATTTAATTACGCCTCTGGTCCTTGGCATTGCTTTTCCAATTTTCGGGTAGGGGACCACAAAGGACCATCCAAGAAAGAAAGGCAGCAGCCAACTGTGGAATGCTATCTACCTATTTCATGCTATGGTTTCCCATTCAATAAAATAAAGTTAAAAAATTAGTTATATATATTATATATATATTACAAAATAACAATAACTAATGCCTCCCATTCAATATAATTTGTGTAAAGTCAGACAGTCCAAAATTTAGACAGGCCACATCTCAGTACAGGCAGGGGATCACAGAAGATCTACCGAGAAAGAAATAAGGTATATAATGTAATAAAAGAAAACTGTAAGGGGTTTCAAGCCTGCCACAGCAACTGATTCTGTCCCCATCGGTGTTGAAATCTCAGACTGGGCCCCTGGGTGGACCACGGGCAGGCAGATTCATTACTAGCACCAGCAATTGGTAGATGAGCATCTGTACAGAGGCACTAGGAGCAACTGCTAGTATACGCTGTGAACGGCTATCAGGCGCTGTAACAGAGCGTCTCATTCACTGTAGTGACCTGGCATCATTGATAAATGAGATGTATGTTGGGCGTTCTAACACCAGTATAGCGTTGCAGGGAGCGAAAGGTAGCGCCAGCTCATTGCGACCGACTCTTAGCGACTCACACCATATTCAACAAAAAAACAGACACAGAGCGTAGGACCTCTGGATCTGGTCGCTATAGCATAGGGCGACAGATGCTGTGTGATTAAAGTCTGTTTTTGAACACATATCCACCAGTAACAAAACGAAAACAAATGGAATAACATTGTTGTAACACTGTGACATTAATACTTTAATGCCAGACCAATAATGACAATACTGCATAAAAATATAAAAAATCCAAAATGTTTTTAAAAAGGAATCTTTGTAGGCCAGAAGAGGTCACACAATTATTTGAGAGAAAAAAATATTAAAAACAAAAAACCCTGTTTAAACAGAAGAAAAGGAACGGCATGTATGGGATAGCGACTGGTAGCGCCAGGTAATACCTGGTGCTCTGGAAGCTAGAGCGCCGGAACTATACGCTGAGCCACCTGTAATGATGAATCCTACACTACATGGTGCTGTTAGAGTCGCTCACCAGAATTGCCTTCATAAATATGGTATTACGTACAGCGCCCAGCGTTCACCAGGCGCTGCCTGCCGCTACGAGGCACTACCTGCCGCTAGACCTTCATGAATAACCCCTATAGTATTTCTCTTTTGATCACAGTGGGATTCCTTTGAAAGCAATTCTACTCAAAGTCTATTGCCTTGTATTTTGTCCCCGGGGTCACTGACAGGCAATGTGAAATGAACACAGTATATGCACCAATCTGAAAATATATAACATAAGTAGTACCAAGAAAATAATGACAACCTTTGTAGAAATGTCAAGACAAAACATAACCAAACAGCCAGAAATAGAGAGGGAGTTGCTGCCTCCACATACACTATACATAGAGCATTTATGTTGAGTAATACAACTTTATTTAAACTATATTTTCAGGCAAAACAAAAGAAATCTATACTCACCTTTTCTCCCACGCAGACTGTCGTTCCTAGTCCGGGGCTGCAGTGCTCACCTGACAGGTTGAATGCAGGTCCCTCGCCACCTGGCACCATATGCAGCACCACACTCTCTCACGCAAGTCTCTTCCTGTCTCAGTCTGTGGCGGGACCCCACCATCAGTCATGTTGAGCTACCACACCCCCCTCTTTTCACTGCAATGGCATATTGTGCTGGACGGCGGGGGACCTGCACCCAACCTGTCAGTTGAGCATTGCAGCCCAGTGATGGTCTGTGTGGAAGAAAAGGTGAGTGTAGCTTTTTTTTTTTTAAATAAAAGATCATTTAGATCACCTAGGATCTACTATATTAACACCCACACTTAAAATAGCTTTTTTATAAACTATTTCCTTGTAGTATCAACAAACAAGCATAGAAATAAGTTGTGTATGTCTAAAACACATAAGTCCATTAACAATCGTGTGCATGAACTCCTTTGATTCCACTTTGTGTGATTCCCAATCACTAAAAAAAAAATTGTGCACGTGCCAGATTTCAAAAAGGAAAACACCTTTAGGTCCTCTTTAACGTTGACAATTTCTATCTTCTTTCCAATTTCAACAACACACAATAGGGTTGATTCAGAGAGACATAAAAAGACAGTTATTTTTTTGAAATTTTCCCGCTCGCATATGAGTGTACGAGTGATTCTAAGCATGCATCGCAAGCCTTCAGTAAAGTCTTCCAAAAGATAAGGGGGCGAGTATGCACAGCCTATAAGTACAAAAAGCCTGCTGGGTGCAGGCCCTGGCAATCTAATGCATAGAAATAGTACAACGAAAAGGCTCTGAAGCTGCCCCTCCAAGAACCAGAAAATTGGCCGCACACACTACTAATCAATCAAAAAAGTGTTGTATTTATTGAATGCAAAGCACTGCACATGCCTAACAATCAAATACCATAAATAACAAATAACATACACACTAAAATAACAATACACTACAACAATATTGAAGACAAACACATGAACTAAAACCAATGAGCTGGAAAGATGGTACAAAAAAGGGGGGGGGGGGGAGAAAAGGGCAGCAAGGGCTACGGTAATAAATTAACAGTTGCTGTAATCTATGTGCAAGAAATGCACTAAAGTGCCAATACCCACAATTGGCTGTACTGGCAACCACTCAGCTAAATGGATAAAGATAACAAAAGAATGTACAATATGCCATTGGGTGGTGGCGGTCCGCAGCACACTAAGAACTAATAGTGCAAGTGATAAAAAAGTGCAAAGTGCAAAAGGTGTGCAAATGGCAACAAAATGCCAAGAATAGAACAACCAAGGATGGCAGGAATGCCAATTAAAGCAGAAAAAGTGCAGCTACTAAGAAGAAAGTGCTGGTGCCAGTGCCTGTAGACAATAAGTGTTAGCCCAGATGACAGGGATGAAGCAAGGCAAAAAGTGCAAAGTGCAATAAGTAGAGCGTGTGCGGCCGCTCACAACCAATGGCAATTATAAAGGTATTAAATGGTTAGAAAATCAATACATCACCAATTGTAATGAATCATAGCCCAGCCAGCTCCCCACAGCTCCAGACGGCACTAACGTGTTGCGTAGTGTTTACACTACTTCGCCATGGTGGTGAGCAGAATCCTCGATGGGCCTTAAATATTGTTAATGTGGTTTAGTTGCGTAAGGGGAGGGGAGACAAAATCCCAGCGTGTATGATGGCGGCACTGTAAACCAATCAGCTGGCTCGCCATAAATGAAAAGAACGTCACTGTCGTGCTGCCTGGCAACAGGCGGCATCACGCAGACAATGAGGAGCCCCGCTATGTGTCACGAGGACGTCTTTGTTAGACTATGTGTGGAGACAAACTTCCGCATTGTTTGCCCATCCCGGCCAGGGTGGCGGCACGTCACTTCACGCTGATACAAGGAGCATGCACATCCGCGCGTGCGCCCCCGTGTCTGCGATACTGCTCACAGACACAGGTGCGTACACTGGAACCCGGCCAGGTGAGTATCCAGTGCGGAGAATGAATAACTTTAAAATGTATACATATACACGTTGTATGCAGCATAAGCAGAAAAATAATAAATATATTAAACTATTTAAGGCTGCATGAAGTGTCCCTTCCGCTGAACCCATACGTTATTGAGCATGCGCTGTTAAACAAACGAAATCAACATATAATGACAATATTAGACCGCGCTATCTATAATTAAATTTATATATATGTTACATATATTACATATAATAAATAAAATGGCATAGTGCATTATTGGGCAACAATAAGAATACTGCTGTATGATAATGCTCCACCCCCATAACGCAGGGGAATAGGGGGGAGTACAATTTTATATTTGGAATTAAAAAACCAAAGGTAGTAATTTGGTCCTCCAGATTGGGATTGCATATTCAACCATATGATTGAATGCCAAAGGACCAATCGATGGTATGATGTACAACAAGCATGGTAAAATGCCACAGCAAAAAAAATCCTTCTATTTGGATTGGTCAACAACGGCAGATTTAATATCTAAAGGTTCATGACATCACATGATTGTTCAAAGATCTGGGAGATCATGTGTTGTTCCTTAAAAAATCAGGGCCCAAAGATCCCTCCAGATGGAACTAATAGGAGGTCTGAAATGTCCAATAGGTGGAGGCTTCCTTTCGTGATGCATTGGACAATGGAAGCTCGCCTTCCCCTCTACATCATCATAAGGGCATGTTTGTAATCTCAGAGATATCCAGGACATGGCATGATGGTCCAATGTTTCTTCATATATGCATCAATGATTAGGCCAAGGAACGTGATATGCCAAATTGTGGCTATGTATAGCCATCGATCCCTGAGGACATCAAAGGGCAATAAGTTCCTACGCCTAGAACTGACAAGAGATGAAAAGAATTAAAACTCAAAGCGTAGAGGGAAACCTGCATTACACTTCCAAGTACACAATTATGTTCACAAAATGGCACAAAATTGTCTTCAATATTGTTGTAGTGTATTGTAATTTTAGTGTGTATGTTATTTGTTATTTAAGGTATTTGATTTTTAGGCACGTGTAGTGCTTTGCATTCAATAAATACAACACTTTTTTGATTGATTGGTAGTGTGTGCGGCCAATTTTCTGGTTCTTGGAGGGGCAGTTTCAGAGCATTTTCGTTGTACTATTTCTATTCAGTAAAGTCTTCGTCCGTTCGTATGCCAACGAGAATGTCATTTTTCAGCTTTCGTTTTCCATTTAGTTTACTCATGAAACAACATAGGCTTTCGTTTTTGGCCTTTTTCCATCATCGCCTTGACCGAATGATTTACGTTTCCCGTTAGATTCTGATTTCCTTTTTCTATAAATAAATGTCCAGACGAAAATCGTTACAACCTTACCCCTGCGCACAACAAAATTAACTCATTAATGTGCTCGTCTACATATTTTGTTCACTCACTTCTGCTACAATGCTTACCTAAATCACTTTGCGGTCTCATTCTTCTTCAATTTCCCGCACCTAATGCTTACGTAAATCACTTCGCGGTCTCATTCTTCTTAAAATTTACCCGCACCTAATGCTTAGCTAAATCACTTCGCAGTCAGTATATTCTTCCATTTCCCGCACCTAAAACTTACCTAAATCCCTTCGCGGTCTCATTCTTCTTCCATTGCTATCACTTAGCTAAATCACTTCGCGGTCAGTATATTCTTCAATTTCCCGCACCTAATGCTTACCTAAATCACTTCGCGGTCAGTATATTCTTCAATTTCCCGCACCTAATGCTTACCTAAATCACTTTGCGGTCTCATTCTTCTTCAATTTCCCGCACCTAATGCTTAGCTAAATCACTTCGCGGTCTCATTCTTCTTCCATTGGCGCACCTAATGCTTACCTAAATCACTTCATGGTCAGTATATTCTTCAATTTCCCGCACCTAATGCTTACCTAAATCACTTTGCGGTCTCATTCCATTTCCCGCACCCAATGCTTACCTAAATCACTTTGCAGTCTCATTCTTCAATTTCCCGCACCTAATGCTTAGCTAAATCACTTCGCGGTCAGTATATACTTCAATTTCCCACACCTAATGCTTACCTAAATCACTTCGCGGTCTCATTCTTCTTTCATTGGCGCACCTAATGCTTACCTAAATCACTTTGTGGTCTCATTCTTCTTCCATTTCCTGCACCTAATGCTTACCTAAATCACTTCGCGGTCTTGCGATTCTTCATATCGCAATTTTGAGTTTTGCCTTCGTTTTGTGGTAACCAACCCTTAATGAATGTATGTAGAAAATAAAATGACACAGAAACAAGTTTTTGGGTTTGTTAATTTTACTAATAAATGGCATTTTTTGTATTGCCTTTTTTAAACTTTTTTTTATTATTATTTTTACAATACAAACTTCTTAGGTTTTTTTTTTTTTTTTAAAGTTAAAATTTCACATATATAATTTAATATTTAAAAACAATAAAAGTTGAAAAACTAGATACAAAACAATGGCAGGCCCCAGATAATTATTCTTCATCTGTGGTCCCCAACGAATCGCACAGCTCCTGCATCTCGCCCACCAACTGAAACACCCTGGCACTGAGTTGTGCCACTCTGGCACGTGCGGTGCCTGTTAAAAAAAATAAAAATAAAATGTTTTTTGGCAAATATGTGTTTAACTGTGGATGGAATGTTTATTAGGTTGCAAGCTAACTTATGAGGCCATATGACATTATGCTAAGGAATTAATAAAAGGAAGAGGCCATATGTCATTATGCTAATGGCATTGACAATGGATTTAGGTAGATTGGTGATGATGTCATTTCCCACATACTCCAAATATTTACATTACAACTTACTTCGTTGGTGGGCGACCTCTGCTTCAGGGACCACCCTACGCTCTGGGACCTGCCACTGCTGGGAAGTTGAGGCTGTAGAGACATGTAAAATAGGGTTACTTCTGATTCAACAGTAAGCAAATGACACTTAGAATGTGTGTGTGACATCACCCACCTTCTCCATGTGCCTCCTGGGCATGATCTGCTGCAGTCTCTTCACCAGATACTTCACCCGCTACATATTCATCTAGAAAAAGAGATTAAGGGAATCAGCTTTGCTTTTAATAGCATGTATGTGTGTGGGGTTACATTAAGAGTCACATACCAGAGGCTAATGGCTCCGTCGTTTGGGCCGACTCCCTGCCCACGCTGTGACGCCCCTCCTCTGTAGAAAGGTCCAGGGGCTGGTCTGACGCCGCTACAGAGGAGGAGCGGAGCCAAATTGGCCAACACAAAGTGACATTGCCCACAAAGGCCGGAACATCAAAACCACCAACCAAAAGCAAGGAAGGAGCATCAAAGAAGAAGGCACCCACATCCAAGCAGCCAGGTACGACGACGTACAAGGCCACAAAGAAGCAGAGGGTGAGAAACCCGAGCCCACCAAGAACACCCTCTCCTCCTCCCCGCCCTACCACATCCCTTCATAAACGGCGCACCAGTTCCAAGGCCACAAAGAGCCAGCAGGCCCGAAACCTCAGCCCAACAAGCACACTCTCTCCTGCTCCACGCGCAAGCACATCCCATGTGAAAAGGAGCACCAGTGCCAAACACGCTAAGAGCCAGCGAGCCCGAAGCCCCAGCACAACAAGCACACCCTCTCCTGCTCCACACGCAAGCACATCCCATGCGAAAAGGAGCACCAGTGCCAAGCACACTAAGAGCCAGTGGGCCCAAAGCCCCAGCCCAACAAGCACACCCTCTCCTGCTCCACGCGCAAGCACATCACATGCAAAAAGGAGCACCAGTTCCAAGGCCACAAAGAGCCAGCAGGCCCGAAGTCCCACCCCCCAAAGCACACCCTCTCCTCCTCGGCCACATTTGCCACCGGCACAGGTGGAAACCAGCGATACATGTGCCACATCCACGCCTGGAAGTTCGGTGGCCACCCAGGCAAGGACCCCCAGTCCTATTGCGAATCTAGTCCAGTCATTTTCAAGCCACGTGTCACCCATTTCATCACCACAGAGCCAGCCCAGAATGTCCCCCGAATTGCCACCAGACATGAGCCAGAAGACCAAGCATTAGGCCAAACATTGCGGCGAGGCCAGTTGAGTGGCAGGTTTGGGGAGGCGCAAACTCTAGCATTGGCAAGTGGCCTCAGACTTCATTATGATGAGCTATATGAGCAACATTCATAATCAACCAGCAAAATGAGAAAGGCCCAAATCTTGGAGGAGCTCACCAGACAGGTCAATGCAGCAGAGGACGAGAGGAAAGATGTGGAGCAGATACAGCACAAAATATCTGACCTGAAGTATGCAGCAGGGAAGAAACAGAATAAACGGCGTAATCACAGGTACATATTGGAGTTGTGCATTTTTCTGCTTGTTGTATTGACCACTATGGCCAAAATTTGTTAACCTCTATTTTTCAGTTTAGAAACTGGCAGAGGCTTCCCCACCAAATTACAAGATACCAGAGCTGAGGATATGGTCCTGGCATTAATACACCCCGTCGCATTAGAGGGCCTCTCTGGCAGACAGGACACGGACATCCGTAACATTCCAGCAGGTTAGTAATGTTTGTTTTAATGTGAACTATTGGAAACGTGTGAAATGAGGCTCACAAGCACATATGAACATATGCCCCTAGGGAGTGGTTTTGAGTGGAGGTTACTGTTTTAGGCGGGTGTTTATTGTCTGAATAATGGCCTTCATGATGGGCACTCTCCCAGGGTGCAGTAGTTAATGGTCCTTAAAAAGATTTGCAGGCCATACACGACCTTTGACAGTATTTATGCTCACTATTAAACTCTTTATCTTACCAAAGCACTGTATGTGATGTGAATCTAGTCAACAATAGATAACACTTACTTCTTTGTCTTTCTACCACTTGGGTTGTAGCTGTGCTTTGGTCAGACAAACTTGAGCTGGGGTCAGGGAAAGGTCTACATAGTAAGAATGCACAGCAGCATACACTGAAGCCAAATGCTATTTGCAAGCTGTGGGCCCCTAATGCACCATTTGGGATCTGTAAAGCCTCATAACATGCAGTACATGCATGTTTGTAGTATTTAAGGTGACCAATCTGTATGTACAGGGTGAGGCATACATATAAGAGATCCTGACATTCCTTGTGAAGGTCAACTTGGACCGTTGGGGGAGTTGGCATTCCTGCTTGGCCACGTGTTTTCTAAAGCATATGTACTAATCCAGCTCATCAATGGATGTTTGTGTGTTTACGTGCCTTTTACTTTTAAACCCAGCCCAGCATCCAGCCTCTGGAAGTGTGGAAGCCTCTTCCAGTTTGAGCACGACGTCTACTTCCCTGCTGCCTAGGACCCAGGAACAGATATATAGGGTAAGTGGACTTTGATGAAACTGCTGATGCATGTAAATGCACATGACTAATTTGGATAAAAAAGATATTTAGGGCCCAAACTGAAACAGTTTTTTCACATGTCCCAACAGACTCACACACTAATGGATGAAATCCAGGAGATGGAGGAGGAGGAGGAAGCCAGCCTGATGGGACCTTCTAAAAATACCCCCCCCCGGAACCTAATCTGCCACTGCCCCAGCATCCTACTGCACCAAATCCTCTGCAGCAGAGTGAAGCTAGACGCATGCTGCCAGCCCATCATGGGCAGCAGGCTGAGACTGAGCCTACAGTCCCCAGTGGTAGCTCTGCTGCAGAGGTTTTGCCGAGCACATCTGGGACTGTTGCTCGACCTAGAGGTCCAGCATCTGCAGGCGCTTAAACCTGGGAATTGGAACGTCAACCAGTTTCCCAGGGGAGGCGCGTGCCAATCCTGGAGTCAGCACGGCGCCATGACAGCCGTTACTTTCGGCCGGTGACTCAACGAACCACAGAGCAGATTACTGCACAATTCGAGACTTTCAATAATACATTCACCAACATGCTGACTGAATTTAGGATGAGCAACAGGCAGATGTCTGAACAAATGACCACCTTAAGCAGCCAGATGTGTGAACAAATGGCCAACTTAAGCAGCCAGATGTCTGGACAAATGGCCAACTTAACCACACAGATGGCAGGACAAATGGCTACCTTAAATACTAACTTCGCTGCCATGCCTGAGGAATTTAGAACAAGCAATAGACAGATGCTGGAGCAGTGGCATATTATGAATGCCACACATGCCCAGGTGTTGGGACACCTCCAAGGCCCACCACAAGCTAATTATGGGCAACATCCATATTAAGACCTATTTGACCTGTATCTGTATCTCCACATCTTTCCTCTACATCCCCACTCTATTTACCTGTCTGGTGAGCGCTACCAAGATTGCCTTTTTTATGGCTTTGCTGGTTTGATTTTGAATTCGCCCATATAGCTCATTAGAGTGCTGACATACCCCACTAGCCAATGGCTGAGCTTAAGCCTCACTGAAGCGGCTGCTCAAGCTCCCACACTGCAGGCTTGGGCCTAATCAAATGGTGGCGGCTCATCCTGTTTGTTGGCAATATTGGGGGACATTCTTGGATTGGAAACAACTACATTTGCCCATTGCAAAGATTGGACTGGCATTAGGACTGGGGGTTATTGGCTGGGTGGCCACTGAACTTACAGGCGTGGATGTGGCATAGGTATGGCTGCTTTCCACCTGTGTTGCTGGCAAATGTTGCTGAGCAGGAGAGGGTGTGTATGTGGGCCTATGTATTCCTGCCCGACTATTCCCCTGGATATGGTTGCTCCCTATGTATCTTGATGTTGGTGGGCAGTGAAACTTCGGCCTGGAGTCCATTACTTTAGAACTCCTGGATGTGGCCAATTGCTAGGGGCCAGGAGTCTGCCCCAATTTCTAGTTATGTTTTACTATGTATGTACATTTTGAGTCTGCGAGTGCCCTTCAACTAAAAATTGACATAGTTCAATAAAATATATTGAATGTGACTTTAGCTGTTCTTGACCAAGTTGATGCATTAATGTTTGGGTTGTTTGGATATTAATGAAGGACAAACATGAGTATAAAAAATGTATGAGGCACAAATCAGGTGTAACATTTTTAGTAATTTAAGCATTACTATTTTTTATGGAAAAAATAAAAAGGCCTTTACACAGGCAAATAATAATTAAAACACACAACAACATAAACAAACAAAACACATTTTAGGAAAAATAGCCGGCAATCAAATTAGCCCGCACTGCTTGGCCAGAGGCACTAGGTGTGCCAGTGTAATGCTTATCTGCCTCCTGGCTGGGTGGAGAGGGGGGGCAGATCCACATACCGGGGGACACGCTGCATGATGGCAAAATTATGCAGCACGCAGCATGCAAGGATGATGTTTATGACCTTGTTGGGGTCATATTGGAGTGCCCCCCCCGGTATGGTCCAAACAGCGAAATCGTGTTTTTAGGAGTCCAAAGGCCCTTTCTACTACGGCCCGGGTCTTCCTGTGTGCACAATTGTATGCCTCATGTGCCTCATTCTGTGGCCGAAGTACAGGCGTCAGGAGCCAGGGAAGAAGCGGATAGCCTGAATCCCCTGAAAGAATAACAAAATACTGACATAAATTACACATTCTAAACGACATTATTGGCTAAAGCGGTCGTTCACTCAGGATAAGAGCCAATCTTATATGTTTCCCACACCCTGTACATACAGATTGCTCACATTAAAATTCATCCTACCTGCATCTACTGCATGTTATGAGCCTTTAAACATCCAAGATGATGGCTCAGGGAATATCAGGCAGCCTGCGAACACAAAGTGCCTTCTGAATGCTCTGCATTCTGGGATTTCTGACCATTTCCGGATCCCAGCTCTGCTCTGTCTGAGCAAATCACAGCTATAACCCGCCCCCTGCACTTTATCCCACTCTCCTCAGTAAGTGTGATGCTTCTGAGCAAAGATGGCGGTGCCCGTATCCTAAAGTCCTGAACAGAGTTGCAGCCCAGCAGGGGAAAGAAAAACTTGAAATATACTAGCTTGAAATGCTGGGAAATTTTTTTTTTAAGGGTTTGGGCTTTTCTAAAAATCAGGGTGAAGGTCCGGTTTAACATGTCATCAAGGGTAAAAAACAGCCATAGGTTAAGACATGGGTCATCAACTATATTCATAGGCATACAGTGAAAAAGGAATTACGTAATTTGAGGGAACTTACCAAGGAGCCATCCACCTGATAATTCTCCAGACTCAAACCGATGGAACAAGCCGTAGCTCCGCAAGATATAAGCATAATGGGATGAGCCTGGATACCCGGCAAGGACACTAAGGAACCACATGTCCGGGCCCACCAATGCTTGGACATTCAGTGCCCATTTTGCGTTTCCTAAAAAAAAAAAATATATATTACAGCAAGGCAAGGTAAACTACTCAAACACTAAGTAGTTTTAATAACCAAGATTATATGTATGTGGGAGAAAATAAAGATTAACATTCTAATGACTAATTAAGGTCAGCATTAAAATGTTTTGATAAGGCCTACATAAAAAAAAATAATGAAGGTAGACACTGTAAAGTGGTTCACAGGGACACTTTACAAGGAGGGATTAAGGTATACACTGTAAAGTGGTTCACAGGGACACTTTACAAGGAAGGATTAAGGTATGCATTGTAAACTGGTTCACAGGGACACTTTACAAGGAGGGATTAAGGTATACACTGTAAAGTGGTTCACAGGGACACTTTACAAGGAGGGATTAAGGTATACATTGTAAACTGGTTCACAGGGACACTTTACAAGGAGGGATTAATAGATAGTTACAATACAGTTTGCATAAACTATATAACAAAATGACATAATTAACTTACCTATATATGTACTCGTTGGCTGCGGGAGGGACCAATGCAACGTGGGTGCAATCGATCGCACCCATGACGTTGGGCATGTCGGCGATATTAAAAAAAAACCAACTTAAGCGCGTTCCAGGCTACCATGTTGTCCGGAAAGGAAATATATTTTGGACTAATGGTAGCCATGCCATCCAAAAACTTGGATAGCGCGTGGCTCAGCATAGGCTGGGACATCCCCACGGAGAGGGCACCCAGCCTCTGGAACGAGCCATTCGCCAAAAATTGCAGGCAGCCAAGCATCTTGGTCATACCTGAAATTGCTGGCCCCTTCCTTGTGGTGCGAGCTAACCATGGCCGCAGCTCACTATACAATTTATGGAGGGAAGCGCGGTTAAGTTGGGTCAGCTCGAACAACTCAACATCATTCATGCGATCCATATGCATGCGTCGCCGGTGCAATCTGGCCTCGGCCCTGCTGACACATGCCTTGGAGCTGAAGGCGCTCATATTCCTCCACAAAGCCGCAATACATGGTCAAGCAAGCCGAGTGCAAAATGGTCCCATAAGTGGATCGCAAATGAAACCGTTTTATAGGGCGGTGGTCCCTCAGCAATCAGGTCTCTGAATCAGACGCAAGCCCATCCCAATAACGTAAGTTATCTGAACGAACGCAAAATATCAGATTTAGATGCGAAAATGATCCGAACTAACGCAAATGATCAGATTTAGATCTGTTCATCGAAAGTGCATATACGCATTAGCGAGAACGAGCATACGCATGGAAAAAGGAACATAAAAAACAGAAAAAAGGCCAGACACAAAAACATACACAGACACATGCGAAAGTCCAGACGTATCTGTATCTGAATCAACCCTAATGAGCAAACCAGTAATTATAGGTCTGCATTAATTTGGATATGATAGCTCGAATTTAGCTCCGCAATAACTCACACAGTGACTCCTCCAAAAAAACACTTTATTGCAAGACTCCCAAATTTATTATATCAGTTGATAGCAGAAAATAACGGGTTAAAGGACTTACAGTAAACCTTAGCTACATCAGGGGAAAAATCAGGATAGGAAACTGAAAGTAATCCGCTGACGTTCCCTCATGCACAGGCACCACCAGCTCCCCGGCTTAGGAAGCCTGCAATTCTCGTGGCTAAAGAGCAGAGGGCGAAAGTGAAAATAAAAAGAAGCTTAGCTTCGTACTGCCATGTGCCGCCCAAATAGCTTTTTTTTTTTGTTTTGCCTGAAAATGTACTTTAATGCTGCATTATTCTAAATTATGGGATGTCAAAAAATAGTCAGTCAGTCAAAGGGCGGGAATACCTCAAAAAGACATCAGTAGGCCAATGGCTGCAAAACTAATATACAAGGATACCAAAAGAAGAGGTGCTAGTCTGCAAGATCTTTTTACCCAATGCACACAGAAACCTGTCAATCTTGAAATAACCATGGAATTTGGTGAATGTTTGGGCAAGTTACCACTTAGCAAAACCTGTTTAACTGTTGCCTGGTGCCAAAAATCCCAAACAGATCCAGCTGATCTTGTAAAATGGACTACTGTGATTTTCACAGGAGACTGCTTTCATTTAACTGAGAAAGAACTCACAATAAATATTCAGATCCACTTCATTATGGTTTTAGTCAGATTGACTCTTTTAGGTCCAACAATAGACACAAAAAGGTAATCTGTCGATTCTCAGTTCTACGGAGGTAGAAGGAGAAATGGAAAGAGACAATGGAAAGTTTAGCAGTTACTTTTAAAGTAAAAAGGACGCCATGAAGAAAATTGCTAATATCAAACTATTTTTTTGAAAGAGAAAAACAACAATTTACAACACGAGTACATTTTTGGGACAATCTGGGATGGTGTTCATTTTAACAAATTAGAAGGCAAAATTTTAACATGCTTGACATCTCTACAGCTAAAAAAGTATAAACTATGTACAGATAAGGGTCTATTTAGTTTAGGAATCACTATCATTATTATAATCAGAGGATGAACCTTGTCAAATGCACAGTAACAATTTTGGAGAAACTTAGGAATTAGGGATGAGCAAGCTGCTTCACTAAATACAGTAACAAGACTTGAAGCTAGGTCACTACTCCTGATGATAAATTATATTTGAATGCCAAAATGTGAAAAAGCAAGTAATATCCCATTGCGCAAGAATGTCTTGGTTGGCCAACAGGAGCTGCAGGGTGGTGTATGCTCCTGGAAGGACAACAGTTTGGGATGGAGCTCCGATATGCAGCCTTACCAAGGTGAAGCAACTGACCCATGGGCCTTGGAGTCTACTGATAGCACCTGTCTTGGCTGAAGCCCCCCCGCAAGGGAGGTCAGACTGAGCTGCGGGTGCCACCAGGGTTGTGCCCCAGATGGTTAGAAACCCCCAAGACAATGAGGCGCAGCACCGAAGGATGAGACATAGTCAGACAGGCAGGTAGTCAGGGCTGGCAGTGTAGGTTCTTGAACGGTGGCCAAGCGATAGGTCAGGGCTGGCCCCAAAGGTTCAGAGTAGTCAATGAGCAGAAGGTCAGGGCAGGCGGCAAAGTTGAGAAACAAGCTGGGGTCACAACGAAGGTCAGTCCATGGATTAGCAGAGAAGCAAAACACAGGATGCAGGGTTAGCAGACAAGACAGTAAAGATTTCAGGCTGGGTCCCGCCTTTTAAGCAGGTTGTTGGCGGATGGCATTTCCCATTCCGGTGACATCACTTCCAGTTCTGGCAACGTCACTCCGGGTTTCAAGGAAATGGGATGCACGTTGAGATGCCAGTGCTCAACATGAGGATCCAGGAGTGCACCCCTTATGGCCACAGATTCCTGACATTGCCCCCTCTTTACATGAGGCCTCCGATCGACCAATTTTGCTGGCTTCACAGGATGCCTGAGATGGAAGGATCTGGCCAAAGCAGGTGCATGTAAATTACCCACCGGTTCCCAAGAATCCTCCTCTGGCCCATAACCTCTTCAACTAACCAAATAGTGTATGCCCCTGTCTATTCTCCTGGAGTCCAGAATTTGTTCCAAGAGAGGGGGCAAGTCCAATTCGTAGGCCACTACATTAATCATCCTTCTGATCTTAAATAGACCAATACATTTAGGGCCTAGTTTCCTGGAGGTTTTAGGTGAAAAGTGGAAAGAAGAACCTTGGGCCTGATGCAGAGCCTCCTCTGAACTGCCCTTAAAACCTTCCGATTGTCCGGGGCTCCCGTTTGAATCGTGGCTCAAATGTGATGCAGAGCCTCCGTCGGAATGGCTCCCTAACTGATCCGTCAATTTCACTTTACTCGGAAAGCTTTTTTTGCTCTCTCGGGTGCCTTCAATTTGATCGGGGCTCCCGTTCACGTTCACACGGGCGGCCCGTTTTTCCCTGATTTTTCCTGCCTTTTTGAACGTACCTGCTTGGTTTCCGTCGTATTTGACCTTCCATTTTGGTGGTTTTAGCAAGTATACTTACATCTCCATGGCTCTTCAGTTGCCAATCTGGCTACACGCAAGCGCACATCCCTCAAACTCCATTGGAATATACATATGGCAACCACTGCCAATTTGACACATATTTTTTTGGAAACAATAAATTTGGTTTGTTCCTTTTTCCTTGCCATTAATGCATACCTTAATCTCCTTTGTGTTCCTTTTTCCTTGCCATTAATGCATACCTTAATTCTTTCTGATTGTTTTGGATTAATTGTACCATATCTAAACTTTTTGTGTCATGGAAATGTGTGATGATGTTGTGTGATTGTACATTTGCAGGAAACACAACTTTCATTTTTTTTATTTTTTTTATTTTATTCCAGCGTTTGAAATTGAATTTTTTTAACCAAAGTTTTTTACAAATAATTGAATCTAAATGTTTTAACAAATAAACTATTTTCATTTTAAGCCAAATTAAAATTCTTTAGGCCTCGGTGTCTTGTGCCTGTGATTTTCTTGTATCTGTGAATGAAAAACAACATTAGTTTAGCATTTATTTGGTTTGGTTGTGCGTGGTTTTTTTGGGGCCCTTTTTAAACCGGACCTTCTGCGTTATTTACTGAAAAGCCCAAACTCTAAACAAAAGATTCCGCAGCATCTCAAAATAATAGATAGTAATTTTTTAGTCAATCAATAATTATTAAAACAAATATAAACACCGCGCTTGATTCTCAAAAGTGCAAGCTCAACGTGCTAAGAAAAAGTCCTTCTTCTTTAACAACTGGAAAACACACAAAAATGCACAGAGCTTTGAAAATTAAATAAAACGTGAAGTGTAAAATGTCTTGAAATCCCAGAGGAATTTTTAAAGTCCCGCCACCATGTGTGGTGATCACACTCTTACCATGATGGTCTAGTGTCCTAAAAGTAACTTTTGTGAAATATTCAAAAACCCTCTCATAAGGTTTCAGGAGCCAAAGGTAGCAATTTAGATCAGCTTTCAATCAGTCCTGCAGCAGTCTTCCCACGCAGTACATGAAAAGCAATAGAAATAATAGTGCAATACGTCCAAAAAAACACACAGTATGTTTAATCAAATTGCACTCACAAAGTTTAAAAGGTTAAAACAGCGTTGTATATACATGGGATTGCCAGCAATTCTCACCGCCGTGTCCCCGACTCACTAATCCATACACATCGATCCAATAGATGGTAGCAAAAAGGAACGTCCAATCCAGAAATCCAATGGAAAACACCAATCAATAATTATTCTTTCCACCACTGGGCTGCAACTCAGTTCTGGAATTTAGTATACGGCCGCCGACATCTTGACTCAGAAGCATCACACTTACTGAGGAGAGGAGAGTGAGATAAGGTACAGGGGGTGGGTTATAGCTGTGCTTTGCTCACACAGAGCAGAGACCTCTTGAAAAGGTCAGCAATCCCAGAATGCAGAGCAGCACAGTTAGAAGGCACTTCCTGTTTGCAGGCTGCCTGATAAGATGGCGGCTTCCATAATGCACCATCTTGGATGTTGAAAGCCTCATAACATGCACTAGGTGCAGGTAGGATGATTTTGAAGGTGGGCAAACTTTATGTACAGGGTGTGGGAAACATATAAGATAGACTCTTATTCTGAGTGAAGGTCCGCTTTAAGGGCTTTTTAGACAAAGTCTTTGGTTGTTTTTTTTGGTTTTTACATTTTGTGGCCAATGGAATTGTTGGTTCATTTACTTTGGTAACCAAAAACGCCACTTACCATGTTTTAGGCGCATATTGCGTCAGGGGCGGAGTCTCCATTCTTGCTCCCTTGCTTGCTGCTGTGAATCTGTTTGCATGACAAAGACACAGATATTAGAGACTGTTGTTGTCTCATGTACACAAAAAGCATTAACAAGTTTGCTGGCCTAACTAAAGTCACTTTTTGAACCTCTTGCTGCCTCACATTGCCCTAGTTCTGCTATCTGCATGTAGCCTAGTTTTGAGCTGCGTACATGTGTTAAACTAAGGTGGGCTTGTATGTAACGTGAAAAACTAAGTTGTTTCAGACTATTCTGGCGCTTTGTTTTTTTTTTATTACAAGGAATGTGTGCGCGCACATAAACGCACGCGCGCATACTCACATCCATGATGATGTCGTCCTGCTCCGGGGTAAAGATTGCGGCCGACAGCTTTTCTGGGTTTGCAAGGTATAGCTCTGACGTTCCCCCGCGGAGACGTAGGTGCGTGCGCGCAGGCGCGCACCCGCTGTTGACCACGGCCACACGGAAAACATATTTAAAGCACAAGGCACTCAGCTCTGTGTTGGATACCATATCAATATGGGCAGACCTAAAGGGAGCAAAAAGAGCCAACCAAGGGCCGAGGCACATAGCAGCCGCACACATGCCTCATCCTCCACAAGACAGAAGAGCAGGCACCAGACACATGCCGAACATGCCCCCACTAAAACGGTGGATACTCCACACAAACAGGCACATTCAAAAAAACGCAGGACCAAGGGTACATTAACCCATTCACCACCACCTGCAAAAAAACCACGCACACACAAGGGTGCCCCATCTAGTCAGACCATGCAGCATCCTCCACCTCCACACACCAAGCATACCCACAAATCCAAACACATAAGCAAGGGTAAGCGCATTGCAAAAACCACCACCCCACCCAGGTCACCCACCCCTCCACCTCCACCCTCTGGTTCCCCCAATTCCAGTACCTCACATTCCACATGCAGCTCAACATCTGATAGCTCAACAGGAACCCAGACATTAAGCCAGAGAAGCACACACACAACATCCCCCTCCCCCATAAGCCAAAGAAGCACACACGACTCCCCAGATACCCAACCATCAATTTCCTCAGAGGCAGGGGAGACCACACACCCATGTGGCAGACAACTACGGCGTGGCTCACTAACTGCCCGATTTTGCGATGCTCAAAGCATGGCGGTGACAAATGCAGTTTGCGAGCATGATGATGCCCTATTTGGCCGCACCTCAAAAACAACCAATAAGCAGGCTAAGATGGAGATCTGGACTAATATTTGCAGGCAGGTCAATAGTGTGGGATCAGTCCGGAGAGATATTCAACAAATAAAAAGGAAATTTGGGGACCTGAAATACTACAGCAAAAAAAAAAATGGACATGCGCCGTCAGCAGAGGTAAAGGACAATTTTTAGTCACATTGTTAAAAGGATGTAACACTTATTAGGTGTGATTTAATCTTCCCCAGCCAACAGACAGGGGGTGGCTTACCCACTAAAATTATCCTTACGCCCGCCGAGGAACATGTATATACATTCATACACCCGGCCAGCATCCAGGGACTGGCAGAGGCACAAGACACAGACCGGAATGTAAGGTCCCAAGGTGAGTCTGATTTTGCCATGACCTAGTACAAAAAGTTCAAGAAGGCAGTGTTATGCTACACAACACACTGTACTTGGCCATTTACCTAATCTTCCTATCTACATTCTAAGGACCAAGTCAACAGGACACACCAGGCCCCCAAACCCCTGCGTTAGCACCGAGGCCAAGGGCCCACCAGGCTTCTACACCACAAACCCAAATTGTGGATTGCGATGAGGTAAGTCAATGGGCCTTGATGTGTACTTTTAATATTGATATTTGCGAGCTTTTGTGGACATAAATAAACTAAAAGGATGCTATATTTCTTTACAGACCACAGGAAGCCCACCCATCATCGACCATATACGAGATTTGGAGGAGGACACCCCACATATGTCACTAACCACTACTGCACCAGTGGCAGCAACGCAGGCAACCCCGGCACAGCCACCACATCCACAACCACCTTCGGAACCAGAACCAACCACCCGTCCCACTGCTCCTACCCAGTCTAGACGCCATATTTCCCAAAGAAGGCAACTTCAAATTTTGGAGGAAACATGGAGGCAGGAAAATATTGCCTTTGCTGCGACAACACAGCAATTCAATGAGACTGTGTGCACCCAACTCACAAACCTCAACGCCCAAGTAGAGGTATTAAACAGAAATATCTCTGCCCTAACCAGCCACATGGGTGAGATTAATCAAAGCCTGGCCCACATTGCAGCCAATTTGCAGGCACAACATCATTCCTCGTCACCATGCAACCCAACATACCACTAATTTGTGGGGAATACATTTTCTGTGCCCACGTGTAATTTTTCTTTTGGGCCCAAAAAAACAAATGACAAAACAAAATTTGTTTGAAAAAAAAAAAATTGTGGTCTCTGAAAAAACACTAAACACTAGTTGTGCACGTATGGTTTGCGCGGTGCCACTTTGGGTGCAAGAAAAAGGAGGGGTGGGGAGGGCTGAAACTAAAGGTGGTGGAGTAGCCCACAAGCCAAGATTAGGTTTAGGACCGTTGCAGGCGTCTATTGTAGTGCCCCCCCCCCCCAGTCTCATCAAGACAACGGAACCTCATCTTCAAGAGAACAAAGCCCGGCTCCAACACAGAGCGAGTCCTCCTGGGGGCAGTATTGTAGCGCTCCTCTGCCTGTGAAGATCGGTGCAGGATGGGGGTCTTCATCCAGGGGACCAAAGGATAGGCAGAGTCTCCTGCCCTAAAACCCCCCAAAAAAATAATTAAAAAAAGGTGTGCATTGCAACAATAGAAAAGAGGGACAAATAGGTGAGCGGGGTAGGGTGGGAGGAAAGGACATTTGTAATGAGACTACATGCACATCCAACCTGTACTCTGATTAAAAAAGTCTGGGGAATACTACTTACATAAGAGGGCAAGAACATGACGCAATAGGGTACAATCACTTAACCCATTTAATTTGTAGATCAATAATTGGGCTCCAAATATACTACGAAAAAAGTTACCAAATAGTGTGTTACGGGAACAAACACAGTCAGAGAGGGTGGGCAACCAATACAAGTTTCAGACACATACCCAGTAGCCAGCCACCAAATAGATCGGCTTATTTTCAATCGCTCATGTAGGCAGGAATTCCTAGGCAGGGAAAGCCAGAAAAACGACTCCCAAAAACAAAATCAGGGCCAGTCAGTGCCTGCACATTTATCCTATGTCCCATCTTCAAATGCCTGCACACAAACAATAAAATAAAAATTATGGAGACCCTGTAAAAAGGATCCCCCCCAAAAAACCATAAAAAATATCAAATACTCATGCCATCGATGTCCAAAGGCGTGCGGTGCAGCCTGGTTTCTGCCATACTCAGCAGGACAAGACCGCGGAGCTGGCGCCGCTGATGTGCTCCAACAGAGGACTGCATATTATTGCCCGAGTGCAAATACGGCTGCTCTGACTTGCCGTATTTGAAAGCTCGGCGGCCCCGTTTTATTAGGGTGTTTTCAATCGGAAATCAAGGCTCTGCATCACTGAAAAAAACGGACCAATGAACGAGGCGTCAGTTTTCCCGGGAAACAGCCTTGTGCGAGCCGACAATTGGAAAGGCGGCTGAGCACACACCTGAGCGCATAAGCGCACGCTAAAATCAACGTAGCACCCTTTCCTGACCCGATCAAAGCCCAAAACCAACGGGAAAACGCACGGGGGAGCTGAACGGGGAGGCTCTGCATCAAGCCACTTGTCTCCAATTGACAACCTTGCGACCATTGAACGGTGAGCATCAGCATATTTCTTAAAACAATCTTGAGTGAGATGCAGAGATTCCAGAAGTTGATGGTGAATGGATCAGTAAACAGTTTAGGGCGGAACCCCTAATTAGCTTCAAAAAGTGTTAAGCTCATGGAGGAATGACAGGAGTTATTGTATGCAAATTCCACCAAACAATTGCACCCAGTCTTCTTGGGAGTGTAGAAGAGTAACAGCAGAGGTACTGCACCATAGATTGGTTGACTT
The DNA here is from genome assembly GCA_027917425.1 of Gastrophryne carolinensis. Lineage (NCBI taxonomy): Eukaryota > Metazoa > Chordata > Amphibia > Anura > Microhylidae > Gastrophryne > Gastrophryne carolinensis. Next base: position 196,482,031 of record CM051236.1, read on the forward strand.
GTTCTGTTTGGCCATTGGTCTCGGGGTGGTAAGCTGAGGAGTGAGCAAGTTCAATGTGGAGACTTTTACAAAACGTAGACCAGAATTTAGTGGTAAACTGGGACCCCCAGTCAGAGACGATTTTGGTTGGCAGACCATGGAGATGGATAATCTCTTTCACAAAACTGCAGGCCAGCTGTGGAGCTGAAGGAAGTTCAGGAAGAAGTGACTTAACTTGAAGTAGTCAACGATGACCAGAATAGTGTTATAACCTTCGGATGTCGGGAGTTCGACTACAAAGTCTATAGAATTTGTTCCCATGGCCTCCCTGGCACAGAAGGGTACCAGAAGACCCAGCCATGCTTGTTGCAGGCACATGTGCCACAAGAGGCTACATAGACTTGGCAGCCCAAGCAGGCCACCAGAAATAGCGTCGGACCAGATGAATAGTTTTCTTAAACCCAAAATGTCCTGCCAAGGGCTTATCATGAATGTTTTGAAACTACTTCAGTATGCATGACTTTGGCTCATGGATCAGTGGATCAGGATACCATCTACTCAAGTAAGTGGTTCTTGAAGATCGTCGGGAATGTGAGTTGAGGCCAGGCGGATCTTAGAAATTAGTTTAACAAAACTCAACAAGGCGGAAATAACTGAGCTGGAGAATTGTATTGTTTTCGGGTTTGCTTCAGGCAGAACTGGGAAAAGACGAGATAAACCGTCAGGCCTGACATTCTTGTGACCAGGCCGATAGGAAATATGGAATCGAAACCTGGAGAAGAGAGACCAGCAAGCCTGATGGGGACGGAGCTGCCTGGCCATGTGACGATACCCCAAGTTCTTATGGTCAGTCATGATTAAAATAAGGTGCTAAGCCGCCCTCGAGTAGATATCGCCACTCTTTCTAGGCTAGCTTGATTGACAGAAGCTCACAGTAACTGACATCATAGTTCTTCTTGGTTGGGTATAGCTTTCTGGAGAAAAGGGCCACTGGGTGCGCTGAATCTTTGTCCCCAATGCTTTGAAAAAGAACTGCTCCTACTTTAGAACCTGAAGCATCCACCTCCAAGATAAAAGGAAGATCCGGATCTGCATGAACAAGAATGGAAGCTGGTTTTAAGCTCCTTTTGAGTTCAGTGAAGGCTTCACTAGCAGCTTGGGATCAGGAGAATGGAACTTCTTTCTTGGTCAATTCGGTGATAGGGTGTACAACCAGGAAGAGTTCTCGGATGAAGTGGCGATAAAAATTTGGGAATCCGATCAGGCATTGGACCTCATTATGGATGTTGGGACTGGCAAGTCTAGGATTGCGAACACTTTGGCTGGGTCCATAGCCATAGAGATTGATAAATCGGTGATGTACAGACCCAGAAACTGAACTCAAACTGACATTTTTCTATATTGGCATAGTGGTGGTATTGCCGTAAATAAAGTAGAACTTGCCAGACATGGGTTTGGTGCTCTTGGAGAGTTGACGAGTAGATGAGGATGTCGTCAGGCAGGTAATGATGAAGATGTCGAGGTAGTCGCAGTAGGCAAAATGCTGGGATGTAGCAGAGGCATTACAGAGCCCAAAGGGCATAACCAGGTACTCAAAATTGGCCACTTGGCCACTTGTTGGCATCCCTTGCATTCTGCTTATTGGGTGTTAGAAAAAGCCACTCACTTGTTGGTACCCCTTGCATAACACTTACTGAGGGTTAGATAAAACTACTCACTTGTTGGAACCCTTTACATTCTGCTTACTGGGGGCTAGATAAAACTACTTGCATGTTGGCATCCCTTGCATTCTGCTTACTGGAGTTTAAATAAAATTACTAACTTGTTGACACCCCTTGTATTCTGCTTACTGGGTGTCAGGAAAAAACTACTCACTTGTTGCCAACCCTTGCATTCTGCTTACTGGGTGAAGTAAAAAGCTACTCTTTTGTTAGCACCCCTTGCACTCTGCTTACTGGGCGTTATAAAAAGCCACTCACTTGTTGGTACCCCTTGCATAACACTTACTGGGGGTTAGATAACACTACTCACTTGTTGGCACCCCTTACATTCTGCTTACTGGGGGTTAGATAAATCTACTCACTTTTGGCCACCTGCATTGCAACTAATGGGACTGGCAGCATTTACACTGTGTTCAACAATGGAGAAAGTATCAAATAAGGGACATGGACATGGCCATGGTGCTGCTGCTGGTCGTGATGGAGCTAGTGCTGCAGGGAGAGGACATGTTTCAGCTGTGCCTGCTAAACCTTCTGCTGGTGCAAGCATGCACCAGGGTTTGCAGAATCTTTTTGTAGGCCATAGTACGGCTGCCAGAGTGGTGAGGCCAAAACAAGTTGAGGCAGTCATAGATTATATGGTACGCAGTGCTACAAGTTCCATGGGTATGTCTTCCACGCGCTGGAGGATGATGACGTGGCCTGCGATGATGATGAAACCTGTATGCTGACTCCTATGGCTCTCTGCATTGTGGAGGTAGAGAGGGAAGGTAGTGTGGAAGAGGAAGTTGAAGAAGTTCTAGAACCAAAATGGACTGAAGACCAACAAACGTCGGAGGAAGAGGTGGTGGTCACAAAGCCCCAGGCAGCCAGCAGAAGAGAGAGATGGGTGCCAGTGATCAGCCCATTGTTACTACTGCCCACCACGCTCAGGAACTGAGCACGCCAAGGCAGGCTCAAAGAATTTCACCAGCATGGCATTTTTTCAAGTAGTGCACAGATGACAAGACAAGGGTCATTTGCAAGATTTCCACCAGTACCTGAAGCGTGGAAAATAATCTGAGCACCACATCCACATCTGTGACCTGCAATCCAAACACAAGCTGCAGTGGCAGAAACACCTAAAAACATGCAAACACCTGAGGCTCCCTCTGTTGCTTAGTTGACTCCACTGCTACCACTGCCACCACTGCCTCCCTAGAGACAGGGCCACCTGTCTCCCCTCAAAGGGAAACCTTATACAAAAATGGCCACGAGAGACTCCTCTATAACATGAATCATGGATATCATGGAACCATGGATAAGTGATATAAGGTGTCTGACTCTAACACAGCAAGGCACGAATACCACATGATCACACCTAATCAGAGCATGTAATCCTGTACTAAATATTTCAGACAATATTTTGCCAACATTTTTATATCAGTGTTTAACAACAATATTGTTTGGTTCCCTGTTTAGGTATCATTCCAATGGCGGCAACTAAGGACTCTTGGGCAAGATAATGTTGCTTTAACACAGAATGAAAGGCTTAAGGGGTATAACCAAAGTAGGTGCAAGAAAATCAACAAATTCTTTATAATATGAAGATGTACACTCATCAGGCCTGGGGGCATTAAGGATGAGATGGCTTTCGGCATTTCCAGAAAAGTGTCATAAAAGGTTTTGTCTAGGATTACTAGGAAAGAATATTGTAACATATATATTTCAATCCTAAAAAAAAAATAAATCTTTGATAGTTGTTGACTTTGACAGTTGAATTCTGACAAAATTTGGACAGGGTTACTAGTTAAATTACCAGAGCCCATTTTAAATTAAATGGGCTTAAAAGATGTAGAATTTAGTCTATTGGTCAGTAATGTACCATGTCTATTAGCTTGCAAAGAAAATTTCCCTCTGGACCCTGAGGTCACTCAATGGGTTCTCCCTGTGGCGATAGACTAAAGATTCAAGCCTAGCTTCAAATTCTCTTACTTTTCTATTTTTCTTTTTTGGGGCCGTAACTGAATTAGGTTCCAATGAATTACTATCTTATGTATCTCCCATAAGTTCCCAAGACAAGGTCTATGCTACCCTAATTTTCCTGAAAATATTGCACAATATCTTTTGATATCACTGAACACATCCGGTTTACTCAAAAAGGAACTCATCAAACAGCCATCTTGCTGAGTGTCACACAACGCCTCCCTGGATAAGGACCTTAGCTCTTAAACCAAAAAGTAGCTATAAAGTTATGAGATGTTGTGTCTTTAACAGGCATAATATTGTAGCTGTTTGACCATCCTAATTTAAAAATTTCAGCAACTCCAAAAAAGATCAGCAACAGCAGTGGTAGTAGTACCCATAATCATGGCAATCAAATAACAAGATCAAAACAAGGAGCAATGAGCACTTAATGTCCCTAAAGTGTCTTAATTATGCATTTCACTTCACTATCAATTTGCAAAATTATGAATAAGAAAAATTTTACTTAATAGGCCAATTTAACCCTTTCAGTGTCAGCTACATGAGTCTCACGTAACCGCCTCTCCTACAATTAAGTGCCAGTGTGAGACTGTTCTGTTCGGGGCACCTTGCTTTTTCAGCTTCACCTAATTTTGTCTTGTTTGCATGTTTTGTTTTTTTGGGGGGAAAATGTGCTTTCTGCTTTTTTTTTACATTTTATTAGGGAAACTCATTGATGGATTACTTCCATAAAGGTGCACCCACTACAACAGGCTGGGTACTCCTAGAAAGCTTAATATGTTTATTTTCAGAAAATAGGTTTGAGGGGGTATTTCACATTTAAAACAGACCAACACCTGGACCAACACCTTTACAACAAACAGCACTCATGTGCATCCTTCCCCAGGGCAATTCAGATTGCTGCACATAAAAAAATAGTTTACCTTTTTCAATCTCTTGCTGTGGTCAATTTTAAAAACAAAATGGCGTCTCCTGGAGCTGCCGGACACCTGAAAATAGGAAGTGCTGCTGGATTTTCTGTTACTGTGCATTGTGAGTGTTGTCAGTTGAATCCGGGCAACAGCACAGCTGAGATACTGGGTAAGAAAGCTCCAAAATAGTCGCTACCACTAGAAAATTGGTGATACAGTGTTTTAGTTCTGAGTGGATACAGGAGCAAATGTAAGTGCTGCCAAGAATTCATGCAGAGGGTGGAAATGGAATGCTGGGGAGTTTTCGTTTTTTAACTGTGCCAGGCTGTTGGTCCGGATTAAAGAAATGTTTTGGTTGAAAAAGCGCAAGGTGGGCACTTTGTCTGCAGAGTTAAATTTTTTAGGTAAAATTACCCTTACGTGCATGCCTTACTTTGGGGGTGTTTGACAACCCTACGCTTGAAAGTAGCTATGCATGTTCGGTATTGCTCTGGGGTGTTGATGGGGGACTTTGCTTTTTCAAATGTAACTAGTTTTTTTCTTGTTTGCATATTTTATTTTTAGGAACATGTGGTTTTGGTTCTGATTTTTCATTCTTTTTTAGGAAAACCCCATAAAACTGCACTCATGTCACAGCTAGAAAGCTTGTGGCATGTACTTTCAGACAATATATAGTTTGTGGGGAGATTTCAAATGTAAAGATCTCCTAAAGCACCGTTTCAGTTTAGGGGAGTCTCCTAGACAGGAAATGGTGTCTACCAATACATATGTGGTACCATTGTAACTGGGAGAAATGGGGCTTTTATAGGCAATATGAGTTTACTGAAAAACTTTTTTGTTAAAAAAAACACTACAAATTTTGCACATATTCCACCCAACAATATTGAGAATACCCTAAAAAAGACAAGACATTTCATTTTAATGTCCAGAAAAAAAACAATATATAATTTTTGGAGGAAATGTATATAGCGCAAAAGAGTAAAAATGGTCTGGCAGGGTGACAAAATCTCTAAGTATGCTGGCACTTAAAGGGTTAATGGTATTATTAAACCATGAAGAATTAGGAACCTTTTTTGAATACAGTTTAAACTCCTGAAAGGAATAGAAGCGTGCATGTCATATTAAAAGTGTTCTTGTTAGAATATGAATTCTTACAATAAGCCAATAAATGACAAAGGCTTACAAATAATTATTCCAAAGGAAAATGTTCCTTGTTGAACTATTATGTAACAAATCACATATTTTAAAAGTCAGTAAGTTTTTTTCAGAACAACTAAATCCCCAGCTTTCTAATACATTTAGATAGGTGGTGCCTGGAAAAAAACGAGAATGTTGTTTGTCATTAGCTTAATACCTTCTTGATAAGCTGGTAAATGGTCAAGTTTGAAGATTGTCAAGTCTACTGGAAATGTGAATAGTTGCGAGTACTTAGTGTCTTTATTGGATAATGTATTGACACAAACTGATGCAGTATGTATGTATGTCAGCAATATGTCAACTGTCTTTTTACTGGCCAGACAGCCGAAGACAGCTTGCACATTGCTGTCTTTCTCTGCTAGTTCACAATTGTCTATTCTTCAGCAATTTTATATTCCTGTTAGTCCTCTCATTTATTTATTCATTTGTACTATTTACACATATCATTCTAAATAATGTATTAATATTTTTTGTTAAAAATATTACTTATGATTAGACATTTATGCTAATAAAGTTACAAACATAATTAAAGTTAAAGGAAATATTAAAGGATTAGGTTTAGCAATCCCCCTGTTTTTCTTAGAGGTGTGGTAAACTCAAAGGTGAAATGCTTTCACCATTTAAGTCCCAGGCACGTAGGTCCTGTTTGCTTCTCCTACCATTAAGTGCCAAGCACATACGGCCTAGGGGCCTGGCATTCCCCCCTGCTACTGTAAAAAAAAACTCACCTGATCCCTAGATTCGGCCAGGCCTTCTCTTAACCCTGGGAGTATCCAATCCCCCTCTAGGGGATGCTGGCTTAAAGAAAGGGTCCAAAGCCCCCCACTTTGACCGCCGCTGCTGCTAACTGTAGAAAAAAAAATGATATTCACTCACCTCCATGTGCGATCTCTCCTGCCAGGTCTCATCTTTACCTGGGGGGGCGGGTTCTTCCGTGGTGAGGAGAAGGCCCCCTCCCCGCCGTCATTGTGGCTAGTCCCGCCTCTTGTGGGCGACATGCATGCTTTACTTTGTGGTGTTTGCCAACTCTTCCTTTCACAGTACCTATGCAGGCAGGTAGGTAGTCACATGGGTGGGTAGGTGGCAGAGCAGCCACATGCAATATAGTTTTCTTGAATAAAAATACATTTTTCATTTAAAATAAAGGAGGCATGTTTAAAACACACACACACACACACACACACACACACACACACACACACACATATATTTTTTTTTAAACAGTGAAAAATGACCACCAGAGGGTGACAAAATCTCAAGTAGGCTGGCAGTTAAAAGGGTTAAAAGTAACTATGCATATTGGGTATTATTCTTGCACACTCAATGAACATTCAATTTATCAGTTCAAATAAATGGGCTATAACAATAGGTATAGGATTCTTTGTGTGCATACAGAGGTAGCAACGCTAATGTGCTATCAGCTGATCATCTGCTTTATATATTGCAGGGTTCATATAGAGTGCCTAAAAAATGGTATCATCTGTCAGCATCCTTCCTTGAATTCCTTAGAAAATGCATTCAATTGACTAAATTAGGAACATTATTGATTTCATAGTTTTATGTTGTATTTATAGGAGCAAACATAATAACTTCAAAAGAAATCAAGAAAACTTTAAAAACAATTCATATTTAAAAAAAAAATGCTTAAAATTTGAAATGTTTCTCGACTATCCAGCCTAATTAATGTCTTCATGTTGACCTATGCATCCAGCCCATATCAAACATGTTACAGCGGAAAAGATTTAACATGAGCTCTATACCAGGCAAGGCTGGTTACTAATGAATACTAATGAACAGTAATTACTGGAGCTCAGCCATTGAAAACCCACAGCAGAGACATATGCTAATAGGCTTTACACAGCAAGCCTCAGACTTCACGTAGCCTACACTTGGAAACACTGAACTAGGTTTTCTGAAATGCTATATTATGCCCAACACAGGCAGATAATTAAGTGAGAATGTTCCCTACATTACCAATTGGTTCCTTGTTTCTTAAGTGTTTACTAAAAGTAATTAATGCTAATATTATTAACAAAATAATAATAATACATTCCATTACATACTGATAGGAAAGCCCAAGGCAGTGAAATGCTAGAGGCTTCCTCCTAGTATAGTGGGGTTTGGACATCTGGTTGGGCAGCTGTTACACATTTGCATGGTACCCAGGGAATCAAACACCCAAGTGCTACACTTATAAATACAATTACTAAAACTGCTTCATAATAAAATATAATAATATGAATGAAAATATATAATACAGATTTCAATTTGCACAAATTGTTGAACTATTTACTGAAACTGAAAATATACTAAAGGTCTGTATATTGTAGATCTGAACAAATCATTGTATAAAAAATAATTTGGAATGTGCATCTGACTATTTTACCACTGTAAATCTAAGTAAGTTAGAAATATTGCTTGAGTCACAAATGGAAAGAACTAGAAAACTCCAATATGCACCTGTCATTCAAGTCACAGCAACTGATGTTTATTATTTAGGCATAACTTGGAATCAAAGGAACGTAAGGAAGTCAAACATGTTGCTGTTTTTATGAGGAAGGATGTCAGACTCACATTAACATACGCAATAAATATGACTAGAAAATATAAGATTAACAAAGCAGTTTCTCGCTAGTATCATTTTAATGAGATTTTCCTCTTTTAATGGCATTTTTAAATAGTCTATGTGACAAATTGATGTCCTCAAGATGCTGAGCAGATTTTCTTATTTTGGCAAATGTGTGTTCTATGGAAGCAGTTTTCAGTATCTGCAGTATCTTGCTATTGGCAACTGTACACCTAAATCTACAAAAAGAGAGTCCCCATGAGGCAAGTCCCACCACACAGTATATTACACCAAAATAATAAAAGCACTAGTATTGGCCTAAATAAATTGCAAGACAATTGAGGGGGTCAGAAGTGGTTGCTTAGCCATGAAACTTGTGGATGATTGAGCTTGGTATGGTTCTATGTATTGCCTATTTTACTTGTGTTGATCTAAGTTATGTATCTTTTTATCTACTTTAAATCTCCTCCGGGATTCCATATTGTTCTGTGAAAACCCTGTTCTCACCCATTTTTCCCCCTCGTCTGATTTTTTGGTGTGATTTTTGGTGTTTTTGTGGATTTCCAAATAAAAAATCACTCCAAAAGTAACATTTCGTTTGATTAAGGGACATCTTTGAGGGTAAATTTGGGCAAGAACCTTTTTTTCGACGGCAGCTCATGACACAAAATATCTGTTGAGAGCGTCCGGCTCCACTCGGGAGAAATTGATAAAAAATCATGCTGCTTGAGATGGTATTTTTCATTAGATACCATTTTTATCTAACAAAATAATGCCTGACCGTTTTTACATTTTTTGCATTTATTGACAGCAGGGCTTGTATTTTTTATCTTTTGGTTCTATGTTATTTACAAAAACAAAATGGGTGGCACCCCTAAAAGGGTCCCACCCCATAATAAAACCAGCCCGGACACCAAGCATAAGGGCTTGTCACACAGGGCACGGAAGTTGTAACCGGTCCCCCTGTGATCCAGGTGGCGGTGATAGGTATCAGTCCTCAAGAAGATTGCGAAGAGGGCAGAGAAGAGCCCCAAAGATCAGTGTAGACAGCTGGGTGACAGAAGAAAGGAAGAAGACGTAGACTGGTGAGTAATTAAAATATTGAACATTTTGAGTGTTGTCTTTTATTTATACACTTTTGGGTGAACTGTTAAGCGGTCCAGGGGACTCCTATACTAGTTCACTGGTGTAACATTGGTGGTTACATGCCGCTAATCCATCATATTACCTGCACCCCCATTTGGGGCAGCAGGGGTGCCGAAAACCTTGATGCCTATCGGTATGGGCACAGGGTTCTTCCAGGGGTGCAGTGAGCCCTGAATACTGAATTGCAAAAGGGCTTTTAACTTGCAGTTTACTGGTGCCCAGGCTGGTAGACTTTTGGGGGGTCATTCAATGTTTATTAATAAAAAAAAAGCTTCTGACCTTTTTGTCTGAAATTGGACCTTGTGGTGGGATAATTTCCTCAGTTAATTAACATTACACTTCAGTGTAGATAGAGTCACCTATATTAAAGTGTTCAATGTTTGGGGATTAATAAAGGTTTATTGTAGGTATATATTTATTGACTCATTAATTAATCCCTAGGTCAGGGGTAGGTTTTTCAGACTATATGGTTGTAATCTATTTTTATATGTTTTTGGTATGTATTTGTTAGTATATGTATTATCTATTTATATCTTTTTATACTATTTCATATTGTAGCATACAGCAGTTTCCAGACCCCCTCATTTTCATTAGGGGTTCTTTTTTAAATGCCCTAGTGTATTGTATTATACATGTATGTCAACAAAGCTCCTTGAGTTTACTTACCTAGGCCTGTGTGACCATTTTGTGGGGATTGTTAGCTAATATGGGTGTAATGTTTTGCCCCCTCATGCCACTTAGAATCCCCACACCAGCATGTAGGCGGCTCTCAGCAACCCATATGCTAGACCTGGCCAGATCCAAATGTGTCCATAAAATTCAAAAGGCTGTGCCTCGTGAAAGTTGTTGCGAGCACGGCGGCGGCGCCCGCCTACATTTTTAAAGCTGTACATACGCATTATCTTTTGTAAGTGCATTTTTTAGCTGCAGATATCTTTACATTATTACGCTAGGTGCGTTATTTCTTTTCTTTCCCTATATGTTTACACTGCCTTTGAACATTTGGGATAATACACGAAAGTGACATTGTCCCTATATGGAATTGCTGATTGGAAATTCACCGGTTGAGAGATGGACTTAAGATTTGCTGAAGTCTGGTAAGATTCCAAACTTCTTGGTGAAGGACACACCGATGTATGTCCGGTTAATGTGCATGCGCTTTGGGACTGCAGTGTTCGGCTGACTACTATCTCTTGACATTTTGGGAGCTCTGTGCTTATACATTACATAATAGTTGGCATTTGCCTTATGTAAAAATGTGGTTATACATATATATTAAATATATTAATTTCAATGACATTATATACATGTATGTATATGTGTGAGAGCGTGGGCATGGTAATGAGAATGTCTGTGTCTGAAGCAACATATCTTGCGTTCTTACAGACCCTGACCATTATGCTGATTATTATGCAGCATCACAGAGCCAAGGGCCATGCCCACTTTCTTCAAGACAAAAATAATAAGGTGAAACTGTAAACCTCGATATCTTCCATTTCTTCTTCACTTTAAAAACAGAAAACAGTTTAGAACTGTGCCAGATGTAGTCCGGCGCAATGGGCTAACAATTGCCTTGGCTGCTGTAACCCTTTAAATATTTTGGATCATTTAAAACTGCTATAAACCAGACCTTCAATATGACTTAATGAAAAGCTTAAACCCTTAAAAACTATTCCCCAGCATCTAAAATTAATATATTTTAAGTTTTTAGTCATTTATTATTCTTTCCAAGAGGCTTCAACTTTGTTCAGGACTCTAGGATACGGGCGCTGCCATCTTGACTCAGAAGCATCACACATACTGAAGAGAGGAGAGCGGGATAAAGTACAGGGGGTGGGGTTATAGCTGTGATTTGCAAAGACAGAGCAGAGCTGGGGTCAGGGAAAGGATAGCAATCCCAGAATGCAGAGCGACACAGTCAGAAGACACTTCCTGTTTATAGGCTGCCTGATGCTCCATGACCAGCCATCTTGGATGTTTAAAGGCTCATAACATACAGTAGATGCAGGTAGGATGATTTTTAATGTGAGCAATCTGTATGTACAAGGGTGTGGGAAACATATAAGATATGCTCTTAATCAGGGTGAAGTTCCGCTTTAAGTGATAAACTTTAAGTTAACAACCCTGCATATAATTGTACACTGCATACAAGTATAATTAGCAAAACACATTACTATATCGCCAATATGCATGGTGTGAAAATAAATAAAGGGGGGTGGGAGCAGCTCAATCACTATTATTTATACAAAATTATTATTATTATTCAGGGCCTGGGAACTAATTTACCGCCCAGTTTAACCCTCTCATCAACTAAATATCAAGCAACAAACATGTCTAGCTGTGTGGAAAGACAGAGATTTGGTTGCGTATATCTGCAGATACATGTGGAAGCCACACTGCCCCGGCAAGGCACTCTGTGTTTAGTGTGGTCCCTACTCTTAATTTTGAGTCCCCAAAGTTGGGACATGCAATGCAGACAAATATCTGAGAGCTACTCACCTGGGAAGCAGCCAGCCTCCCTTTAGAACACTTCACAGGGAGAAATCCATATTGACTGAATTCCTCCCTGCTTGTGCTCATGGCAATACAAATGAATAAAGGGGGTGGGAGCAGCTCAATCACTATTATTTATACAAAATTATTTGGACCACACTAAACACAGAGTGCCTTGCCGGGGCAGTGTGGCTTCCACATGTATCTGCAGATATATGCAACCAAGTCTTTCCACATAGCTAGACATGTTTGTTGCTTGATATTTAGTTGATGAGAGGGTTAAACTGGGTGGAAAATTAGTTCCCAGGCCCTGAATAATAATAATTTTGTATAAATAATAGTGATTGAGCTGCTCCCACCCCCCTTTATTCATTTGAATTGCCATGAGCACAAGCAAGGAGGAATTCAGTCAATATGGATTTCTCCCTGTGAAGTGTTCTAAAGGGAGGCTGGCAGCTTCCCAGGTGAGTAGCTCTCATATATTTGTCTGCATTGCATGTCCCAACTTTGGGGACTCAGAATTAAGAGTAGGGACCACACTAAACACAGAGTGCCTTGCCGGGGCAGTGTGGCTTCCACATGTATCTGCAGATATATGCAACCAAATCTCTGTCTTTCCACATAGCTAGACATGTTTGTTGCTTGATATTTAGTTGATGAGATGGTTAAACTGTGCAGTAAATTAGTTCCGAGGCCCTGAATAATAATAATAATTTTGTATAAATAATAGTGATTGAGCTGCTCCCACCCCCCTTTATTCATGGTGTGAAAATAACCTCATGGCTAGTCTTGTACTGAATATCTGATGGCTGTTTCTGTTCATTATGTGAAACAATATACCTTTCCACTTAAGAGAGACAGTTCATTTCATTGATCCCTCAGAATAATACTTTACATTGCATTTGTAGAATACAAGTAGTTACATTGGTAATGTTAAAAGCATTCTCAATATCAGAGGATGTACAGCTTGGCGTTTGGAAACACTAATGCACTTTGCTCATATATGATCCTGTTTAATTCTCTTAGTATAATATTACAGACATGTGTTCAGTAACCCCTAGGGCTTTGCATTTAATTATTTTAATAAATGGCACAGAGATTAAGTGAAGCTATATTGTGGCAGCAAGTATGTCTGCATAGTAATGGAAGCCTGGAGAAAATAGAAGTATTTGCCTGAGCTTCTGTATGTTACTTGACTTGTTAAATTACACTTACTCTATCCACTGAGATCTTGCACAGCTTGCACTCTGCTTTAACTAAAAGGGCAATTAAGCCAGCACATGCCATGCATGGCAAAATTCCGATGTCAAAATATCTCTTAATAATTATTATTGTCGCTTGGATGATTTCCTGCACCTTCATGACTGACATATGCCAGGTTGGCAATGATCACATCATTTTTCCTATTGTAGCTGTCAGACAGTCGAACAGGACTTGTATAAACCCTCATCCAAACATGTATAGGGTTTATCCGTTGGACATTGTTTTGGCTTCAGTTTACAGGTTTTAGGACAAAGCGCTACATTTTATCGAGCTTCAAATCTGTGTTTCTATTACATACTATGTAGTGATATAAATGAAATCATTGGCTTGCAATTCTTATTGCGACATATAACTTTATAAATGTTACCTCCACTGCTTCTGCAATGGATTGCAGACATCTGTGATGTATTAGTACGAGATTAGCTAGCACATGAGAGTGATTAACTATTTCTCTCTGCCTGTTTCCGATAGCGGTATTAGATAAAAATTGCAAGTGCAGTTTAGCGCTATAGGTGCTCCCCTGAGCAAACATAAAATAAAAAAGATACAGAAATAATAGAAAAATCACCAGACCTTTAAAAGACACCAATGGTTAAAAATGTCACCTAATCGTCTAAGTCGCCTACTGCAAAGGATTCTGGGAGGAATCCTACTATCATTGGTTTGTATGCAGCACGTAAATACTTTCTGCCTTGTACCTTTAAATAGAGGGCAGTTAGATCTATTTATTCCCTCTATATGGCCTAACATGGGTCTCTCCCTAGCCTAGCTACTGACTATGTTCTGCATATGCAATCCCTGCTGCATAAATGTTTCATGCCCTAAGTTGTCAGACAGTGCTGACTGTGGCGGTCATGTCAATGATATGGTGTAGAAAGTTTAAACCAGACCAACAGCCTTAACCCCAAAATATACTTGTGCAATCTTCATGCATGATACTGGCTCATTGCCAGCACTTACATTGGCTCCTACATTCACTCAAAGCTGAAACACCACCTCTCCTGGTAGCGTCCATCTTGAAGCACCCCAGAGGCTCCCTCTCCCAGCTACCCAGCTGTGCTGTTGCCTGTATTTAACTGACATACTGCCATGCACAGGGGCAGGAGATCTAGCAGCACTTTGCAACTCCATGAGACACCATTTTGGTTGTAAAATCAGCCTGGGCAGGAGTTACAGAAAGGTAAATAAATGTTTATGTGCAGCATTCTGAATTGCCCTGGGGAGGGATGAATACGAGCAGTTTCTTGCAAGGGCGTTGGTCACCCTTGGCACATTTGAGTGTGAATTGCAACCAGCATCTCTGTGATCTTTTTTACAATTATTTTATTTTTACAGGTGAGATTTTTACAGGTGAGACACATCATTTTGTTTCAATGAGGTAAAGATAATTTTTTGAAAGTTTGGAATCAACAGAAATAAGGGAAATTGAAAGAATTTGCCCTTGTGTTCTGAATAGACCAAAGGGTGCTGTGGTTTCCAAACATTCAAAAAAATAATTAGAAAGATGCTGCATCTAGAATGTAATAATGCCCTATCATAGGTTCCAGTGTTTTTTAAGAAAAAAATCACACTACCATTTTTTATTGCAATTTTTAAGGTGTTAAAGTTAAAAAGCTCACTGGGATGCAACTTGCAATTCACATCTGACTGTGCACCCAGATTTAAATTTACTTAAAGCAGACCAAAACTCACATTTTAACTAAAATCCCCTGAATTGCTTTCCCCATGAAGCGGGCATGTTACCAATAGTAATGCTCCTGCTTCACTCTAATCCCAGATAATGCCACCTGTTTTAGTTATAAAACTCTGCTTCCTCTATTCATTGCCACTGTTGTGATGTCATTGCCACACCTATGCAATGACTGATTGCTTGTCAGATTATAGTGAGGGACAGCAAAAAAAAAAAAAAGTGTTCCAGGACGATGCAAAAAATGAAAATATCCATTGCTAGTTCTACACCCTAAGAAAGGAGAATCATCAGGGGCCAAATGTATTTCACAAGTTTTGTTGGTTTCTGTCTACTTTAAAGTCAAGAGGTTTTTTTTTTACTTACATAAACGTATAAATAAACCATCATTTATTAATGACCTACTAGCCTTACTAGACCATCAGCTCCCGGACATCTCACTCCGAAGCTGCCATTTTGCTGCACCCAGGAAAATGTATCTCACAATCTTCCTGGGTGCAGCCTTTTGACCTTGCGTCAATGTGCAGCTGGTGACAGAAAGAGCCAGCTTCTCAACCCCCTGGGAACCGTAAGTCTGCAGATTCATACTGGTTCATGTAGCATGGATTTTCGTTCTCCATGAACTCAAAAGCAGCTAGCAGAAGCACCCCCACAGCAGTCAACTGTGTGATGCGGGAGCATCCAGGCCTGCACCAGGTAGGTAAGTCCTCTGGGCTTTTTGTCCGTCTAATCAAATAATTAGCATGACCACCAATGCTTTCATGAAGGCCGTCAAGACCCACAAAGCCCCTATCCCTCCTACTTCCACTACCTGTTAGCCCCATATTCATTAGATAATCACCTTTTCCTCATGGAGCTCTGTATAATGGGGGCAGGAGGTATCGCCAACAATAGATCCAATACAGTACACAAACACATTTTCTGATTTAAACATATTACTCTTGCAATGTTATATATGCTTGTTATTTCTGAATAAACCATTTTCTTTAGACTAATTAACATGTCTATTTACTTAATTTAAAAATATTCTTGGTGTAGTAGATAATACATTTCCACTTATTCTTCAAAGCTTTAAGATAATAATGCACTTAAGCTCAATTTAGACAATTATGTGCATTACCATATAGAGCTGGAAAGTTAAAATCAGATGGACAAATGATGTAATGGTTTCGTAATAGTAGTGGTAGCAATTGACATTTTACAAGTGTTTACAGAAACAGGTGTTCTCTCCACTTTTTTGAACTGCACTTCAAGCATTTTTTCTGTCTGTTTTCAAACGCCAATTAAGCAATCAAATCAATTACAGAAGGTCACAGACCTTGCAATGGCTAATTCAGAAGGGAAATTCCCTCATCTCTTTAATCAGCTGCTTCTTCTGGAAATACAAAACCAGCCTTTGCTTGGAATATGTTGGACATATCCATCCTACCGCCTGGATGATGCTATTGAAGAACAAACAAACACTCTTTTATGGTTGTTCTACAGGCATGAAACATCTGAACTGATTCCAAAGAAATCAGGTTGCCTGTCCATTATTTCTATTATTCATTTTACAAACACATTTGGCAACTCCGGCTTACAATGATATTCTAACGTTAAAGGCAAATTCTTAAAAAGAACACAGTTGTTTTGAACATTTCTAACTTCACCAATATTAATTTTGATTAAAAATAAGAACTAGTTAAGTTTAGTAATATCCTTTTATTGTCCTATATATTTAGGAGTTAAAAAATATTCTTCGCACTAAACATAAATCATATTTACATAAAGTGAAATTAATGCTCTTTAAAGTGGAACAAAACACATGATTTTCATTATCCCGGGGTGCCCCGCTGCTTGAAACTCCCCATAATGCTGAGCTAACTCACCTCTCCCTGGGCCCATGGTGCACACAGTGCATGATGCACCACTTGTCTAATCAGCTTCTCCTGTCACGCATTAATAGAGAAGCCGTATGGAATCCCTAGCAGGAACACTTACAAGCAGTGCGCAGCCTCACTTCCCACCCTTCGGATGCGTGGCCATACCCAGCCATTCAGTTGCCGTTGGGCGGGGCCATGCACAGCCAAGGAGGCGAGTGATGCCGGTGCTGGCCACGCATGCCCCAGGGGTCCGGTGAAAGGCAAGTTTCACACACTGGGATGCCCTGGGGGGAGAGAGTAAGCCTGTCCTGGAGTCTTATAGACTCCTGGGTGGGTTTTGGTCCACTTTAAAAATAATTTTAAAGCAAACACCAAGGAATGTCATTTACATGGGCTTTGGTCTGCATTACCTGGGCACCCCATTTGAGATGCCCCTGTATGGGAAACCCTTAGGATCGCCTCTTTACTCACCTTGATATACACTCTTATATGTACTCTCTTATCTAGTCACAACTCACCACCTATATATTCATGCCCGGCCGAAAATTCTGAATGGAAACTCTTCCTGCTGGTAGCGCCCCTTTCCTGGCAACAGCCATATCGATATGCTGGAAGTGGGTACGCGCATCAGCGAGAAGTGGCGGGGATACCAACGGCGCCCGTGAATTCACTGTGAGAGTCTTTGGACTCTAGAGCTATGTTACCACAGTTGTGTTATAAATATAAAGTAACAACACCTGTACTCACCTTTTGCCCCCATCGCTGTACCATTTGACTCCTGCAGTACAAAAACCTACTAGGTCCCGATATTCCATGGAGTGCAGGCCTGTGCTCTGTTCACTGGAACCATAGGATAGGCCTGCATTGAGACTTAAACGTAAGTTTTATTTAACTGGAAGTGTAGGACAGAACAACTTCAGGGATCAAAGTTTATTTTTATTTACTTTATATGCCCAGTCAGACCATTTAAAATCAAGAGTTTTACTCAGGGAGATTGCATAGGCCATGGTCAGCCCAAGGTTGAGTAATGCCCTGTTCTAGGTTTCGGCCTGGTGACCCCCCTCAAAAAAATAAAATAATATATTGATAAAACATGTAGTTTAGTAAAAATATATTTTAAAAATATACATCTGATCCTGGATCTCTGGAAATCACCTATTTTTCCAGGTTCCCTGCAAACAGCAATAAAGAGAACGCTGCTGTAGGATTCTTTACTAAATAGGACAGGTACTTTGGGCAGAAGCCAAAAAACCCTAGAGCTTTTCAGTTCAGTAATGCCAATCTGAAAGAGGAGCCAGCTGTAGGGGAGCCTGGTAGAGGAAAAAAGCATTTGAGCTATTAGTACTGCATGGATCCCATGTCTGTGGGATAGGTGAGTATATTTACAGTATTTTGTAATAGCCTACATATGCAATTTACACTTATATTACATTTTATCATACTCTGACAGTACACAATTCTGTCAGCAACTTTATTTAACTTTCATTACTAACGCCAGGTAGCGTCAGATGAGCGTCTGTAGAGCGGATTTCAGAGCACCCGCTAGTAAGCACTGTGGTTGGCCATGGATTATTGTTTCAGAGCACCTCAATCGCTGTCCGGCGCTATACAACGCTGTATGTGAGCGAACCATAACGACAGCTCAGTGCGACCGACTCACACCACATTCATCAAAAAAACAGCCACAAACATTGCTGGCGCACAAAATCATGTAATTGTAGCCCATAGCGCCAGAGGCTGTGTGATTAAAGGCTGTTTTCGAACATGTATCCACTAGTAACAAAGCAAAAACATATGGAATTACATTGTTATAACATTGTAACATGAACACTTTAATACCAGACCTGTAAGGGCAATGCTGCATAAAAATATTATTCCAACCTTTTTAAAAATGTAATTTTCTTGCCCAGAATACATGTCAGAAGGTGTGTTTTTTTTTAGGGGAAAGAAAAATTGGGATCAGGAAAGGGATTTAAGGATCATCCATAGAAATGTATGGGAGATCGCCAGGTAACGACAGGTTAAAGGTGGCGCTATGCAAGGATGAACGACGGCGCTGTATGCTGAGGCTGGGATAATGATGAATCGGACGCTACATGACGTTGTTCTAGTCGCTCATCAGATTCAACTTCATAAATGTGTGATTGCGTGCCGTCTCCAGCGTTCACCTGGTGCTACCTGCCGCTGTACAGGCACTACCTGGAGCTATCCCTTCATGAATAAGGCCCCATGAGTAGATAAGCCACACTCTCCTGAGATGAATGATAATACCCTGCATTACCTGCTGCTCAAATCTCTGAAGAACAACAGCCTTATCAATACCAGCTTACAGCCTCCATCTAACAAACCAATAGCCCCCTAAACCAATCAGTAACTGCCCTGGCATGGCTATGCATGCCTTTATCAGCTTGTGCCCAGAACTATCAATATCTGGGAGGAGGGATATGGCAAGTGACCAGCTTGCTGGCAGGGGACTTGCCATCCAATTTCAGGCAAAACATAAAAAAAGCTCACCTTTTCTCCCATGCAGCCCATCGCTCCTTAGTGGCAACTGCAGCCCTTACCTCATGTCTTGTCTTAGTAGTCAGACCAAGGATGTATGATTTCTAATCAGTTGAACATTTGGTCTCGCGCCCATGCATGGAGAGGAAACATATTTTCTAAAGGTTTGTTTGAGGTCAGAGAGAAGGGAATGTCCTTGCCCAAAGTGCTACTACACATACATCATTGAGCAGACAATCTTTGAGGAAGTGAACAGTATGATTAACCCCACTGGGTGCCCAGTAGGTCTCCATCATAGATGTACAGAGAGCAAAGCGGCAAACGTGCTAAGTCAATGGTTATATCCTTTGGTTAACCAAATGCAAGCGCCTTGAGCCTTTTCCATCAACTTCATTATCAAACGTTAATAAACTTTTTTCTGCTACAAACACTGCTAACAGAGGGAAATAAAAGGACATAATTCAGCCACAGATGACAAGGCTGCCTTTCATGTGATGGATTGCCTCTCTATGTTCCCCTGTAATCACTGTCATATGAGTTTGTCTTTCTAGTTAGGCTTACTTTATTTTTTCTTAAGGATCCGTGTACTGTACTTTTACTAAAAAGGCTTCCTAATCAAAGTCTACCTTATCCTGAGGTAATTATTACAAAGATTGTTGAATTAAAGATGTGAGTTTTGACACTTTGGCAGGGGGTAAGGGACATAGGTCTCTAAGGCCCAAATTATGCCTGAAACAGACCAATTAACACTATGCAACGTCTTTTATGTTAACTTCAATTAAGATTTCTTAATAAAATTAAAGTTCTTTTCTTCTTTATAATCTCAGAATGTCAGAAACATACATCAAAGAAAAACACTGGAGTCCGAGAACCATAGGTATATCTAATTTGCATACAAGCCTGCACATTTCAAAGACTCTACCAGCCATTTTGCATTACTTATTATACAATATCAGATAATGAATAGAAAGAGAGCAAAGGCTAAAATAATGAAACAGTCTAAACAGGTTACTAAAAAAATCAAGATACCACTGAACTAATGTCATTCATCTGCGACATATCTCAAAGAGACCAGCCCCTTTGGTCATGTACCAGTTAACACATGGCATTGCAATTTGGGAAAGTTACAATTCCACACAGACGTTACTGCTAATTCCCAGTTTGTCATGTTTTATGATTTCTAACTAGACAGCAGTGCTAAATAGCTTAGGAAAAAAGCATGTGTCTATTTATTCTTGTTCTTCATTGTTTAATGGGTTTTGTTAAGTTTGTTTTAATGGTTATTTTGTTAAGCATTTTTATCAGGCGAAAATTAATAACTAATGAAAAATACAGACTTGTCAACTGTATGGTTACAACAAGTGCAAATGGCACTTTAATAATGAAATATTAAATTTAAAAAACACAGGAATTTAGGTTTTATAAATGGTGTGGCAAACAGGTGCCTCTAGCTCTGAAGCAAGGTGGGGGTTTATCTCATTAAAAACACTTACCTGCCCCAAAATCTACCAGCGTTGGTTGGGCCATAGTGGTGCTGCTATCTTTGCTCTTCCTCGGCTTGCGTGCGGTCCCAGCTCCTGGCAGCAATGGTCGGGAGGCCAGGGAAAAGCAAGATGGCGGCAAGCAGCACCGCAATCGCCTGATCATCACTGCTGGATTCTGGGGCAGGTAAGTGTTTTTATTTATGTAACAGCCCCTCCTTGCTAGGAGAGGGTGGCAGGGTGGGGGGGGTGGACTTGAAAATTGGCTATTCTGGGCTGGTGTCAGCACATTCACACATACTTGTGTGCTAAGAACCCCCTGTGGATACTAATGCATTTTAATGCAATAAACTAAGAGGAATATGATCTCTGTAATTCTTAATTGGCCTTTCCACATCTGTGAGTTTGATGGTTTTCTTAAATTTTCATCATATTAGATCCCTTTAATTCATCATATATAAAAAAAACTAATCCCCACCTCTGGAGCCCTAGACTCAGATTAGCAGAAACTGGGAGTCATGGGACAGTGGATCCACAGGTTGCCTTACAAATGTGTCTCCATGACCAAAGCCTCGATTGTAATCTATTATGTAACTATACATAATACCAGCTATAGATATCGTCTTTCTGGATTTTTCAAAAGCATTTGACACTGTGCCTCATAGATGCTTATTGAGGAAGATGTTCATAAGCTTCAGGCTGACTCTTTGAATGTCTGGGCATCCGCTTGGCAAATGAAGTTCAAAGTGGAGAAATATAAAGGCATGCACTTAGGGTATAATTACCTGAAGGCCACATATGTCCTTGGGGGGAGGGGAGTACTGGGAATCACTTGTTGAAAAGGATCTGAGGGTACTGGTAGACCACAGGTTAAGTAGCAGTATGCATTGTCAAGCAGCTGCTTTCAAAGCAACCAAGATATTGTCATGCATTTAAAGAGGCATGGAATCACAGGATAGGTATGTAATCTTGGGCTCTTTACAAGGTACTAGGGCACTCTGATCTACAATATGCTGTCTAATCATGAGCACCAGTTCATAAAATGTATGCTTTGATTATGGAAAGGGTGCAGAGAAGAACCACCAAACTGATAAAGGGAATGAAGGTTCTTAGTTATGAAGCAAGATTACAGGAATTAAATCCATTTAGTCATGAGAAGAGGCGTCTAAGGGAGCATCATTAACTTGTATATTAATGGGCAACCCAAAAATATGGGGAAACACTATTTCTGGTAAAATCTTCTCTAAAGACAAGGGGACACTCCCTTCGCCTGAAAAGAAAAAGATTCAATCTCTGGAGGCAACAATAATTGTTTACCATAAGAACTATAAATATGTGGAATAGCCTCCCACAGAAGCTTTCTGCAGCTTCAACAGCTGACTGCAAGGCCTGGTGGGCCCCCTGCCTACAAGTGAGTGGGCAACTCCCAATCTCCACCTCTGCTTCTGCCTTTAGAGAAGCCCCCATTCACCGGAGAGCCGGATACATGCCCCAGTTGACCCCTAGGTCTTATGTAGCACAAAGGATGCCAATTTACGGTGGAAGGCAGATGAACCAAGGGTTCACTGAGAGCAGAGCCCATAATAGCCGGGGTCATACATGGGGTATCAGTCCTACAGACGTCAAGGCCCAGGGATTAAGCAGATGGATGGTTGATAGCCAAAGGGTCAGAGCCGGTGCATGCAGGGAGAGGCCTGGTTTTATGTGGCCATCGGCCAATCAGAGATGGAAGGCAGAGTCAGCCCCCTAACATTAACTCTCTGAATTACCTGTGGAAATGCTGGCCTACAATGTACAGCAAGGCACAGCCAGAATACATTCTAGGGAGACAACGTGTCTAGATGTATGCAGGGGAGGCACAGGGAAACAGACAGCCAGAGCAAGCGCAAGTGATTAGCCAGCATATGGAGGATCTGAAAGCCTGACACTGACAGCTTCAAAAAGGATTAGATCCTTATTTAGAGGAAAATAACATTAACAGTTACTATTAGCTGCTATCAGCAAAAAACTTTCTAAAAAATAACTTTCTCCATCCCCGACCTTTGAATGAACTTGATGGACATATGTCTTTTTTTCAACCGTATTAACTATGTAACTATATCCAAGCTAGTCATCAACACAAAGGTACCATTCTGGCCAGTCTTAATGAACATACATTGCAATACATTGTTTATGCTGCACCTTTTTCAAACAGACAGGTACAAAGTTGGTATTGTCTTAATACAGCCAGGTATTATTAAGCAATGTAAATATAATTGTAAATTATAATATGCATATCATTTATTCTCAGTATAACTACTGTGGTTCTTTGAACGCCTCAGTGGTTTGTTAGAGATCATTAGGGAACAAACAGCATCAGGAAAACCAAGAAATAGAACAGAAAGCTCAGAATTGTAAGGTTAGGTTATAAAAACATAGCCCATGCTCTGAACATCTCATGGAGCACTGTTCAATCCATCATCCATAAATGGGAATGTTGCACAACTGCAAACCTACCAAGACATGGCGATCCTCCAAAGCCCAGGGTCACACTGGTTGAGCTGCAGAGATCCACAGCTCAGGTGGGAGAATATCTAGACAGGACAACTAATACTCTTTTACCCCACAAATATGGCATTTAGTGTCAAGAAGAAAGACATTTTTTCAAAGCAAGCCATAAGTCCCATAAGTCTACATCTATGTAGAGGCCACAGCAAGCATGAGGAAGAAAGTGCTTTGTCAGATGAAACCAAAGTTTAACTTTTTAACTAAATGCCAAATGTTATGTTTGGAGGAAAGCTAACACTCCGCATCACCCTGAACGCATCCCCATCGTGAAACATGGTGGTGGCAGAATTATGCTGTGGAGATTTTTTTTATTCAGTAGGTACTGGGAAACTTGTTAATGTGAGGATGGATGTAGCTTAATACAGGGCAATCCTGGAGGAAAAAGACTTGGGTGTAGGACATAGGTACAACTTTCAGCAGGAAGACAGAAAAACCCTAAAATGCAAAAACAGCTACAATGCAATGGTTTAAAACAAAATATATTCATGTATTGGAATAGGCAAACATTCCAGAATCTATAGATGTGCAAAGACAAACAGACTTGCACTTTCCAGTTTTCTATTTTATTTTTGAAAAAGCACGTACCATTTTCATTACAATTCACAAATACTTCATGCTGTACTTTACACAATCTCCTTTTCCTGGATGGAATAAAACTAGATCCTACGCACTGGACAATGTAGCTGAGCCAAACTGAGGTTTTGCAGATTTCCTCTCCCCACTGCCGCATTTGGAGGGGGTCAATACTGCTTCATCTCTCTTTGTACAAGGCAAATATTAAAGGTCCTGTACTGTATAAAGTTTGGGTCCTATAATGTCCCAGTGCACCCCCTCCATCTACTACAGAGGGAGCATGCTAAAGCAGTGTCTGTTACATCCTTTGTTGGAGTGAGCAGTGAGGCATAGTCCAGTCACTGGACTCATATGAGTATGGCAGGTTAATAATCATAGTAAGGGAGGCCTGATTAGAAATGGACTACCTTGACATGGTTAACCAGCTTGAATATGCTGGTAAATATATTGTGTTTTCTTTGTTAACCTGTTTTAACAAGGGTTAGTTAGTTATTAATATCAACGGTTGAATAGATTTTTGTTTAGCAGTATGCTTGTCACCTCCGGGATGGACTACATACTTCTGTATTGTCCATGGCTGTTAAAGTTGCAGTCCAACCTTGACGGCCGCTACTCCCTCTGCTGCTAAGCACCCTTGTATTTGCTCCTTCACCCATTTAAAGCTGAAATGCCATCTCACCAATTTTCTCATGGTCACAGACATCTTGCAGTAGCTGTGAGATTCCCTTTACCAACATACATAACCCATAATGTACAGTGGGAGGAAACCCAGCAGCGCATCCTCTTTGCCAGCCACTCGCAGGTCCGTAGCTGGAGGGGGGGAAATTGACCACGGCAGGAGTTGCAATAAGGTCAATTTTTTTTTATGTGCAGCATCTAAATTGCCATGGGGTGGGATGCATATGTGCACTTTTTATGTAAGGGTGTTGGTCTGGTTTAAATGTGGCATGGTAAGCTCAAAAACCTACTGTACCAGTAAAAGAAAGCCACAAGCTTGCTGGGATGTTGGGGAGTATAAGTGACCCCTCCTCTTACTATCTGTTTTATATGGATTTTTAATACTAGACAATTTTGTGATACAGCTCCTGTAATATCATGCCCTAAAGACACCTTTGTAGGGCACGATTTTATGTATAGACATATCATGGTCTCACCATATGCTGTTTTATTCTGATTCCATAGTCCAACTGTGCATTTACTTTATTGTGTCCTTCGAGTCAAATTTAAAATTTCCAATAACAACTAGACTATCCATCATTGCCACTAAAATTAGTCATATTTATTTTTAATATATCCTGTTTGTATATTAAAACTATGGCCTTTGACTGTGCCCTTTGAACTTCTCAAGGCAGCACGAGTGCTATTGAAAAGATTAACATACATTAGTGTAGTTCGAAACAACCAGGTCCTTTTAGTAATTATTTTTAAAATAGCACTCTTTCAAAAGATTACCAAGCCATCTTAGGAAGTCCATCTTAGGAAGTCCATCCAGTTAATATTTAATAAAGGGGGCAGAGAGAGACCAAAACGCCCACAAATGCAATAGTTGTGCAATAGTGGGCTGTAAATGGATAATTATCATCACTTCAACAATTGATTAGGAATAAGGAATCATTTTAATATTCTTGGTCAATAGGAACTATGTAATTACTGTACCTTCTCATTTAGGAATGTTGTTTGCCTAGTTTTTATATCTATAAAGCTTGCCAAAAACTAAAGGAGCTAAGCATATCAAAACTTAAGCTAGATGTTATGTAGTTTACTGCGTTCCCATTCATCCAGGTCAAGGTATATTTGTAATAAATCAAGGCAAGTGATTTTTTTCTACAAAGTCCAGTTGCTTTAATTTATTCTTAGAGATCTATTTTATCGGTGAATTGATGCAAATATTTTAAATGGACTGTAAACCCAACAAAAATAATAAGGCAGCTAGCAGCTAACCTGATGCCTGTCCCATGTGCCTCTGTTCCATTTTCTGCAGTGTTGGGCAGAAGTCGTAACAGGGCTCCAAAGTTTGCCCTCCTTTCAATTTTACATCCCCAGTATGCAAAAAAGTGGTCTAACAGCCACCCTGTCCCTTGGTGATCTCAGCGTGAGTAAGCATGGCAAGTTGCAGTGGTTCCACATCTGTCTCTGACCATAGGAGTGCATGCTCATGACTCAAAAGCTGTGCCATGACCTGCCATTCCCAGCACAGCCCTGACCCAATAATTAAAAGTAAGAAAGCGTCTCTGTTTAGCATACATAAGGTATTAACATATAATTGGAGATGTTGAGATGATTTGAAATGGCTTATTATACATTCCCAATAGAGCATGAGATAGGAGGAAGTTAGTTTGTGTCTGGACAGGGACTTTAATTGTGTCAGGATACATATCTATTTGTTTACTGTAAATATGCAATATGAATTCACAAAAAGGATTATTATTGTTTCCGACAAATCATTTAAAACCACAAAATACCTCTGTCTAGCAACGAAATATTTCCCTTTTTGGAAATGGACAATAACCAGACGGCTGTTCCTATTTTTAGATGCTGTGTTTGCTGTCAGTGTGGTATTGTGTAGTTTACACTGCCACCAGGTGGCCGAAAAAAGAATATTATATAGGACAATAACTTACCATCTATATTCATAACAACTGTAAATTTTCTTTTTTACATGAACCAAACTAAAAGGAACTTGCCTTGATAAACACTTATGAAATAAATAAGGAAGTACGCTAATGTTTCTAAGATTAAAAGAAAATGAAAAAGAAAATAGAGCAACCAAGCTTTCATTTAATGTTGTAAGTGTACACTGTGGTGAAGAGGTACAGGTTGTGGAGATTAGCTCTGGTAGGCGACCAGAGGCAAACAGTTCAAAGTAAAGTCTGTGTTTATTTCACACAAAAAATCCACAAAAGCATATGTCCATACAGGTTACATCACCTTTTCAGGAAACCGCAGCATAAATGATTCAATCAGGCAAACAGCTTTTAGTCCTTGAGCAAAAGTCCTGTTTACAGTCCAAATAGGCCTCAGGTCCGCATGAAACAGCCTCCACAGGACATTTCAGCCAGGCTCACAGAGTCTCACTCCCATGTGAGCTCTAGACAAAGGAACAGGCCACAGCCGATTCCCCAGGCTATTTAAACAGCCCGCAAAACCCGGACCTGGGTAGTGGGATGGAGTCCCACCCTGCTCTGCTCCATCCCAGTAAAGCCGTCCCAGGTTAGCCTTTCGGCTATTCTAAAGCAACAGCAGCAAACTGCCACCAGCAGCTGATGCTGGAAATCAGACTACACGACTTTACTGCACCAATGCCAGGTACATTGGTGCTACATACCTGCCGTCAATAACGGCCCCTTGCACCTTACCACATACCCCCCCCCCCTTTGTTCAACCCTGAGGGGGTGGACACATGCCAAACAATGTGCTCGGGACAGGGCATCCGCATTACCCAATAATCGTCCCGCTCTGTGCTCTACTGTAAACTTGAAGTTTTGTAATGACAAGAACCATCGGGTGACCCTGGCATTTCTGTCCTTAGCCTGGCACATCCACTTGAGGGGAGAGTGGTCCGTAATCAGCCGGAACCTTCTCCCCAGCAAGTAGTAGCGAAGAGACTCCAGGGCCCATTTAATGGCCAAACACTCCCTCTCCACTATACCGGGTCTCCGCGGGTGTTAATTTGCGACTCATGTAGACAACGGGGTGCTCCTTCCCGTTGACTTCCTGAGACAGTACAGCACCGAGACCTACCTCGGAGGCATCGGTCTGCACTATGAACTCCCTCTTAAAGTCGGGTGTCACCAACACCGGAGACCCACACAGGGCAGACTTCAAAGCGGAGAACGCTTTTTCGGCCTGTTCATTCCACTTCACCATGACAGACTTGCGTCCCTTTAACAGGTCTGTCAATGGTGCCGCTAGGGTGGCAAAATTGGGAATGAACCGCATATAATATCCCACCAACCCCAGAAATGACTTTACCTGGCGGGTGGTGTTAGGCCGGGGCCAGTTACTGATGGCTTCTAGTTTGTTCACCTGGGGCTTGACCACTCCTCGTCCAATCACATAGCCAGGTATTTTGTTTCTTGTAGGCCTAAAGCACATTTTTTCGGGTTTGCCGTCAACCCAGCCTTCCTGAGGGAATCCACTACGGCCTGGACTTTGGGTAGGTGACTTTCCCAATCCGTGCTATGGATAAGCATACCGACGATGTGGCCTGAGGACAATATCCATTAACCTTTGGAACGTAGCGGGAGCGCCGTGTAACCCAAAGGGTAATACCTTGTATTGGAACAGTCCCTCTGGTGTAATAAAGGCTGTTTTCTCCTTGGCAGCCTCAGTCAAGGGCACCTGCCAGTACCCTTTTGTGAGGTCCAAAACCGAAAAGTACCTGGCTTGGCCTAGCTTCTCAATGAGTTCATCTACCCGGGGCATAGGGTAGGCATCAAACTTGGAAACTTCATTAAGTTTGCGGAAATCGTTACAGAACTGCAACGTACCATCGGGCTTGGGAATCAAGACTATGGGGCTGGCCCACTCACTCTTTGATTCTTCAATCACGTCTAACCAGAGCATTTGCTGCACTTCCTCCGCGATAGCTTGTCGCCGGGACTCAGGTACCCGGTAAGGCCTCAACCGGACCTTGACCTGAGGTTCCGTGACAACATCATGTTGGATGACTGAAGTGCGCCCAGGGAGTTCTGAAAACACATCCGTGTTTCTGCTAATAAACTCCCTGGCTTCCTGAGTCTGTTTAGAGGAGAGGTTGTCGCCAGTTTTCACCTCGACTACTGCTTCTCTAATAACAGACCGAGGAATGGGAAGCTCCACCCCCACCATACCTGGTCGGGGACTGTCACCCCCAGGGGTCTCCCTGTCTTTCCACAGTTTCAACAGGTTTACATGGTACACCTGCTCTGGCTTCCTCCGCCCAGGCTGATGTACCTTGTAAGTCACTTCCCCAACTTTTTCAATGACCTCATAGGGACCCTGCCACCTAGCTAGAAATTTACTGTCCACCGTGGGTACCAGAACCACAACTCTGTCACCTGGGTTAAAGTTCCGTACCCTGGCTTGCCGATTATAAATCCTGCTTTGGGCCTGCTGCGCTGCCTCCATGTGTTCTCTGACAAGCGGCAAGACGGTCTCTATCCGTTCCTGTAGGTGAGTAACGTACTCTACCACACTTTTGTGGGGTGTGGGTTGCTGTTCCCAGGCCTCCTTGGCTATATCCAACAGGCCCCGTGGATGTCGACCGTATAAGAGTTCGAAGGGCGAGAACCCCGTAGAGGCCTGGGGCACCTCTCGCACTGCGAACATCAGATAGGGCAGCAGCAAGTCCCAATTCTTCCCATCCTTGGCGACCACCCTTTTTAACATGGTCTTTAAAGTTTGATTAAACCGTTCTACTAGGCCGTCTGTTTGCGGGTGGTAAACGGATGTCCGCAACTGTTTCACCTGCAGCAGTTTACAGAGCTCTTTCATTACTTTCGACATAAACGGGGTACCTTGATCGGTCAGGACCTCTTTAGGCAGACCTACTCTGGAAAACATTTCCATAAGCTCCTTAGCAATGAGCTTGGCAGAGGTGTGACGCAGGGGCACTGCCTCAGGGTACCGCGTGGCATAGTCCAAGATCACCAGAATATGTTGGTGCCCTCTAGCGGATCCATGGCAATCAGCTCAAAGGGTACCTCAATAACTGGGAGAGGAACTAAGGGACCACGGTAATGAGGCTGAGGGCTGGTCATCTGACATGTTGGGCAGGACTCACAATATCTCTCCACCTCCTTGTACACACTGGGCCAGTAGAATCGTTGTAAAACGCGGTCCAGTGTTTTCTGCTGGCCTAGGTGTCCACCCAGAACATGTTGGTGGGCCAAATCCAACACCAACTTGCGATATGGATTGGGTACCACCAATTGTTCCACCACCTCTTCACGTACCTTGTTTACTCGGTACAACATTTCCTGGTGAACCACAAAGCGAGGAAACTGTAACTCCGCCCCTGGCTGTTGTGGTTCACCTTCCACCTCAAGAACATTCTCCCAGGCCCGAGACAGTGTCGGGTCTTGGTGTTGAGCGGTACCAAAGTAAATTGTGGAGACATGGAGATCTGCCAACTCTGGACCTGTTGCCAACTCTTCCACATCTCCAACCATAACATTTAGTGGGGTTGACTCCCCCTCTTTCATTTTAGGGGCGGGCACCTCTTCTACGGTGCCTCCTGATTCCGGTTCCCAGGGCACCGGGGTCTCCCCTGAGTAGGGCCAGTCTATAGGGGACACACCCGCCTCGCGGCTTTCCGGAACTGCCAACTTGGCCCACAGTGACCTGAACCCTGGAAAATCTCTCCCAATAATCAGTTCATACGGGAGTTTAGCGGCGACAGCGACTTCATGTTTCCAGCTGCCGGAGACGGTGGTGAGAGACACTTGTGCTGTGGCATAGTCTCTCAAGTCCCCATGAATGCACAAAACCCCGGTTTTCCGCCCAGTGTACTCATCGGGCAGTACTAAGGCGGGTCTTGCCAGGGTAACCATACTCCCCGAGTCCAAAAGGGCCACAGCCAGGGTGTCTCCCACTTTCACCTGACAGAGGTGACCTTGCCCCACAAGCTCAGGGACACCGGCAGCACACAGCCTCCTGGCATACATGGAAGGGTGGTAACCAAAGTTCACGTCCATGGGCTCCCCCTGGTGGGGACAATTGGCTCTGATATGTCCCGGCTCCTTACATCCCCAACACAACACTTGGGCAGGGACTTTGGGGGGTAGGTCCTGAGGGGGTTTAGGGGACGCCACTCGCCTGAGCTGGGGCGGGGACCTCCGGGGTTTCCCCGAATCCCTCCTCATGGAGCCGCCTTGCAAGTTCCTGGTGGCCTCATATCGCTCCACTAGGTCCACCATCCCTAGTGCGTTGTCAGGGGATACCTGGCCAACCCAGTGCTGAAGAGGGTGCGGTAAAGCCTTCCAGAAAATGTCCGCCAGCAAGCGGTCCAACATGGCAGTGGGGCTTAACAACTCCGGCTGCAGCCATTTTTGCAGCAGGTGCAGCAGTTTATAGTACTGGGGCCGGGCGGGCTCTGCCGACTGGTAGCTCCACTGATGCACCCGCTGAGCCCGAACCCACACATTCACCCCCAGTCTGGCCAGTATCTCACCCTTCAGAGTCGGGTAGTCAGCGGCTTGGTCCTCTGGGAGATCAAACAACACCTGCTGGGGTCCAGACGCCAGAAATGGAGCAATGACATCAGCCCACTAGTCATGCGGCAACTTCTCCCTTGCAGCCACCTTTTCAAACACCGCCAGGTAAGTCTCAACGTCATCTGAAGGGGTCATTTTTGTGAGCGCCGAGCGGACAGCTTTCCGGGCATCAGGAATACTTTTGGGCGCACCTGCAGCTTGCTGCGCCATCATATGTTGCAAAAACAGCTGGTTGGTCTCCTGCTGCTGCTGATTCGCCTCCAAGAGCGCTTTCACGACCGCCTCCATTTTGTCTGCAGTCCCAGGTAGCAGCCTGGCAGGTTTAATATAGGACATGCACAAAACAAAAACTTTTTCGTCGGTTGCTCCTAGCAACGGCCTCACTGCTGTGCCCGCATCCGATACCAAATGTGGAGATTAGCTCTGGTAGGCGACCGGGTGTCAGCAGTATAGAGGCGGAGGCAAACAGTTCAAAGTAAAGTCTGTGTTTATTTCACACAAAAAATCCACAAAAAGCATATGTCCATACAGGTTACATATGTCCATACAGGTTTTCAGGAAACCGCAGCATAAATGATTCAATCAGGCAAACAGCTTTTAGTCCTTGAGCAAAAGTCCTGTTTACAGTCCAAATAGGCCTCAGGTCCGCATGAAACAGCCTCCACAGGAGATTTCAGCCAGGCTCACAGAGTCTCACTCCCATGTGAGCTCTAGACAAAGGAACAGGCCACAGCCGATTCCCCAGGCTATTTAAACAGCCCGCAAAACCCGGACCTGGGTAGTGGGATGGAGTCCCACCCTGCTCTGCTCCATCCCAGTAAAGCCGTCCCAGGTTAGCCTTTCGGCTATTCTAAAGCAACAGCAGCAAGCTGCCACCAGCAGCTGATGCTGGAAATCAGACTACACGACTTTACTGCACCAATGCCAGGTACATTGGTGCTACATACCTAACAGCCCCTTGCACCTTACCACAAGGTACAGTACATTCTTATAAAACTCTATAGCAACATGATGGGTTATTTTAGTGGTGTTGCATTTTATTGTATATAGCTGAAGATATGAATTTAGGTTCGTGCAGATTAAAGTTTCAAAGAGGGCAAAAACTATAAGAAAACTGTATTCTTGGACACCCAAATACCATAAATTCATCACCTCTTCTGTTAGGCAAAGGTTTAAATAAGACACTGAAAGAAATAATAAAAATAACAGTAGCACTGTGTATAAAATGTATATTTTGTTTTTATTTCAGTGTAGAATGCAAAAATCATAGTGCATCATGCTTCAGAATTGTAAGGTTTTTATAGCTTAACTCTTGTAATGCCAGCTACGCAAGTCTCATGTAGCTGCCTCTCCAACTGTTGAGTGCCAGCTACTAGAGATGAGCGAACCGGTTCGGGTGAACCGGAATTCGCTCCGAATTTCAGGAAATATTCGATTCGGCACGAACCCGAATATTTTGTGGTTCGTGCCGATCGAATTTTTCCTGAAATTAAAAAAAAAAAAATGCCGGCATGGTGGGAGCGGGCCGGCCGGTTCCGCTGTCAGCGGAGCCGGCCGGCGGGCCGGTAAAGCCGGCCGGCCAGCTCCCACCATGCCGGCATTTAAAAAAAAAAAAAAAAAAGCATTTTTGCCGGCATGGTGGGAGCGGGCCGGCCGGCTTCGCTGTCAGAACAGAACAATACCCAACATGCATAGCTACTGTCAAGGGAAGAGTTGCCAAACACCCCAAAGTAAAGCATGTGTGCAACGGTAATTTCACTTGAAAATTTCAGCTCTGCT
Source organism: Gastrophryne carolinensis (assembly GCA_027917425.1). NCBI lineage: Eukaryota > Metazoa > Chordata > Amphibia > Anura > Microhylidae > Gastrophryne > Gastrophryne carolinensis. Next base: position 196,514,896 of record CM051236.1, read on the forward strand.
GACAAAGTGCCCACCTTGCGCTTTTTCTACCAAAATTCCCTGAAGGTACACATGTTAAGCTTTCTAATCGTACCCAGCTTGTTTCTCTGGGCTCATCTTTCTGGAAGTAATCCCTCAAAGAATTCTTAGGTTGCACAGGGTTTACCTAAAGAATGTATAAACAAGCAGAATAAAAAAAACACCTTTTCCTAAAATATCAATATGCAAACAGGAAAAAACAAGCTAAATCTGAAAGCGCAAGGTCCCCCGAGCAGAACAATACCCAACATGCATGGGTACCTTTAACCTTTTAACTACCAGCCTACTTGAGATTTTGTTACCCTCCGCTGACAGGTTAGTTTTCACCATTTTGCGCGATGTTTAACAGTGATTTTTGCAGGAATTTCCTGCAAAATTACATGAATGGCATATTTTCTTTTTGTGGTTTAGGCTTTCACATAAAATATCTTGTTTGTATTTTTTCTAATGGTTTTTAAAATATTTTTAAGTAAAAATATATATATATATATCTATTTTAAAATTGTCTCCTTTATTTTAACTAAAACATTTATTTTATTAAAGAAAACCATATTGCACGCGAAAGCCCCATTTCTCCTGATTACAATGATACCATATATGTATCAGTAGCCCCCTCATTCCTGCCCAGAGCACTTTATAACATTTACAAATAAAATACAACTACTATCCACACTATAAAGGGTTACATTTTTAAAAAATTGGCGTTGGGTCCCCCTTCCCAGGGGGGACCCCATTTTGGGGGGGGGGTTTAAGGGTTAAAAACCCTTAAAATTCTCAAAAAAAATAGGTGTGAGGTCCCCTACCCAGCATAACCAGTCCGGGCACCAGCTATGGGGCTTGTAGAACAGGGCGCAAGGGCCAGCTTTGGTGGCCCCCTGCCCTGCCAGCTACATGCCCCAAAGCCTAGTAGCCATAGGCTCTTCTGCCCCCCCGGGCATTGGGGAGGCAGGAAATGGGGGTGCTCGGGACTTGCCAAACCCAGAGCCTTGTGAACTAGTATAGGGGTCTCATGGATCCCTTACCACGCAGGGTTAAATGTAAAAAAACACAACACCGACACAGAGAAAAAATATATATATATTTTTTTTTAACATTTACCTTCCATCCATCCCAGAGCACTGTGTCCCACAACGATCACTTTGGCTTCTGCTCTCCTGCTGCTGCTGGAAGTCTTTTATACCTGCCGGGTGACAGGTAAACCCTGTGCAACCTAAGAATTCTTTGAGGGATTACTTCCAGAAAGATGAGCCCAGAGAAACAAGCTGGGTACGATTAGAAAGCTTAACATGTGTACCTTCAGGGAATTTTGGTAGAAAAAGCGCAAGGTGGGCACTTTGTCAGCAGAGCTGAAATTTTCAAGTGAAATTACCGTTGCACACATGCTTTACTTTGGGGTGTTTGGCAACTCTTCCCTTGACAGTAGCTATGCATGTTGGGTATTGTTCTGTTCTGACAGCGAAGCCGGCCGGCCCGCTCCCACCATGCCGGCAAAATGCACTTTAAAAATGACTTTTTTTTTTACTCACTTCCGATCGTCAGCTCCTCTGTCCCTCGCCGATCCGATGACAGATCGCTGGCCAGAGGAGGGGGCAAGGCAGGAGATCAAAGGATCGTCTACCTCTGCCGAGCCATCACCTGGTATCTAAGAGCAGAACCGCCGGGTGCCAAGACAATGCCCGCGGGGGTGCGAAGGTGAGTAAATGTCATTTTTATTTACTTATTTTTTTTACAGAAAATTCTGGCGGCGGCTGAAACGGGAGGCAACCTATTTCGGCCACTCCCCTGCAGCTGGAGGAGTCACAACGGGGAATCGGAGCCGCCCCCTGTTGAAGAGGAGACCCGGCCGTATTGAACGAGGGGTCAGGTGAGTGGCTTTTTTTTTTACTTTGTCTGCTAGCAGGGGGGAAAGTCAGGCACGTGGAATTTACGTGACTGGCATTTAACTGACGGAGAGGCAGCCATGTAAATTTTATGTGGCTGGCAATTAAAGGGTTAAAGAGGCCACAACACTCAAACCTGTTAGCTTGCAGCCAAACCTTTAATCTTTCTCTAAATCTGGTTAAAAACAGAGATCTTGGTCTGCATAAGTATGCTAAAGCTATATCACCAAACGCTATGATTCCTCTGTGAGGTGCAGTGTGGCATTCCCCTATCCCATTCCCTATAGACAATGTGGCATCCCCCCGCCTATTCCCTATATGCAGTGTGGCATTCCCTCCTTCCATTCCCCTTAGGGAGAAAAAAAAATACCATATTTTCTCCCTATAAGACTCACTTATTTTTCCCCAAAAGTGGGGGGGGGGAATGTCCGTGCGTCTTATTGGGCGAATGTTAAAAAAAAAAAAAGAAGAAAAAGGAAAAAAGTCCACTCACCTTCCACTCGCGCTGTCCCTGCTGTATCTGCCACCTTCTCAGCGGCATCTGCCACATATACATCTGCTTCGTACAGCAGGTAGGTGTGGCCGATGCTCGACACCCCGGTTCATATAGTGGTGGGCATGGCTGACGCTCGAGCATCACCCAAGCCCACCTGCTGTGCCAGGTCGGGTGTCTGTGTGCCCAGGCAACGGTGGCAGATACAGCGAAGGCGGCGGGGACAGCAAGGAGGATGGAAAGGTGAGTTTCCTTTATTTTTTTCTACTTTTGCCTATATGGGAATGGAAGGGGGGATGCCACACTGCCTATAAGGGGAATGGGAGGGGGGATGCCACACTTCCTTTATGAGAAATGGGAGGGGGGATGAATGTCACACTGCCTATATGAGGAATGAGAAGGGGGATGCCACACTATATGGGGAATGCCACACTGCCTATAGGGAATAGGAGGGGGGATGCCACATTGTCTATAGGGAATGGGATAGGGGAATGCCACACTGCCTGTGGGAAATGGGAGGGGGAATGCCACACTGCCCATAGGGAATGGGATGGGGTGCCACACTGCCTATATGGGGATTGGGAGGGGGGAATGTCACACTGCCTATATGGGGAATGGGAGGGGGGAATGCCACACTGCCTATATGGAGAATAGGATGGGGTAATGCCATACTGCCTATGGGGAATGGGATGGGGGGAATGCCACACTGTCTATGGGGAAAGTGAGGGGGGGAATGCCACACTGGCCATGGGGGTTGGCGGGAGAATGCCTGTAATGGGGGGATTCTGCACCTTGCCTATTAGTTGGTTCTTGGGGAGACGGTGTTTTAGCACAACATTTGGTTCAGAATATTTATTTTCTTATTTTCCTCCTCCATCCTATGGGCAGGTGCGTCTTATATGGTAAAAATACAGTAATTTAAAAAAAAAAACTTGTGTCTCTGACTCCAGGGTCTGATTTGAAAGGGGGAATTTTAGGGGAACAGTTATTAGGAGGCCTCCACACTGGCACTCCTGGATCAGCTGCAGCACTCAATGCATCCACCTGCTCTACACTCTCCTCCAGCATGACTTCTTGCGCAGTACTAGCCCATCTATGATTGCTACCACTACTGGTTACACTGCGTGGCTGTGTCTCCTCAGTAGAGAAGACAATCTCCAACCCAGAGGGAAAATACTCTGACCCTGACTCACTAATGTCCCCTGAGTCATAGGCCCATCATGTAAGCCACAGCTTCCTGTGCAATGAACCTTCTCCCATCCATACCCAATTCAAATTAAAAAAAGGCTAAAAAAATCAAATGTAAACTAAAATACTATAGAAAAGTGCAGGCTAAAACTAAGAGAATATACAAAGCAAATTAAAATTATACAGCAAAAAAACACAGAACATAATGCAGTAATAAGTCAAATCAATGCAGAAGTAAAATCAAAATTCAGAGTATCACAAAAAAAGTGTACCTAAATTGGAAACCTCCCTTCACATGCAGTATGGCAAGTGCCACCCAACATCAAGAAAGCATGGCAGGATCACCCACCCACAATCGAAGGGCAGCAGCGCCCCCTCACCCCATAGCATGTCAGGTGGTGGCGGCCTCCCACCCTATCACAGGCAGCATGGCAGGTTGTGAGGGTCCTCCACCCCATCAAAGGCAGCATGGTGGGTGGTCCCCCTCCACATCATATGTATCATGGCAGGTGGCGGCACCCCCCATCACAGGCAGCAGGGCAGGTGGTGTCGCCCCCTCATTCCGAGGCAGCATGGCAGGTGGTGCGCCCCACAGCTAAAAAACTTTTGTTCATAGTTCTGATAGCTTTGTAATGAAGAAATGTCGACCAACACCTAAATACAACAGCAATATTTTCTGCATGAATAAATATGGCATGTGGCACCTATAAGGGTCCAACATACACTGACACAGACAGGCCAATACTTAGCATGCCAAGTCTCAAGGCTGATTATTTAACACTGGGCAGCGACATTCAGAAAAAATAGCCAAAATATAAAACATGTGGATGCTCCAAGGCGGACGTGTATCTCATCAAAATTACACCAAATGGCACAAAAAGGAACACTTTAAAAATTAGGCTCCTAGGACTCGATTCATCAAGAGTTTAAAAAAAATGCTCACGGCAGTAAAAAATTCATTTCATGAGAATAAAGCCTGAGAATTTCAGTGTTAATGAGTCACCAAATATGAAGACAATGAAAGTCAATGGCACTTTTTTACTCCTGAGAAAAGTGATGAACTTTTTACTCCTGTAGTGCCATTGACTTTCATTGTCTTCATATCTGGTGATTCATCAACATTGAAATTCTCATGCTTCTTTTCATGACAACCAAAGAAAGGGAGTCCCACTTCTCCCTCACCCACCCAGGCAAACTCGTGGCACCACCAACTATCTTTGTGCATCAATGTTTATTACATCAAACAGTACATGACATCCACACATGTTAAAACCATACTAATTTAAAAAACATATACACAACATATGTCCTCTCCAAGGAATAAAGGGAGGGGCAGGGTAAGATACCACCGGTAATTATACTATAATTATTAATGAGAACCTAGGTTGGTAATTCCTTTAGATCAATTTAGGTCAACCTTAGGCCCGACTATGCCTCATCCATATAACTATGTAAGTGCTAAAGTGCAAACTATAATAACAAACTCATGCTATTCTTTAACAAACTCATGCTATTCTTTACAATCCTTTACCTATAAAGTGCCTAGTGCTCCTATGTAAACATAACTCGTGCAATACTGTAATTGGGCCTCTGCTGCAATCAAGAGAACAAGGCCGGATAAAGAAAAAAAGGCAGACCAATTAAACCTATATACCATGCCAACAAAGGTGAATCTCACGTGTCCAACAAGATGAATGATGCACCGATGGGGGTCCCCCCACCCCAGCCAACGCGTTTCGTGACGTGCCAAGCGTCACTTCCTCAAGGCCGATCTGCTCCCTTTCATCACCTTACTCCTTTTATATTTTCCAATTTCTCAAACCAGGCAAACAGGTGTCCCGCGTCGCCGGCAGCTTCCGCATCCCTGACACGCTCCGGCCGGAAGCGCGCCCGTATGCGTCACCCCGGCGCCGCGACCGGAAGTACGTCACTGGATCGGTGTGCGTTCCAATAGCCGGAAACGCTCCGTCCGCGCTATTATGTTTTTACAATACACTGACTGTATGATGCCGCGGTGCTAATATACTTCGGCGGCCACCACAGTTAACTTTCACATACACCTGCATGCCCAGCAAGAAACATATAAGAGTGAAACTAGTCACTCGCCTGCGCCCCACAGGCAGTGTGACATGAACTGGGAGCCAAACAGAGGTGAATACAAGGAGCAGATCCATGCCCTATTTCCAACGGAACAAACTTAATTCAACACACTGCTACAGTTACTGAGTACTCTACTACTATATAATCCTACACTTGTTAAACATATTATACCTACACCTATATATAACCATGCCCTAAAATATAACACAGACAGGTAAAGAGTATTCCATATGTAAATCAGCAGAATAGGCGTCATAAGGACTCCCTAAACCCATCTTTTAATGACCAGGGATCTCACACCCTGCTAATCGAAATACCCAATTCCTACATCGGGGACCACTGGTAAGGGGGCTCTTCTGTATGGATCAGGTATTTATCAATCTAAGTGTCCATATGGGATGCCCCTACGCCAAAGGGGGGGAAATCCCAGATGGCCCACACATCACATACTAATGCAGAGACATTTATCCAAATAGTTCTCCAGAGTATCTTCGGCTTCCAGACTTTATTCTGTTTTCCATATGCTGTTGCTGGAACAATTCTCTTTCACATTCAGGTCCCCGGACAGATGCATGTATCCCATGGGGGCTGATTGAAGACCTCATCGATGCCATAATTGCTACAAACTAAATGTGACAATATTAGTGACCAACAACATACACCATCACTCCATGTACCTAACTATCCTCCACCCCCCCCCCCTTATTTTTATTTCCCCCGAACCCACCACACTCCACTAAACAATGCCCACAACCTCTCTCCCCCACCACCCTTAATGCTGTGCTTAACCACATGTATTTTGACAGTGGCTCAAAACAAAAACCACACTTAATATGATATTCAATACATACCATGCCGTGATCAGATGAAACAACTAATAATACATGTGTCCAACCCCTAAAGTAACGTGCAACTACTTTTCACTCCACATAGTGCTCTACATTAACCCAAAAATGGTGTGAAAGCCAGGTCTTCATTCAGTCCCATGGGTGCATGGGAACCTAAACTATAAATCCAGCGCAGCTCCTTCCTTTGTAAAGCACGTTTAAGGTTACCCCCCCGGGGGCCCAGATTCACCCTTTCAATACCAATGACCCTGAGGTCACCATAATCGCTCTGATGTGCCTGCAGAAAGTGCAGTGCCACAGGGGGAATAACTTTACCCTGTTGTACATTTCTGGCTGCAAGACGGATGCTTGACACATGGGCCTGTACTCTCGCTTTCAAACTATTTTTCGTTTCCCCCACATACATTTTAGGGCAACTGCAAGTCAGGGCATATACAACCCCTGTAGATCTGCAATTAATAAATTGCCGGATCTGAAACTCTTTGGATGTTTGCAAATTCTTAATTGTTTTCTCCTTCTTCATGTAGTTACAAATTGAGCAGTCCCCACAAGGGAAACTGCCACATATTCCACCATGATCATGTAACCAATTACGTGTTCCCTCAAAATGGCTGGAACATACCCTATCACGGATACTTGGGGCCCGTTGTGCCGTCATTCGGGGTCCCCCACGTACCCATTTGTCCAAGTACGGATCAGCCCTCAAGATATCCCAATGGTCCCGGAATATACATTTCAAATTGTGCCAATCCTCATTATACCGAGAAATGAATCTTACCTGGGAGGCGTTCCCTGATCTTTTTTTAGGTTTCTTTTCATGAAATAATTTTTTTCAACTCTTGATGAATCAATGCCATAGTGTGCCAATGCAAGCTGATTATTTAAACCGCACCAACACCCTTACAATAAGCAGTGCATCCCTCCCAAGGGCAATTCAGATAGTTGCATATAAAAATGTATTTACCCTTTTGTAACTTCTGCCATGACTGATTTTACAACCAAAATGGCATATCATGAAGCTACAGGCTGCCTGCAAAGAGGAAGTGCTGCTGGGTTTCCTGCCACTGTGCATTGTGGGGATATATCAGTTAAGTACAGGCAGCAGAATGGCTGGGAAGCTGAGAAAGAAAGTCTCTGGGGTGCTCAAGATGGTTGCTACCAGGAGAAAATCACTAAGGCAGTGATTCAGCTTTGAGTGGATGCAGGAGCAAATGTAATTGCTGACAATGATTTAGTGTTATGCATTCAGATGGGACAAGGGAGTTTTTTTTTAAACTGTGCAAGGCTGTTGGTCCGATTTAAGAACAGAAGTTGACTTGTAGCACAATTTAATGCATGTTTTTAGGACGATACCAGTTAAAAAAAGTGGAGGCACCAAGGTGGAGGCTAATGCCAGCAAAATGGCATTGACGCAATTCATAAATCAGGCTCAAAGGTTAGGAAGTGCCCATTGCTGTTCCTGTGTCCTAATGCAAAAAGCAACTGTGGTTGGTTTGGTGTTTTGGTTTGGTGTGTAAGAACTTGACTGGCCCGCATAGACTGCAACCTGTTTTCCATTAGCAACTTTAAGTTGAACTAGAATGGAGATTGAACGCCAGCCTCACCAACCTCAGTGAGGTTTATTTTAGCATTACAGCGGTCCTGTAGGTCTACTTTTAATATATTACCATCATATATGTGACACTGCACAAAACAATAATTTTAAACAGGGTAGAACAAAAACAGTAATACAAAAGATATTAAAGGATATAAAACAGATATACAGAAATGATATAATTGATAATGACACAACAGGGATAAAAGACTTGCTTATGTAATAAATATTAGGGCATAGTGTTGAAGTGAATAATTTTAAAGCAAGTGTCTCTTTCAGTCTGCTCTCAGTTCTCCTGCAATCAGAAGGATAAAAACATTTATACTAGATGCTCTACAATGAAAACTTAAAGGGCCGGTTAAGCCAAAGGCAATTATTAGGCAGCGAGCAGCTTATGTGTTGCCTGTCCCTGGTGCCTCTCCTCCATTTCATGCAGTCTCTGGCAGAAGCCATAGCAGGGCTCCGAATTTTGCCCTCCTTTCTATTTCCTCCCTCCAGGACCACGCAAAAAAGAGGTCCAACAGCCACTCTGTCCCTTGATGCTCTCAGTGTGAGTGAGCATGGCAAGCCAAAGTGGTCCCACAGCTGGGTCTGACCACAGCAGAGCACATTGCTGGGCCATGCCATTGCCTTATCATTTATTCCTGTCCCCAAAATACAAGTGAAGATAGAGTTTTCGCTTAGAACACATAAGGATTTTACATATAATTGTAGATTTTGAGATGCTTTAGAAGACCTTATTTTACATTTATTTCCAATTTGGATAGGGTGGGAGGAGGTTAGTGTGTGTCCTTAAAGGGACTTTAAAACTGTATTGTTACACTTCAGAATATTACACAATGTAATATGTATTACGTACGTAATACACAAAATCACATACAGTAAGCAAAAGACCAGATGAGGTATTTAACCATTTGAATGTGAAGCCCATAGAATCTATGTGACTGCTTCTCCTAACGTTAAGCACCAGCTACAAAGATTGTATGTGCTTAGCGTTTTCCCTCATTTATAGGAAAAGGGTTAACCCTTGATAGTGTGCTTAGTAGTATTTTATAAAGCACTCTTTATAGTTTGGGGGGGTCTTCAAGCCAGGAACGGGTGGCTACCGATATATATATGTGGTAGCGTTGTATTCAGGAGGAACGGGCCATTTTCATACAATATGATTTAATTGAAAGACATATGAACTTTATTTTTAAAATTGCTACATATTTCAACCAACATTAATGAGAAAGCACTGAAAAAATAAACAAAAACACGACATTTCACGTTAAAGCAAAAACTCTGCTGAAAAAAACAATATATTATTTCCCTGGAAATTAATGAAAATCACAGTAAAACGGTGGCAACAGAAGGTGACAAAATCTCTAGGTAGGCTGGCAATTAAAGTAGACCCCCTGAGCATCCTGATTTGGAATACCCCTCCACTGAATGCTGGTTATAGCAGCTGCATTCTTGCTTCTTCACTGGTGACCACATGAATTTGCAGGTCATTGTACATGTGTCAGAAATGGGGTCAAACACGTCCATTTGGTGAGCTCCATTGACTGCTAGTGGTCATGTGAGGTGCAAGATCTGTGCTGCAGTGTGGATAGTGTGATTTGAAATGCACAATTTTTAAACATTCCTTAAAGTGGTCTGGGGAGTCTCATTCCTTCTCCCCAGGGCATTCCGATCTGGCATGCCTCATTCTCTGAAACACCTCCATCGCCTGATAGGCTTACTTTGCCAAAGAGCCCACGGCACATGTGCGACTGGTGCGTCATAACTTGCGTCCTCTTAATGCTGTGCGCGGCCACGCCTGCAATAATTGAATGGCTGCGCGTGGGCATGCACAGCTGAAGAATGCAAGTAATGCTGCGCCTTGGTCGTGAATGCAGCTAGGATTCCATTCAGTTTCTCCAGCCTCACATTAATATGTGTGGCAGGAGAAACTGACTGGAAGAGAGCAGCGCTTACGCCGTGGGCTTGTGGAAGGGTAAGGAAATTTGGCAAATAGTGAGGTTTCACACAGCTAGGAATAGCAAATTGGGATGCCCCAGGGGGGCAGACCAAGTCTTAAGATAGTGAAAATAATGGGCTTTGCTCCACTTTCTAGTGTATAATTCTAGTACCAAATTATGATGCCCTGGGGTGGGGTAGATGCAGCAGATGAGGGGATTTCTGTAGGAAATAGAACTAAAGAGCCTTCCATGTAATCCACGTTAACTTTGCTCTTCAAATATTCATGGCAGTTTGCACCCCCTATCATTTTAAACATTTTGCTCCAATGTTGAAATTGACTTATCAGCCTACCATATGATGGCAATTTGAAGTTTCATGCAACAAACATAAAACAGATGGGTCGCCATAAAGAGCATTTTTTATGATCCTCAAAATATAATTTGTAAAAAATGGGAAAACAACTTAATTTAAGTTTTTAAAGTTAGGTGGTGTGAGCAAAGCTTATTATTGATTGTTATCTCCACAGTATACGACATAAAGCTCCATTTCTCTGTGTTTATATGTGTTACGATTAGGTAATTTAATATTCTTGGCTTTTACTTTGTATTGTTTTTTGTTTTATTACTCTTTATTGCATTTTGCTGTTCACAAATCAAATCATATAATTGCCTTTGTTGAGACAAACTGTTCTCTGTCCTTTAACAGGCAATAATATCTTGAATAAAAGCAATCTTTGGTTATTAAAACATTATTTGAAAAATTGAGTTTCAAACTTTCCTTTCTCTGTTAAGACATAGATTGTCATTCTGACTATGATCTATATAGACTCCTGTGCATCGTCACAGAAAGGGTGCAATTTTAATGAGAAACATTGAGGAAGAGGGATTTGGAGATTTGGTGCTAAGCTGTAATGAATGACTATAATAGATTTTTTCCTGCATTTTTTTATGATGCATGGGACCAATTTTACAAGCTATGTTAAAATGCTGACCTGGGCTTCAGACGCATAGAGCATTAGAGCATTGTTCCTTGGGAAAGGGGTCCCCAGCGACCCAAAAAAAACTCCATTTGATACTCATGTGGAAAGTGTTAAGAGGAATGATGATGGATCAGGTTTTTTGATTCAAAGTCAACTTTTTTTAACTGCAACATGTGTGTGCTTATTGTTCTGGGAGAAAGGGGACCATCAAGGCTATAAAGTACTGGACCTACACCACCTCTATATTACACGTAAGGAAAGCAATGGGAAGAGTGATGACAGACAAGGTTCTTAAAAAAGTCAACTTTCCCAACTTCAACTTGCTTCCAGATAAAATTATATATATGAAGTACAGTATGGGAATTCTTATTAAAGGAACTGTAAACCCAATGGCAATAAGGCAGAAAGCCGATCCCCTGATGCCTGACCAGTGTGCCTCTCCTACATTTTTGCAGCGCAGGGTAGAAGCTTTAGCAAGGCTTCAAAGTTTGCCCCTTCTTTCAATTTCATTGCTCCAGGACCATGCAAAATAGTGTGCCTGTCTGTCCTTTAGTGCTTTCAGCGTGCACAAGCCTGTCAAGCAGGGCGGAATTCAGTCAATATGGATTTCTCCCTGTGAAGTGTTCTAAAGGGAGACTGGCAGCTTCCCAGGTGAGTAGCTCTCAAATATTTGTCTGCATTGCATGTCCCAATGTTGGGGACTCAAAATTAAGAGTAGGGACCACACTAAACACAGAGTGCCTTGTCGGGGCGGTGTGGCATTCACATGTATCTGCAGATATATGCAACCAAATCTCTGTCTTTGCACACAGCTAGACATGTTTGTTGCTTGATATTTAGTTGATGAGAGGGTTAAACTGGGTGGTAAATTAGTTCCCAGGCATTGAATAATAATAATAATTTTGTGTAAATAATAGTGATTGAGCTGCTCCCACCCCTCTTTATTCATTTGAATTGCCATGAGCACAAGCAGGGAGGAATTCAGTCAATATGGATTTCTCCCTGTGAAGTGTTCTAAAGGGAGACTGGCAGCTTCCCAGGTGAGTAGCTCTCAAATATTTGTCTGAATTGCATGTCCCAATGTTGGGGACTCAAAATTAAGAGTAGGGACCACACTAAACACAGAGTGCCTTGTCGGGGCAGTGTGGCTTCCACATGTATCTGAAGATATATGCAACCAAATCTCTGTCTTTCCACACAGCTAGACATGTTTGTTGCGTGATATTTAGTTGATGAGAGGGTTAAACTGGGCAGTAAATTAGCTCCCAGGCCCCGAATAATAATAATAATTTTGTATAAATAATAGTGATAGAGCTGCTCCCACCCCCCTTTATTCACAAGCCTGTCAAGCCGCAGTGGTTCCAAAGTTGTTTCGAACCACAGCAGAGGATGCTCATGACTCATGCCTAAGAGCAACAGCATCATTTTATATTTCTTTAATGTATTTTTTCAGAATGGCAGAGCTAGTCAAAGTGCCAGCTATTAAATAAGCAGCTTGAACTGTTGCACTAGTTAATTGGCTGCCTGTGTCAGCACCCGTTGGACCCTTCTGCAGATTCTAACAGTGCTAGTTTGACATAATTTGCTCCACCAATTTAAAGGTGCAGAATACTGGATTTAGTCATTTTTTAAACTCAGAAAAATACAATTCTGTGATTACTCACCTGTAGAATTGGTATTATATGTATACAGCACATCCTGTTCCAAAAGATATTCCTTACTCTTGGGTTATACATCCAGTAGATGGCGCTGGACTGCAGAGACAGAAAAGTGGCTCCTCCCGGCCCCATATATACCAGGGACCTCCCACCAATTCCCCAGTATTGAAAAGCAGTTAAATGAAACCGGGAGAACTATAACCAATATAAGAAATTAAACAATCACCATAAAGAGGTAACTAAGAATAATGATAACAAGGGTGGGGTGGAACAGGACATGCTGTATACGGAGGTTTCAACAGCCAGGCCATCAAAGCCAGCGTTTGTAAATTGGGGTGGCGTAGGTGCCCCTGAGTGAGCAGATCTGGAACCCAGGGCAGGGCGTACTGAACTACTGCCAGCTGCACGATGTCTGCGAACCACACTCTTCTTGGCCAACAGGGGGCCACCAGTATGGCTGGCACCCTTTCCTGAGCTATCTTGCGCAACACCCTGCCCAGCAGGGGAAAAGGAGGAAACACAGACATTGCCAGGGCATCCATGGCCAAGGCCAGAATATCCTGGGACAGAGAGACAAAGACTGGAAGCTTGTGATTGTGACGGGACGCAAACAGATCCACATCTGGCTGACCCCAGCGGTGGCACAGGGTGCGAGACACCCTGCTGCTGAGAGACGAATCTCCCAGACGAGAGGTCCCCCTGCTCAGAGAGTCTGCCTCCAGATTCTCCTCCCCCGGGATGTACACAGCTGAGATGCAGGGAACATTCTCCTCCGCCCAGGACAATATCAGGGACACTTCCTTGAGGGCCCTCCTGCTCCGGGTCCCTCCCTGATGATTGATGTAGGCAACTGCAGTCTGGTTGTCCGAGCGGCCCCGAAGGTGTGGGATTAAGTGGGCGAGAACCAACCTGACCGCCCTCAATTCCAGAATGTTGATAGGGGCATGGGCCTCCTGAGGGCCCAACTGACCCTGGAATTTCAGGGACTTCCAAAATCCCCCCCAACCTGTCAGACTGGCATCCGTGGTGACAGTCCCCCAGCAGGGGGCCAGAAAGGATCTGCCCCCCAGCAGGTTCCTTAAGTCCAGCCACCACGATAGAGACCGCCTGACCAGAGGGGACAGGACAAACACCTGATCCAAGGACACAGGGTCCTGATCCCATACTGACAAGAGGTGAAGCTGAAGAGGCCTCATGTGAAACTGAGCATATGGAACCGCCTCGAAGCAGGACACCATCAGGCCCACCAGCTGCATTCCCTGCCTGATGGATGGATGAGGACAAGACAAAAGGAGCAGAGCTTTCTCTTGAAGACTCTCCACCTTCTGCTGAGGAAGAAAGATCTTGACCTGAGATGAATCCAGAATCATGCCCAGAAAAAACTTCACCATGGAAGGAGACAGGGAAGATTTGGGGTGGTTGATCACCCAGCCGAATGACACCAGTGTTGACACCACCCACTGAGTGTCCAGCTCTGCCTGAGGAAGGACTGAGAAGCGTTAAGCATGTCGTCTAAGTAGGGAAGAATGCGAATGCCCTGAGATCTGAGCACAGCCATCACTCCTGTCAGAACCTTGGTGAATACCCTGGGAGCCGAGGTGAGATCGAAGGGCAAGGCCACAAATTGGTAGTGCTGATCCTCCAGAGCGAACCTGATGAATCTCTGATGACCTGGAAAGATAGGTACGTGAAGGTAAGCATCCTTGATGTCTACAGAGGTCATGAAGTCCCCTGGGCGAAAGTCACAGCTGAGCGCAGAGACTCCATGCAAAAGTGCCTGAATCTGACAAATTTGTTGAGGAGCTTCAAATCCAGGATAGGTCTGATGGACCCATCCTTTTTGGGAACAAGGAAAAGATTGGAATAATAGCCTTTGCCCCTTTCCCTCAAGGGCACCCGGCAGATGACCCCTAGATCTAGAAGGCCTTGGACAGCCAGGGACAGACCCTGAGCTAACCGAGATTTGATGAATCTTGGGGACGGCCAGGCTGCAAACTATCTTGTAACCGGAGGATACTACCTCCTGAATCCACCAGTCTGAGACATGACGTATCCAGACATGAGCCAAGAGCCGAAGCCTTCCCTCCACCCGGATGGGTGAAGGCGCACCTTCATGCCTGAGGGGGCTTGGGAGAGGACTTAGGCTTGGGACCGCAGGAGGGGCCAGGGCAGCCACGTCCTCTGCCCCTGCCCCAAAAATCTCCACGAGCTCCAGCAAAGGAAGCTCCCCATCCAATACTGGAGCCCCTGAAGGAAGTAGAAAAAGCACCTGAACCCCGAAAGGACCGGGGCTGCCTTCTACGCTGAGGCAACTTGCCTCCCTTAGCAAACAAGTCCAAACGTTCCCCAAAGAGGCGCAGCCTCTTGAAGGGAAACCCAGTGAGAGCCGCCTTCTTAGCAGCATTGTCAGCTGCCCACTGGCGCAGCCAGACCGAGCAGCGTATCACCACCAACAAGGCAGAAACCCTGCCACACATTCTAATGGTATCATCCAAGGCAGAGAGAACATATGCAACAAATTCCGCACAATGCAGAAGAGCTCTATACCCTTCACTACCTACATCATCAGGAGCCCTGTCTAAGAGATCCATGAGCAGGCTTTTAATAGCAACAGCCGTAATGGCAGATGCACAGACCAGACGGAGCGTGGTCCCCACACAGGCAAAGGCATGGCAAGCCAGCTGGTCAATGCACCTGTCCTCCCCATCCCTCAGTGTAGTAGAGTCAGGGGAATGCATGACGGATGTGTTAGACAACCCCAGAACTGGGGCATCCACCTCAGGAGGACATGACCAATGTTTAACCATCTCAGCGGGAAAGGGATACCCCTTATCCCAACTTTTTGGTACCCCGGGAAGCCTGCTAGGCCGTTCCCACTCTTTGAGCACCAGATTATTAAAATTAGTTTGTTCAGGAAACTCCAAGCGTGGTTTAACAGTATGAAACAGCTCCCCCTGCTGCCGCGGAGCCACGGCAGGAGGAGAGATACAGAGTACTTCAAATATGTGAGCCAGAAGTCTGCCAGTATCATCTGAAGCCCATGGGTCAGACCCAGACTCAGCATAACCCCTAGGCTGATCCTCAGATGATTCTGAATCAGAGAATAATTCCCCTTCTTCCAGGGGGGTATATCCAGTAATATCAAAAAACTCCTCAGCTTCCACAGGAAAGGGAGTAACACTGGGTGCCAGATGCCGCCGCTTAGCAGGAGCATTACGCGGACCAGACCCGGCAATATGCCTTTCAATGCTGACTACCCGGGCAGCCAAATGAGTCTCCCCACTGGTATGCACCTCACTGGGAGTCAGGTGTAAGCGTGGGGGGGTAGGCGAAGCCAGAGGGGGAGCAGCACTAGGCCCAGCCGCAGGTAACCCAGACTGCAGCGCAAGCGTCTGCTGGGCGCAGGGTACGCAAACCCTGGCGTCGTCACTGACAGGGGATACCCCACACGCCACGCACAGCCAGGCTTGTCCCGAAGGAACCCCGAGCACATTATCCCGAGAAGCCTCCATATGGTGATTATCACGGCACAACAGGCCAATAGGGATTGACGCTAATAAAAGCAACCCGGGATGCCCCAATAACCCGCTAGGGAAGTGGGAGGTAAGGGAATACAATAGCCCTCCAATAAGAGTTAACACTAAATAGAGGGGATAAGACCGGGAGAAACCACAAAGTTTGACCCGCCTGCAAGACATAAGTAAAAAAGATCCCATAAGCAATATGCAAAACAGAGAAATACAAAATAAATCAGCCGCAGGGGCACTTATGGACCGCAATAGGGAAACGCCAGACACACACAGCAGGGAGCTAAAATGGCGCCCGCATATACCTCGAGGGGCGAGCCACGGAGACAGTGATGCAGAACAAGTCAGCCGCAAGGACCTCCCCCCCCGAAGAGTTTACCCCCCCCCCAGATCTACCAGGGAGAGCAAAGGGGAAGCGAAGGCCAGTCTAAAGAGAGCAAACTGCGGGGACAGGGGGCGAGGGGCAGAAGACGTGGAAGGGGCATCCCATAAGGCTCCCCATGGGCCTATACCACCTACCCTTTGGTGGGGGACTGCAGTTGGAGCTGCACTCCTTAGCACCTGACAGCGGTGCAGCCTACCTTCACCCGAGCCAGTGCAGCCTAAGCTGGGAGGCAGAAAAAGGAAACAGGTGGGAATAGTCCTACAGGGCCGCAGGCTAATAGCCCCGCTCACCTGCGAGTAGAGAGCCATCTTCTAGTCATCGCAGCCCAGACTGCAGAGAAGAACTGGGGAATTTGTGGGAGGTCCCTGGTATATATGGGGCCGGGAGGAGCCACTTTTCTGTCTCTGCAGTCCAGTGCCATCTACTGGATGTATATTCCAAGAGTAAGGAATATCTTCTGTATATTTAGAATAGATTAGCGCTGGATTTAATAGGCGCTGTTTGCCGTTTCTTCATTAAAGTCACATGGTACAAAGTCACAAAGGAACAAACTTTATAATTGCCTTTCTGTTGCCTTTTAAGTTGGAAAAGAATACTTCCCAAAATGCACTTGCCCCTCTGCATGCATTATACTGAATCATTGTCCGCATTTACATTTGTTTCTGCATATACTCGCTGAACGCTGTTAGTGGTCATTTTGGATTTTACTTTTCTATCATCCCAGCTGTGGTACTGCCTGAATTAAACTGACATAATGGACAATGCACAGTCACAGGAAACTCAGCAGCACTTCTTGTTTTCAGGCGCCTGAAGCTTCAGGAGAAGCCATTTTGTTTTAAAAAAAAAAATGGCCACAGCAGTGTGTTTGTATTTATAAGCAAAAAACACTGTAGTTCAGTTCTGTCTATTGTGGTTTATGAGATTTTTGCCACTATAAAAATAGCAAGAACAAACTTCACCAAATCAACTTCAACCCTGTTAGTGTACCACATGCAGGCTGGATCTACACTGCGGCCTTGAGTTTGACACGTAATCTTTTAGAAAAATATATATTACAATTGTTTACTTTTTTATTTGTGTGAATTGCCACTATAAGAGGCATCAGTAACCAGACTTGTTGAACAGAATGCTTTTACATTTGTCTGAATATTTGATTTAGAAGAAGAGCGCAATCTTTCCTTTTTAGCTCATCAACAACAAATTGTAACCTACAAACACTGTTGAACACGCATCTCTGCATTAGGTGGCCATATTTCAGTTGATGCAGATAATGCAATAGCTGACAATGTAAGCCCTTTTTTGTTATAAATGCAAATGTAGGCTAAGATTTAAAGTTGTATTCAAATGAAACACATGGAAATTTTGCGTTATATGCACTTTACTATTTCTCTTGTTCCTTTCTTTGAAGTGCCGGTTTAATGGCTAGATATTTTAAGCAGCTATTTTATCTGCTTAAATAATTCTAGCTTTTGGCTACAAACCTATAGTAGGTTGTATTTCCCCTACTTAAATGGCACACATAAAACCTTTTATGCAATAATATCTATTTCTGATGAATTACCACCATGATACAAATTATACATTTTTTGCACAGAGATAAAAAAAAATACATAACGTCTTCTACTATAACACAGTTATCTTGATGACTCCTTCACTTTAATTTGCAATAATGCATTTAACTTATCACATTTTTTGTAGCAAAATATACTGTATTTTCACACTAATAGGCACCTGACAATAAGACGCACCAGGGGTTTGTCTGAGAAATGCTCAACGCTAGTTAGGGAACACATGATCACTTCCCAGACTCCTTGTTTCTCTTTTCACCAGAGATAGTTTTTCCCCTTTTTTCTTGTTCCTTCTTACACCAAAGATAGCTTTGCCCCATTTTTTTATTGCCCATTTATATATTTATACAATTTAAACGTCCCCGTCATTGATCTTTCTTAGTCCAGCGTTGTATCGCTTACCTGATCTCCAGATCCAAGTCTCACACCCCTCTGCCAGATCGCCATTCACATCTGCATTCACAACAGAGCGCCACCCCCCTCCTTCCATTTGCGTGTCAATCTTGTTTTACTTTGCATAGTGATTGGGTATTTCAACTAGACATGATGGTCTTCCTCACACCTTAGGTCTTAATTGCGCCTTTGCATGAGTGATGGACTCCTCGCTGAAGCACGTCTCCACCGCCGCAACTGAGAGTACCTCCACCATTGATTTTAATCACTCTAGTAAAAGCAAAATTGTATTTATTTGTTTTATATGCAAGGGAAGTAGAGAATTCAACATCTGCTAGCAGCCAATGCAATGATTTACATTTCCAAGTGCATTCAGTGAGGCAAAACATTCCTCAGGATTCACAGCGTCTAATGGGTTTAGGATCCTTAACCTTATGTTTTGGGGGGTCCTGGTCTCTATCCTTATCCTTTACTTTGGGTAGATTGGACTAAAAGTATAAATTACAATAACAGATTTATGTATACATACCCTAGATTCAGCATAAGTTGCAAAATATAAATCAGGATTTTTACATTACCAGCTTTTCCTGAAGTATTTAGCACACGGTGTTAAAGCTAAAATATACATTACTTGCCCCTGGATTCTTCTGCCCAAAATCACTGACCTCTAGTGGGTTAGGAACAGAGGCTTTATGCTGCTGTGGGCTGCCGGATCGCCGCCACCTCACTGCTGCATCGTTGCTCCATTCTAAATCCTTCCAGCCTCTGCAATAGCTGGGGAGATAATGCTGCGGACACTTCTGGGTTGCCCACATGCAGAGGTTGCACCAGGGAGAGACATTAGAGCGCTGCTGAGTTAGAGGCCGCAAATTTACTCCCCCCTCTTCACTCGGCATCCTGGCAAAGAAACAAGGAAATCGGAGGAAGATTACCCTATCCGATGCATTTTCAGGCTCCCCCAGGAAAATGCACTGCCACCCACCACAAGCAGACAGGATTTAAGAGGGAAGGCACACAATTTGTGCGCTGTCAGGCTATGAGGGACTGCTCTGGCTGCCTACAGACTTTGGGTGTACTAGCAGGTGAGGCTCAGCAGGCTTCCTTAGGAAGGAAACACAAAGAACTGAAGTGGAGAGGAAGGAGTGGGGTTTTAACTGCTGTTCAGTTTGTGTTTCCTCCAAGGATGTGGAGCCACTATCTCAGTGAAGGATGAAGAATGCACTAGAATCAAAAGAATAATGTGCTGTCCATAGAATGTTCAGGGTTATTAAAAGTGTGAGGCTGACGTACAGTAAAAAAGGTTCTAAGATACTAAGCAAAATATTCACTCAGAACACTCCATGTAGGCGTTGATGCAACACCAGGTGCCAAAAATGCACTCCAGGGGAAACATAAAATAGCCGCACTTTTAACATCCAGTGCTGAACCAACTCTAGGTAGAAAATGAAAGGGAATCAAACTGTACAGTAGTGTACTTTTTGTACCTTGACCCTTCGATTTAGCAGCCGGTACAAATGGGGGGAGGAAAACGTGCCATTCCCTCTCATTGTCTGCCTCCTAGGGGGTGGATTGAACACCAGGTGTAAAATAAAATTTTTGTACTTACCTTGTAAAATGGTTTTCCCTTAGTTGGACATACAATGATACCAAATTAATTACGACTGGGTAACCTAGCAGCCAGTAGGGGGACTAGAGCAGCAAGAAAGTTGTGGCTTCCCTCCCCCCCCCCCCCCCCGCAGTTACAAGAACCAATTGTAATGAATTTGGTGTCCCTGTATGGACAACCTGACAGACAAAAGTGCACTTTTTATTCTTAAACCGGAACAACAGTCTGGCACAGTTGGAAAAGAAAGGTAGCGCCCATTTTGGAACTTCATCTGCCAGCACCTCAGCCATGCTGTTGCCTGGGTGCAACTGACATAACTGACATCACACAGTAACAGGAAGCCCAGTAGCACCTGTTTGCAGGTGGCCTGCAAAGGCATGATTCGCCATTTTGTTTCTAAAATTTGCTACAGCAGGAGTTAGAAAAAGGTAAATTAATTTTTATGTGCAGCAATCTAAATTGCCCTAGGGAGGAATGCATATGAGCACTGTTTGTTGTTTTGGTCCCGTTTAAGTCATTTTTGACTGTTGGTCTGCTTTAAGCACTTTGTTCTCCTGGTGATGAATCAGCCCCATATTGCCGTCTAGATTAGATGTTTTCAAGTAAGAAAACCCTACATATTAAGTCGCTCCCAAGTTATCTAGTGAGATGTAAAATAATCTATATTTTTCTATTTTCTAATGCTTTCTGATTCTAGAATCCATTTACTTCAGATCATTATATAAAGTAAAAGACAAAACAATCAATACTACTACTAGCCATATGGGACTATAACAACACATGGGACATGAGTAAGACAAGCTGGTTCTTTGTTTTTGCATAATAAAATGTTTTTTAGTCATCTTAAAAAGTTCCTAAATACATTTTCAGGTTATGTTTTTGGTTCTTGGTTTTATACTTGTTTAGAAAGATGAAAGTTCAGTTAAAATATGCACCTCTTCTATTTTCATCTCTAATTGAATTCTCTAGTGACCCCCCTGATTCCCCATGGCTGTATTTCAGTTTTTGATGATCAGATATAGAATTTTGTATTTGTATAATGCAATTTTTTTCACTTGCCTTAAGCGACCTTCAGTTCAATTTCCTTTCCCTTGAGATGCCATATATTATAGAACCGAATGAAATTCCTTATTCATAGAAAAAAGTTCCAATTTAATCTGAATATTCAGCATTTTACATTGGTCAAGGTGATGGATGGCATATTGAAACACTCTTGGTTCAGGTAATAAAATGGAAGAAACCAGGAGTGTACCGACAAAAAATAATAATAATGAAGTCTTTTCAATATTCTCAAAAGCTTCTGCGCTATACGTTCTACAACAGGGCCTGGGCTGTTTCTTATTACCAATCCAATAACATCTCCATTGCAAAAATCTCAAGTCAAAAATTAAGATTTCATGTAGGTTACAAGATGAAACTGTTACAGTTGTTGTTAGGAGAGAGGTTACTCTTTCATTTCAATTTTAATATGTGAAGGTTAACCATTTTCACTTGCAACTTTTTCAATAGTTTTAAATCTTCAGATTTTTATATTTAGCATTTTTAGATAATAAATAGTATGCCTTTACATGGTTTAAATTAAAACAAACATGATTAATCAGGACTGGTAAAAAAATACAATCAGAAAACCTACAATATCTTCAGGGTAAAACGTTACCGTATTATTGCATTTAAAGTGGAACCTCAGTTAAAAAGAACTGAGAAAAGAAATAAGTTCTCAAATGTAACCCTTAATTGCGTTAATGGTGTTTTTACTTATTTGAGAAGGATACAGATAAACAGGAAAATAAAATAAGTGGCAAAAATCATTATACTTTTATATACTATATCATTTAAACATTGGGTTATGAAGCTCGATTCAGCATGGGGTTGAGAATTTCTTGCTTCAATTTCAAATGCAAGAATTCACAGTTTCTCGCATTATTCAGGGACACATGTTAGAAATTCTCACCAGTGAGAGGAGCATGCGAAAAAACCTTGCAAGAAATCTCACTTCCATGTAAGATTTCAAAACTTGCATGTCAGTTTCATTCACTGTATGCAAGTTATAGATTTTTTCAATGAAAAAAAGCCATGCTGCATTTACTGCCATGATTTTTTTTTCAATGCATATGTCAGGCAGGATTGATTTTTTTGTTTTGTTTTAAATATCAATTTAAAAAATATGTAATTGTTGTACTTACCTTGATTTTCCTTGAGTCGTCCATACAGGGACACCAAATTCATTACACATGAGTTAATCCAGTAGGTATGGATTAGATTCTAAGGCAGGAAAAGAGTTGTGACTCCTACCACAAGCAGGTATAAGACCCAGCCAGGGTCTGACAAGGAAACCTGAAAAGGAAAAGGTGTACCCCCATCCCAAAGCCAGCTAGCTTGGGCGCCAGACATGAGGGCTGATAACTCAGAGGCCAATTGGCCTCTATGCCTTTTGGTATAGATCAGTTGCCGATACTGATGGGCACCAAGCTCTTCTGCACCACCAGTGCCCCAAGAGAGGGTGAGGGTAATTGGGCAGGGATAGCAGTATGTCAGTGCAGGCAGATCACGTTGGCCCACTAAACCTGTGAACTGGTGTAGGGTTTCCCTGGACGCCAGTTTACCCCAAGTAGTTTACAGAAAAAAACACCACACACAAAGGGTAGGGGGCCCAGAAAGCCACCTGCCCAATACATAAGCTGGCGGCCTTCTGAACCCCTGCCACATTACCCACACCTCAATGGGCATGGGGTATGCGAAAGAGCCTTGTGCCTCACAGGTGTCAGGGCAGTCCAGCCCCCGGGATCAGTTCCAATTACAGGTTTTATCGCACCAATCACTACACATAATTCCCTGTATTCCTATTGGCCAGTCACCATTTAAAATAAAGTTCAGCCCTGGCCCCCTTGCCCGTTCTAGCCAGTATTGCTGGCTACCTTGGTGGAAAAGTATATCTGTTTCCCTCACACCATAGTAGCCTGGAATACGGTTAAGTCAGGCTCTTATGCGCTGGCCAATATGCCCAACATCATGGGTGTGATCGACTGCATGTGCGTTGCCCTGGTGCCTCCGGTCGCCGATGAGTATGTCTACAGGTATGTCTTTGTTTTCCCTTTGCCTCCTTCATTCCATGCTATGTAGTCACATCTTGCTTTAATCTAGCTTCCCTATATTTAGTGTTTGTTGTCCCTTGCATTGTATTGCATCCTGTAAAGTGGACCTCAATCTCCCGTTTCCACTAGGTGCCCCTTGTCCCCTGTACCTGCTGCACTCTAAAGTAACCCAATGTTAATATTCATTTACCTTTTGTGCACAAAAGTTATGGCCTCTCTCCTAATTCCTCCTAAATTGCTGATGTAGTATTTTTATGTAGAACGTATGTATCTATGGATGCATGCCCTGTCTCCCCCATTCTATGTTTAAATATTTGATGTAGTACACTTTTTACAGGTGATAATGTGTTAATGATGTCTGTGGCTAATATGTATATACTTTTTAGGTGATTCTGGCTACCCCCTGCTAGCATGGCTGATGACCCCCATTTCAGTCAAGCATAAGTCTTATATAACGGGCTCATGCCAAGATTAGGGCAGTCGTCGAGCAGGCCTTTGGTTTGCTAAAGGCCCAGTTTAGGCGCCTGGACCATACTGGGGGTGCCCTCCAGTACCAGTCCCAGAACGTCATCAAATTTATTGTTGCCTGTATGGTGTTCTATAACTATGCCATCCTGGAGCAGGTTCCGCATTATGTTGATGTGTCCCCTTCTGCAGCTATGATGGATTTGCCTCAGGCAGTCTGTGCGGAACCACCTTGTCTTGTCTCATTTTAGTAAAATTGTGTCCTTTGTCTTGGTTTCCCAGTGATGGTGTGTCTATGTATTTATGTCTATATGTATATTTGGATTTGAGACAGGCCTTGCCCTTTGTTCTGTACGCTTCAAACCATCTTTTCATGTATTCAGGGAGATTAAACTGAATTAAAAATCCCTTATACTGGTTTTGTTTATAGTTGTCACAAAACTCTGACACTGCGGGTCCATATTCTAAGGCTACTGAGATTTCTAAACAATCAAAAAAACAAATAGTGTTTTTCCTTATTGGTAGGGTGGGTAGGCTGGAATGTCTGGTGGTTCTCTGGGTTCTCAGAGTGCCACCAGCCGTGCCAGGTTGCCAGGCACTGTTTTGCCTGAAGGCTCTGCTATCTGCTCACCAATCTGTCACCATCAACTGCCTGAGGCTGTCGACCTCTTCCCCAGGTAGGAACACTTGCAGCTGCAGACGTACTTGGCCTTTCCACATGTGTTGTGCTTGATGTGAGTGATAGAAACTGCTCGGCAGCAGAGCTGACTGATGCAGAAGGATTGGGGAAGGCATTGCCAGTTGCAGTGGCAGCTGTTGAGGCAGATATTCTGTCTGAGGGTGTTGGAGAGGCAACTGGTGTGCTGATGCTGTTGTTGTAGAGGCAGATGCAGTGGATCCTCCTCCTCCAGATCCTGTATGGCAGCCAGTAACAGGGATGTCTGTAGGGCCAGACAAATCAGTTAGCTTCCTGCTGTTTAAATCACACGCATGACACAAAAATAAGTCTGCATGAGGATTCAGGGTTCCCCACTTTGGCCACATGACACTTACCAGATCCAAGTCTTCCGCTGGTGCTGTCCTTAAAGATGCAGTCCTTGATGACATATCCCCAGTACCTGTTTGTTGGTGTGCTTGGGTGGACATGTTTATTTGCTGATCTTTTCCTGTAATGTGAATAAGGCAAAAGCTTAATCCAGCCCCATACCTTGTGTGGCTAAGCAATGGCTAACCCATCTGCTTCCATGTTTTAAAAGTATCCAAGGTATGGCACATACACATCATTTAAAAGGTCATTTATGGGCAATGATGTGGTAACATTCCAAGTATTGGCTTTCATGGTCAGCAACATTTAGGACCTGCTGGTGTCATGAACTTGCACATTGAAATTTGGCAGACATCCAAATTAACACAACCATGGTCCCCGCCAATCCCTGAGTGTTGCTGGGTTCAACCATACACCGGTTCTTCTGCTGCATTCAAATTCAGATTGTGTACTATTCCGCCTCCGGTTGCAAGCTGGAAAACATAGAGAAAGGATGTAGCCATGCAAAGGTCAGGGCTCACATCACCATCACACAATCCCTTACAGTTGTTGCCTTCCTTTGTTGATTTTTTTTCCTCACAGCATATTTCAGGTCTGAAAACTTAAACTTCTCTTGCACTTGATCCGCATCCTATAGTTATGATTTTTCAGATATTTCATTCTAGATGGCCAATATGTCCATGCGGATGAACAGCGAGGTCATGGAGGTGCTGCCATTCTGGACAATCCAGATAAATGTAGGTGATGTCCCTCACACAACACAAGCCAATTCACACCTCAACCACATTGACTAACAGATTTTTTTTTTTATTCTGCTACAGACTCGGACCAAGTGGAGTGGCAGGTTCCAGTGAGAAGGGTGGCTCCCGAATGCCGACTACCCCACCGACCTAGTAAGTTTATGGACATGTGACTATTTACTCATCTTCTTCAACAGGTTTGAAAGAATCAGAGGCTAGACACTAATTTTTGATGCACAGCAGCGCCTGCAGGAGCTCTCTTCTGCTGTATATAGGCTGATGGGGGAGATTGCTAAGCTGGCCACTGCCATGGGGAGCCACCCACCTCAAGACACTGGGATACTGCAACATTCTTTTAAACCCACCCCCAACCCCCATTGTAAAAATAGTTGAATGTATTTTTTTTAAAATGTTTTTATACATTTTATGATTAAAAAAAATACAATGTTGCTGTGGATATCGCCTATCTGGATTTTAGTAAAGCCTTTGACACTACCACATAAAGAGCTCATAGATAAGTTATTGAAGGTAGGACTTAATCCCTCGATAGTTCTAGTTGGCTGAAGGACCGTTATCAGAGACTTGTTGTTAATGGTGTGGAATCTGAACAAAGGCGAGTTACAAGTGGTGTGCCGCAGGGCTCTGTCCTGGGCCCCATTCTTTTTAATATATTTGTAAGTGACATAGGAGAAGGCTTGGTAGGAAAGGTTTGTATGTTTGCTAATGATACCAAGGTTAGTAATAGGGTGGATATTCCTGGAAGTGTCTGCAACATGGAAAATGATTTAGCTTTACTGGATACATGGTCAAAACTGTGGAAACTAGAGTTTAATGCCTCTAAATGTAAAATCATGCACTTGGGTACAAGGAATCCCTGCTCTGAGTACCGTATGGGCAGCACTGTGTTATCTAGGAACTCGGAGGAGAGAGATTTAGGGGTACTGATTACTGATAGCTGCAAAATGAGTGGACAGTGTAGCCAGGTAGTGGGAAAAGCAAGCAGGATGCACGGCTGCATAGCTCGGGCCATCACCAGTAGGAAGAAGGAGGGTGCCGCTCTATAGAGCCCTGGTAAGGCCACAGCTAGAATACTGTGTGCAGTTCTGGAGACCTTACCTGCAAAACGACATCATTCAAATAGAACTTGTCCAAAAATGTTGGAAGGACTTAAACTTAAAACTTATCAGGAGAGACTTAAAGTGGACCAACACCCAGGATTTTGACTATCCTGGGTCTTGGTCCACTTCGGTGGGGCACCCCCGATCGGGGTGCCCCGCTGTGTGAAACCCCCCCTAACCCCCCGAAAAACTCACCTCTCCCCGCTCCCAGCGCCGACGTACAAGCGAGGATCAGGAACGTCTAAGCGGCAGCCGCCGCCGCCGCCTCCCTCGCGTCACTTTCGGCGCGCGCGCGCCCCCGCCGGCCATTCGCAGATGGCCGGCGCGGGCACGCGCACGCCTACAGGAGCGCGAGGGAGGTAAGGAAGGAAGATAAGGTAAGGAGTTTGGGGTGTTTGGGGGGGTTTCACCCCGCGGGACATCCCGATCTCGGATGTCCCGCGGGGTGGGGGGTGATCGGCCCGGGAATCTTATAGATTCCCGGGCCGATCACCCGTGGGTGTTGGTCCACTTTAAAGAACTAAATGTGTACAGTCTGGAGGAAAGAACGGAGAGGGGGGACATGATTGAGACCTTTAAATATGTGAAAGGATTCAATAAGGTTCAGGAGGGAAGTGTTTTTAAAAAAAACTTGATGATAGAACAAGGGGGCACAACCTGAAGCTAGTCGGAGGGAAGATCAGGAGCAATGTTAGAAAATATTATTTTACAGAAAGAGTAGTAGATGCTTGGGACAGACTTCCAGCAGCGGTAGTTGGAAAATCAACAGTCACTGAATTTAAACATGCCTGGGGGGGGCGTGGCTATGTAACGGTGCTGGCCTTAGAAAACCCCAGAAATGCCATCTACCTGCAGATTTAAGTGGAGGGAGACCCCCCACAATAACACCTGGCATACCTTGTGGCGATCGGTGTGGCGATTCCGCCCAACTGAAGATCTTGCTGCGCTCTGTGACTCTCCACGTGTCTTGTCCCGGCCGGCGCCATCTTCGGGAGGTGGGTGAGGAGACGACTGGGCTTGGCTGCGGATCCTGGAACTGGGCGCCGCTGCGTTCCAGAGGAGAGGGCTCAGTCAGGCTGCGACCGCCCTGCTTGGTTTCCCCATGTGCGGAGGTGAGAGGGACCCGCCGAGGACTCGCTCCGTTCTCCCCTCTCCCCGCAGTGGTCGCGCTGCCGGGTCTGCATCGATTCTTCCACCGGCCATCGGCTGCTTCTGCCTGCTCGGCGCGGGGGTGAGGACGGCGCCGGCTGATGGCTCGGCTGCATCCACCGTCCACTCCTATCTGACTGGCAGTGGCGGCGGTCACCTGTGCGGGCCTCAGGCGCCGGCTTACGCTGCGGCGCTCCAGAAGTGCCCTCCATCAGCTCCCTCCAGCAGTGGAGCCCGGGCTAATAAATAGTACCCATCTCCCTCAAACGTTCATCCCCCTGGCAGGATTAACCATTTACTGCCTGGGAGTGCGCCTGAATCACCTGCTGTGGTGGAGGGGAGAGTGGGGATCAGCTTGAATTGAGTGGGGGAGAGAGACGTTAAGTACGGGTGGGTGCCCGGAACCTGGACCAACCAGCTTCTCTGGACTGCTCACGGAGGCGTCTGCCCCCCCCCCAGATAATAATATAAGTTCCTTAAGAGATTAATGGTCAGCTCAGGGCCCTACCTGCCTGTAAGGGATTCCCATTGAAACACCGCGGACAACCCAGTGCTTTGGAGGCATTACAGGTGGCTGTCCTTAACCCACCACTACTACATGAAAGGCAATAAAAAACGGCACACTGTGGTACTACACTGTGGCACTCAGACCATGGCTGATACACCTGATGAGCGCGCAGACTCACCTACTTCTATTCCTGATAATGCTGCGATAATGGCGGCTATCAACAACTGTCAAAGTGTCCTAACAGCGAAGTTTGACAACTTGCAAGAACAACTTAACTATTTCAAGCATGATCTAGACAAGATAAAGGACAGAGCTTTTGAGTCAGAGAGGCGAATCGGTGGGACAGAGGATGGTCTGTCGTTGGTTACTTTGGCGGTTCAATCTCTGCAGCGCCAGGTGAAGCTCCTCACGGATCGGGCGGAAGACGCAGAAAACCGAAACCGTCGTAATAATATAAGAATACTGAGGATACCGGAGAGGGATACCCCAGAAAACTTTGCTGAAGGTCTCATCCGTGGGGTTCTGGTACCAGAGGGCCTCTCACCATTCTTTGCGGTGGAGAGGGCACAACGAATAACATTTAGGCCCCCGCCGCCCGGGGCCCCCCTGCGCCCTTTTATCCTGAAACTTATGAACTTTAGAGACCGAGACACAGTTTTGGCGGCCGCCAGGAGGCAATGGGACATCCTGTATAACGGATCACGCTTGTCCTTTTTCCCGGACTTCTCATCTGAAGTGCAAAGGCAGCGCCGCTCCTTTAATGATGTGAGAGCACGCCTCAGGCAGAAGAAAATTAAATACGCGATGCTATTTCCCGCCAAGCTGCGAGTACAGGATGGGGAGACCGCAAGATTCTTCCTTACAGCAGAGGAGGCATGTGCCTGGATTGACTCGTTGCCGGCTGATTGAAGGTGGAGGTCACGCCGGCGGTTGGCCGGGGGGGGGTGTGTGTGCCTTGCCGTCCATCATTTGCGGCTTGATGGGGCTGGGACTCTGGAGGGGACTTCAGCCTGAGGGGACCTTCCTCCTTCCCCCCCCTTGTTTCTGCAAGAGCCTATGGGTTTTCTCTTTCTCTCCATTCCCCTTGGTCCAAGGATGGTCGTACTTCCTGGGGTGTATGTATCCTATACATCCCCTTGCAGTGCCCACATCCAGTGAACACGTCTTATTGGTAACACTACGGACAACCAGTGTTTAAGTTAGGTTAATTGTTGGTTTAAGGGAATAAGCTCGCCACAGTTGGGTTAGGTAGAGCAGGGTGGGAGTGGGTACTGTTTTGAGGCTAAGTTTAACTGTTGATGTTTCTTCATCTATGTGGTTTGGTTTGTGTGACCTGCTGCTCTAAAGCTCTGAGGGGGATGGTGGGCCGCTGGGGCCCAAGACGTTTACCTGGCATATACGAGTTTCGGACTAAATTGGTATGGAGTGTAAAGTAATCTCTTTGCCCTTATCTCGGTGCACTCTGACTTTAAAGGCTGGTTTGTAATTATACACGCGAAAATAAATGATGTTAAGATTCTAATAGTGGGGTTGTATATCCCGCCCCCCTTTGATGTTGGGGTCCTCCGAGAGATTATGGATAGAGTGGCTACCCCCCCATCAGATCCAATATTGCTGATCGGTGATTTTAATATGATCCTTGATAGAGCTCTAGACCGGTTGACGCCCGGGACGGGCCCGTCCACTCCGTTAGCAGGATGGGTGGAGGCCCTGGGCCTAACTGAAATATGGAGGTGGAAATATCCCGCGGAGAGGGCTTTTTCTTGCCACTCGATCCCTCATAAGTCCCTCTCATGCATAGACATGGCCTTTGGGTCTAAATGCCTGCTGGCCAGAGTGGTGGCCTGTGAGTACCTACCGCGGGGTATCTCGGACCACTCACCGTTAATGGTGACAATTCGCATGTCCGGGAACCGGGATGGTCTGAGGCCTTGGACATTGAACCCCCTATGGTTGGAAGATGAGGAGGTCTATGGTTCAATGTTTAATGAACAGGAAAGATACTGGCAGTGCAACGGGGAGGAGACCTCGAGTAACACATGATGGGACGCTTTCAAGGCGGTGGTTAGAGGTAGTGCCATCAGTGCCATAAAAGGGGCCAGGGTAAAGAGGGGGAGGACCATCCGAGAGCTGGAAGAGAAAATAGCCAGAGCGGAAGAGAGATTTGTGGAGACAACTAGCCCCTCAGATCATGATTTACTTAATGCCCTACAGAGGGAGTATAATCTAGCACTAACAGAATCCACTAGAAAGAGCTTATTATTTAAACAGCATACAATTTTTGAGAAGGGGGATAATAATGGGAGAACCTTGGCATACCTTTCCAGGGCAGAAAGTCCACAAACACTGGTTGCAGGTATCACTAACCAGACCCAATTTATCACTGACTTGGAGGGAATTTCTAGACAATTCTATGACTATTACAGCTATCTGTACTCCTCTAAAGTCAGTTACGATCCGGATGAGTTGGATTCTTATCTTGCTCCTATAGCTCTCCCTTCTCTGTCGGAGTCAGATAGGGAAATGCTGGATAGCCCAATAACCTGCGATGAAGTGGTGAGAGCAATAGCCCTAATGTCTAACAGGAAGGCCCCTGGGCCAGACGGCCTTCCCTCTGAGTGGTATAAGAAAAATAGTGAAACCATAGCGCCAAGGCTGCTGGAGGTCTTCTTGGGGGCCCTGCAATCTGAACATCTTCCTGAAACCTTTGCACAGGCGACTATCACCCTTATTAATAAAGATGGGAAACCTCCGGATGCCTGCAGATCCTATAGGGCGATTTCTCTCTTAAATCAGGATGCCAAGGTTCTCGACAAAATATTGGCACTCCGCTTAAATAAGGTGATACTCTCTGTCATGAATGACTTGCCTTCAGTCCATGCCCGTGGTGTCCCTAGGCAACTGGCCAGGGTTTCTCCTGCCCAGCAGCTGCTTCTGCCTCAGATGCCAGCTCCAGCGGCGTGCGTGTCGCCGAGCGCGCCCTCCTCCCTCGTCCACTGTCATTCTACTCGTGCTTGCGCGCGAGTACAGTCAGCTTATGTCCTCAGGTGGTGCTATACACAGAGTGGTCACTGGAGGCTGTTTAAAAGAGCTAAACCTAGGAGGTGCAGCTCTGAGCAGTATGCCTGTGGAGTTCAGCTGGGGCAATCAGCCCAGAGCTCTCCAAGTGCACCAATCAAACCACAGATCCAAAGTGCACCAGTCAGCACACAGATCCAAAGTGCACCAATCACAGTCACTGCCTCCCTGTCCAATCCAGCCAGGTTCAGTCCTATAAAGGGATTACCTCTTCAGTGTGTCAGTGCCTGTGATAGCGTTTAGCTGGCTTTGTTATTGTTCCTGTGATTGCCTGTTAAAACCGTTATTGACCATCTGCTTGAATCTCGACCACGTCTTCGTCTCATCCCTTGTACTGCGCAGCTCTCTGACCTCCCGTTGTGACCCCTGGCTTGATGTCTGACTACGCTTGAATTCTCCTGAGCACCCGAATTGCTTCCAGTATTACCTGTTCCCGAAGTACCCGATCTGTTTCCAGTACTTACCCGACATTGCCCAGTCTGGCCTCTGGTTCATCTGCCTTCAACCCCTGTAAGCTCACATCCTTTGTGCTATTAAGTCCTGGGGGCAACCGTGTCCGGCGAGGCGTATAAAGCGTCCCGGCAAACGGGGGCTTGTCTAAAGGTGAAGCTAGCAGCGGAGATTGGGGGTTGTGGGCTTACTCTGAAGGCGGGTGTCCCTCGGCCTGACATTATCACAGGCCCAAAAAATTGATATGGAAGAACTTGTACAAGAAGTGCAGGCCATGGCTACCGCCATTAACCAGCTGGCCCAACGTGTGGCTGATCAAGAAAATCGCCAGCTGCCTGCACCACCTGTATCCTCACCTCCTGTTGAGCCGAAGGTTCCCCTTCCTGAGAAATTTGATGGGGATCGTACAAGATTCTCCAACTTCAAGAACTCCTGTGAACTTTATTTCAGACTACGGCCCTACTCTTCGGGCACAGAAATGCAGAGGGTGGGCCTGGTTATCTCTCTGCTCCAGGGTGATCCACAGTCCTGGGCGTTTGGCTTAGCGCCCACAGATGAGGCCTTGCAATCTGTCTCAGCCTTTTTCTCCGCTATGGAGATCCTATATTCGGACCCTGACAGGACTTCGACTGCTGATGCCAGGCTTCGAAGTCTGAAACAGGGGAAACGCTCAGCAGAGGAATATAGTGCCAAATTCCGCCGCTGGGCGATTGAATCTCGTTGGAATGATCCTGCTCTCTGTAGTCAGTATAGAATTGGTCTTTCAGAGGGTGTTAAGGATGTTCTAACAAATTCTCCTTACCCTAAAAGCCTGGATGAACTCATGCTTATGGCCATTAAAATTGACAGACGGCTACGGGAGAGACATATAGAGAAGAATCACTCTCACTTCTGGGAATCTTCCCACCAGGAGTCATCCTCTATGGGTGTTGTCTCATCTTCGCCCCCAGAAGAGCCTATGCAACTTGGTGCTACTCACCTTTCCCCGGCTGAAAAGAGTAGACGTCGCACCTTAGGCCTATGCATGTACTGTGGGGTTTCAGGTCACCTGGTTAGGACCTGCCCCAATAAAAGACCTTTGGCGGGATTGCAACGTCCTGACAAGATAGTGAAAGTTTGTCAGGACGGTCAGGTAACTTCCCTTCATAGAAGTAAAATGTTGTTACCTGCTACTGTGGGTTGGGAGTTGTCCAGGAAATCCGTCTCTGCTTTTGTCGATAGTGGAGCAGTTGGCAACTTCTTGGATAAATCCATAGTAGCCGCCTTAGGCATTCCCTTAATTCCCCTTGGGAAGCCCCTTCAGATTTTGGCAGTAAACAATACTCCTGTTCCTAGAGGAACTGTCACCTCCAAAACCCCTTTAATTAACCTAGTTGTGGGACCTTCCCATTCTGAGAACCTTGAATTTTTTGTCTTAGACAGCCCTGAAGCCCCGGTTGTCTTAGGGTTCCCCTGGTTAAAGGTGCACAACCCTACCTTTAATTGGGAAACTGGGGAATTGACAGGATGGAGCCCGCACTGTGCAGAACATTGCTCTAGTATCACTGTTGGAGCAACCCAAGTCTCAGAGCTTATTTGTCCGTCTGCCTCTCCATCCATGAGGGTACCTCATGTATCTTTATTGAGGTCCGCCGGAACCATTCAGGGTGATAATCCTGTTAAGTCTGGTGAGGGTCCTGAGGCCCCTCGTGAAGGGGAGGGTACTGTCATGAATGACTTGCCTTCAGTCCATGCCCGTGGTGTCCCTAGGCAACTGGCCAGGGTTTCTCCTGCCCAGCAGCTGCTTCTGCCTCAGATGCCAGCTCCAGCGGCGTGCGTGTCGCCGAGCGCGCCCTCCTCCCTCGTCCACTGTCATTCTACTCGTGCTTGCGCGCGAGTACAGTCAGCTTATGTCCTCAGGTGGTGCTATACACAGAGTGGTCACTGGAGGCTGTTTAAAAGAGCTAAACCTAGGAGGTGCAGCTCTGAGCAGTATGCCTGTGGAGTTCAGCTGGGGCAATCAGCCCAGAGCTCTCCAAGTGCACCAATCAAACCACAGATCCAAAGTGCACCAGTCAGCACACAGATCCAAAGTGCACCAATCACAGTCACTGCCTCCCTGTCCAATCCAGCCAGGTTCAGTCCTATAAAGGGATTACCTCTTCAGTGTGTCAGTGCCTGTGATAGCGTTTAGCTGGCTTTGTTATTGTTCCTGTGATTGCCTGTTAAAACCGTTATTGACCATCTGCTTGAATCTCGACCACGTCTTCGTCTCATCCCTTGTACTGCGCAGCTCTCTGACCTCCCGTTGTGACCCCTGGCTTGATGTCTGACTACGCTTGAATTCTCCTGAGCACCCGAATTGCTTCCAGTATTACCTGTTCCCGAAGTACCCGATCTGTTTCCAGTACTTACCCGACATTGCCCAGTCTGGCCTCTGGTTCATCTGCCTTCAACCCCTGTAAGCTCACATCCTTTGTGCTATTAAGTCCTGGGGGCAACCGTGTCCGGCGAGGCGTATAAAGCGTCCCGGCAAACGGGGGCTTGTCTAAAGGTGAAGCTAGCAGCGGAGATTGGGGGTTGTGGGCTTACTCTGAAGGCGGGTGTCCCTCGGCCTGACACTCTCCCTCATTGGAAACGATCAGTCAGGCTTTATGCCAGGCCGGACAACGAGCATTAACCTAAGACGGTTGTTTAGCAATCTGCAAATTGGGCATGACAATGCGGGGAGTAAAGTGGTGGTCTCTCTCGATAATGAGAAGGCCTTCGACTCTGTTGAGTGGCAATATTTGTGGGCAGTGTTAATTAAATTTGGCCTCCCCCTAACATATGTCAAATATGTCCAGTTGCTCTATCAGAATCCCAAGGCGAGGGTTAGAGTTAACGGAGTTAACGGCTGAGTTGGCGTTGGGTCGGGTACACGACAGGGGTGCCCGCTCTGCCCGCTGCTGTTTGCACTGGCCATTGAGCCCTTGGCGTCACTGATCCGAGACTCCGCCGAGATCCAGGGGTGGAGACTGGGGCAAGTGGTCGAGAAGGTCTCCCTGTATGCGGACGATACTTTGGTCTACTTGGCTGATGCCGAGGGCTCTCTTGAGGCACTACTGGAGTTGATAACAAAATTTGGTTCATTCTCAGGCCTTAAAGTCAACTGGGAGAAGTCCAGCTTATATGTGGTGGATGAACCGGGGGGAGCCCGAATCTCCACGGTCTCTTCGCTTCGGAGAGTGGACAACTTTAAATACCTGGGAATTGTCATGCATGCGGACCCTTCTAAATGTATCAAACTTAATATCTGCCTGGTGGTAGGCGCCCTCAAGAGAAAAGTGACCCAGTGGACAACTCTCCCTTTGTCGGTCATTGGTTGCATAATTCATTAACATAATTAAAATGATCTTTCTCCCTAAGTTCCTATATCTGTACCAAGCGTCGCCTGTGGTGCTGCCGGCCTCACACTTTCGACTTTTAGACTCATCATATTCCGGTTCATATGGGGGGGTCTCTCCCCCCAAAATGAACAGGACCATCCTTAAAGCCCCGACGGGATTGGGGGGCTTGGCCGCACCGCACATGATGCTGTATTTTTATGCCGCGCAGTTGGTGTACACTACGTGGTGGATGAACCCCCCCGTAACCCGGTGGTGGCTCTTGAGTCCTCTCTGTTGGGCCCCCTTTGCAGAGTCTGGTGTATAGGGGAACAAAGGGTCTCCTGCGCGCCACTACATGTATGAGAGCGACACTATATGTGTGGCAGAAGGTACAGGCTATGAGGAATCCTCCCCGATCCCCTTCTGAATGGTCTCCCAATACCCCTCTCTGGGATAACCCTAATCTGCCAGAATTGAAGGCCCTTCCTGACACAATTTTTTGGAAAAGGCGGGGAATAATTTCATTGGCGCAGCTATTTACTGGTGGGACTCTGATGACATACGAGCAGCTGTGCCATGCGTTTGCACTGTCGCCCAGAGACTTCTTCCGGTACCTACAGCTCCGGCATGCCCTGAGATCCCAGATCCCTATAGTGGGACTGCAGCTGGTGGAATCACCAAATGAATCTCTGATTACATCCGCGGATACAAGTAAGCCCACCTCTACGTTGTATAATGCCCTCCTTACAAGCCAACCGTCCCTTTTGGAAAAAGCACAGAGGAAATGGGAAGATTTGATCCCGGGTGTGGACCAGGAGGATTGGGAAGAAGCGGTAGATAACCTATACTCCTCTGTTATAGATGCTAGAGATAGGCTTATCCAGGCCAAATGGCTTGGGGTGTATCTCACCCCAGTTAGATTAAAAAAGATGGGCCTGGCAGAAACAGACCTTTGCCCTAGGTGCAACACCGGCATTGGCTCTTTGCGGCACATGATCTGGGCATTCTGGGACGGGGTGTCCAACTTTGTCTCGATCTCATTAGGCCTCCCTGTGAGGAAGTCAGCGTCCCTCTGTCTATTAAGTGTGGTAGAACCCATGTTAGATGATGGCCCACAAAAAATCCTGTTACGACTACTAATGTTTTATGCGAGGAAATGCCTTCTTTTACATTGGAAGCATCCAAACAAGCCGAGCCTTTCAGGTTGGAAGACTTTGATAAACGGAAAACTGATTCTGTATAAGATGACCTACCAGGCTAGGGGATGTCCGGACAAGTTTAAGCGAGTATGGGGAACGTGGCTTAATGCGTCCAACTCCACTAGTGGCTAGGGACTACCGGTGGCTCACCCCCCCAGAGCTATAATTTATCCTCCATACGCTGAGCTCAATTTAAGCAGGTGAGAATGAGAGTGAATGTCGTGTGCATATTGCTGGTGTGTATGTACGTTTGTTGTTGGGGTTACGATTGTAGTTGCAATGTAGTGTAATATTGCAATTGTAATTGTATTGTTTTGCTGTACAATTTGAAAAGCATAAATAAAAATTATAAAAAAAAAAAAAAACATGCCTGGGATTAGCATATATCTATCCTAAGGTAAAGAGAACATACAGTATACACATAAGGGCAGACTAGATGGATCCTATGGTCTCCTTCTGCCGTCAACTTTCTATGTTTCATTTGTTTTACAAAGAACAACAAAAAATCATTAAACACTCATATAAACATTTTTAAGATTAATACTTCTAAAATGTTGTTGTGTCTTTGTTTTAATGAAATGTATTCAAATAGTAATATGTACATTATATACATGGGTCCATCCCAAATATACAACAAGCAAGGAGAAGGAGCTACAATGAAGAGAACGAAGTGGTCTAGGTAAGCAGTTAGGAGAAGAAAGAACTCTGGATAGCAATACAGAAAGTGGTAAAGGTAAGCAGTTAGGAGAAGGAAAAACACTGGATGGCAATACAGAAAGTGGTAAAGGTAAGCAGTTAGGAGAAGAAAAGGCTCTTATATGCATACAAGCCAGCGTATACGTACACATTACAGAAATGTGTACAAAACAACGGAATGAACATGCTAAATTATGGGCGAAAATGGAACTAATAGCACTTCCATGAGCAGTGAAACTTTTCACAGAAGAGTACGTGTAAAAATGGCAAAAAACACTAGAGCAGGGGTATTCAACCCGCTTGCTCTCCGGACCCCATGGCCGGCCGGGAGAAATGGCGGGGCAGGCGGCCGGGAGGAGAGACAGCGGGGGAGCGAGAAGAGACAGTGGGCGGGGTAGGCGGGCCGGAGGAGAGACAGTGGGCAGG
This sequence comes from Gastrophryne carolinensis, assembly GCA_027917425.1. Classification (NCBI taxonomy): domain Eukaryota; kingdom Metazoa; phylum Chordata; class Amphibia; order Anura; family Microhylidae; genus Gastrophryne; species Gastrophryne carolinensis. The sequence goes on from CM051236.1 coordinate 196,552,390, forward strand.
CGGGCGGGCAGGCGTCAAGCCGGGAGGAGAGACAGCGAGCGGGGCCGGTGGGCGGGAGCAAAGACAGGGAGTGGGGCCGGAGGGCGGAAACCCAGGGGACGGCGGACTGGTGAAGAGACGGGGGCGGGGACGGCGGGAGGAAACACAGGGACCGGCTGACGAGAGGAGACAGGGAGCGGAGCCGGCGAATAGGAGGAAAAACAGCGTGTGGGAAGGCAGGAGGAAAGACAGCAGGGTGAGTTATCCCATCCCATCTCTCTCTGTTCCCAGCTCTGCCTCATCCCAGCTCTCCCTGTTCCCAGCTCTGCCTCATCCCAGCTCTCCCTGTTCCCAGCTCTGCCTCATCCCAGCTCTCCCTGTTCCCAGCTCTGCCTCATCCCAGCTCTCCCTGTTCCCAGCTCTGCCCCATCCCATCTCTCTATTCCCAGCTCTGCCTCATCCCATCTCTCTTTTCCCAGCTCTGCCCCATCCCATCTCTCTATTCCCAGCTCTGCCTCATCCCATCTCTCTTTTCCCAGCTCTGCCCCATCCCATCTCTCTATTCCCAGCTCTGCCCCATCCCATCTCTCTATTCCCAGCTCTGTCCCATCCCATCTCTCTTTTCCCAGCTCTGTCCCATCCCATCTCTCTATTCCCAGCTCTGTCCATCCCATCTCTCTATTCCCAGCTCTGCCCCATCCCATCTCTCTTTTCCCAGCTCTGCCCCATCCCATCTCTCTTTTCCCAGCTCTGCCCCATCCCATCTCTCTATTCCCAGCTCTGTCCCATCCCATCTCTCTATTTCCAGCTCTCCCTGTTCCCAGCTCTGTCCCATCTCTCTATTCCCAGCTCTGTCCCATCCCACCTCTCTATTCCCAGCTCTGTCTCATCCCATCTCTCTGTTCCGAGCTCTGTCCCATCCCATCTCTCTATTCCCAGCTCTGTCCCATCCCATCTCTCTATTCCCAGCTCTGTCCCATCCCATCTCTCTTCTCCCAGCTCTGCCCCATCCCATCTCTCTATTCCCAGCTCTGTCCCATCCCATCTCTCTTTTCCCAGCTCTGTCCCATCCCATCTCTCTATTCCCAGCTCTGTCCCATCCCATCTCTCTATTCCCAGCTCTGTCCCATCCCACCTCTCTATTCCCAGCTCTGTCCCATCCCATCTCTCTATTCCCAGCTCTGCCCCATCCCATCTCTCTATTCCCAGCTCTGCCCCATCCCATCTCTCTATTCCCAGCTCTGCCCCATCCCATCTCTCTATTCCCAGCTCTGTCCCATCCCATCTCTCTATTCCCAGCTCTGTCCCATCCCATCTCTCTTTTCCCAGCTCTGTCCCATCCCATCTCTCTGTTCCCAGCTCTGTCCCATCCCATCTCTCTATTCCCAGCTCTGTCCCATCCCATCTCTCTATTCCCAGCTCTGTCCCATCCCATCTCTCTATTCCCAGCTCTGTCCATCCCATCTCTCTATTCCCAGCTCTGCCCCATCCCATCTCTCTATTCCCAGCTCTGCCCCATCCCATCTCTCTATTCCCAGCTCTGTCCCATCCTATCTCTCTATTCCCAGCTCTGTCCCATCCCATCTCTCTTTTCCCAGCTCTGTCCCATCCCATCTCTCTGTTCCCAGCTCTGTCCCATCCCATCTCTCTATTCCCAGCTCTGTCCCATCCCATCTCTCTATTCCCAGCTCTGTCCCATCCCATTGAAGCCTCTGAATCACGCGAATGCTCATATTAACAACAAAAGATGCGACCTTTTTATGCGACCTTGCCTTGTCATGTAATACAATTTCACTAAGAATTTAATGAAATGCTGGCTCTTCTGTTTTGCTATTGGAAATATGGTACTGCCAGAAGCACATGCACCCTCACATAAACTATCCCTGAAAACTAGGGGGTTTCACACAATGGGGCACTCCATATTGCGATGTCTACGGGCAGGGACTGGAGCCTAGGACACTTTAACTCTTTCTGTGCCAGCCTACCTAGAGATTTTGTAACCTCTTGACGCCAAGCAATTTTTAAGCATTTTGCATGGTATATATCTAACTGTGATTTTTGCAGGAATTCTAGGGAGTTTGTGCTTTAATATGTCTTGCTTTTATCTTTTTTCAGTGCTTTCTCAATATTTTAGGTGAAATATGTGGGGAAAAAGAGTGCTTTATGAGATTTTTAAATAAAATACAACAAATCTGCTCGGGCACATATCCCAGTCCTTGGAGACCGAGCGGCCAGCCCCTGGTGGCTACCAACCCACATAACTGACAAGGGCATGGGCTCTTTTGCACCCCCCTGGTGTTTGGGGATGCAGGTAATGGGGGGTAGTTTGGCAAGTTGGCAAGTCACTGCTTGCCAGCAGGTGATTTGCTGGCTCTGCCTTTTATTATTTAATAAATAAAAATGATTATTATCTAGTACTTATATAATACATACTCTGCTGCTCACTTTCAGCTTTCGTCGCTCACTCCCGCTGCCGTGATGGGCCTATTATACCGGTAGAGGGAGCCAACGCCAGCTTATTCGCAATATAGAACACCATCAAGCCGAGGACTTTCTTCCAACTTATCCCCCCTTGAGAACATTGTCAAATTCATGATTATATATAAATAGTTTATGCATTTTAAAAAATACGCAAGTGATGAGCATGCTCTGCTGTGATCCTGGACAGATGTGGGACCACTGTGGTTTACTGTGTTCGCTGTGTTTTGCTGAGCACTCCAAAGGACAGGGTGGCTGTTTGACCATTTTTTTGTGTGGTCCTTGAGAAATGGAAATTGGAAGGGAGGGCAAATTTTGTAGCCCTGCTACAACTTCAACCAAACTACAATCCGGCACTGCAGAAGCTGGCAGAGAGGTGCATGGGACAGGCATCAAGTAAGCATAAAGTTATTGCCATTCACTGTCATGTTTTAGTAACTTGTTTGTTTTTATAAGGTAATGTGTATGCTCAAAAAGAATAACTTTTCCCTTGATAGACAAGCTACATCTTTACAATAAAAAATGTGAGTGCGTATCAGGACACTAATTACAGTAGTAAATGCAAGCTGTGCTTACAAATTGAAGTCATTCTGAAAATAGAATTAATTTCTAGATGATACGCACTGACATAAATGATCACTTGATCTTTAGTTGACTGGGTATGCATTTCATTTGAGGAAAGATATTTTGATGGAAAACAATTGCATTTACAATTCAAATCAAATCAGAAACACATTTTGCTGAGTCTTCCACTGCTGTCCTGTCAACTTACCTCCTCCCTTTGGGAACTTGTCTGTTCTTTTCCAGATCATTGTAGGTGCCAAAGCTTTCAAAGTGAGCTAAACACCTCTGATCTGCAGCTAACATGTCAGCCTCTGTTATTTTCTTTTCTCTGAAGAAAAAAAAATGCAGATTCTATTACAAATAAATGAGGCTCCTTTCTGGCATGTTTAATGCACATCATGCAAAACAAAAGATGTCAGCATAGTGCAGTAACTGATGTTCCCCAAAATGTAAAAAAAACTGTAAAATAAAATCTTACTTAAGAAATGTGCTTTCTTATTATATTATAAGTATATACAAACCTAAACAGCTAAACACAATTGCTGTTATTGAGCTATCAAATACACTCAAATCACAATAATAGTATAATACAGCAAAACCGTAAAACATTCCAGTAAAATGTACCTATTGTATTGTTAAAACAAGACTGTACCTTAATCTGACAATGCACACCCTGCAGTTTTTCACGAACTATATATTCTCTGGAAGTACACAACTCTCTCTAGGGCTACTGGGCTTGTTGACATGGGCACAGTTTTCAGGAAGTAATGCCTCAATGAAATCTTTGGTTGTACAGGGTTTCCCTAAACAAAACACAACAAAGCCCCATTTTACTAAAAAAACTATATTTAAACAATAAAAAACAAGTTGTATCTGAAAAAGCAAGGTCTCCCAAACAGAACAATACCCAGCATGCATAGGTACTGTCATTCCCTCTCCCCTCTAACCCTCTCCCCGCCAATCACCCCGCGCTACTGAGCATCTTTGGACAGGAGTGATGATGTCATCCCCCCACCCACAGGGCAGGGCTAGTGGCTGGGCAACAGCTAGGTGCTGGAGAGGACCTATTTCGGCTCTCTCCTCACCATGGAAAGTCCGGAGTGGAGACCTGGCAGGAGGGATTGCGGCCACAGATGAGTAATAGTCATTTTTTATTTTTTTACAGTTAGCAGCAGCCGAAGCAGGGGGCTATTCCAGGCCCGCTCCTGAAGCCAGAAGAGCCCGGGGGGATTGGATGCCCCCCGGTTGAAGAGAAAACCCAGCCGGATCGATTGAGGGGTCAGGTGAGTTTTTAACTTTTATACTTTTTTTTGATAGGTGTTCAATTTCAGCTACGTGAGTCTCCCTAAATTATTGATGATGTCAAGGAACGGGGCCTAGAGGCGATTTTCTCGTGCCATCCCTCTAGGTCACTCCCTGAGTCCATCAGTGGAAGGTAAGTATCAGTTAATAAAGAACATACATTTTTTTTATTAAAAAGGGTGTGTGTTTTCGTTATTTCACTTTGACTTTGAAATAGTAAGGGGTCCTATGGACCCCTATATTAGTTCATACACCATGCTGGGCATCGGACCTGTGCAATAGAGCACAAGTGGTCAGGCCAGGATCCAGAACCGGCCATATCCCCAGAGGCAGTAGTTTAGCAACCACGTAATGCGTTGGTGTGCTGCTGGGATAACTGCTTATTTTACCTTATGTTAAGTATCCCTCATTTTCTTTACTTCTTTTTCATATTTGGCACTTTGGCATACTCATTTTTTGCCCTATAAGACACACTTATTTTCCCCCAAAAGTGGGGGGAAATGCCAATGCGTCTTATCAAGCGAAAAAAACTTAAACGCACATATATATAGTTCCCGCACTGCTGGCCGTGCCAACATAGTCACAGGAGGCCAGAAGATGGAGGAGCGGCAGGGTAACTGATCCCTGCTCGATGTCACCGCCATCAGCATTGTCCCTGCCGTCCACAATCCACGCTGCCGCTTTTTCTCCGGCGGCAAGCACACAGAGGAAACACCCAGGTCTGCGTGGCTGACGCCGAAGCAGTGGCAGCAGGGACGTCGGCCAGGTATCAGTTACTCTGCCTGCGCATGGGCAATATACATGTGAGTTTACTTTGTTTTTTACTTTGGCCCATGGGAATGGGAGGGGGGAATTCCAAACTGCCAATGGAAGATGGGAGGGGGGGAATGCCACACTGCCCATGGGATGGCGGGATTGCCACAATGCCCATGGGAATGGGATGGGGGGAATGCCACACTTGTTTTGTCCTTTTCTATCCACATTTTGTATTGTTATTGTATTGCATAGGATTATAGTTCTTCATTTATGCACATGCACTTTAGTGTCCGATATTGACACTGCAATTTGTACTTGCACTTTTTTACAAACATAATGTTATGTAATGTATGTACTATTTAGAATACTCTAACTGTTGGGCTTATCATGATATTAGACTATTCCAACTATTGCTGTCACTAGCAGTGGCCCCTGGTTTTTGTATTTGGTTGTATATTCCTATGTACAGTGATGAAATTGTTTTTTGATATAAAGATTGTATTATATATTTTGGATTGTAACGTTATTAAGTGTGGCATTTGGACCCTTCGAGTGTTCAAATTTGTAGGTTGGAATTACAAGCCCCTATGCTTGGTTTGCCCAATTGGGGGACCCCATGCATTTGCCGGCATTTGGAAAGAAGGGCAAAACAGGTTACTCCTATCATCCCGGGGGCTCCATGGTCAGCCACCGAGAAGGGACTCTCTGGAATCTCCCCGTCACTTATAATGTCACAATAGGGGGAGGGCCCTATAGCGGGTTGCACGGGAAAATCACCTCTAGGCCCCGTATCTTCAGTGACATCATCAATGGCGTAGGGGAGATTCGATGGAGGCCACGCCTGCAAGTATAAAAAGCCAGCCCAAGCATCAGTCCTTTGCTGGGTAGTGGAGATGAAAGAAGGAGGATTTTATGTTCCGCCTTCTTCCATATGCCAAGCACAGTCATCAGCTTCTGATATCTGGCACTGCCACCAGAAGAGGAGCTGAAGAACACAGGAGACCCACCATAACACGCCTGCAAGTATAAAAAGCCAGCCCAAGCATCAGTCCTTTGCTGGGTAGTGGAGATGAAAGAAGGAGGATTTTATGTTCCGCCTTCTTCCATATGCCAAGCACAGTCATCAGCTTCTGATATCTGGCACTGCCACCAGAAGAGGAGCTGAAGAACACAGGAGACCCACCATAACAGAGGAAAGCGGTGCCTGGCAGGTTGAAGCAGGACGAAGACGGGGACGGGCGAGTAGTTCAATTGAGAATAATAACGTTGTGGTTTGGTGTTTTTCTTTTAATTAAACTTGTGGAAAACTCATAAGGGCTCCAGGGGAGCCCCAAGCCCATCCCGAAGGATATGAGAGAGTAAAAATTTCAGGGTCAGGTGCCGCAGATGGCAAGGCCTCTAAACCCTAGGTAACAAGCCCTTATGCTTGGTGTCCTGGCTGGATGCCTTTGGGGGGGATGCCTTTTATTAAAAAAAAAAAAAACAAACAGTTACTTTCACAGCTTAAATGAATGCCACTTAAAGCAGAATTCATTGAAACCATGAAATAAAAAAAAAAATCAAAGGTCAGGCTATTTTTCTTTGGATAAAAATTGTATCTAATGAAAAATGCCCAAAAAATAACAAAAGAAGTTAAAAACCCACTGTCAGATTCAATGTTAAATTGAATCCAGGTGAAAGCGGCATTAATTTAAACACTGAAAACTGACAAAATACAACTAAACATTAAAAGTTAGGCTATTTTAAGATAAAAATAGTATATAACAAAAAACACACAAAAAATGCCAAATAAAAGAGAGCGCCATTACCCACTGTGGAAACAAATTAACTGTCAGGGATTTTCCAGCGGAGAAATCCCAATTGTAAAAAGTGACCAGAAATTGAGACTGTGAGGCAGAAATGGATATGGGGCAAACCGTGTTTAATAGTGAAAAAACAGTGGTAACTAAAAAACAGTGGCAACTACACATCAAACACACTACAATCAAACTGTGTACAAATCACAAAGGGGAACATATATGTGTAAGGGAACTATACATAAATACAAGTGAGATTAACACGCTCTGGCTGTACATACACAAGATGGAGCAGGCAACAAGATGGAGGACGGCAACAAGCATGCATAAGGATCAAAGAATAGTCCAAATACCAAGGTGGAAACACGGCTGGGATAGGTGGAGCAAACACAAGAGCTGAGGCAGGAGTCCTGGGTGCAAGGTTCAGATTTCAGAGTACCTTGGATCTAGGTACAGCATTCTGGGATAAAGATGACATAACAAAATGCTAATCCGCTGCCTGAATGGGCTGATCAGCTTATATAGGCTGAGGAGTTACAGGTGCTGGCTGATTGCCAGCAGCTCTGCAGGACAGAGCCATCTCCTGGTGGATCAGCACAATGCAGGGGAAGTTCCAGAGAAAGAGCCAGCCAGCAGTATTGACCAGCAGCACACTCAGAAGCCTAAGGAGGAACTCCAACCCTGACATTACCCCCCCTCAAAAAAAGCGGGCACCGAACGCTTTAAATAACACCACTGGAGATGCTCCAATCAGCATACGAGAAAAAATCCAGAAAGGTAGCATGGGATCAGACATATGATCTGGATGGGTAAAATTGGCAAACATCCCATGAGAGGCGGGCCGGACAGGAACCAAGCAGGCAGAAATCCAGACAGGGGCGATGCAGGCAGAAATCCAGACAGGGGCGATGCAGGCAGAAATCCAGACAGGGGCGATGCAGGCAGAAATCCAGACAGGGGCGATGCAGGCAGAAATCCAGACAGAGGCGATGCAGGTGACTCACCCGGGGAGCTGGCAGGCGGGAAGCTCACACCCGGGGAGCTGGCAGGCGGGAAGCTCACACCCGGGGAGCTGGCAGGCGGGAAGCTCACACCCGGGGAGCTGGCAGGCGGGAAGCTCACACCCGGGGAGCTGGCAGGCGGGAAGCTCACACCCGGGGAGCTGGCAGGCGGGAAGCTCACACCCGGGGAGCTGGCAGGCGGGAAGCTCACACCCGGGGAGCTGGCAGGCGGGAAGCTCACACCCGGGGAGCTGGCAGGCGGGAAGCTCACACCCGGGGAGCTGGCAGGCGGGAAGCGGCCCCGAAGCAGGCGAAGACCCAGCAGGTGCGGGCCCCGAAGCAGGCGAAGACCCAGCAGGTGCGGGCACCGAAGCAGGCGACGACCCAGCAGGTGCGGGCCCCGAAGCAGGCGACGACCCAGCAGGTGCGGGCCCCAAAGCAGGCGACGACCCAGCAGGTGCGGGCCCCAAAGCAGGCGACGACCCAGCAGGTGCGGGCCCCAAAGCAGGCGACGACCCAGCAGGTGCGGGCCCCAAAGCAGGCGACGACCCAGCAGGTGCGGGCCCCAAAGCAGGCGACGACCCAGCAGGTGCGGGCCCCAAAGCAGGCGACGACCCAGCAGGTGCGGGCCCCAAAGCAGGCGACGACCCAGCAGGTGCGGGCCCCAAAGCAGGCGACGACCCAGCAGGTGCGGGCCCCAAAGCAGGCGACGACCCAGCAGGTGCGGGCCCCAAAGCAGGCGACGACCCAGCAGGTGCGGGCCCCAAAGCAGGCGACGACCCAGCAGGTGCGGGCCCCAAAGCAGGCGACGACCCAGCAGGTGCGGGCCCCAAAGCAGGCGACGACCCAGCAGGTGCGGGCCCCAAAGCAGGCGACGACCCAGCAGGTGCGGGCCCCAAAGCAGGCGACGACCCAGCAGGTGCGGGCCCCAAAGCAGGCGACGACCCAGCAGGTGCGGGCCCCAAAGCAGGCGACGACCCAGCAGGTGCGGGCCCCAAAGCAGGCGACGACCCAGCAGGTGCGGGCCCCAAAGCAGGCGACGACCCAGCAGGTGCGGGCCTCAAAGCAGGCGAAGACTCAGCAGGTGTGGGCCCCAAAGCAGGCGAAGACTCAGCAGGTACGGCAGTCCCTCCAGGAACAAAATCAAGAAAGCAATGGCCAGGGGGACCGGGACCTTCACGGCAGCGCCCAGGGGGACCGGGACCTTCACGGCAGCGCCCAGGGGGACCGGGACCTTCACGGCAGCGCCCAGGGGGACCGGGACCTTCACGGCAGCGCCCAGGGGGACCGGGACCTTCACGGCAGCGCCCAGGGGGACCGGGACCTTCACGGCAGCGCCCAGGGGGACCGGGACCTTCACGGCAGCGCCCAGGGGGACCGGGACCTTCACGGCAGCGCCCAGGGGGACCGGGACCTTCACGGCAGCGCCCAGGGGGACCGGGACCTTCACGGCAGCGCCCAGGGGGACCGGGACCTTCACGGCAGCGCCCAGGGGGACCGGGACCTTCACGGCAGCGCCCAGGGGGACCGGGACCTTCACGGCAGCGCCCAGGGGGACCGGGACCTTCACGGCAGCGCCCAGGGGGACCGGGACCTTCACGGCAGCGCCCAGGGGGACCGGGACCTTCACGGCAGCGCCCAGGGGGACCGGGACCTTCACGGCAGCGCCCAGGGGGACCGGGACCTTCAAGATCCAGGTTCTTTAGACAGTAACCTGTGCCCTTGAAACCTTTAAAATCAGCGCCTGGGTAACCAAATTCAGACCTTCCTGTGACTTTAGGAAACCCTTCCAGATCTCCTTGAGCCAGCAGGACATTGAAAAAATCCCCATTTGCAACCCGAGGTGTTTCAAAACCACGAGCACGTGGGGAATCTTCATGGCCTTCTCTAAGATTACCCGAAAGATGGTGATCAGGTTCGGGCTTAGGGCAGATATTACTGGAGCCTTCAGGAGGGCACGTCGGTACGGAGGCAACAACTGGGCACGGCGGTACGGAGGCAACAACTGGGCACGCCGGTACGGAGGCAACAACTGGGCACGCCGGTACGGAGGCAACAACTGGACCGGGCAAGGCAGGCACTGGCATCAATGGCTCAGTCAAGGCAGGCACTGGCATCAGAGGCTCGGGCAAGGCAGGCACTGGCATCAGAGGCTCGGGCAAGGCAGGCACTGGCATCAATGGCTCGAGCAAGGCAGGCACTGGCATCACAGGCTCGGGCAAGGCAGGAGAACCAACCTCAGGCGCTCCTACCTCAGGTGAACTAGGAGAGAACTCGACAGGAGGAGGAGAGAACTCGACAGGAGGAGGAGAGAACTCGACAGGAGGAGGAGAGAACTCGACAGGAGGAGGAGAGAACTCGACAGGAGGAGGAGAGAACTCGACAGGAGGAGAGAACTCGACAGGAGGAGAGAACTCGACAGGAGGTATAGATTGACAAACAGACATTAAGCCGGGCTTACAAACAGGTACAGGTTCAAACTCATAGGCAGAGAATGTGACAGGCTCAAAGACAGACATTGGGTCAGGGTCACAGACCGATTTAGAAGCAGACTCACAGCCAGGTTCAGGCATGGGCTCACATTGAGGTTCAGGTTTAATTACTAGCGTTACTGTCTCGGGTTGAATTATTGGGGTCACCGGCAAGGTTTGATGATAAACAGCAGACGGAGGCACCCTAGTGGACTGAACGGAGGACAGAACAGATGGATGGTGGTCATCCTCTGAAACCGATATATCAACCCCGGCATCAGACCCACTGTCATCCTCATCCTCCACGTTAGACTCAGAGGCAATAGATTTGGCTGAAGTTTCCGATTTCTGGGCTGAACAAAGTGCAGTCAGATTCAGGTCAGCCTCAGGAATACATAAGTAAGATGTGGCAATAAATTTAAGGAACTCTACAAAATTCTCACTGAGGTGTTTACTATGATTTAGCCACACTTCAGCCCAGAAAAACAAATCATCTTTGAAAAGAAAATAGGCCACTTGACGACTCCAGGTTGTCATAGGAGACTGCTGGATGTAAGGCTCCTGTATTAACTTTAAAGCAGCCCGGAGAAACTGGGGGAAGGTAGCCAGAGTAAGCTCCTTATAACGAGGAGGAGGAACAAAGACATACCTATCTGTGGGACAGTCAGTGTCAATAGCAACTGCTGTCCTTGTGGACATCTTGGAACTTATACTAGACTTGCGTACGCTAGGAATCTCAATATGGATAGATTGAATCATTCTGACCTACCCAGGCGAGAAACTTCCCTGGGCATGCAGGGTGGTGAACTGACCAAAAACAAATAGACAAGGACAGACAACCCGCCTGTGCCACCAAGGAGGCAAACCGCCGACCACGAGGGGCCGAGGTGATCCGGCACTTGAGTAGCCCATAATCCACCCACTTCTTCGACAGAGCTTCTAAAGGTGAAGTAGCACAGGCCCCAGGTAATCCCGTGGTGGTCACAGACTTGGGGAAGGGAAACACAGGAGAGACATATACAAGACAAACAAAGAACTGGGCCCCAGTACAGACCAAGACAGGGCTGGGCCCCAATACAGACCAAGACAGGGTTGGGCCCCAATACAGACCAAGACAGGGCTGGGCCCCAATACAGACCAAGACAGGGCTGGGCCCCAATACAGACCAAGACAGGGCTGGGCCCCAATACAGACCAAGACAGGGCTGGGCCCCAATACAGACCAAGACAGGGCTGGGCCCCAATACAGACCAAGACAGGGCTGGGCCCCAATACAGACCAAGACGGGGCTGGGCCCCAATACAGACCAAGACGGGGCTGGGCCCCAATTTCAAAACAAGAAGGCCGGAGGCCCAACTAAGACTAGAGGAACTACAAGACCCAGGACAGACAGCATTACAGACTCTGAAAAAGCAAAATCTAGTGCTGGCACTAAGACCCTGCAGCGGAGAAATCCCAATTGTAAAAAGTGACCAGAAATTGAGACTGTGAGGCAGAAATGGATATGGGGCAAACCGTGTTTAATAGTGAAAAAACAGTGGTAACTAAAAAACAGTGGTAACTACACATCAAACACACTACAATCAAACTGTGTACAAATCACAAAGGGGAACATATATGTGTAAGGGAACTATACAAATACAAGTGAGATTAACACGCTCTGGCTGTACATACACAAGATGGAGCAGGCAACAAGATGGAGTCCGGCAACAAGCATGCATAAGGATCAAAGAATAGTCCAAATACCAAGGTGGAAACACGGCTGGGATAGGGGGAGCAAACACAAGAGCTGAGGCAGGAGTCCTGGGTGCAAGGTTCAGATTTCAGAGTACCTTGGATCTAGGTACAGCATTCTGGGATAAAGATGACATAACAAAATGCTAATCCGCTGCCTGAATGGGCTGATCAGCTTATATAGGCTGAGGAGTTACAGGTGCTGGCTGATTGCCAGCAGCTCTGCAGGACAGAGCAATCTCCTGGTGGATCAGCACAATGCAGGGGAAGTTCCAGAGAAAGAGCCAGCCAGCAGTATTGACCAGCAGCACACTCAGAAGCCTAAGGAGGAACTCCAACCCTGACATTAACAAAGGAAAAACTTGCCTTAGGATGCACTTTTGCAGGCCTAAAACAAAAGGGATAGTCTTAAAAAAAGCTTATGCCAAGCAAGTAGCAGTGAATCACACAAGCAATCAGGAATTCCCTGTCTGCAAGTTTGCTTTAACTCGAAAATGAGCATTTACACTGAGGATCTGAATCAACAGTCCAACCAAAAATGGTACGTTGACGTTGGGGGGGGGGGGCTAGCATAGACCTCTAGCATACAACTATATGCCTAATTATATGGCTAGTGGTAGGCCTGGCAGTGGGCCTGTATGGCTTGCCCGTCACTTTTCCGGGCGAGCCATTTGGAGTCGACAGCGTACATCTTGGATACCGTGCCCCGTGTGCTGTACTCGGTAGGGCCTAGATGCCAGCATGGCAGGGGTGTGCCCTTATAGGCAAATTCGCAGAGACTGTTTGTTTGCAACATTAGTTCTTTTTGGTTGAGATGTTTGCCTCTTTCGTGGCTGGGATGGTGGATTTTCCACCCTTCTACACTTATGGTCCAAACAGCCTCCAGGCTTACACACTTTGTATTCTGTTTTAGCCTTGCCAGTGATATAGTGATAGGGTGGGTAGGACCTCCGTTGGGGCTGTGCTGAACAACCCTTCCCCCATTAGGCATCCGCTACCCACTGTTTTGTTCCCAGCAGTGATGAGTGGTAAGTTGAGCAGATCTGCTCTTAGGATAGGTCTAATGGCTACTCTTCCCATAGCACAGTTTTTTTCTGTGTTCATAAGTCCCCCTTCCCCCCCCCCCTTTTTTTTCTTTTCCTCCATTTTCTATTACCTCCCTTCTGGTCACTCTTAGCCCCCCTTAAACTCAATCTTCTAACCCCCAAATGCCCCCCCTTCCCCTGCTCTTTCCCGGAGGAGTCAACTGTAGAGATGTCAAATGTAACAATTTGATCCCTGAAAAAATTGAAAAAGGCCAAAATTGTATTGTTTCAAGAAACACCTCAGTGTGGAACATATACCAGTGATCAGCAACAGGTATTACCCTTCTTGGTATCATTGCCTCAACCCAGTAGCAAAACCTAAGGTAGTATCGCTAGCAATCCATAGGTCCCTCCCTCACACTGTGATCGAGTCCAAAGTGGACCCACAAGGCCAGTATTATATCTCAAACTCAAGCTTTTTGCCAAATGTTATGCGATGGCAAGTATTCCCCTAACGATGATCAGGTCAAATTTTTCACTAGAATTCTTGGGCTGCTTAAGGGGTAGGACCTTATCTTGCACTTAAATCCAACACTAGATATCTCAATGGGTATGTTCCACCTGTCCCTGAAGCACTTAAACAGGCTAAAGAAATCCCTTGCTCGTCTGCAGGTGGTGGACTCATGGCATGTACTGGTGTGTACTTCATGGCGATTTTTCCTTTTATTCCAATGTTAAGGATTCCTACAGCAGAATAGCTTATCTATTCTTGAATTACTGTACGCTGGACTGGGATCACACGAACCAATCTGTGATGTTCATACTGCCAGGTCTCCACCCATCCCTCTAAACTCTGGCTTGCAGCTCAACTAATTCAAACATTAGCTGATGAGCCTCCTATCAAAGATTATGTCCTTAGATACCAGCCCCTCAGCAGTGCTTAGGGTGAACAGCCTTATTTCTCCTTTCTTAACTATCAGGCATGGTACCACGCCATGAGTGTCCTCTCTCCTCGTTACTCTATATCATTGTGGCTATCCACAGAAACCCAGATATCAAGAGGATTACAGTGGGTGAGCGGCAAAAAAAAGCATCTTTATATTCAGATGATTTATTGCTGCACCTTACTTCCCTCCTCACATAATTCCCAATGGTGCTTAAGGAATTTGAGCAATTTGGCCATATGAGTAATTTTAAGGTGATATACTCAAAGTTGGACAACTTCAATCCAACTTCCTGTTCAAATAGCGAGCCTCCTCCATAAAATATGCGGGTGTCCAGATCCCTAGGGATCTTTCCCTGGCTTATGCTCCAATTACTCCCCATTGCTGGCTAAGACCATAGACAATATGAAATCTTACAACCAAAGACATCTCTTGTGGTTTGGGAGAATTAATGTATTTAAAAATAGTTATCCTCCTGAGATTTCTATATTTCTTTCAAATGGAACCTATTCAGCTCCCTAGCAGGAAAGGTGCTCACCTCCATCTGGGATCCAGTGCTGGGGATCTCCTCTTCCCTGTGGGGGCATTGGATTCCTCCCCATGGTGTCTTCTGCAGTGCAAAGAACACCTGTTATCTGCTGACAGTTCATCACCCGCCACATAGAGGGGCCTTTTATACAGCATGACTTGCCACCTACGCACCCGGTTTCCGCAATCATTTCTGTCTGTCAGAAGCAGAGCTTATGCACTCATAGTAGAAACTGGATTGTGCTTTGTTTCTTACAGGCATTGGTTACTGACTGTTGTATGCATTGGTCTAGAGTGCAGTGTTGTGATCATTAGAGTGATTGCAGCAAGGAGCAATGATTGGTTTTGCAGTTTTACAGGGTAGGAGCATGGTTTATCCACTCAGTAAGTGAGGGGGTGGGTAACCTGTTTCTACATGCATGCAAAGCCCCGGCATGCCCCATCTATCGCAGTGAATGGAATGGGCATGACAGCATCACTCTGACATATGACAGGGGGTGGCCTGTTTATCACGAAGGCTGCTTAGAGATTATATGGCTAGGATGGCACAGGGGACTGGATCTGACATTCCATTTAGTGTGCTGGCAAAGGCAAGCATTTTTTGTTACTTGGCAGGACTTTAAATAGAATGTCCATTGTCTTCATAATCCCCTCCCCCCCAGGCGGTGAGATGGGATTACAAAAAAAAGCCTCAACTCTCCCGTACTTCAGCACTGTCGGCTGGGTACAGGCAGTGGCTGCACAGAGAGGAATTCCCTCACTGTGTACGCACCTGCCCACCCATATAAGGATTGGGTTACAGAAACGCCCCCGTGCGCACACGTTTCCGGCCCTCCAGGCCGCATATAACAGATGGCGGGGACAGACCGGCTCACGCGGCGGTGCGCTGTTGGCAGCGCGCCACTATATCACCTAGCGAGCTGGAGGCTCCAGCTCCTTTTGCCACCAATGCCAGGCTGCATCAATTGGCACCCGTTACTGGTGATATCAGCACAGAGCTGCTCTATCCTTCACTTCGGCATCCAGGTATGAATCTATTGAACATGCATCTTCTTTCCTATGCTTTTGGCCCACAACTCTGCATATACTGCAGCCTCATGAATATCAATACTGTCATGTATTCCTGTACACCATTCTTACCCAAGGGTTCTCTTTAATACATAGGGAATTATGCAGTGGGCATTGCTCACTGTTATTATTATTTGTTACATCCTCTAATTTTTGGAGCATGCCTTAGCTTCTTTTATTCACCGGTACCAGGCCCCTACGGACATGCTCACAGGTTGTAAGACAGGCTGAATCTTGGTGGTGGTTTCTCCCAGAAGGACATGTATGAGGACATAAATTGACCTACATCCATTAATCTATTCCTTTAGTGAAACGGGGAGCTTATCCTCTGTTAAACATAATATCTTGCACATACTGTCAATCTGAACTATTGAGCAGACCCACCCGAAGGGACTAAGTAATATCTCCAGAACAGGAAGCAGATGCCTCTCATATCCAGGTAACTTATATAACACAATATTTGGTTTCCTAAGAATGCTGTATTTTGTTTTTGTTTAAAGTATAATGTGTCTATATCTTTTTTACTGAATATGTAGAACACTTCCAGAGTCCCAGCAGGCACTGAGGAAGCCTAACAAAGGCGAAACTAGTCTGCGCTGCAGGACCTAAACTTACTAGTACTTTACTTCTGGATTGAAGTGATTGCATTTTTAGAATGGATATAATCACTTTTGTGATCTGTATTTTTGTAAACTTGTAAGTATATAAACTCTAATAAAAATCTGCTTTTATAAATATGTATTGTTATATATACTAAGGCGAGGTGGCTAATCCGTGGTAAGCCCCACACCAATCCTTTCAGGCTAGGGAGATGGTCCATAACTCCCCCGCCCAACCTATTTTACCCTTGGGTTATGAATACACTGAACTTTAATGGAAAAGAAAATAGTGTATCAGGGGCCTCCACCAGATTTTCTGCCCAGGGGCCTCCACCACACTTAATCCGGCCCTGTATATATATGATGTACACAGCCTCTAAAATAAAGTCTCTGTATCTTTGTGCTCACCATTTGTATATGCAGAAGAGAGGCTTTGTAACCAAAGACCCCATGTTAGTGAATTAAACTGTTAAAGACATTTATAGTCTTGTTAAGAAAATC
The DNA here is from genome assembly GCA_027917425.1 of Gastrophryne carolinensis. NCBI lineage: Eukaryota > Metazoa > Chordata > Amphibia > Anura > Microhylidae > Gastrophryne > Gastrophryne carolinensis. The sequence goes on from CM051236.1 coordinate 196,569,135, forward strand.
CAGAGCTGAATTACTGTGATTAAACAGTGGGAAGAAAGTTAGCAAACCCTTTTTTCAAAATAGTACATACCAGAATACTTCTATCATTTTAAACATGACTACATGATTTTAAAGGGTGACTGTGTGCCAAGAAAAAAGAAAACAATAGCTCCTCCCCCTTCTTCGGTCCATTTAGAACAGTTTTCTGCTGACTGAAAGGAGGAGCACATGCTGCGAATGAACTCGCTAAACATTTTAGCCTAGCTAGCATGTTCTCTAGATAGGCAAATAAAAGCTTTTGATTTTTAGTGTCTGACACTGCTTGCATTTAAAAAGCTAATCAAATAACATTTGCCAATGTTTGCCTATTATGGCAGAAGCGGAAACAATGTGCACTCTGGTGGAACTTCACAGCACATTAATGCATGGAAAAATACTGTAGCTCTTCCTTTCTAAAATTTTTATTATCAGTATTCACATTGAAATGCCACACTGGTCTTTAGGTGTGCCAATTGAAAAATGCCATACACAATGCAGACACAATGAGGTCTATTTGCCCGTTTGTAGTAAAACGTTTACTTTAGGTGGATAAAAAAATAGAAGTGTTCTATTTACACCTGTTGCCGAATCACTAGCATTTATAGGTTACCTTATTTAACCCTTGTCAGCCTACCTGGAGATTTTGTCACTCTCTGTTGCCAGACCATGTTTCACTATTTTGCGCTAAAAATGTTCAGCTGTGATTTTGGAAGAGATTTTCCAGGAAAATTATATATTGTGTTTTTCAGCAGAGTCTGGGCTTCAACATGAAATGTTTTGTTTGGCCTTTTTTTAGTGTATTCTCAATACTGTTGGATGAAATAAGTGCAAAAAAATGTAAAAAAAAATCTATGTTTTACAATTTGTAGTATTTTTTGTAATAAAAAATATAAATTTGTCAATAAAATATTATTGCGTATGAAATCCCAATTTCTCCCAGTTACAACGGTACCACATATGTATTGGTAGATACCCTTTCCTGCCCAGGAGACTTCCCCAAACTGAATCAGCGGTTTAAGTGATTTTCAGATAAAATACAACTATGCTATGCGCACCTTACATCTTTACATTTTAAATACCCCCACAAACTATATATTTATCTGGAAGTACACACCTCAAGCTTTCTAGATGTACCAGGCGTGTTATATGTGGGCTCAGTTTTCTAGAAGTAAGCCCTCAATGAATTCTTTGGTTGCACAGAGTTTCCCTAAAAAAGAATAATAAAGCAGAATTCACCTTTCTGAAAGTAATCTCTGGAAGAATTCTTAGGTCGCACAGGGTTTCCCTAAAAAATTTATAGAATAGCGGAATTTAAAACATGTTTTCCTAAAATATCAATATGCAAATAGAAAAAAAACAAGCTAAATCTGAAAGCCAAGGTCCCCCAAACAGAACAATATGCAACATGCATAGCTATTTTTAACCATTTTAATTGCCCGCCTACTTGAAGTTTTGTGACCCTCTGTTGACAGGTCATTTTTCACCATTTTGTGCCATATTTAACTGTGATTTTTGCAGGTATTTCTAGGAAAATTCTATATATTTTTGCAGCAGAGTTTAGGCTTTACCATGAAATGTCTTGTTTGTAATTTTTCTACTGTTTAACAGTAACAAAAAAATATATTTTTTAGAAAATTGTTTCCTTTATTTTAAATAAAACATTTGTTTTTTAAAGAAAACCATATTGCATGTGAAAGCCCCATTTCTCCCGATTACAAAGATACCACATATGTATCGGTAGACCCCCCATTCTTGCCCAGGAAACCCCTAAACTGAAAAGAGCACTTTATAACATTTACAAATAATAATAAATAATATAACTACTATCTACGCCATAAAGGGTTAAAAAAAATGATGGTCCATTTCCTGGGTGCCAGTTTTGGAGGCCCCTCGCCCTGCAGACTACAAGCCCAGGGGAGGGGGATCCCATTTTTTTGAGGAATTAAAAACCCTTTTTGCAGGTAGAAAGAGCCCGGGGGAGGGCGATTGGAGGACCCCTGGTGAAGAGGAGACCCGGCGGGAGGGATCGTGGCCGCAGGTGAGTAAAATGTCTTTATTTTTTTTTTTTACACTTAGCAGCAGCTGCGCCCGAAGCGGGGGGGGGGGGCTATTCCTCCTGGAGCCATCCGAGCCCCTAGGGGGCTCCAAGTTTAAGAGGAGACCAGGTCAGAACAATAGAGCGGTCAGGTGAGTATTTTTTAACATTTAACAACTAGCAGGGGGGAGAATCAAGCACGTAACACCTACGTGCTTGGCACTTAGGTCCTGGATAAGCCAGCATGTAGGTGTTACGTGCTTGGCACTTAAAGGGTTACATACTTACAATAGCAACTTCATCTTTTTTGATCTTCGTTTGACACTGAATGCATTTAGGAATTTCCCAACATTCCCATGGTAGATCAATTTTCTGCCTTCCACATCCCACTCAGATTCCATGCATGAGGTCTTGTTCCATCACAAGTCTATCCTTGTAGCGAAATATTTGTAGATTTGAAATACTTTAACACCTACACTTTGTAAACCCCTTGTAATACAAGTGTAATGTAGAAACAAGGGCAAACATTAATTAGAAATACTAGACAATACTGTCTGCATGCAAAAAAAAGCTACATACTGTAACTCTCTTATCTTTAGCTACAGTACACCTAACTTGGCTAACTTCATCAGTTGACAATCTTGGATGACTGATTATACACTGCCGACCCTGGCTATCCATGACTATCCCTGTGTTATCAGGGCTCCTATTTTGTCTGGATGGAAGCCTCAGGTGTCATCTGTTGCACATTTAGACCCTGGTGGCAACCATGTTCAGGTAAAGTCATGTCTCCCAGAAAACAGGGGATTTTCTATAGGTGAACAAGCAGTGTTAGATTGGGCATTGACACCTGAACAAAGGTTGGTCATCATATTGTACAGTTTAGGGGCTACAGATATGACATAATCAAGGTCAAAATGCACCTTGTCCTTTTTTCACAGGATTTTTTTGCAGCTATGGACAGCACAGGTAGTAGCCAAAGCAAGGAGAGGATCTCTGTACCCAATACCTGCTAGGATTAGACAGCCATGTTCAGAAATGTTAACTTTTCCAAAATGTTAACTTTATACTTCTTTAACCAGTCTTTGGTAGGTGACTGATATGATTCAGAATTCATTAACAATCATCAATTGTTTTTTTGTACATTCTTTTTGGTGATGAGCTTGCATTGGTATGCTGAGGTATATTGCTAGTGCAACTCTCATTGCAGTAATGGAAGCATCCTCTGGGGCAATCAAGCTAAGGCAGGAACATCTGCTGGAACGAGAACCAAATGGCAACACAAACAAAAAGCAATTGGCGGGAAGGCCATAGGGCGTAGCTCCTGAGATGCATGAAAATGTGGCATGTCAGCAAAACATCCGCCATGATCAGGCAAGGGAAAAAACAGAAAGACGAAGACAGAATTAGGGCAAGCAGGATCCTGGAAGCAAAGCAAGGCAGACCAATATTATTTCCCAGCAGCCACTTAAAAAAAGACTTCTCACAGCTATCCCCAAAGTCTGTTTACTTGATGGATAATTTTAATCGTCACTTAAAAAGTTACTGCATGCTCCATTCACTTTGACTGGGAAGTGTTATGTGCCACTGTTTGTGCTTACAAATTGTAGATGACCATCAGAGGACTACTGGGTGCCTGTTTGGGTCATAGGGTTAGATATTCCAGATGAGCAAGTACAGAAAACCTGTGCTGGTCACAATTTGCTGCAGGGAACGAATTAAAGTGACATTAATTATACAATATTAGGAAGCAATTTCATTTTTATGCTGGAGTTCGTACATTTTTTTCGACTCCAGCCAAAACTAGCTCCGACTCCTGCCTGCAACATACTTAAAGATAGATGACCTTTAACAAATGAAGATAAAGTGTAACATTGGCTGGTATTCCACCATCATAATAACAAAAATGAATGCTGACTTTGTTGGCACATTAAACAATATATATTAGATTGTACCTATAGAAATATTTATTTTATGCTTCACAATTTGACTATTTTATTTGTTGCACAAAAGGTGTTGCCAAATTACAAATAAAAATCCAATTAATGCTTAATTCCAGCAATGCTGCATAACAGTACATTTTGCCAATCATGTATAATGACCCATTTAATCAACCCTCTTTGCAGTAATTGAAGCAGCCCGGAGGGCAATCGAGCCCACGCAGTCATAGCTAGCTAAGTATGTAATTACAAATAATGCTCTTGCTGCTATTGAAGCCACTGTGGCAAGTGTCTTAAAATAAACACTTCACAGAGGCTGATGAAAATGAAATCTTTGACATTGTTCAACCAGCTCATTATTCTCATCCAACCAAGTAACTGAATAATTAACATGTATAAAATCTTGAAGTAATGAGTAGATGATAGCGAACATATATATTTTATAACCAGAACTGTAGAATGTTATTTGTTTTTCTCTTTAATCAATCTGGTGATATTATATAATTGATTACCAACTTTTGCACTGTCTCATATAATGATTCTATAAAAGAACTGTGTTGTGAAACAGCCTAATTAACTTGGTACCAAGGTCTGCTAATATCCTGCAGTGTACGCCACTTACATACTGAAATAGGAATGTATTAAAATTCCAATTGTCAGATCAGTCCAGTTTTGCAGGTTGTGTCATACATTAAAGCAATATTTACTCGGGAGATGCTTAAATGGCTGCTTACCCAATTAGAGCAAGAGTCTTATTTTTAAGAAAACTTTACTCAAATTTTTTTTGTTATGTAGGCACTGAGCTGAACTCTGGTGTGAATTCTGGTTAGTTTATTGTCATTATCACCATCATTTTTGTAACATACAAAATATACTTTGTATACATACTGTACTGTGTATACATGCATATTTTGTAATATACTGTGTAGGGTTACACGGTATCCAAATGCAAAATAATTAGGCAGAGTCTCCACAGGTGCCATGCTGCAGCAGTAGGCATGTATTTCTGAATCCTGCGGGATGCCCTCTCAGCTACACGCCTAATGCCATATACTGACAATGTACAGTACACTCAGGGGAGATGCTGCACCTCAAGCCACCAATGCCATGATTGGCCATTCACCAATATTTGTTCTCTTTAGAGACCTTCTAGCCAAGAGATAAATTCACAATTTTTTTTAGAGTGAGACACTTAGTTTAACTGGCCAATTTACAGGGTAATGGTTGTGGCAGGGTGTGGTTTGCGTGTGTGGCTTATCCACGGCCTTCTGAGGAACCATTATCTGCAGCATTCTATAGTACTGCTCTGTGTCTAAGTAGGTGTAGCCCCATCCCCAGTCATACTCCTAAAGGATAACTCCCTTTTTTAGGTTACTGGTTTTCCGCCTTATCGTTTTCCACTTTTGGAATGTAGGATTGTGCCCCCATACCTGCAATTTACTTATCAGCATGCGATTTCCAAGTTTCTTATAGTCCTGTGTTGCTAAGGCAGGAGCGGCTTAACTGGCCTTGAGTGAAAACTACTGCCTACCATAATCCTTCCACTGTAAAAGTTGAGTATCTGAAGCGGCTGAATTGGAGCAGGAGGGGTTAAACTGGCGAGCTCAGGAAATCACAGCGTTGTCTCTGTCTTAGCCAATCGGATGATTAACAAGCCAGAGTAAGTTAGTCTCTGCCAGTTGTATGTTGCAAAGGTAAACACATTGTTGCTAGAGAAAACGGTTTCTTTCAGAGTTGCAAAAAAAAAAAGAAAAATCACAGATAAGCTCAGCACCCTAATGACATAATTTTGGCACACAATAATGGAAACTTAAAAATGCCACTGAAAGCAGAATTACCCTTTAACACACAATTTAGATATCTCTGGTATGTAATCTGAAATTGGTGGTTGACCTCATGCTCAGCCAATCCACTACCACTGTTGAGCCAATGAGCCAGAGCATGGCCCCAGATGTCCCAGACTCAACGGAACAGTTGCCCACTCCCCTTGTGTCGGCAAATTGGAACATTTAAGCTTCACTAGTTTTTCTTTTTTGGGGGGGGGGGGGGGGCAGTGAGACTAAATGCTTTCAAGTGGGACTATGCAGAATCTTACCCAGAAGGTAAGAAATGTTGAAACATAGTTATCAACCCTCTGAAAAAAACAGCACATATATAAACCGCCGAATTTATTGTACATATTTCTGCTTTTATTTTTTTTAATGAGGTCTCAATCCAAGTAAATTTGCGTCAATAGGCTCGATTCAGAGAGACAAAAAAAAACCTTTCCGTTTTAGTGCCGATGTCGTATTATTTTCAAATGTTCCCGCTCTCGTATGAATGTGCGAGCGATTCTATGCATGTCTTGTAAACCTTCTGTAAAGTTTCCGTCCGCTCGTATGCCAGAGTACGATTACGAGGATGTCATTTTCCATCGAGACTTTTCTGATTCATTTTCTCAGGTAACAAAGTAGGCTTTTGTTTTTTCCCTTTTCCCATCGTATCCTCACACGAATCCTTTACGTTTCCAGATAGATTCTGTTTCCCTTTTACAAAAAATATTCGTCCAGACGGAAATCCTTACGATCTTGCGCCTGCGCACTACAAACTTAACTCATTAAAGTGCTCGCCTACATATTTGACTCCCTCACTTCTACTACAATGTTTAGCTAAACCACTTAGCGCTATCCTCCAGCTTCCCTTTTGAACCCTTAAAGCTCACCCTAACCAGAACCACTTAGCACTATCCTCCAGCTTCCCTTTTGAACCCTTAAAGCTCACCCTAACCACTTAGCACTATCCTCCAGCTTCCCTTTTGAACCCTTAAAGCTCACCCTAACCACTTAGCACTATCCTCCAGCTTCCCTTTTGAACCCTTAAAGCTCACCCTAACCACTTAGCACTATCCTCCAGCTTCCCTTTTGAACCCTTAAAGCTCACCCTAACCACTTAGCACTATCCTCCAGCTTCCCTTTTGAACCCTTAAAGCTCACCCTAACCACTTAGCACTATCCTCTAGCTTCCCTTTTGAACCCTTAAAGCTCACCCTAACCACTTAGCACTATCCTCCAGCTTCCCTTTTGAACCCTTAAAACTTACCCAAATCACTTCGCGGTTAGGTTCTTCTTCCATTTTAGGCCCCTAAAACTTACCCAAATCACTTCGCGGTTAGGTTCTTCTTCTATTTTAGGCCCCTAAAACTTACCCAAATCACTTCACGGTTAGGTTCTTCTTCCATTTTAGGCCCCTAAAACTTACCCAAATCACTTTGCGGTTAGGTTCTTCTTCCATTTTAGGCCCCTAAAACTTACCCAAATCACTTCGCGGGTTAGGTTCTTCTTCCATTTTAGGCCTCTAAAACTTAATCAAATCAATTCGCGGTTAGGTTCTTCTTCCATTTTAGGCCTCTAAAACTTACCCAAATCACTTCGCAGTTAGGTTCTTCTTCCATTTTAGGCCCCTAAAACTTACCCAAATCACTTCACGGTTAGGTTCTTCTTCATTTTCATCATCCTAAAACTTACCCAAAACACTTCCCGGACATCTGAATCTTGAGCTCCAAATATGTATTTGACCCTTTGTTTGGTGGAAATGTATGTGTTTCAAAAAATGACACTGAAACGTTGGTTTCTTTGTTTTTTTTAATATAAATTATTTGTATAATTTTTAACATTTTTGGTTTTCATTAGAATGTAGTTTTTTTTATTTTTTTATAATAAAACTTGGTTAATAAACGTTTTTTTTTTCAATTAAAACTTGGTTATTAAATTTTTTTTGTTATATCAAAATTTTAAAATTTCCTCAGCAGAACAGGGCCAGGACCCAGGACTCTAATCCTCTTCGTCTTCTTCTGTTGTCCCCAATGAGTAAACCATCACCTTCATATCGGCCATCAACGCAAGGACCCTCCGGTTCATTTCCAAAATTTTTTGGCGTGTGGTCCCTGTAACAAATAGAGAAAAAATCATTAGTTTGAGACCAATACATGTTTGCCACCTGTGGATTGAATGTTTTTAAGTTAACAAATTAAATAAAGGCGACATATGTAATTCTGTCAAGTCATTAAGCTAAGGAAGTGGCCACAGGTCAGTCTGTCAAGTAATTAGGCTAAGGAAGTGGCCACAGGTCAGTCTTATATTGCCATTGCCTAGGGCTTGATGTATCTGTGTGTTGATGTCAAGTACCACATAAATGCAAATAATGGCATGACTACTTACTTGGTTGGTGGCCGAGAGATGGCTCGTTGGGGACAACACGATGTCCTGGGTCCTGGCTCTGCTGTGAAGAAGTGCTTGTAGAAACATGGGAAATACGGTCAGTTTTAATGTCTTATTCCACAGTCATCAAATGTCTCTTGCAAAATCTGGGTCACATCCCTCACCTTCTCCAGGTTCTGCTTGTAGCAGATCTGCTGCCTCTTCCCCCACCTCACCCGCTCCCGAAGCATCTAGAAAAACAGATGAAAGGAATCAGTTTGGTAGGAGATATCATGTATATGCCTGCCCACGCCGTGCCAGCCCTCCTCTGTGGTAAGGTCCAGGGGCTGGTCGGAGGACCCAACAGAGGAGGGGTATGACCGTCGCCCCCGAAGAGATCCACCACATTCACTTCCAGCTGCAGAATCATGCAGCACTGGTCGGCCTGTGCAGCGAATGCGGTAATCCATTTCCAACACAACCAAAGAAAAGGCATTATAACTAAAGGGCTACCTTCTGTCGTAGTTACATCTTGCATGCAATCGCTATGTACTTACTTGGGAAATGGATTGCGAAAAACCTCCGCACCCGGGGCATGTGCAGTCGTTTCAGGTCCGACCAATGCTGCATGATCTGCGTGTGGGTGAAGATGGTGTTGGTCTGCTGTTGGATTTCTGAGATGATCTCCAGGGCGACGTTGTGTTTTTCATAAGAGTTGGGCAGGTAGTCGTACCTGCGCTCCAGCATGGTCTACAAAACAGAAACAAAACATAGCAATTAATTATAAATGCCTATCAATATGTGGCAACAATACATTATTTTAGGAAATGCCATTAACACACACACACATTTCTAGGCTAAGGCAATTTTTGAATCTGGCCGCACTGTTGTTTGGCATGTGTGTGCCGTGACTTTGGTTGTGCATGTAGTTTAACACATTTTTAAATCAATCCCTTACTTCCTGCGCATCCTTAACATGTAGAGCAGCATTTAGATGTCAATTGAAAGGGCTACAAATACACTTACGAGCATGATAATCTCTTCTTGTTGGCGGGTGAAGATAGTGGGCGCCATCTTTCTTCTTCTTCTCGGCAGCAGATAAGTAACGCCCCAGCGGTTTCCGGGTTCCGTACAGCCATGCGAACGGCCGGACGTACGCGTAAGCGACCGTGTAGGTGTCACACGCCGGCTAGCTTATTTAAAGGTCCCTGGACACACAAGTTATTCTCTTTGAGAGTCCAATCCAAATGGCCCCCAAAAAAGCAGCATCCAAAACTGCCAAGGAGACCACGCTGAAGAAGGCAGCCAAGCGGCATGAGTATGCCGAAGGCCCACAAACAAGGTCTCAACAGGCCAAAGCCAAGTTAAGGCTACAACCAAGGCTCCGCCAAAACAGCATCCAAAGCCAACTACCAGCTATGGCAAAAAAAAAGGAGACGGCAGCAGCCAAAGGCAAGACGCAGGCACCAAAGCCTACAACATCTCCTGCCCTAAAAAGGGGTAAGAGGGTACGAAGCCCCACCCACACTGCCCCACATCCCCCCCCCAAGTGGCACCAAGGCACTTGGCATCGGCCCAAAACACAGGCCAATAAGCCGCAGCAGGGCCAGAAGCCGAAGCAGGGCCAGAAGGCCAAGAAGAAAAAGCAGGCCCAGCAGGCCCAGAAGCCCTAAAAGGAAGACAATGGCAAGCTCCCCCTCCCCACCAGCACGTGGCTACCAAACGACGGCCAAGAGTGGCCGACCCACCAGCTCTGGGTCACGCCAGCCAAGTACCTCCAAGGGCCCACAGAGCGACAGGGCCACAAGCACCAGTTCCAGCTCCTCAAGACCCTCTCTTCCTCGCCCACATTCCCCACCGGCACAGGTTGGCAGGAAATCACCCTATGCCACATCAACACCTGCAACTTCTGTGGCCACCCAGCCACGAACACCCAGTCCCTTTCCTAGTCCAGTACGATCAGCAGCCAGCCTCCAGTCCTTGATGTCTCCTACACACACCCAGGCCAGAATGTCACCCCATTTGCCAGCAAACAATGAGGAGCCACAACCACCACAAACACCGCACATTGTGCAGAGGCCACTTGGGTGGCCGTTTTGGTGAGTCCCAAACTCTGGCATTGGCTAGTGGGCTAACATTATATTATGATGAGCTATATGGGAGCAAATCCAAATCAACTAGCAAGCAGCGCAAATCTGAGATTTTGGCAGAACTCACCAGACAAGTCAATGCAGCGGGGGATGAACTCAAAGATGTAGAACAGATTCAGCGGAAAATATTGGACCTCAAATATGCCGCACGAAAGAAAGAGAATAAAAGGTGGCAGTACAAGTACATATCTTATTTGTTGGTTTTTATTCTTCTTGTATATACATCAGTGAGCTTATTTCTGAATACTATGTTTTTCAGCTTACAAACTGGCGGAGGATTCCCCACTAAATTGAAATTTACCCAGGCTGAGGAGATGGTGCTGGGCCTGCTACATCCTGTTGCGTTAGAGGGACACTCGGCACAACAGGACACGGACAACCCGCCAATTACAGCAGGTTAGTAATGTGTGAATTTCCCACACAAAATGGACCAAACAGTCAAATTAGCCAGCAAGGCATATCTAAACACATGCCCCTAGGGTGTGCCTTGTAGTGGAGTGATCACTTTGACCAGGGTGTGTCATGTGTGTCGACAGGTAATGTGCAAATTAGCAGGACCATACATGACGTTTAGGAACATTTAGGAAGAGTAGTAAAATATGGAGATTAGTAAAGGAATGCGTGCTATGTATTTTTAGTCAATCACATGCCACACTTACATCTTTTTCTGTTGGCCACTTTGGTTAGAGCTGTGCTTGGGGCCCACCGGCTTAAGATGGTGTGATTGCAATGTTTTAATAGATACAATGGTAACCACCAGAATCATATTTTAACTGCTATTTGCCAGCTGAGTGTGTTAACTTAATGGCCTATAAGGAATGTTTAAACACACACAACAGCCATTACTTGCATGTTTGTTTTGCTTCATGTGACCAATGTGTCTGTTCTGGTTTAAGAATCCATGTTCAATATAATGGCATTCATAGTGAAGGTCAAGTTGCACCGTTGTGTGGCCATTCCAGCATGGCCACGTGTTTGATTTAAGCATATGTGTTATTAACCATCACCAATGCATATTTTTACAATGTAACATCTGTGATTTGTAACGTTGACAATGCTTGGCACACATATGTTACTATGTAATTTGGAAGGTTATCTTTCTCCTGGAGTGCCTTACTTAGTAAATCCAGGCTGTGTGCAATTGGTCTGTGGCATGTTTTGACATTAATTTCATGTCCATGTATTCCCCCTAACTATGTGAGTGACCATCACCTACAATTCTGTTTATCAAAATTGAACCTTAAAAAATTAAACAAACGTGTTTCTGACGAAGTTAATGTCTGTCGGTTTTTGGTTAATAAATATGACTTAAAGTAGCCCCAAAAACAAACACACACAAATATTCTAAAAAGAGGAAAAATACATTGTTGTTGATTTTGGTAATTAATTCATTATTGTTTTGTTCTTAATCAAACAAAAATAAACAAACAAATGGAATAAAGCAATCACAACAAACACTGTCAAAACAAACAAAAAAAAAGGAGAAAACAATTAAGCAAAATGTGTTGCTATTAAATTAGCACGGACGGCTTGGCCAGACGCACTGTGCTGCCCAATATATAGGCATCCTCTGGCTCATCGGCGGGTGTAGAGGGTGGCAAATCCACATGCCGGGGAACTCGCTGCAAGATAGCAAAATTATGCAGCGCAGCATAGGCCATGATGATATCTATGACCTTTTTTGGGTCATACTGAAGGGATCCCCCGGTATGGTCCAAACATCTAAATCGGGTCTTCAATAGGCCAAAGGTCCTCTCCACCACTGCCCTGGTTTTGCGGTGCACCCTATTATAGGCCTCTTGGGTGCCATTCTGTGGCCGTAGTACAGGCGTCAACAGCCACGGGAGGAGTGGATATCCAGAATCTCCTGGCAAAATTAAAGGTAAAGGTGGCAGATAATGCAACCAAATCTCTGTCTTTCCACATAGCTAGACATGTTTGTTGCTTGATATTTAGTTGATGAGAGGGTTAAACTGGGCGGTAAATTAGTTCCCAGGCCCTGAATAATAATAATAATTTTGTATTAATAATAGTGATTGAGCTGCTCCCACCCCCCTTTATTCATTTGAATTGCCATGAGCACAAGCAAGGAGGAATTCAGTCAATATGGATTTCTCCCTGTGAAGTGTTCTAAAGGGAGGCTGGCAGCTTCCCAGGTGACTAGCTCTCAGGTATTTGTCTGCATTGCATGTCCCAACTTTGGGGACTCAGAATTAAGAGTAGGGACCACACTAAACACAGAGTGCCTTGCCGGGGCAGTGTGGCTTCCACATGTATCTGCAGATATATGCAACCAAATCTCTGTCTTTCCACATAGCTAGACATGTTTGTTGCTTGATATTTAGTTGATGAGAGGGTTAAACTGGGCGGTAAATTAGTTCCCAGGCCCTGAATAATAATAATAATTTTGTATAAATAATAGTGATTGAGCTGCTCCCACCCCCCTTTATTCAAAAAAATGCAACAAATATCTGATTAAGATGCTAGGTGACATTGTCCAAAAAACATGAGCATACATATTGCACAGGCCAAAGCGACAAAGAAACATATCTAATAGATGGTGGGCCAAATTAGAGAAATAATATTGCGGATGCTGGCCAATCAGGCAGACTGTTAAGAGCTATTGTTTTCTGTCTGTGCTGGTCAGCAATGTTGGATGGGTTAACTTTGCATTACCCATTTTCTGCTTTGTCTGAGTCCCAAACAGGTCTAAGCTGGCCCCTGCACTTTATCCCGCTCACCTCACCTCAGTAAGTGTAATGCATGTAAGCAAAGATGGCGCAGACCCTACGATAAAGTCAAGAACAGATTTACAGAAAAGTGTTGGGAAGACTGTTTACTAATTTGGCTCAAATTACTCTTTGGAGTTTTAACAATGCAGGACAAACATTTTGCCAGGCTTTGTTGTTTTGCTAATGTAATGGGTCCAGTCGTGTTTCACATGTTCCCAAGGTGATGAAAAAGGCATAGTTTAAGAAAGGTGAATAAAACAAAAATCCAAGCCATACATAGAAAATCTAATGATGTTATTGGACTCAGCTTACCAAGGAGCCATGCACCTGCAAATTCCCCAGACTCAAACCGACGGAATAATCCTGATCTTCTAAGGATGTAGGCGTCATGGGCTGAGCCAGGGTAGCCTGCGAGGAACCTTAGAAACCGCATGTCCTGGGCCACCACTGCTTGCACATTCAGTGAGTGGCCCATTTGCAGTTCCTGGGAAAAAAATGAAAAAAATTACATCAGTAACGCTTGGGAAATTAGTCAAACACTCACTTATAACACCCTAAGTCAAACGTGTTTATCAAGCCAAATAACACCAAACAACTACATTAAATTTAAGTGCAGACCAAAAGGAGATGTATGTTAGAGCCTTTAAAGTTTGGATTTACTTGTTCAATTTTAAGTACACTTTAAAATGTTTGACTTTGCCCAACCTAAAAAATTATAGAAGTGAAAAATACGGCCCATTGGTTCACATACACTCTTTGCAAGGAGGGAGTATTTGCAAGGAGGGACTGTTTACAATGAGGGATTAATTACAAGGAGGGACTAGTATCAAAGAGGGCTTAATTACACGGAGGGACTAGTACCAAAGAGGGATTATTTACAAGGGGGGAACTAGTAACAAAGAGGGATTAACTACAAGGAGGGACTAGTAACAAAGAGGGATTAATTACAAGGAGGGATTAGTACCAAAGTGGGATTAATTACAAGGAGGGACTAGTAACAAAGAGGGATTAATTACAAGGAGGGACTAGTAACAAAGAGGGATTAATTACAAGGAGGGACTAGTAACAAAGAGGGATTAATTACAAGGAGGGACTAGTAACAAAGAGGGATTAATTACAAGGAGGGACTAGTAACAAAGAGGGATTTGTTCAAAGGAGGGACCCAAAAAAACCAAAACAACATAAAACAAACAAAAAAGTTAGCTCAACATGGAAGAATGAACTTGCCTGTATATGTACTCGTCGGCAGCCGGAGGGACAAGGGCAACGTGGGTACAGTCAATGGCTCCCATGACGTTGGGCATATCAGCAATATTATAAAATGCCAGTTTAATTGCGTTTCTGGCTACCATATCCTCAGGAAAACAAATATATTTTCGAGTTATGGTAGCCATGCCTTCGAAAAACTTGGATAGGGCGCGGCTCAGCGTAGGCTGGGAGATCCCCACGGAGAGGGCACCCAGCCTCTGGAACGAGCCATTCGCCAAAAATTGCAGGCAGCCAAGCATCTTGGTTATACCTGAAATTGCTTGCCCCTTCCTTGTGGTGCGGGCTAACCATGGCCGCAGCTCACTATACAACTTATGGAGGGAAGCGCAATTAAGTCTGGTGAGCTCGAACAGCTCAACGTCATGCATGCCACTGATGTCCATGCGCCGCCGCCGGTGCAATCTGGCCTCTGACCTCCAGACGATCTCAATGCCCATGAGCTGCAGATCCTCATGCTCCTCAAATGCACTTGAGTCGTCCATAGCTGCTGGCCTGCTAGTTCCAACGTCAAAATGCTCCCGTAAGGGGGTGTTGGCCCCTCGACAATCAACTCTCTGAATTAATCGGCAGCCCATTGCAATAACGTAAGTGTTCTGAACGGTCGAAACATTTCAGATTTGGTGGGAAAAAGGACACGAAATTACGTAAAACTTCCGATTTCCTTTGGATCATCGACAGAGCATATACGTATTAGTTCGAACGTTCGTGCGAGTAGAAAATGGACGAAAAAAGCAAAAAAATTACAAACACCCACCAAAACTTTCACAGACAGCTACGGAAGTCCGGACGAATGTGTCTTTGAATCGAGGCTAATGTCCTGACTTTTTCTGTAAAAAGTTAGACTAGCCAAATATTTTTAGAATGAAGCCTGCACGCACAGAAACCACTAGCTGTCATCCGGTGCCTACTTGATGAACAAAGGTGATAAAAAATACCATTTTGTGAAATACTCACCTGTAAAATGGGTATTATAAGTATGTCACACACCCCGCTTCCAATATTCATGACATGTGGGTTATTGTGTAATAAAGCACAGAGCTGGAAGTTAGTTTTCAATGGCAAAAGCGTGTTGATCCAATGTGCATACTCCACCACCAAACCAATCGCACACCAAATAGAGCGTCAAAACTCCTACCAGAGCTAGATCAAATTAATCGCATTGATTCCACACTCAGGTCTCTAGATAACTGCTTGTATCCAACAGTCTTCAAGTCAAGGATTCCAAAGTTGTCCAGCTCAAAAGGCATATGTTTATAGCAAGAGCCATGCAAAGCAGCAAAGAGACAAATAATAGTGCAATACGTCTCACCATAAAAACAATCTATTTAATAAAAATGCACTCACAAGCAACAACAGTAAAAAAAACATTTCAAACATCTCAGGTACTCAGCAATTCTCACCACCGACCTCCAGATCCAATCAGGCTTCAAGTTATAAAAGTCCAATCCTATGTAAAACCTCCAAACAATCAACGCGTTTCGTCGCCGTAGCGACTTCTGCCAGGATGTTTGGAGAATGAAGCTGCCTGCTTTTTAAACAGGAAGTCAGGTGACGTCCAAATCACGTGAGCATAGTCACGTGATACGTTAAGCAAACAGGAAGCATCAGCTGCTAAAGCCGGCTTTGATGATGTCAAAATCACATGAGCAGAGTCACGTGATATACAAAAAAAACAGGAAGCATCGGCTCATAAAGCGCGCCCCTGCTCTTCATCAGTGGACATGCGCAAAAGCAAACAAAGTTTCCCTAGTAACCGGAGAGGCGCGTCTTCTTGTTAAAAAGGAGGCACCTATATTCAACAGCGCGCACCATATATAAAATAACAGCTAACA
The DNA here is from genome assembly GCA_027917425.1 of Gastrophryne carolinensis. NCBI lineage: Eukaryota > Metazoa > Chordata > Amphibia > Anura > Microhylidae > Gastrophryne > Gastrophryne carolinensis. The sequence goes on from CM051236.1 coordinate 196,585,286, forward strand.
GTAGTTAGGGAGCTTTCTCAATGTGAAAGTAAACGGATCTACCAGTTAGATACATTAGCCCCAGGGGGTCTAAATATTGAATATGACCTCAATTGCTTCATAGATACTTCATGATTTAAGATCAGCATGTTGTATTGTAAATTGATTTTTTTTCTTTTATCTTTCTATTTTGAGTATTGATGAATATTATTGTTGTTGCAAATTTTTGTGAGAATTTTATTATTGCTGCTAACTTTTGTGAGGCAACTCTCACCAGCCCCTTCTAGCTCCAATTGGGCTTGTTTTTAAACATTTTGACCTTTCAGGGCAAGTAATTGTGCTATTTTGTTTGTCTGGCATCAGCTTTATCGCTGTTGCCAGACCGATATAGAATTAAAGAGAATTTAAATTTTTTATCATTTTCTAATCTTTTGTATTAGCTGAGATTTAGTGTGCGCTCGGATATGGTGTGCACTGACAGGTGCGCTTTAATGTTGTTGTGCGGCGGTTTGGTTCCCCTTTATTATGGCTGCCGCTTCCTAAGTAGTGTGTGCACATTATATGTAGATTGCGCGCTGTTATTACATGTATGAGGCACGCTTTATATATATGTGTTCTTTTTAATATGAAGATGTGTAACCTTTGTCTCTGCTAGTGCTTATTTTGTGCTGTTATTTTATATATGGTGCGCGCTGTTGAATATAGGTGCCTCCTTTTTAACAAGAAGACGCGCCGCTCCGGTTACTAGGGAAACTTTGTTTGCTTTTGCGCATGTCCGCTGATGTAGAGCAGGGGAGCGCGCGCGTTTTATTACTGGCGTGCGCGTCCGCATGAGAAGCTGGCTTTATGAGCCGATGCTTCCTGTTTCTTTTGTATATCACGTGACTCTGCTCATGTGATTTTGACATCATCAAAGCCAGCTTTAGCAGCTGATGCTTCCTGTTTGCTTAAAGCGGACTTTCACTCTGAATAATAGTCTATCTTATATGTTTCCCACACCCTGTACATACAGATTGCCCACATTAAAAATCATCCTACCTGCACCTAGTGCATGTTATGAGCCTTTAAACATCCAAGATGGCGGATTATGGAAGCCGCCATCTTATCAGGCAGCCTGCAAACAGGAAGTGCCTTCTAACTGTGCTGCTCTGCATTCTGGGATTGCTGACATTTTCCAGAGCACAGCTCTGCTCTGTCTGAGCAAAGCACAGCTATAACCCACCCCCTGTACCTTATCCCACTCTCCTCTCCTCAGTAAGTGTGATGCTTCTGAGTCAAGATGGCGGCGCACGTATCCTAAATTCCTGAACAGAGTTGCAGCCCAGTGGGGGAAAGAATAATAAGTTATTTACTAAAAACTTTCAATATATTAATTTTAGATGCTGCTGAATCGTTTTTTAAGAGTTTGTGCTTTTCATTAAATCACGCTGAAGGTCCGGTTTAACGTATCACGTGACTATGCTCAGGTGATTTGGACGTCACCTGACTTAATGTTTAAAAAGCAGGCAGCTTCATTCTCCAAACATCCTGGCAGAAGTCGCTGCGGCGACGAAACGCGTTGATTGTTTGAAGGTTTTACATAGGATTGGACTTTTATAACTTGAATTGCTAAGTACCTGAGATGTTTCAAATGTTTTTTTACTGTTGTTGCTTTTGAGTGCATTTTTATTAAATAGATTGTTTTTATGGTGAGACGTATTGCACTATTATTTGTCTCTTTGCTGCTTTGCATGGCTCTTGCTATAAACATATGCCTTTTGAGCTGGACAACTTTGGAATCCTTGACTTGAGGACTGTTGGATACAAGCAGTTATCTAGAGACCTGAGTGTGGAATCAATGCGATTAATTTGATCTAGCTCTGGTAAGAGTTTTGATGCTCTATTTGGTGTACGATTGGTTTGGTGGTGGAGTATGCGCATTGGATCAACATGCTTTTGCCATTGAAAACTAACTTCCAGCTCTGTGCTTTATTACACTATTTTTTGGGACTAAGTTGGAAGGACTTTATGCACGTTGACCTTAATCTTATCTTGTAAGCGCGGTATTTACATTGTATTTTACACGTGGGTTATTACCTGTAGAGGGCGAACTTCTGCAGAGATGACAGTAAAAAAGAAGCCCCTCTCGGTCCATAAATACCTGGAACCTCCCACACATTCCCCAGTATAGGACAGCAATAAGGGGACCAGGAAGAGTCAATTATAACAATCTTAACAATAAAAGGTTCACCATATAAAGGATCCAGAATACAAAAAAAAAAGGGCGGGATGAAGCGGGGTGTGTGACACACTTATAATACCCATTTTACAGGTGAGTAATCACAAAATGGTATTATTCCAAGTATGTCACACACCCCGCTTCCAATATTCATGACATGTGGGACATCCAATAGCAGTGTCCATCATGGGTGGGGATCCCAATACGGCAAAAATGCACAAATTGTAAACCACTGCAGCTTGCAGAACCTTGTGGCCAAAAACAGCATCCACTGAGGCCCGCACATCAACCTTATAAAACTTGGAAAAAGTATGAACGGAAGACCAAGTAGCAGCCTTACAAACTTGTTCAACAGAAGCCTGGTGCTGAAAGGCCCACAAAGCCCCAACAGCACGAGTAGAATGAGCTGTGATCTGAAAAGGGGGAACCTGCCCCTTGGCAGTATAGGCCCCAACAATGGCCTGGCGAATCCATTTACTAATGGTAGACTTGGCGGGCGCCAAACCTTTCCTGGGCCCAGAGGGCACCACGAACAAGGCGCCCGTCTTACGAAAGGGAGAATTAGCCACCAAATAGTACTTCACGCAACGAACCACATCCAAAGAGTGCAAGACTTCTCCTTGTCATTGCTAGGCTTAGGACACAAGGAAGGGAGAACTACATCCTGATTGAGGTGGAAGGCAGAAACCACCTTAGGAAGAAAATTTGGCTTAAAGCAAAAAACCACCTTGTCCTGGTGTCTCTCAAAGTAAGGGGCCTGAATGGACAGAGCCGCCAACTCAGAGACACGACGAACAGAGGTGATAGCCACCAAAAAGGCAACTTTTGAGTGAGCAGAGAAAGTGCAACATCCTGCACCGGCTCAAAAGGAGGCCCCTGGAGGGCTGACAGAACCAAATTCAAATCCCAAATGGGCAACAAAGGCTTTCTAGGGGGCCGCACATGAGTAACCCCCTGGAAAAAAGTCTTAACCAGAGGATGCAGAGCAAAAGACCTTTGAAAGAAGACAGCCAGAGCAGAGACCTGCCCTTTCAAGGTACTAAGCTGGAACCCCAGGTCCAGACCGTGTTGAAGAAACTCCAAAATCCTAGGAATCGAAAACACCCTGCAAGGCAAGGCCCTAGCCTCACACCAGTCAATATAGGACTTCCAAGTCCTGTAGTATATGTTAGAGGAAGATTTCTTCCTAGCTCTAATAAGAGTCTGAATCACAGCCTCCGACAAACCTTCCTCCCTTAAGATGGAGGTTTCAGCAGCCACGCCGTCAAAGCCAGCGTTTGTAAATTGGGGTAATGTAGTTGACCTTAAGTGATCATATCCGGAAACAGGGGCAGCCTGAACTGATCTACCGCCAGCCTTACGACATCTGCGAACCAAACCTGTCTTGGCCACCTTGGAGCCAACAGAATTGCTGGTGCACCCTCTAGAGCCAACTTGCGCACCACCGTGCCTACCATGGAGAAGGGTGGAAAACAGGTACAGGAACCCCAGATCCCTCCAGGAAAGAGACATGGCGTCCACTGCCAGGGCCAGAGGATCCTGAGATAGATGTTGGGAGCTTGTGATTGTGACGTGAGGCAAAGAGATCCACCTCCGGAATCCCCCACTTGTGACAGAGGGAACGGAATACCTTGTGGTTGAGAGACCATTCCCCTCGGCGAGAGGATCCCATGCTCAGGGTGTCCGCCTCCGTGGTTTCCACTCCCGGAATGTACACTGCTGAGATGCATGGAACATTGCTCTCCGCCCATGCAAGAATCAGAGAAACTTCCCTGAGGGCACTCCTGCTGCGAGTCCCTCCTTGGTGATTGATGTAAGCGACCGCAGTTCGATTGTCTGATCGAACCTGAACCGGTAAGCCCCGTAGGTGATGCGTCAAGCATGACAGAACCAACCGAATAGCTCTCAGCTCCAAGACATTGATGGGGGTGTGAACCTCCTGAGGACCCTACAGCCCCTTGAACTGATGTTTCTTCCAAAAACCTCCCCAGCCAGACAGGCTGGCGTCCGTGATAACCATCTCCCAACAAGGGGTCAGAAAGATCTGCCCCTCATCAGATTGCTTGGTTCCAGCCACCACTGAAGAGACTGCCAAACCTGGGGAGACATCAGGAATGACTGATCCAATGACTGCGGACATCTGTCCCAGGCCAACAATAGATGGAGCTGGAGTGACCTCATAAGGAACTGAGCAAAGGGAACTGCCTCGAAGGAATCCACCATCAATCCCACCAGTCTCATCCCTAGCCGGATAGAAGGACCAGATTTGGACAGGAGAAGACGTATCAGATCCTGAACCATCTGCACCTTGGACTGAGGTAGGAACACCCCAGATTCATGCCCAGAAACGAGAGAAGACTTGGGATGGTTGATCACCCAGCCGAACCTCTCCAGCGATGCCACCACCAACCCGGTGTCCAGCTCCGCCTGACTGAGAGAGGATGTCGTAATGAGGAGGTCGTCCAGATACGGCACAATGCGAATGCCCTGGGCTCTGAGAAGGGCCATTATGCCCGCCAGCACCTTGGTGAACACCCTTGGTGCCAAAGTCAACCCGAAAGGGAGGGCCACAAACTGAAATTGCTGATCTCCCAGCCACAAACCTGAGAAATCTCTGGTGTTCTGGGAAGATTGGTACATGAAGGTAAGCATCCTTGATGTCTATGGACATCATGAAATCCCCCTGACGAAGGGAATTGATGGCTGAGCGCAAAGTCTCCATGCGGAACTTCTTGGTTCTGATGAACCTGTTAAGAAGCTGCAAATCCAGAATGGGTCTTATGGATCCATCCGTTTTGGGGACCGTGAAGAGGTTGGAATATTAGCCCCGGCCTCTCTCTGAGAAAGGCACCGGGCATATGACTTCCATGTCCAGAAGATTCTTTACAGCCAACAGGAGCCCCTGCGCAGCCCGGGGATCCAAGGGCACTCGAGACCTTAGGAATCTGGGAGGAGGCTGGTACTCGAACTCCAGTTTGTACCCGGAAGAGACCACTTCCAAGATCAATTTGTCCGTGACCTCCCGGGCCCAGACCTGGAAGAAGCGCCGCAGCCGACCCCCCACTCGCAAGGGTGAGGGCGTCCCCTCATTGCTGAGCTGGCTTGGCAGTGGGCTTGGAACCCCAGTTAGGGCCTGGACGTGCCCGTCCTCTGCCTCTGTTCCAGGAATCACCTCTGAAATTAGAGTAGGCAAAACCTCTGCCTGCTCTGGCACCGTGAAAGGAAGGATTGAAGGAGCCTGCCCCCCTGAAATGGGCAACGCTGCTTCTTATGCTGAGGTAACTTTCCACCTTTCGCCACTGAATCCAATTTATCCCCGAACAACCGCGTACCCAGGAAGGGTAGCACTGTGAGTGATTTCTTAGCCGCAATGTCAGCCGCCCACTGGCGTAACCAGACCGATCGGCGAATAGCCACCAGCAATGCCAAAGTTCTACTACACATAATAATTGTATCATCCATAGCAGATAAAACAAAGGTCATAAATAATTCACACTGCTTAAGGGCTGTGAATTCATCACTTGCCGGGTTAAGCTGGGAACCACTCAACAGGTCCCTAACCACAGACCAGGTAGCCACAGCCGTGAGCGCCGAGGCACAAACAGGCCGCAAGGCTGAACCAACACTGGCAAAGGCATGGCATGCCATCTGATCAATGCGCTTGCCCTCACCATCTTTAAGAGTGGTGGCGTCTGGAGAATGTACAACGGAGGTGTTGCCCAATCTCAGAACGGGCGCATCGACCTCGGGAGGAGAAGACCAGCGCTTCACCGCGTCCACCGGAAAGGGATACTTCCTATCCCATCCCTGAAGAACACCGGGAAGCCGGCTAGGCTTCTCTCATTCCTTAGGAATCATGCTATCAAAATGATTCTGATTTGGGAACTCCAAGTGGGGCTTAGATGTCCCAAAGCAGTCCTCCTTCTGCGGAGGGGCCTCCGCTGGCAGAGAAATAGCCAGTACCTCAAATAGATGGGCCAGGACTTCGGGGGTATCCACGGCATCCCCCAGCGCCTGCCCGGCATCAGTATCAAAAAACTGCTGATCCTCAGCATCAGATTCCTCAAACAATTCCCCCTCCTCAAGCGGGGAATTATCAGACCAGTCAAGGGAATCATAGTCATCAAAATCTAGTACCGTCACGGCTGGCGACAGATGCCTTCTCTTAGCTGGGGCCTTTCTGTCCGCAGAGCTAGAAATCAATCTATCGATGTTGGCCACCCTAGCACATACATCAGATTGCCACTCCCCACTAATGACAGCGTCACTTGGGGTACGGATAAGGCGGGGTGGGGTAGGAGATGAGACCGGAGGCATGGACCCAGAGGCCTGGGACCTTGACTGCCGCGTTATAGCCTTCTGAGCACAGGGTATGCAAATCAGTACATTATCCCCCGTAAGGGATACCCCACAACCCACACACAGCCGGGATTGCCCCGAAGGGAGCCCGAGCCCAGTATCCTGGGAAGCCTCCATATGGTGATTTTTATATATATAACATACAACCATACACTTTAGCAGGCAAGTATTAGCAGCAAGCATAATGATGGTAAATGGTCGCCACCGTGCTAATTAGAAAAAAACGCTTAAACAATTATGAACAACAAACAGCCCATAGGGCACTCACGGACAAAAGATGGCGCCTCTGAGAACCTGAGGTAAAGACAGAAGGTAGAAGAAGGGCGGGCCAGCGTGGATCACGCGCCGCGCCTGGGCCCGCCCCCTCCCCGTTAAATCCAAGCAACGCGGTTCCCAGCCAATGCCTGGGGACCACAAATGGCGCCAGGAGAGGGGAGAAAGCACAGCCCCCCCCATTGCAGGACAAGGGAGTAATTTTAAGGGGGATCCCCAACTACAGTAGTAGAAACGGGGGAAAACGGACAGGGCATCCCAAACCAGGTTCACCAACCTGGTAGCCGCCTACCCCTTTTAATGGGGTCTCACGGAGGAGCGTGGCTCCTATCAATACACCCTACCCTCACCCGGACCTATAGTCAAGGCTGGGAGGCATTAGGGGCCTAAAACATAACTAGGCCCGGGCAGAAATAGGGACAAAAATGGCCGGGTGTGAACCCGGCTTACCTGCAAGGAGGAGACAGCCATCTTCTGACTTGCTCGCCGTCTGCAGAGACGAAAAAACTGGGGAATGTGTGGGAGGTCCCAGGTATTTATGGACCGGGAGCGGCTTCTTTTTTACTGTCATCTCTGCAGAAGTTCGCCCTCTACAGGTAATAACCCACGTCATGAATATTGGAAGCGGGGTGTGTGACATACTTGGAATAGTAAACTTAGCCATAGGACAGGCATCTGTATTGATTGGCAGCAGGGAACACCTGATAAGCAATTGAGGGTGAGTGTTCAGGAGTGTACAGTCAGCTTTGGTGCAGATAACACACATACCAGATTCACTTCACTCTGAAGGACTCTATGGGTCAAGGAAACCAGCATAGATGGGTGTTGCATATTGAAATTTGAATGATCACTGTCTCTTAGCAACAAGAGCTTGTAGCTTGCCAAGTCTTTTTAGGTGTCACTCTGCTTCCACTCGGGAGTCCTTGACAGTGCCAACTATTTATAATTCAGCTTTACCTCAGGGGCTGGTTCTGTTTGGCACTCATGTCACTTAGGTTAAAGTGGACCAACACCCTTTTGCCAGTTAACGGGTGTTGGTCCGCTTCTAGTTACATTAAAACAGGCTGAGGGGGGCTTCCAGGCCCCCAAAATGCCCATAATTCTTACCTGACCATCAATCCTCGGTGCGGGGAACGGTGCCCCGTGATTGACCACTGGGCAGTTACGTGGGCCGGGGTCACTTACTAGGATCTATCTGCCAAAACTACCCACCCACTTGACCTCCAATCACAGGGCGCCATTTCAGGCCAAGGATCGATGCATAGGTAAGAACTGTGGGTGTTCTGAGGGGGTGATGCGCAGAGGGGCTCCAGCATTCTGGATGCCCCCCCGTAAGCCTATTTTAATGCGGCTGGAAGAGGACCAACACCCGTTAGCCGGCAGATGGTGTTGGTCCGCATTAAGGGCTAGTCAGTCCAAATGTATTATCTTTCATCAGTTGAATACTAGATATCCCATGGCATCTGGTGGTCTCTGATCGAGGGGTCCAATTTCTGTCTTTATGCTTTTGGAGAGCCTACGGTAATTTTCTCAGTATCTCTGTCTAACTGTAATTCGCTTACCACCCACAGTCGAATGGGACAGACAGCGAGAACTACCATATTTTCCACTCCATAAGAAGCAACCCCCCTTGTTAGTGTGTGTTATGGAGCTAATGAAAAAAACAGAAAATATACATAACCTCTGCTGCCAATCAGGCTCCCACAGCCACCGGACAAGTTTGTGTTTGCGCATCAATGTGGGCATGCGCACAAGGTGAGAAGCAGCAACAGCAGCATTGGGGGCTGAGAGATCTGGTGGGCAGGGATCAGTTACCCTGCCCATCCGCTGCAGGGGGGGGATATTCTGCCACACTGCCTATAATGGGGGAATTTAACATAACAGTCCTTGCAACAGCTTTTGATGATGGAAATTGCTCAAAACAACTGTCTTTTGAGGTTGGGGACATGGTATGGTTATCCACCAAAAATCAGCATCAACCATCTGTTTAAGGGGACCAACGGTCAAGAATGACCGGACCAACACAACAAACAGTGCTCATATGCATCCCTCCCCAGGAAAATTAGATTGCTGCACATAAAAGTTTTTTCCCAAGTGTGCCAGGCTGTTGTTCTGGTTTCAGTTAGATCTTTGCTAAATTGTTGCATAATGCGGATGCAGCCCTCCGAGCTTTGGAGTGCCCTACCTCTAGCCGGCCCGGTCAATCCAAGGATACAGACATTGGCAGCACGTCATCATGCAATGGCAGCAATACCACAGCAGAGGGTGCTACAACTGCTTTGGTGGTTATTGCTAGCTATTGCCAGATGGGGTTGGCAAAAAATATTGTGGGGCTGTCCTGGGAAAGTAATTCTGCATCTTTCCTGGGCCAAATTAATTCTTCATCTGCCCTATGCAAAATTATTCTGTATCTGCCCCAGGCAAAATCATTTAGTTTCTGCAACTTCCCTGGACAAAATAATATTATGTAGCTGTCAAAAAAAACATGATTGGGCTACAGTTTGACCCTACATTTGAACACATTTAAATAGTTGTGTTTGCATTTCATTTTGCGTTCAATAACACTTCTCCAGCGCTGTCATTATTTTCTGGTCAGCACCCTGAATGAGGAAATCCCCTTCCACACTCGGGGCTCTGGCCACAACCCCCCAGTGCGTGCCACCAATCTCCTTTCAGGTTCCATAACCGAAGCACCCCCTTTGGCTTGAATGGATCTTTGCTATCAAGCCCAGCTAACCCCTCCCTCCTGCCTCCCTGCCCTGCCTCCCCCTAGCAGATACTATTCAAGCCTTTTCCCACATGGATCCTTAGTCCTGAGTGGGGGATCTGTGTGGGACATGGTATTGATGTTGACTTATAAGGGTCAATCGCATTATAGACGTTTTCGCATTGCTGTGAACACACACTTCTTTTTCTCTCCCCTTCCTTCACTCTCTTCTAAAGTCAATTTCGCCCTTCCCCGTTGGTCCTTTTCAGACTATTTTATTTTGGATCTGCATTGTCTGTTGGAGTGTATTCCTATATCAGCACTCTTTCGACAGAGATCATTCTGTTTCTTAGCTCTGTTATTATTTTATGGTACCATCTTTATAGCGATGGCACAAACCCCAAAAAGTGGTGCTAAACAGTTTTGTACTGGCTATTCAAAAGTTTAGGATCTTAATGTGAGTGTCGTAGGTGTTATTAAACATATAAAGAAGAATATGATCTGTTGTTAGGTTGAGATCTAAGTTTTACTTGTTTTGATATATTATCCTAAACCTTGCCATAATTGAGTTACATATTTACAATCCCACCACAGATGGAGCAAAGTCCCCAGCCTTTCCATACACCACCAGCATTGGAATGTAGGAGCTCTTATATTTTGATCCATAGTCAGGTGGAATCTGACTATACATTTAAAGTTAAATAGTTTGACACACAAGGAATGAATGTGACTGGTGATCCTATATATTTTCTCCAACTCCTCCCTTGTTATTACTTATCCTAAATCTGTTTCCCATTGTTTAGGTACAATGTATTCTTCATGCTCAGAGGGCCTCTGACAAAAAGGGTTCTTGCAGGGGGGGTTTGGAGTATGTTACTTTTTGGAAGACTCAGGATACCAGGCTTTTTATTTGGTAAAGCTTAAATTGTGCCTCCCAGTCAGTTACCCAGCCAGTGTGTATATGGAAGTTTTACCTCTTTCTGGGGCCCACATGTTATAGCTTTCTATTTGTTTAGAGTTACTATTTTCAGGGCTGTTTTTATGGGCTGTAAAGTTTGTTATTTCCCTGCCTCTTAGTATGGTGATAAGCTGGTCGGGATAAGGGGACATTTTAGAGTGGGTCAATAAATATTTTGGTATAATACATATACATAATATGGTATAATATGTACCATATATCATACCTCCCAACTTCTGAAGATATGAAAGAGGGACAAGCCACGCTCCAGGCCACACCCCCTGCCACGCCATAATTCCCAACCATTGACACAAATGCACATCTGAACCTAAGGAGCTCCTTTCCTTAGAAAAAATTATAAAAAAAAAAAATAAAGTATTTACTAGACATTTCTAAACGTATATTTAACTTTAATTGACAGACTGTACACTTTTAAAAAGGAGCAGCCCCCAGTTATTTCACTATCCTGTTGATGGTTACTATCCAGTGTGGTATCCTGATTTGGGATGCCTCTCTGTGTAAACCCCCCCTGGAATGACAATAATGGCAATCCCACAGCATATATGCAGGCTCTCCTCCCAATCAGCACCTCAAACGCCATTGATCTTACTTTTAAGTGGACCAAAATCCAGGATTTTGACTATCCTTTGTTTTGGTTCTTTCCCCGAGGGCGCCTCGATCCGGGATGCCCCGATGTGTGAAACCCCCAGATCACTGGCAGCCGCATCCTCGCTTCCCTCTAACAGGAAGCATGCCCGGAGCCGACCCTTCACAAATGCCTGGCACGGGCACGCGTCCTGTCAGTTGTCCAATCTGCGCATCCCCACTTAACTCTAACGGAGTGTGCCAACGCTGCCATTCACAAATGGCTGGCGCGGGCATGCGCCCTGCTAGAGGGATAGTAGGGATGCGGCCAGCACATGCGCCGTTGAACCGGGAAGTAAGGTAAGTGAACAGGGTGACCTGGGGGGGGGGGTTTCACACAGCAGGGCATCCCAAATCTTATAGATTCCTGGGCCAATTGGCGTGGGTTTTGGCCGATCGATTCCGAGATGCCCCACTGTGTGAAACCTCTCAGGTCAACCCGTTCACTTACCTTACTTCCCGGTTCAACGGCGCATGTGCTGGCCACATCCCCACTATCCCTCTAGCAGGGCACATGCCCGCGCCAGCCATTTGTGAATGGCGGCGTTGGCACACTCCGTTAGAGTTAAGTGGGGGATGCGGTCGCCAGCACGCTCGCTGCTTAGACGCCGGCTTAGATGCGAGTGCGCTGATTGGACGAGTGGCCGCGAATGTGCTGTAGGATTGGGAAGAGGTGAGTTCCTTGGGGCAACCCCTGATCGGGGTGCCCCGGGGGAAAGGACCAAGACCCTGCTTAATAGATAATAGAAATTTGAAATAAAGGGTCTTGGAATAGAGATTTATGTTTTCTGTTAGCCATTTAATTAATAGTTTTTAGTTGGTAAAGTTGGCTACATTTTTGGGGAATAACATTTCCTAGGTATTTCAGGATACAATATCCCACTGGAGGTCTATCATGCTCTAAATACTATATTTATCTCATAGATGTTTAGGTTTATTGGGAGTGTTATTGATTTATCTTAAAATTAGAGAAATTACCAAACTCTTTCATTAGGAACTCTTTGGATAGCGCTTTAGATAGAGAGATTTTCGGGTTTTTCAGTATGAGCATAATGTCATCGGCATAAGCCAAGATTTTTATCTCCTAGTTCTATCCCCCGGACCTCCTATTCCATGTTTATTTTTCTAATCAAAGCTTTCAGGTGAATATTAAACAAAATTAGGGACAAGGGACAGCCTTGTTGGGTTCCATTTTAGTGTGTGTCTGTGATCCATTAATATTAATTCTGGCTTGCTGAGTTTTGTATAATGCCATGATCTTGGAGGTTAATACTTTCCCTGTTCCTCTTTTGGCCAGTATTGCTTCTGTCAAATGGCTTTTTATCGAGTGTCACAATGGTGGATTTTGTGCCCTCCCAGTTGAATTTATTGTGTGCTGCTGTTGCTCCTGCTATATTTTGCTGGACCCCCCCCCCTTCCCCGCCATAAACCCAGCTTGATTGGATGAAATTATTTGTGGGGTAACTATCTCGAATTGCTGGCATATGATAGTTGCATACATTTTCAAGTAATAAAAAAGCATACATTAAGGGCCTCCTGCAAATACAGTAGGCACTAGGGGTGTGAATTTGCAAGAATCTGGTGATACGATATGTATCGCGATACACGTATGACGATACAATATTTTCCGATTCTGTCTCAAACACGATATATTGCATTTTTTTTAAATTACATTTTATTTTTAATCTAAAAAAAAAAGCAAGGTCCCCCTTACCCAGCATAACCAGCCCAGGCTCCAGCTATGGGGGCTTCTGCCCCCTGGGCTTTGGGGAGGCAGGAAATGGGGGGGCCCCGGGTTAGACCCAAAGCCTTTTGAACTGGTACAGGGGTCTCACAAAGGGTTAACAGTAAATAAAAACACCACACATATAAAAAAATGTCTTTATTAAAAATTTTTATTTTTCTCACCTCCAATTGTCAGCTCCTGTGTCACTCGTCGATCCAATGACAGATGTCGTGAATGCTGGAGGGGGGAAGGGGAAGGCAGGGGATCAGATAATCTCCTGCCTCTCTCCTCCTCTCGCCGGCGATCATAGCATCTGACCCACAGGGAGCCGGGATAACGCCCACAGGGAGCGGGGCTTGTCGTGACGATGGCTCTGCTGAAGACTAAAGAGCCCGGGGGGGGGGGGGGGGGGTGGAGTATCGTCTAATGAAATATTGCGATACTTGACAGAATCTATTTTTTCTGACATCCCTAATATCAGATGCCCTGAAGTGTAACCCCCGCCCCCTGGGGTGCAGGTGATTTTACCTGATCCTGGTGGGTCCCGCAACGTGATCTCCGCCAGCGCTGCATCCTCGGCTTCTTTGCAGCTATGCACGCTCCCCGCCATTCAGATAGGCCAGATGCAAGAACGAGCATTCCACAGGGGAGCCGTTAAATCAGCGGCATTATGCCACTCATTAGTATGCGCTGCATAAAGCGCCGATTGACCTAGCAACCACACCTGCGCCGTGGGAATGGGGAAAGATGAGTGAAAGTGGGCGATCTGGTGGGTTTCAAACTGCAGGGGACATACTAGATCGGGGAGGATGGCAGAGTGGGTTATAGATAAACTGGTCTTTTGCTTTAAAATCCCTGTACAGGCTAAAAATAAAAGCATTAATACTTACCTTTTCTCCCCAAAAGCCTTTCTGTTCTAGTCTAGTTGAATAAAACTTGCCTGGTTTCATGGTCGAGTCCAGTGGCCTCCCATTCTGTCAGTCAAAGTGAATGGAAGGGATGTGCTGAGAGCTGGGCATGGCTAAAAATCTAGGACAAGGTGAGTGTTTCTCTGCAGCTCCTCTGGCATTTTTTCATTTATGACCATGGAGTTGAGCCTATTAGCCTGCTGCATCCTCTGACACTCACAATAAGCCCCCAAAACTGAGAAACATATCTAGGCTGTGGGGAGCAAAAATGGGTGCCCCGCCGAAGTGGACCAAAACCCAGGATAGTCAAAATCCTGGGTGTTGGTCCACTTTAAGAATCCTTCAGCATGACCAACAGAGAGGCTCCATCCCCTGGGAGGAAACATAAACTGAAGTTAAAAGTCTTTATAACTTAACACATAGGACTATGGGTGGGTAATAAGGGGTCATGCTGAAGGATTCTTTAAAAAATCTGTTACCGGTAAGTCTAATGGGGCTTTTTCTAAGCATCCTTCAGCGTGACCCACGGAGATGATTAGGCAAGTAATCATAACTTAAACTGGACCTTCACCCTGAATAAGTCTATCTTATATGATTCACCCACCCTGTACATACAGATTGCCCACATTAAAAAATCTTTCTACCTGCACCTACTGCAGTTTTTGAACCTTTAAAGGGCACCAAAACCCAGCTGGATATAGATTCCCAGGCCGATCCATCCCCTCCCCGCAGAGCATCCAAAATCGTGATGCCCCGCTGTGTGAAACCCCCCAGGTCACTGGCTACACTTACCTTAGTCACAGTCCAACGGTGCATGTGCGAGCCGCATCCCCGCTATCCCTCTAGCAAGGCGCTGTTAGAGGGAAGCGCGAGATGCGGCAACCAGCGCGCTCGGAGCCACTGAGCTAAGACGTCTCTTAGACGTGCATAGCTCAGCGGCTCCGAGCGCACTGATTGGAAGAGTGGGAGCACATGCACCGTAGGACTGCGGTGAGCTGAGTTTATTCAGTTTATTCTGGGGGGTTTCACATAGCGGGCCACCCGCGATCGGGGTGCCCAAGGGGAGTAGACCAAAAGCCAGGATGGTCAAAATCCTGGGTTTTGGTCCACTTTAAACATACAAGGTGGTGGCCCAGAGTCTCAGGCTGCCTGCAAACAGGAAGTGTCATCTCACTGTGCAGCTCTGTATTCTGGGACTGCTGACCTGTTCCTTTTCCTCTGCTGTCTGTGCAAAGCAAAGCTATAACCCGCCTCCCTGTACTTTTGACCCCTTTGCCTCTCTTCATATGTCATTCTACTGAGCCAAGATGGCGGCGCCCATATCCTAAAGTCCTGAACAGAGTTGCAGTATGGGAAAGGATAAAAAGTGACTAAAAACTTTAAAATATAATTTTAGATGCTTGGGAATGGTTTAAGGGTTTGGGCTTTTCATGAAATCATGCTAAAGGTCCGTCCAGTTTATGTGTGGAAAGCTGCAAGTACCCTTCTACCGAAGGCCTCTCCGTGGTTCACGACGAAGAAAAAAGTTTAGAAACATTAGAAAAATGTACTGTACGAGCCTTGTAAAGGCCCCATATAATCACCCAAGGCCCCGCCACTGCTTTTCCAGTAAGTTTGCCTGAAGCTGGACTTGGGACTTTTATTGTTGTGTCAAAAATGTACGTTACAAAGTACAGTGACTCTCCCATCAGTTCTTGAAGGCTCCGCTTTGTGTGAACAGACGACCTTGGTAACGTATTTTATTCTCTGCAGGAAGTAAGTAACTTTATCGTCTTCTACCTTGAGAGCGGAAGCGCAGAATGTCACCTCACGCGCTGTGCAGGTAGCCACGCCTTCGCGCGCTCCGAGAAAACGCCGCGAGTCTGGGCTCCACTACGGCGCATACTCGAACATCGTGTTTGGAAGAGGTTTGCTTCGCAACCAATAAGAACCTAGAGTAGGGCCGACAGTTGCTATTGGTGTTCTCTGGCGGGCTAGAGTATTGGCTTACGCTGACTGGTGGGCGGGACGAAGGTAGCGGGAACTCCAGTTTCAGGGGTTTCCGCTGTTTCCCTGATCGTGCTGTGCGTCAGGCGGCCGAGCTGCCGAGAGGTGACAATTGTATATTGTAGCCGGAGCTGTGTGCTGGACATATATGGCTGCTGCTTCATCTCTCTGCCTGTTTTGTTATCCAGTGTTTACATGGCGTCTCCATAGCCACGCTGTTTCCTGGGAATGTCAGCAGCCCCTTAGTTCAGCTTAGAAGCCATAACCTGCCGAAGGTTTGCTGAATATGCCTTCAGAGGGTTTTATTTGCCCTCTGCTATGGTGCTATGCAGCTCTCGTGTATGTATAGGTTAATTCCTAATTAGCAGGTTTCGACCCCAGTCACGCTGCCCCGGGTGGTAGTAGCCTCCGCACTATTAAAGTGGACAAAACCCAAGCTGGCCGGCCCTGGAATCCAAAAGATACCAGGGTTGAGTGCTGGCTTTCGCCCATTGTAGCATCCCCCATGTGGTGCCACAAATGCAACTTCTTCCTTGGCTTTCTCTATGATGTAAACACTGGCAGTTGCATCCCCAGCATCTTTGGGATGTGTGTGCCCTCCTGCCCCCAGCCTTTCAGATAGGCTGTGGGTGGGTGCCCACCGCTGGGGATGTGGCACATTTGCTGAGCATTACATATGCATGGCAACCAGCTCTGATTGTATGAGAGCCTCATACAATAGGGGCTGGGGAAAGGTGAATTTTATGGGCAATCTTTTCACACAATAGTACATCCTAATTTGGTATGCTCCTGGAGAAGGCAACAAAAAATGTGATTTATTTTTTTTATACTTATTCATGTACAGTGCCAGTACACACTGCACAGATGGCGCATGATAGTAGTTATTCTGCCCATTTTTCAATGATAAGATGATTAGGTAATGTCAGATGTAGCAGTAGGGGAGCACAGGTTATCTACCCACACATAATGCAGTATGACATAATGTGAGTGCATAAGCCCTAATATATACAGGTAATATCTGCATTTGAGTGTATGCTTGGGCCCCCAGAGTCAGTTCTCCTGGTGTGCCTAGGACATCTCAGTCCGACACTGCTAATATGGTGTTTTTTTTTTTTTTTGTTGCTTATTGACCTCTATCTCTTGATAATGTTCATCATCACTTTTTTTACTTTGTTACTAGTCCTTCAGCCTTTGGGGTCACACAAGATGGGCTCAACATACTCTTGGAGGTGACCACTCTCCTGCCTTGCCCTGAACATTTCCATTAAGCGGATTGAAACCCATATACCAATGATTCCAGTTTGAATTGTTCTATAATTCTTTTGCACAATCTCAAGGTCAGGTGCTGTGTGGTGCTTAGGGCTGCCCTTGTGGCTTTTACAGAGGTAATGCCTCGGTTGCAATGAATGGAGTGAAGCATGCTCCATTCACATTGGCGAGATATCGCTGGGCTTTTTTTGACAGTTTGCTTGTAATCTCTGGAGACATTTTTTTTCCGTACCTCTGGGGCACGCGCCCTGTTAGAGAGAAGCACGAGATGCGGCCCGCGCATGCGCCGTTGGACTAGGAGTAAGGTTAGCGGGGCATCCCAATTTGGGATGCCCCGTGGGGAGGGATCTGATCGATTCCCGGGCCGATCCAGGAGGGTTTTGGATCCACTTTAATTACCTTATATTTCACACCTAGGGTTTAGAGGAGGAAAATAATAAATTAAAATATTCTGAAATCAAATGGTGTGTTAAAATGCCTAACTCCTAACAGCAGAATCTCCCCACAGTCACACCATATCAGGCAGTGTGCAGAATCCACCCCATTACAGGCAGCATGCAGGACCCCCCCATTGCCCCATAACAAGCAGTGTGCAGAATCCCCCCCCCCCCCATCACCCCATTACAGACAGCATGCAGGACCCCCCCCCCACTGCCCCATAACAAGCAGTGTGCAGAATTCCCCCCCCCCCCCATCGCCCCATTACAGACAGCATATATTATATAGAAGGTCGTTCATTCTATCAGGTTGTGCAGTGCTTGGCCTGTTTTTTGTGATATCGGCATTATCTGTAGCTAACTTTAGTAGTATTAGCCTAAATGATACTAAGACATACGCCTAAATGATACTAAGACACATGTTCTGTGGTTTATTTCTGATAGGTTGACTACTTCTCTGTGATAAGCTTAACCATGCCTACGAATAAGGTTCTTAAACCGGTCTTGAAACTGAAAGTAGATGAACTTTTTCTACACTGGCTAACTGAGACTCCAACACAACTTCTACTCAAGGATTACCTAAGAAGAATAAAAAATGGAGAGAATATCATGGATGAGGTCTTTGAGGATGGTGCGGCCCCTTCATTTTCAAGCGGTAACAAGCACTCAGCCCACAAAATGGCCAATATCTTGCCTTCCTCACCAGTAGCTTCTTGCAGTTCACCAACTTGCTCTCCTTCTTCTCTCCCTACTGGGGCATTTGGGAGCCCAAGAAGTGGATTAACTCCCAGGACACGCAGATCTACTAGCTCAAAATTGGTACGTACCTGCTTTGGAGTGTGGTAATTGTTGCCAAGATTGCCAGTGTAATAGGGCTCCAAATATTCTGCTAGTTACAGTTAGGGCTCTTACAGAAAAAAAAAAATACTTAAGGCTGGGCGAGACTGTGGCCAGCTGAGGCTGTATTATTGCATATTCATATGTTATATACAAGCAGAAGTCCAGTCAAAATCAACCACCCCACCCTGCCATCCTCTCCTGTCGCTAAGGCTGGACGTGGGGTTACAAAGACCTCAGCCAGGCTCCATTTTTGTGCAGCCACCGCACAAAAAAGTCAAAAAGCGGAATTCCCTGGTTCCGTACACGCACCTGCCACCCATTCCAGTGAATCACACATAAAGATACAAAGCGGCATTCCCTGCATGCCACGGGATCATGTGCTGCATGCTCTTACTTGCCACCGTGTGGAGGCTAGTGGCCTCCAGACTATATTAGCAGCAGGAGATGGGAGATGCAGTGTACTGGAGCCGGTCCCTAGTGCACATGGGGAAACTGCACCATTATAATGGCAGCAGACAGCTTCTCCCTGCTTGTGTAGAAGGGGAAGGGAGAGGATGGCGGCAGGTTCACGTGTGTTCCCCCTGCTTGTGGGTGGGAACTGTATTCTTCCCACCAATGCAAGGGCTGCTTATGGCGTCTTCTTGGACCCCCAAAACAGCTTCTTTCCTACCGGGACCCCCCTCAAGATCATCCACATGCAGCAGTTTTCGGTCCCCTGAACAATTCAGTGAATTCTGAGCAGCCACAAGTGGACCTAGATCTTTAGAGGGTACAGGTAGGGCCCTGATAGGGCTTCCTTGCTTTAGTAATTGGGTGACTTTGGTGTATGTATCATGTATATGAGGTCCGTTGTCTTTGCTTGTTACAGGCTAGCAAATTCAATCAAGGGGACAATGACCCAAGTGTTCGAGTACAATCGTGAATTTTAGATGAGAACATCGTTTTTAATGTTATTTAATACATGATATTTGTCATGTCATTAAATCTTTAAATCATATGTGTTAAAAAAAAATGCTCTCTTGGTGGCGTTGTAGGGCGGTAGTTGTTTAAAAAAAATTGACTGGGTGACGGCTTCCATCAACCAAGAACAAACCATATCACATTTGGGGACCCTCCCGGTCCATAAATACCTGGGACCTCCCACTCATTCCCCAGTCTTTCATCTCTGCAGACGGCGAGCAAGTCCGAAGATGGATGTCTCCTCCTTGCCGGTAGCCGGGATGACTCCTGGCTCTCTATTTGATCTATTCCTGCCCGGATTCTTTATTGATTTTACTGCCTCCCAGCCTAGGCTGCTGGTCCGGGCAATGGTAGATGGCACCCTAGGTGCCCGTGAGACCCCATAACAAGGGGTAGGCGGCTAACCGGGTTGGTGACCCTGGCTTGGGATGCCCTGTCCCTTGGCCTCCCACCCTAGCATGGATTCCCCCTCTCCCGGATACCCTTAAAGGGGGGGGGGGGGCTGATCCCTTATAGATTCATACTTTATTGATATTGTGTGTGTGTGGTGCTTAACGTTACATGTGCATGTGCGGTACTCCGGTGTCCGGTGTTTGTCAAGATGGCTGTTCTAAGGTGCCCAGGGGGAGCTTCTTCCCCACAGTGAGGGGGGCCGGGCGCTCGCGCGAACGCCTACGGCCCGCCCCCGTGCTGCGGGCGCCGCGGTTCAGGTCCCGGCTTCTGTCCGGGAGGGGCCGGGCGCGACGCGCAAACCGCGCCGGCCTGCCCTTCCTCTGCCTGTGCGCCTTTTCCTTCCCTGCCAGGCGTGCGTGCGTGACGGTTGGTGAGTGGCCTGTGGCCCATTAGTTTTTCTTTACTGATCATGCCCCTCCTTGGGGTTGCTGGGCAAAGCTTCTGTTATTAACCCCTTTGGACAATTGCTATGTGGTCTGATTGCTGTGTTTGTTTGTGTGTTACAGGTGGACCATTGTTCCTATTAAAGGGGGGTTCTCCCGGTCCTAGGGTCCCTGGGTAAATTTAGGGGTCTGTAAATTCCTCCCACGCGGGACTTAAAGGGGCATCCCGGGTTGCATTACTGCGTAATTCCCTCGGGGGATTGTGCATATATATATATATAAAAAAATCACCATATGGAGGCTTCCCCGGATACAGGGCTTGTGCCCCCCTCGGGGCAATCCAGGCTGTGTTTGGGGTGTGGGGTATCCCTTTTGGGGGATGATGTATTTCTTTGTGTACCCTGCACAACGGTCTATTACGCGGCAGTCCGGATCTCAGGCGTCTGGTTCTGCTCCGCCAGTCTCCTCTCCGTCTCCCCCCCCCCCCCCCCCCCCCCCCTCGCTTGACACGTACCCCATGTGATGTGGTCATTGGCAGGGAGTCACAATCTGAGGTGTGTGCCAGATTGGCCAATCTTGAAAAATTGTTTTCCAGTGCTGTTGCCAAAAAGGCCACGGCAAAGCGAAAACATTTGTATACAGCCACGCAGGCCTTTGATATGGAGGAGTTTGACTCCCTGGATTGGTCTGATTGTTCCCCGCTTGAGGAAGGGGAGCTGTTTGAGGAATCTGAGGGCTCCGATGACCAGCAGTTTGTGGGTGCTGATACCGAGCAGGGCCCGGGGGATTCCTTGGATACCTCTAGGGTCCTGGCTCATATGTTTGAGGTCCTGGCTCCTGGGAGTTCTTTGAGGTGACCAAGCCGCGCTTGGAATTTCCTTATCAAAAGCATTTTGATGGTATCATTCTTAAGGAATGGGAGAGGCCGACTCGGCTTCCGGGTGTCCCTCCGGGTTGGGACAAAAAAAATCCCCTTCCGGCGGACGCGGTGAAGCACTAGTCAGAGAGAGGATCAGCTAGATCTGCCCCTTCTGCCGGATCTGCTCACTCAGGGTCCACTGCTCTACCCCAATTTACCAACGCTGGCTTTGACGGCGTGGCTGCTGAAACCTCCATCTTGAAGGAGGAAGGTCTTTCTGATGCTGTCATTCAGACTCTGGTTAGGGCTAGAAAGAAGTCTTCCTCTGCCATCTGCTATAGGATTTGGAGGTCTTGTATTGATTGGTGTGAGGTCAGGGCCTTGCCTTGCAGGGCGTTTTCTATCCCTAGGGTTTTGCAACTTCTGCAACATGGTCTGGACCTAGGTTTGCAGCTTAGTACGCTGAAAGGGCATGTTTTTGCCCTGGTGGTTTTCTTTCAAAAGTCATTTGCTCTTCATCCTCTGGTTAAGACCTTTTTCCAGGGGGTTACGCATGTGCGGCCTCCTAGGAAGCCTTTGCTCCCAGTTTGGGATTTGAATTTGGTTCTTTCTGCCTTGCAGGGTCCTCCTTTTGAACCTTTGCAGGATATTGCACTTTCTACGCTTACTCAGAAGGTTGTTTTTCTGGTTGCCATCACTTCCGTTCGGCGTGTATCGGAGTTGGCAGCCTTGTCCATTAAGGCCCCTTACTTTGAGAGGCATCAGGACAAGGTTGTTTTCCGCTTCAAGCCAGATTTCCTTCCTAAGGTGGTCTCTGCTTTTCATCTTAATCAGGACATTGTTCTACCCTCCTTGTGTCCTAAGTCTAGCAATGACAAGGAGAGGGTTTTGCATTCTTTGGATGTGGTTCGCTGTGTGAAGTACTTTGGTGGCTACTTCCTCTTTTCGTAGGACTGACGCCCTTTTTGTGGTGCCCTCTGGGCCTAGAAAGGGTTTGGCTCCTGCCAAGTCTTCCATTAGTAAATGGATTCGCCAGGCTATTGTTGGGGCCTATTCTGCCAAGGGGAAGATTCCCCCTTTTCGTGTTACTGCTCATTCTACTCGTGCTGTTGGGGCGTCCTGGGCCTTCCAGCACCAGGCCTCTGTTGAGCAGGTTTGTAAGGCTGCTACTTGGTCTTCGGTTCACATTTTTTCCAAGTTTTACAAGGTTGATGTGCGGGCCTCAGCGGATGCTGTTTTTGGCCGCAAGGTTCTGCAAGCTGCAGTGGTTTAAGTTGTGCCTTGTTGTCTTGTTTTTGGATCCCCGCCCTTTATGGACACTGCTATTGGATGTCCCACATGTAATGAATGTCTTGAAGCGGGGTGTGTGACATACTTAGAATACCATTTTGTGAAAACTCACTTGTAAAATGGGTATTATAAGTATGTCACACACCCCGCTTCACCCTGCCCTTTGGTATTCTGGATCCTTTATATGGTGAACCTTTGTTAGTTTTAATTGGCTTTCCTGGTCCCTTTACCTTACTGCTATCTTTATACTGGGGAATGAGTGGGAGGTCCCAGGTATTTATGGACCGGGAGGGTCTTACTTTTTTTAGTTTAATCTTATTTTTATTGAGTTTTCCAGACATGAAAAAGGTACAAGAGACAAAAACGGATATACAGGATACAATCAGGTAGACAGGCCCCCTCCATATCCCCCCACGCGCCCCCCCCGGGAACCGATAATGTAAAGCCTCTCCCTACCCCCTCCCCCGCCAGGGGCAGGTAACTCGCAAGCCACGGCAACCACAATGATCAACCATCAGTGTCTGCATCCCGCATCTCCAATTGTTGGGTCAGCCGCAAAGGGAGAGGGCCGGGCTCATCATCAAGTAGCACGTGTCGGGGGCAGGGAAGGTGAACGCCTACCGCCAACCGTCCAAGTAGTCAGCGTGTAGGACGTCGGATGTGGGGAGGCGGGACGACCACGCGGAAAGAGCGCAAGGAGGAGGGCCAAGCCCAACCCCGTGGGAGGGGCATAGGGGTGCCCAAGGAGACAAGGAGGGGCCCAGCCAGAGAGGAAGGGGAGGAGTGGGGACCAGGAGTGAGAGGGAGGAAGGGAGAAAAGAAGAGGAAGAGACAAAAAAAAAAAAGGGGCGGGGAAGAAAGAGGTTAGTGCAGATAGTAACGGGGAGGCCAAGGGATCCAGCTCCAGGGTCGAATCCAAAAGGGCCCTTAGTAGGGGCTCCGCCAGTCAGTCTCCGCCAGGGGGCCTCCCTCACCCCAGGCCGACACCCCCCATCAAAAAGGCCTTCACTTCGTCTGTCTCTCTAAATCTGATCCAACCTGTCCAGGTCTCCAAGAACCTCTCGTTATTTCCTTTATCCTCCGAGATAAGGTCCTCCATTCTCATGATGTGGTCCATTTCCGTGAACCATTCTGTCAAACTGGGTGCCTGTGAGGACTTCCAGTGCCTAGGGATAATTGTCCTTGCCGCCGTTAAAAAGAATTTGAGAACCCCTTTCTTCACTTTGGCTATTGGTCCCGGGATCAAGGAGAGAAGAGCAATCTCAGGGCTGTTTGGTACGACAAAGCCTTCCACTTCAGTGTGGATTTTGAAAATAGCGTCCCATAATCTCCTAACTGGAGGGCATTCCCACCAGATATGGAGGATCCCTCCTTGGGTCTCCCCACATCTCCAGCATACACCTGATTCGTTTGTTGAGAATGCGGCAATATCCACCGGGCACCTATACCACCTTGTGAGGACCTTATAATTTTTCTCCTGTGCCGTACCGGCGCCAGAAAGCCCATGCGTCAAGGTGAATATCTTTAGGGCCTCTTCCCTGGAGATTGAAATCCCCAGGTCTCTCTCCCATCTGGACAGGAACTCAAGTTCCGAGGCATGTCTGGAAGCCACCAATAAGTTGTAGAACTTAGAGATCACGTGTTCCAGTGGTCGGGGTTGCGTGAGAAACTCCTCTAGCGGGGTTAAGGGAAGGGATGCCTTCTCGAGACGCCCTTCTGTGGCGAGGAATGTCTCCAGTTGGCGATGTAGGAGGCATGACAGCGAACCTCCTTCATTTTGCAATGTTAACTCCATTAGGGAGGGCAGCCTTCCTCCCACAAGGATGTTGCGCAGCCTGGTGTCATGGTCTTACTTTTTTTATTGGCATCTCTGCAAGATCGCCATCTACAGGTCAGTATACCCACATGTAATGAATGTCTTGAAGCGGGTGTGTGACATACTTATAATACCCATTTTTCAGGTGAGTAATCGCAAAATGGTATTTTTTCCCCCATCGTGATTTTCTGTTTTCATCCTTTTTGTTGCTCCCCAGAAGTATTATTTTTACAGTCTTTCTTTCATGTTACCTCCGCTGCTGTCTGCAGTATCTTTTGGTTTCCCATTTTCTCTTTCTTATTCTTAGAACTTTAAAGTGGAGCAAAACCCTGGGTTTTGGTCCTTTCATCGGTGTGCCCCACGGTGTGAAACCCCTCCAGATCGCAGGGCGCAACTCACCTCTTCCCTGTCCTATGGTGCTTGCTCATCCAATTGGAGAGCGGCTGATGTCACTCCGTCTAAAGCGTTGTCTAAGGCATCCCCCCATCCCTCTAACAGGGAGCATGCCCGCACTGGCCATTCACAAATGGCTGACCCAGGCACGTGCCCTGCTAGAGGGATAGCGAGGATGCAGCTCGCACATGCAATGTTGGTCCGGGAAGCAAGGTAAGTGTATGGGGCGACTTGGGGGTGTTTCACACAGTGGGGCATCCCGATTCTGGATGCCCAGGGGGAGGGAGTCCATCGGCCCGGGAATCTTATAGATTCCTGGGCCGATAGCGCTGGGTTTTGGTCCACTTTAAAATCAATATGCAATACAGCAATATGAAAACGGTTATTAGTTAATGTTAGTCCAAGTCTGGGCCAAAACCTTATATGGTAAGATGAAAAGCATATTTTCATGACATGTTCTTTTTGTCCATTAGTTATGTTAGAAACTACTAAAATATAATGGTCAAAATATTAGCTCAAAGCGCTGCAAATTGAGAGTAGGCACATGTTGTTATATTTTCAGACTATCCCATATTGAAAAGGAGAAGAAAAAGATGGAAGTATATAGTGAAAAGGGGAGGGACAATTGATCCGTCTGATACAGTCACATTGTTCTTCTATTCCTCATATCTGGTTCAGACACTCATGATTGTAACAGCGCTTGATAAATAGCAGTATCTTTAATGTTCTGCCAAGAGTACTACAAATCGCAGAGCTGCACCATTCTGTCTTGTTTGAAACTCCATCTCCTCAATTTACTCTCAGTATCCATTCCCTGATGGAGGGCGGAGAGCAGGATCTCCAATGTCTAGGATTTCGCTGCATTCAGATGAATGGACAAGGAATTCTTGTGAATGGGAGATTTGTATGATGTGAAAGTGAGTGAGATGCCTATGATTAGGTTTACAGTCTCGCGTAACTTCTCCCAAAATGGATGTAATTTGACCATATATTTGGACACCTTTTGAATGGTCATGTTTGCATCTAGTTTTGTTATCAACCAGTCCTAGCCAATGCCTGGGTCCGGGAGGTTGTTTCTTCCGGATACAAGAAGAAAGGGCAGCGGCTTGTGACTGCATGTTAGAGATCTTGCTGGACTGGGGAGTTGTAGTATCTGTGCCCCCCTCAGAGGGGGCCTGTGGCTTCTACTCAATACTATTTGTCATCTCCAAGAAGGACAGGTCTTTTCAGCCAATCCTGGATCTCTGGAATCTGAACAGTTACGTTTGGGTGTGAAAGTTCCGAATGGAATTTCTAAGGTCGGGCATGTGGACATAAAGGATGCTTATCTGCATGTCCCGATCTTCCCTGGTCACCAATGTCTGCGTTTTGCGGTGGGCGCCCAACATTTCCCGTTTGTGGCACTGCTGTCCGGACTGTCCACTGCCCTGCGAGTGTTTACAAAGGTCTTTGAACACTCGTGGGGACATTGGATAGTCGACCTGACATGGGTTCTTTTCCGGTCCCGAGGTTCACAGCTCTTCATGAGGCGGTGAGGTCGCTGCTGACAGATGAACGTTTCACAATGTTGGCCTGGTTGGGAGGGGGGGCTACCATCGAGGCAGTTCCGTATGCCCAGTTCCATTTCAAGCCTCGACAACTGCTGCTCCTTCGAAAAAGCACAGGACTGTGCAGAAGTTGGACCGTCTACCTGAATTTGTCATCCTGACCAGACACCAGCCTACGTGTTGGGGTGGTGTTCTGGACAACCATACAGTTCAGAGTCTTTGGGACCAGTGAGAGCACAGTCTTCCAATCAATGTGTTGGAACTGAGGGCGATTCTGCTGGTTCTCAGGCATTGGTCTGCCTGTCAGGGTAGTAGGAAAGTTCTAAAGCTGTGGCCTACATAAACCATTGGGGGGGTACCAGGAGCTGGCAGGTGTTCCAGAAAGATTTGCATCATGATGTGGACAGAACTTCACATTCTGTGTATCTCGGCAGTTCACATTGGGGGGGGGGTGGAGAATCGGCAGGCCGATTACTTGAGCAGGGAGACTGTGGACCAGGGGAAATGGTCCCTTCATCAGGACGTGTTTCAATCCCTATGCGAATGCTGAGGAGTGCCGGAGGTGGACCCCCTTCGCATCTCAGCCCAATCTGAAGGTCCAGAGATTCGTGTCCAGGGTGTGAGACCTTCTGGCCACTCTGTGATCAGAGTGCAGCCTGCTCTATTCATTGCCACCTCCACTTCTGGGTCGCGTGTTAAAGATGGTCAACTGAAAGTAGATTCCTATCATCCTGTTCGCCCCACACGCGTCCAGAAAGGTGTTGTTCATGGATCTGGTCAGCCTGGCAGTGGAGCCCCCATGGCGACTCCCCAACCACCCAGATCTTCTTCAACAGGGTCCTCTGCTGCACCCCAATTCTCCAGCCCTGGCTTTAGTGGCTTGGCTGTTGAGAGCAGGAGTTGAGAGGAGCTTGTCCACTGTGGTAATTCGGAACTTGATTCTAAAAAGGAAACCAACGTCCTCTAGAATTTACTACAGGACTTTTAGGCCCTTGGTGCGAATCTAAGGGCCACTTCTGTAGACGGTTCTTGGTACCCAAAATTCTAAGTTCCTCCAGCAAGGCCTGGACGCTAGCCTACAGCCGGAACAGGTCTGCAAGTAAGACCTGGTCGCCTTTCCACAAATTTTATCAAGTTTTACAGACTTGTTGTCGGGGCATCTGCCGATGCCGCTCTCGGATGTAAGGTGTTGCAGGCAGTGGTCAACCCCTCTCCCGGGCCCGGGGTCTAAGCTTGAGGTGCCAGTGCCGTTGTTCTTGGTTAGGTTGTTGGCTGTCCATGTATGGTCCCATCCTTTATTGAGGATACTGCTTTGGGATGTCCCACGCGTGCCCCTCAATGGAAGAGACGAGAAAAGGGAAATTTGTATGCTCACCTGTAAATTTCCTCTCTTGTCCTTCTACATGGTTTTCTAGTTGTGCGCATTATGCGCAGGTTAACATTCTCCCGGGCCTGCCCTATATAGGCCAGGAGGAGCTAGTTTTTTTTTTTATTTTTTTTATTTGTTTTTTTTTTCTGTCTTCAGATTAACCCACACGTTGCTAATGTTGGTGCCCAGGAATGGAAGAGGATGAGAAAGGAAATTTACCAGTGAGAACACACATTTCCTTTATAGCAATACTTTCCTTCACCAGTGTCTGTCTCTGGCTTGTCTGGCAAACATGTATTCCTGGTCCTAAAACCTATAGGGGCCTTTAGAATGATTCTGAATCCTTGAATCGCTTCATCGTGTACAAGCATTTCAGGATGGAATCTAGCTTTAACATAAGGAATCTGCCGGTGGCAAACTGCACCATGGTAAACCTAGCTTTGCAGGACGCCTACTTGCACATCCCGATACTTCCAGAACATAGCAGGTTCCTGAGATTTGCGATTCTCCTGGATTCCGAAGGTGCTCTATTCTCCGTTCAGAGTCCTGCCTTTTGGAATATACTAGGCTCCGAGGATATTTGCGAAAAATTTAGCAGAAGTCATAAGATGCCTAGGATTTAGGGATTCTCTGCTTCATAATGTAGCCTTGGCTCTGGATCTCCTCCTCTAGACATTAGGATGGTTGGTGAGCAGAGAGAAGCCAAACCTGGTGCCTGCTCAGAGATGCAGGTTCCTAGGTTTTCTGCAGTTCACTCCAGTTGATCTTGCTACCCCTTTACCAGTTGTATTTCCTCTCCAGGAGGAGGAGCCTCTCTCTCTCTTTGAGCCATCCTGAAGTAATCGTAAAAATAAAGATTATAACTGGGATTTCCATTCACATTTGAAGCAGTCTTGTACTTATTGAACAAATTGCACTTGATTGACAGGCGATTAGGTTAGGGTACAAACTGGTGTGCAACCTGAGTACCACCCGAGGGGCTCTTTGAGTACCACCAGTGGTACTTGTACAACTGGTTGGAAACCCATGACTTAGACAACCAGGGAATTATACACCTGCTCTAGGATTTGATGGTATATTGCTCACACAAGACATTTGAGGTAGAAATATTGATGAATAACCTTTTTAATAAGTCTGCCCTTTCCAATTAGTGCAGAATACTTTAAAGCGGTACAAAATCCGGGATTTTGACTATCCTAGGTTTAGTTCCGTGACCCAGGGGCATCCTGAATTGAACACCCAAGCTGATGCTCTTTTACCCTAATGAGTTGTAGAACAATGCTCGATTAAGCTATCTTGTGTTGCATTGTGACACTTTTTGTTTAGGGTTGGGTGCAGGTTTTTTTGGTAGTGGATCCCCTTGCACATAGTGGGCAGGTAGTTTGCCACCCCCTTACCCACTTAATTATCCCCTCCTGACATGTTGGCAGCTTTTCAAGTGGGCCAATTTGGAATGCCCTGCTGCCTGGCGCCCCACCGCCAGATCTTCATACCTTGCTGGTGTTTCCATGCAGCTGTCCTCCAACTTATTTGGTTGCGCATATTAATGTGTGGAAATATAACCGCACTCTTGGAGGGGGGGGGGGGGGGCGCAAGGCCCCCTATGCATACACCTTGGCCTCGGTGAGGTAAGAATATAGAGCACCTTAGGGGGGTTTACACGGGGGCATCCTGAAACACAATGGGCATCCCCTAACAGTGCAGTGTGTTATTGTGATGCTAGAGGGTCCTGGGGGATCACCTCCTTCGAAATATAAATGCCCCATTCTGTGGCAGGGGGATGCAGCAGCAAGCTGAGATACCAGTGGCGTAGAAACACCAGCAGCAGGACCAGTGAATTTCGCAATGAGAATGCAGCGTAGGTAACGCCCAATACATGCATAATTGCAGGAGCCTAGTAACCTCACACAATCTCGAAGGCCATTTCATGTTTTGTCTAGGCAACTTAATAAAAAACAAGAATATATATATATATATATAATATATAATATATAATATATATATATATTAAGCCAGTGCAGCATATATGCTGATTCTTTACAGTTCTTCTGTGATCCATCCAAGTGCTGACTGCATGCGATTTGGTCATCTTATATAAGCATCTCTCTGTGGAATGTCATGTGAGTGCCACTAGTGCCACTTTGTGACTGGAAGCAGAAGTGCGTACGCTGGCTGGGGAATGTGATGTCGGCACTGGCTGACAGCAGAGCAGTAGTTAAAATAGCAACTTTGGACTTTACTTTTCCCAGGCTATGCAATCTTTTCTTATGCTTAGAAGCAATTGTAGAGTTTGATACACTGTGACACAGCCAGAAGATGTATAGATTTTAATACAGCTAAAGAAAATAAGTTTGGGTGTTCTTGATAGTATGTGTGTGTTATAGGATCAGGTGGAAAAATGTGATTATTGTCCCAGCAACTTAGAAATAAAAATAGGAGTAGGCATCCAACAGCGAAAGATTACTCGTGGGTTCTATTTTTAGAAGCCTAGTGAAATTTCCGAGATACACAGGCATTCATCAAAGGATTAGCCAAACTTTCATGACTTCTATCGACCTCTGCCTTTGACAGAGGAGATTTAAAACTGGCTATGGATACTAGAAATAGCTGTCATTTATATTTTCTGAAGTATCCACCTACTGCTTTAAACATGTGAAATTGGTTCTGTTTTTAAATGCCACATTTATTTAGCAAGACTGGTGGTCCCGAAAAAGAAATTCTGTCTTGTCTTTATGGATGCATACCAGAGAACTGCTGAGATCCACTATTGGGCTTTTGCTCTACACTCCTTGCAGTATTTTGTGTGAAAGTGGCCTTGTGTGAGTTAAGGACAGTGGCTCGAAGCCCTGAATTTTAAATAGCACATGGTGTGTAAAGCTCTGATCAAGAGATCAGAGTGAAAGGAAAGGTATACTCCCCCCCCCACCCACCACCACCACCCTTTTAGAGATGCCCTTTAAGAGCCAGTTTTACCAGGCAACTATTACATTTAAGAGGTATATAGCGGCATCCCCTAAATTGAAAAAAACCTGGGATTTTACTATCCAGGTTTTGGTCTTGTTCAAGGGGCATCAATCACCAAATTGGAATGCCAAGCTTTGTGAGACCCTGTCGTTCGTCTGTTATTCATACCTTGCTGTGCAGCCGTAGAGCAACGCGCCGCCGATGACAAAATCCGTTTAAGCTCTAATTCAGCGACCAAAAAATTGGAGGGGGGGGGGGGCGGCACGACTAGAACTCAGGAGAGTGAAAGCCCAGGTTTTGGTTTCTTACACTTACATAAAAGCAGATAGCTAAATAGAAGCAAGCAAGCTTCATATAAAAAAAAAAAAAAAAACTAAATGTGACTATCCCATTATTATAGAAGTACAAGATAAAGTACTGCTTAAGGAAAGAATAAGGACTGTCAGTAGTAGATGTTATCCAGTCCTCTTAGTCCCTCAGCCTGCTACCCTTCTCTGGTGCTGATACCAGGAAAAAAACCCTACCTGAACTAAGGACCAGTGCCTCCCTCCTGAGCACAGAGGGCAGCCACAGAGACGCAAAGTGATTATCCCCCGCGTCTGTGCACGCTCAAGTGAATGGGCAGACGAGAGCCCACATGGAGTTTATGCACAAGATGCATCCATGGTCCATAACTAGTGTTATGTTGGCAACTACAGCTTTGAGACAGACTCCTTTTTAGTAAAGCAATAGACCCATACTGTGGGACACCATACTACTGATGGCGTCATTTGAGTTTCCATCGCTGGCACTGTCTTCAGCAAATCGGCTCCTTGCTTTGCTGGGATCGAGGGGGAGATCACCTGATTTTTCTCCACCCTTGTGGTGGTCCATGGGACCTGCTTTGCTTTCCAGTTTACCTGTGTAGTTTCTCACCTTGCTGCATGTGCTTGCATCTTTAAATGTAGCTGATAAGCTTCTGATTTATGCCAGTAATTGCTTTAAAGTGGACCAACACCCAGGATTTTCACTATCCTGGGTGTTGGTCCACTTCCGCGGGGCACCCCGATCGGGGTGAGCTGATCTTATAGATTCCCGGGCCGATCAGCGGTGGCTGTTGGTCCACTTTATGCCTCTTGAGATGCATGGCTGGCTGTCTATAGAAGCCTGTTTCTATTACCTTTTTCCATTTTATCAAACCACCTCTATTAAATTGTTTTATGTACATTGTGCCTATTGGGTGGTTGTTTTGTGGTCTACTTCGTCTCTCATGGCGACTGCATGTAAACAATCAACACTTAAAAAAAAAAAAAAAAAAACGAAACGAAAAACCTGCATTAGTATTCAGTAGTGGTCTTAAAGCGGTCCTTCACTCTGAATAAGAGCCTATCTTATATGTCCCCCCCCCCCCCCGTACATACAGATTGCTCACATTAAAAATCATCCTACCTGCATCTACTGCATGCGATGAGCCTTTAAACATCCAAGATGGCGGCTCATGGAGCATCAGGCAGCCTGCAAACAGGAAGTGCCTGTTGGCTCTGCATTCTGGGATTGCTGACCTTTTCCTGACCCCAGCTCTCCTGTCTGCGAAGCACAGCTATAACCCACCCCCTTTTCCTGACCCCAGCTCTGCTCTGTCTGAACAAAGCACAGCTATAACCCACCCCCCTGTACTTTATCCCACTCTCCTCTCCTCAGTAAGTGTGATGCTTCTAAGTCAAGATGGCAGCGCCCGGATCCTAAAGTCCTGAACAGAGTTTTGCAGCCCAGTTGGGGGAAGGAATAATAAGTAAGTGACTAAAAACTTAAAATATATTAATTTTAGATGCTTGGGAATCGTTTTTTAAGGGTTTGGGCTTTTCAATAAATCATGGTGAAGGGCCGGTTAAATATCCTTGTTTTACAGCAGTACCTTAGTTTAGCCTGCAGATGTCACTGCAACCACTTTTTTTAATTTTGTTTATTTTTTTTTAAGCGCTTCACTTTGTAGATTATTGAAGATTAATTACTCATTTTTACTTTTTTTTTTTTTTTTTGGATTAATAAAACATAATGTCAGAATCATGGGATTGCAGGCGGAAACGTTGAAAATATTTGAAAACCTTGATATTTAGCTGGGGTAAAAAAGGTCACTTAAACATTATTTAACCTGCTTATTTTACAAACCTAAATTACCCTCACCAACACACAACAGCTTTACTTATTTACTACATAGAAGGATTTAGTTTTGGATGGCTTTCTCATGTTGAGTAAAGGAGGAATGTGTGATGCTGGTGGTCAGGTGGGAAGTGATAAATAGCAAGCATATATTTGCTAAAAATAACTGCATGCCTCTGTGGGGCTATTACAATCTTGAAGCTAAAAAAAGAAAAGGCGGCTGCATGCACAAGTGTTGAAGAATACCATTGTTCCTGAAAGCCCATTCCAGGACTCGGACAGATAAGTCCAAGACCTTTTCAACAAAATTGGTTTTGTTTTTTATTTTTCTCATGTTTCGTATAACTTTAGATGTGTTAAAATAAGTGTACACAAACAGAGTGAATTCCAGAATGCCAAAGAGGATGTCCCTCCATTACATTGAATAGAGGTGCAACGTTGTGAATGCAACTAGATCTCTCTAGAAGCAGTCGCCATGGCGCAGGTGATGCCATGGTGACCTGCACATGTACTGTGGGATCTCAGGATAAAAATTAGATGTTTGCCAAATACATATCACTAAGCAATATTCTAGGTATAGAAGCTGGATTGCAAGTATTCAAATTATTTAGTTCTGCTGGGTCTTGTATATAGTGGTAAAGTGTTTTATTTTATTTTTTTTTTTTTTTTTTTATGGTACTGTGAATTATAGTACCTTGTGAGCCCACTTGACATCACTTTGATGCGGGTATTGCGTGGTATGGTCTCTAGTATATCAGGCCAAAAGCCAGCCCCGGTAGCTTTTAACATTAAATTCAGGAGCAACGGTCGTGTGAGTGTGGGGTGTGTGTGTGTGTATATATAATATACTCACTTACTCAGTAGGTACAATCGGAATTTAGCAGTCAAAGTGAATGTCAATGCTTTTCCCTGCCACAAAGTCCTGTGGGGACACCATCTTCGTCTGCACCAGTCATCCCAGCGCTAGTGCCCTGACGTGCCATAGCCTGGCCTACGTGATGGGCTGTAAGTTGTCAAGCGACCTCACTGCACCCCCACCCTGGGACTGGGATGAACCCTTCTGGTGCTGTGGCCACATGCGCTTGAAGTGTCCTGCTGCTTACAGAGGTGACACAGTTGGGGCACCGCGGTCCCCTGACGTGGAGAGGGAAGCATGGACAGGTAGGAACAGGCACAACAGTCACCGCATGTGTCTTGCCCCTTCTTCAGCTGTCTTGTTTACTGGGCTCTGGACTCCTGTACTCATCGGCAAAGTTTGCTGTTGCAAAGGCCCCCTTTGGCTTTTGGACAAAGAAAAACTGTTGGAGGTCCTCTGGGCAGTTCCACAAAAACTTTTTGGTTGCAATAAGCACCTTCGGCGGCTGGTGGGCTCCAATCCTGTAGTCTACTGCTCTCCGTAGGGCTGCATGTCATTGAACCTGCTGTGTGTAGGGCCCCGCTGCAAATTCTGGAGCGTCTTTTGGTATATCTCAGGAGTCAGGATATATTGCTAGACAAGTGCCTACTTAATATCCTCATGGCTCAGGGTGATCATGTTGGTCAGGTACCCAAAGCTTTCCAGAGCTTTGAGACGAGGGGTTAGGAACCTGACCCACTGGTCCTCAGATGACATGGTTGACAAGCTGTTTCAAACGTCAACAAGTTTTGCACTAGTTGGCTAGAAAGCTCATGGCAACGTTTTTTTGTGATAGAGAAGGTGTTTTATTAATAGAACTAATGCCATACAATGCAGTCACTGTAGACACCTATGCTGTCACGGGAAGTTGTCAGTAGGTGTGTTGCTGCTTCATGACCAAGTGCCATCTTACAAGTGTCGAATAACAAGCTTCTATTACTAAGTGTGGCTTCATGGAGCTTAACCGTCCCCTAGAGATGAGCGACCCGGCATTTGCTATGAATTTCAGGGAAAGACGTTTTGCCACGGATTTGTATTTTCAATCCTGCAGATCAATATTTATTTTATTTATTTTTTTTTTTTCCTTTTGAAATCCTTTTAAAAAAAAACAAAAAGTAAAAACTCACCTGCTCTTGCTGTTCTGTAGTCTGTTCTGAGTGATAATCTCCAGTTGCTGACCCACAGTCCTGGCTAGGCTCCCGGCTTCTTGCTCACCACCAAAGGGGGTTTTATACTGACTATTGAGCTGACGTCTGCTTAATTAGCCACTAAAAAAAAACCTCCATGCCAAGCGGAGGTATCCAAAATAGCAATCTGGGGAAGCAGTGCAGCTCTGCTCCTCTTCCAGCTTCTGCTGATCAATTTGGCTGTCAGAAGCAGCAGTGAACAGCGTGGTACATCAGTGATTGGAGGGGGTGTGGGGGTTATACTTTATTCTGTTTTTTTTTTTTTTTTTTTACGTTGAACCGTTTCTGGACCAGTAAGCGATCCTTGAGACCCCTTTACCAGTTTACAGGGCAGGAGGGGCTGGCAAGTCGCCTGTCGGCAAGCAGCAACCCCCCCCCCCCCCCCCCCATTACCTGCATCCCCAAAGCCCACCTGGGGCCAATACCTTTGGGAGACCACCTGGGGCCAATACCTTTTTGGCATATCCTCTGCCCCCCAGAATCTTTGAGGTTCCTGACCAGGCCAATGGGCTATCTGAGGTCAAGAGGATTTTTGATCTTGCCTTACCTAGATTGCCTCTGGTCATTAGCCAATACAGAGGCGATCTTGCAAGCGAATCAATCACTCTCACTCAGGAACTCTGTTCCATCCAAAGAGTGCAAACTTCTGCGCTATACCTAAACGGCACACAACAGAAGACTTTGCCATTTCCACTTGAATCTTGATTGTCCTGGGCAAGGGCGTAACTTAAGGTGAAGGGGCCTCGGCGTGAGCATTGAATGCCCACACACACACTTTGGCTCATACAGTAATATTTTTTTCCTGAGCCCCCTGACCTTATGGGTCCCAATGCAGCCGCAACCTCTACACCTTCTATAGTTGCATCCCTGGTACTGAGTCAATAACCTTCAACATCCCGGCGATTACCTGGCTGTAACTTCACTACTGTCAGTTACAAGTCTTTTTCCCTACAGACATGGGATCACTTCCATTGGTGGCCAGGGTAATCCTGAAGCGGTGGTTGAATTCTCTAGTGCTCACATCCGTTAGGCTGTATGGCTGCAGGGACATCCGGCCCTGTGCCGGAAAGGTAAGCCCTCTGGGCTTTTTTTTTTTTTTTTTGGCAGTTGGTCAACTTTAAAGTAATTAGTAGGTGCCACATTTTTGCCTTCTAGAGTCCTCTTAAAGGCTGTTGCAATTATGAATGTTCTCATGTTTTTTTGTTTCTTAACTTCCATGGCAAGTACTTTACTCTGCAGACACATTTAATGGCCTTCTACTTTGTGAAGCACTACAGAATATCACTGCTGTATGAATAAAGAAGAATCATTTGCTTCATTGTATATTTCAAGTCCTGTTTCAATGTGCTGCTGCCTCAGATATATCTGCTTTGGAATCCACAGTACTGTATTGCAGCGTTAGGATTTGCTGATTGAATGGCTTTGCTGTTCCTATGCCCTTTTTCAGTTTCCCGAGTGTTTGCTGATGCGATAGAGGCCACATTGAAGGGGGCAGGAATGTAAACGCACTATAGTGAGTGTCCAATAGTTCTTGGTACTTCATTCACAGAGAACTTCCACAAACGAGAGAGACAGCAGCAAATTACCCTCTGCTACCAGTTTTGTTTTGGTTGGCTCTTGTTCTAGCCTGCTTCTGTTCCCTACTACTGTATGTAGAAATAATCAACTGGTTACTTTGCACAAACATGGTGTTTGGAATTCCTTTTGAAAAGTGCAGCCCCCCCTGTGATGAACTGACAGTGCCTTTTACTGGCAGTCTGCTAGCTGCTGTCAATGTATAGACCTACAGAGAGTTGCTGTACACCCTACAAGCTGCCTTGCTCTGTCTGAATTTTCTAAATTGTTGGGAATCAAAAGGATTGTTTTGGTCGTTCTTTTTTTTGTTTTAACGTACAAGGATTTATATGAAATCTGGAAAGATGAGACTGAAAGAGATATCTTTGCGGCAAGATCCAGATCTTAGGAAGGAACTGGCACTTTTGGCTCGTGGCTGTGATTTTGTTTTGCCTTCAAGATTTAAGAAAAGACTCAAAGCCTTTCAGCAGATCCAGGTTGGCTTTTTAAATGCCATTTATTTTTTTCCAAAAGCCATATTTTATGTTTTTATCTGTTACATGCTGCTCTTGACAATTTGTATGTGTAATAATGATTTTGAAATGTTATTTTTAAAACGAGTTATGACTTAAAACCAAATTTGTGCCTTAAAATGGGCTGCTTGTGCTATTGCTGGTTTATTTTTGCAATCTTAGTGACTGAGCACGTGCAGCAGCTGAGACTCTTGATAACTGTTCTCATTTGACATTGAAGCCTTCCAGTTGTCTTGGACGTGTATAATATTCTTGTGTAAATGAAGTTGGTGTACAGTTGTTCAAGTAAAAACCATCGGAATCCTTTAAAGCTCTGTAGTTTCTTCTGATACCGAGGCAATTGACTTAGGGTGTAAACATTTATGGTTTATCATGGTTTGGACGATTGCGAGGTCCAGGTGTCTCCTTCACTTTTGAATACTGCTGCATGTATCGTGTCCATCCTATTCTACAGTTTTAGCATCTTTCTTTAGAAGTAAGTTAATTAGCGGTTAAACCTTTCCCCCCTTTGTGGTGTCTGGAAGACGACTGGATATGACAGCCTGTTGGTTTTTTTTTTTTTGTTTTCTGTGACCGCCATGTTAAAATAATGGCTTCACTTCCTGTTGGGTCACTAGTAGCAGGAAATAAATTTCCCATAAAAAACATAGGAGTCATACAGCCTAAATGATGGTGACCTGTAAAAACATGGTTTCTTGTAACGGTTACAAATTTCTTGCCCTCGATGACACTTGTGGTGATTTTGTTCCAGGCCTTAATAAACCTAAATTTGCCTAATCGACAAATAAACTCTGCAGGTCTTATGGCTATTTTTTATTTAATATTTATAATGATGCATTTTTTTTTGTGAACTTTAGAATTCTCTGGTGATTGAGAATATTGCCATTGTAACTTTTGTGTGCTGAGAGAGACGCAGCATGGGTCTGACAGAGGAGCTCTGTTTTTTTTTTTTTTTTTTTTTTTTTTCTTTTTTTCATGTTGACACCTTTCTGACCTGTTTTTCATGTTGACACCTTTCTGACCTGTTTGATGGGTTACTTCCTGTCTTCCTATCGTCAAATAAGGCTATATCTTACCAATGGGGTCATAGACTGCAAAAAAAGAGCACTGTAGGAGTTCTAACACTTATTTAAAAAAAAAAAAAATGTGTAAAATTGCTGAGTTTGTTTGCATTTTGGCTGTAGATGTCCCTTTTTTATATAGCTGTAATATGGTTTATGATTATATATCTGACCTTCAGCTACTTAAAGTGGACCAACACCCAGGGGTGATCGGCCCGGAAATCTATAAGATTCCCGGGCCGATGACCTCCCACCCCGCGGGACATCCGAGATCGGGATGTCCCGCGGGGTGAAACCCCCCCAGAAACCCCAAAAAGATCTTACCTGATCCGCCGCCGCTTCCGCCGCCGCCCCCTGTGAATGGCCGACGGGGGCGCGCGCGCCGAGAGTGACGCGCGGGAGGCGGCCGCGGCGGAAGCGGCTTGGACGTTCCTGTCCCCCGCCTGGACGTTGGCGGGGATTGGCTGCAGCGTTCACGTGGGAGCGTTGAGAGGTGAGTTTTTTGGGGTTTCACACAGCGGGGCACCCCCGATCGGGGTGCCCCGCCGAAGTGGACCAAAACCCAGGATAGTCAAAATCCTGGGTGTTGGTCCACTTTAAGCAAGACTAAGAATTAGGTTAGCATCCCATGTGTTGAGAATAAGGTTACCTGAATTTGGCATGACTTTAAGTGCTAAATGTTTTATTCGGAGCCTCAGACTGACCCAGCTTGAGAATCCCGGCCTTATAGGGATGTGCGCTGGCTCATGCTAGATAAAAAGATAAGCCTTAGAACTACCAGTAAATATTTGCAGCATACATTACGTCTGTCTAGCCCCCTTGTTCCAGAACACACTTCTCCATTTACTAAAACAGTTGAAAGCCTGGAATTACTCTCCAGGTTCCTGTGCTGCAGCATTTGTGACCATTGTGCCCCCTTCTCCTCCAATGACCTATGCTCTGCTTAAAGTGAAAGGCGTTGGAATAAGTAAATGTACAGTGTAATTGCACATGTTTGTAAACTGAAAAAAGTGTAATGAACAACTTTGATCACCTGTCATGCTGCTTTTCCCTAAAAAGGAAAAACCTTGTTTGGGGCAGACATGCCTAATTTCTCCTCTATATAGTAGCACTATGAAGTGTGCCATCTCTTTCACAAACAGAGGTATAGGTGCCCGGGGAAAATGCTGAAACTGTATGTGTGAATGTATCATCGTTAGAAAGCATAAGGGGGCTGGGATGCTCGTCCAGGGAGCAAAATGGCTGACTGCATCCTGTTTGTGTTATGAGTATTAGGCAAAGGATTTTGGGGAAGAAAAAAAAAAAAAAATAGAAACCCAGGGTGTTTTGGGACACTGGGATGGGGATAGAAAGTGACAATATAAACTTCCTGTCTGATAATGGGGCTTCCTTAGAATCAGTGCAGACAGATTTTGACCATGCTATCTTGGAAGTACGACCAAACTGCTCATAGCCTTGCCTTGCCGGAGCTGGCATGCCCACCATTTTTAAGGTGGAGGGGTCAGTGCAGAATTCATCATGAAGGATGGACAATGTGGTTTCTGTGATTCTGATTCACCCTCATGGCCAGTGACTTGGCGAACATAAAGAGGGGTTCCTCTCCACTGTTGAACTAGTTTAGGGCTGGGGCCATGTGTGTAAAATGCATGCTCTGGCTTGATATTTCAATCATGGAAATTTCCACATGATTTCAGCAACACCCAAATCCGTTTTTTCCTTCTAAAGGAGCTTGTGCCACTAGCATTATGGGGGAGGGGGGGGATTACGATATTATCCAATTTTTTTCTTTTTTCTGTTTTTTTATTGGATGTCTGCAGTATTATGCAGATTGGATCAAAATCCTCTTTAAACAAATTCCTTATAGCTTACTGGGGCAAGAGATCAGGTTAGATTTGAGGTGCTCAACCTTTCAAAGAATGCGGGCCACTTAAGTGATTTGGAAAATGGCTACAATGAATAGGTTCAAAATATAGAATTTTTCATTTTGAATTTGCATAGCAAAGATTTTCTACAACAATCCGGATACCCACTTCACAAACTCCATTACTGGTTGTTTTACACTTATATGCCCTGCTACCGCACCAGCCAGTTACCACATTTATATCGAACAATCCTCACATGCTAGTAATACACATACTGATTACATTACCTCTCCACATATATGGGTCCTGTATTTATAGCCCATCATTTGTCCCAAATCTAAAAGCCTACCAGTGCTAAACATATAATTTAAATATAGAAATTTACATTGTTCTAGTGCTGTAGATATCACCTAGAGATTTTATTGCACAACCAAATGTCACCACGCACTTCTATTTGGCAATACGCCCCTACTACTCTACCTGCAACCTCTCATAGTTGAGCCGCTATTTAACTACCTTTTATACATCGGGTCTATTTACTCCTACTTTCCCACCAGCCGATCAGGGGTCACATCAGTTGGTTCCAAGGGCCACAGGTTGAGCAAATGTGGGTTAGATGATCACTTTTTGGTCAATTCCTCCCTACCGCTTCATGTCCAGTCTGTCACACTTCCCTTATTCTTAGTATACAGTACGTCCTGCTCCAAATAGATTACTTACACTTGGGTTATCCTCCGCCAGATGGAGCTGCACTGCAGAGACATGCAAAACAGGCTCCTCCCGGCCCCACAAATCCCCAGATTTCTCTGCAGTGCTGACTGCGAAGACATGAAGTATCACTCTCTCGCAGGTGAGCGGGGCTATTAAAGCCTGCGGCCCTGTTGAACTATTCCCACCCGTCCTCTTTGTGATGTGCCTCCCAGCCTGGGCTGCGCTGGTCGGGTGAAGGTAGGCAGCACCATGCGTGCTTATGGAGCGCTGCTCCACCGCAGTCCCCCACCAAAGGGTAGGCGGTATAGGCTGATGGCGAGCCTCTATGGGATGCCCCTCCCGCATTATTGCCCCATGCCCCGAGTAGCTGTGGGCCCTGTACAAAGGGCAGCCATCCTCCCTCGTTCCCCCCGTAGCTCGGGGGGAAAGAAAGGGGGGGGGGTGTGTGTTGGTGTCAGTGTATTGTGATTACATGCTGATGAATATGGCCTTGTAATGTCCTTTGGATTTTTTACTCGTGTAACTGCCGCCGCCGCGCGCGCTTTTTCCTTCATTGGATGTTCCGCGCCGGGCGGCGGCGCTACCTCAGACGCCTCTGCGTCCTCATTGGCTGCTTGTTGGACTTCGCGCCCATCGGGAGGGCGGGGCCTGGCGCGCTCCGCGTCATGGTGCGCTCTGGCCCGCCCTTCGAGGTACTCTGCGCCATTTTGTCAGTTCGCGCGCGTGTGTGACGTTCTTGCTTACCGTGGTCCGTAAGTGCCCTCGCGGGCGGCTTTTTATACTCATTGTAGTGTTTCGGTTCTGACACCCTTTTCTTCTCATTGTGTCTTTCAGACGGGTGAATCCATTGGCTTCTCCCACCCCGTTGTAATTGATAGTCGGGCCTTGTAAAATTACTCCCACTTCCCTAGCGGGTCATTGGGGCATCCAGGGTTGCTTTATAGCGTCAATCCCTACTGGCATATTGTGCCTAAAAAATCAGCATATGGAGGCATCTCAGGATAATGTGACCGGGATCCCTTTGGGACAAGACCAGCTGTGCATGGCGTGTGGACAACCCCATGCTGACAGGGCACGGGTCTGCTTACCCTGTGCTGAGCAAGCGCTAGCCTTGCATTCTGGCCTGCCAGTGGCTGCACCTCGTTTCATTTCACCTACTTCCCCAGGCTTAAATCTCAATCCTGCTGAGTCGCACACAAGTGGGGCTTCTCAGCCTGATTTGTCTCTGCCTATGGCAGAACAGATTATTGCGAGGCCTTTAGCGCGTAAGGGCCCTGGTAAGAAGCGGCACTTGACGCCTAATGTTACAGTTTTCCCTATGGGATCTGAGAAGTTTATGAATCTGTGTGGCTATACCCCTTCTGATGAAGGAGAGCTCTTTTCTGACTCGGGCTCATCTGATGAGAGACCACAGGGTCATGAAGTCTCAGGCCCTGACCCCTGGGCTCAGGATGACACCGACAGATTATTGATTCAGATCTTTGAGGTTCTGTCTATCTCTCCCCCTGGTGAGGCTCCCAGGCAAAGAGGGGAGCGTTTCCACACAGCAACATCACGTTTGGAATTTCTAGAGCAGGCACATTTCCATACCCTTGTGCTCAAGGAATGGGAGTGCCCCAGTAAACTTCCCGGGGTCCCAGGGGATTGGGATAGGAAGTATCCTTTTCCTCCTGAGGTAGTTAAATGTTGGTCATCCCCCCCCCCCCCCCCCCGAGGTGGATGCCCCGATCATAGGGCTACCTAACCCCCCCTTTATTACAGTCCCTGCTTATACTATCCTTCGGGATGCTGAGGAACAGCGCATTGACCTGCTGGCCTCCCACACCTTTGCATGTGTGGGGACGGCGCTGTGCCCGGTCTGTGCCTCTGCCATTACTGCCGTGGCCGCTAGAACCCTCATCAGAAAAATGCTTGATCTTCCCCCTGATGGATCTCCCTTGGGATGTGTTTAATGCACTCTCCAGTTGTGAGGTGTTTGTAAAATGTATCCTATTAGCATTGGATGACACCATTAGAATGTGTGCAAGAACTTCTGCCCTTGTGGTAGCTATACGTCGCTTGGTTTGGCTGCGACAGTGGGGTGCTGACGATGCTGCAAAGAAGACTCTTACCGGGCTTCCCTTTAAAGGGCTACGCCTGTTTGGGGCCCGTCTAGACCTGTTTGGTAAGAAGGGTAATTTACCCCAATGCAGGTGGCTGTCTCTGCCCTTTCGGGGCCAGGGCACCCCTTCTACCCCCTACCATGGTGTTAAACAGGAACCAGGGGTGTCCTTCGCAGGGGCTCGCGCAGATTCCTGCCCCAGGAGAAGCAGACAAGCGCAAATCTTCCCCCAAGCCCCCTCAAGCATGATGGATTCAGGAGGTAGTGTCCTCCGGCTACAAGATGGGGTTTGCTGTGCGGCCTCCCCCAAGATTATCAGGTCCCGGGTACTCCTGGTCCCTGCCTCTGCTCAGGGGCTGGTGCAGGCCATGCAAGGCCTGCGGGGTCTGAGGGTCACTTGCAGATTGCCCTGAACAGGCAGAGGCAGGGGACGCTACACCAATCTTTCCACAGTTCCCCAAAAGGATGGGTCAGTCTGGCCCATTCTGGTTTCACAGATTTTCTGCAATTCGTTGATTACAGGCGGTTTCTGCATGGAAACTCTGCGCTCGGCCATCAGCTCCTTGCGCCCCGGGGGCTTCTTGCCGCCTGTGGAGATCAAAGATGCTTGTTTTCACATCCATGTGTCTTCAGGACACCGAGGTTCTTCAGATTCGCGTTGGAAGTCCAACACTGCCAATTTGTGGCCTTGTCATCTGGCCTCTCTTCAGCTCCCAGAGTGCTCACCAAGGTGCTGACGGGGGTGATGTCTCTGACGAGACCAAGGGGCATCCGCGTGATGATCTACCTGGACGTCCTCATCACTTCCCAGTCTCTACGTCAGACTAAGTTGGATACTCGGCTGGTGGTGTCCATTTGGGAGTCATTTGGATGGTTGATCAATCACACCAAGTCCTCATTGTCCCCTTCATTGGTAACTCCATTCCTAGGAATGAATCTGGATACAGTTCAGGCAAGGATCTTCCTTCCTCAGCAATAAAGTGGACAATCTGGTTGAACGGGCTCAGTCCCTCATAGCTGTCCCCGTCCCTCCACCAGGCAGGGGATGCAGCTGGTGGACCGTTGGTGGCTTGCTCCGAAGAGGTCCCTTATGCTCAGTCCCCCTTGGGGCCTTCTGCAATTTCTCCTATTGTTTGTACGGGACAAGGACCCAGCATCCCTGGATAGGGTCTGTGTGCCTTCCCCCCTGGTGAGGAGGTCCATCTTGTAGTGGATGACCTCAAGGAACCTGTCTGGGGGCAGTTCCCTTCTTGCCCCTTCCTTGGAGACTATCACCATGGGTGCCAATCTATCAGGTTGGGGGAGGGGGTTCTTCTGGAAGTCCCTGCGGTTCCAGGGGAGGTGGGGCCCTTAGGAGGCCCATACACCTATCAATGTTTGTAACAGTGAGCGTTCTGTTAGGCACTTACCTCGTCGTCGTCCCTGGTCCCGCGGCGCGCCGTCGGGTGGCCCTCGGCTGTCTGCTGCCCGACGGTCCTCAGGTGTGCCGGCTCCTCGGCGCTGTCGTGGGGACCGGGGGTCGGCGGCGCTGGGCAGTGCGGGTGGCCGCGCCGCAGCCCGCTCTGCGCGGCTGGGCGGCCCCGCCGGGCTCCCTCTCAGTGTGGCGCTTCCCCCTCCTGGCGGGGGCGCGCCCGATCTTCAACGTGCTCGCGCGCGCGAGCACGTCCTGTTTATGCCTCCCGGCGGCGCTTCCCCCAGCGCGCCCGCCGGGGGCAAGTTTAAATTAACCTATCTCCGGCTTTATCCTGGGAGCGGACCCAGGGACTGGTCGGCCTGTCTGACCTGGGCCGTCCAGTTCCTGGGACCGCTCCCGTTTTAATACTGTTGCACCAATCACTATCCTTCCCTCCAAATGCCCCCTTCCTTAGTGGCCAGTATTCCTTATAAATTATGACTCCTTCATTATCCCAGTGCCCG
The DNA here is from genome assembly GCA_027917425.1 of Gastrophryne carolinensis. Taxonomy (NCBI): domain Eukaryota; kingdom Metazoa; phylum Chordata; class Amphibia; order Anura; family Microhylidae; genus Gastrophryne; species Gastrophryne carolinensis. The sequence continues at coordinate 196,629,585 of CM051236.1, forward strand.
TTATAGCCTCTGGGTTCTGGGAGCGTTACAGATTGTCTTTCTCCATATTATTTGGCTTTGAACTTTGACCACCCTCGCTTGCTGCCTGCCCTGACCTTTTGTCTGCCTGACCACGATTCCGCCTGACCCCTCTGATACCCCACCCCGTGACCTTCTGGATTTGACCTCTGCTTGTTTGACTTCTCTTCGTTACCTCCATTGGATACCTCGCTCCGTGACCTCCCGGCTTTGACCTCGGCTTGTTAATCGGACTTCCGCCATCCGGCATCCTCACTTGGGACTCCCTGCCGTTCATCAGTCTCCACCTTAAGCTGGTAATCTTTGCGCCCTATAAGTCCTGGGGGTAACCGAGTCAGGAGAGGCATAATCCGCGTCTCCTACAAGCGGGGACTTGTCTATAGGCAGAAGAGGCGGTGGAGATTGGGGATTATCAGCTCAAGACAGACTGGTGTCCGGTACAGTCCTTACAGTATAACGGGCCAGAAGAATGGACCAAATCCTGGAACAGGTGCAAGCCTTAACGGCGGCTGTAGAGCACCTGGCTCACCGGGTTGCAGCCCAGGAGAACCGTCCAGCTCCTATCGCCACCAGTCCTCAGGGGACTCCGGCCGCAGCCTCTGTGGAACCCAAAATTCCACTCCCAGAAAAATTTCATGGCGACAGAGCAAGGTTTGCCAATTTTCGGGACTCTTGCAAATTATATTTTCAGCTTCGTCCTGTTTCATCGGGGTCACAGGAGCAGCGAGTGGGGCTGATTATCTCCCTCCTCCAAGGTGATCCACAATCCTGGGCTTTCAGTCTACCATCCCAGGATCCTGCTCGTCTCTCAGTGGACAATTTCTTTTCCGCGATGGAGATTCTGTATGATGATCCCGACAAAGGAGCAACGGCAGACGCTAAGCTACGTACCCTACGTCAGGGACGCCGTCCAGCTGAAGATTACTGCTCAGAATTCCGGCGCTGGGCAGTGGACTCGCGCTGGAACAATCCTGCCCTCTGCGGCCAATTCCGGCTTGGATTGGCCGATTCTATTAAAGATACTTTGGTGAATTACCCGGAACCCCAGACTCTAGACGAGTTAATGCACCTCGCCATCCGCATAGACCGTCGTCTTCGGGAAAGACGCCTAGAGAAAGGGTCACATCCCGATTCAGTTTTGAGAGCTGAGGCCCCAGTGGTGCAATCATCCGAAGAACCCATGCAACTGGGCGCCACAAAACTCACCGAAGTTGAAAGACGTCGGCGCCTGTCAGAGGGGCTGTGTCTGTACTGTGGCGGAACTGGTCACATGGTCAGAGTATGCCCTAAGAAGCCGTCGGGAAACTTCAGAGCCTAGGGGGTTTCGAGGGGGCCCTCGTGGGGGTTTTCGAGGTATCACCTCGTGTATCGTCTCCGGTTCTAATCCCGGTTCAGCTTAAAGTTGATTTAAAATATTTGAATTTGAAGGCCCTCTTAGACTCCGGAGCAGCAGGGAACTTCCTTGACTCTGAGTTAGCCCAGAGTTTAGGAATTACGCTCCAGTCCTTGCCTACACCCATCCGAGTTTCCGCCATTGATGGCACGCCTGTTGCAGGGGGACTCGTGCAGTTTAGAACCCTACCTATACCATTTAAAGTGGGAGCCAATCATTCTGAAATTATCAGCTTTCTTGTCTTGAGTATGCCTAACACCCCCTTAATTCTGGGATTGCCTTGGCTACAGAAGCACAATCCCCAAATTGACTGGGTGTCGGGGCAAATTGTGAAGTGGGGGCACCAATGCTTTCAGACCTGTTTGGAACTTCCGGTTCGAGTCACGCAATTATCTCCAACTAAGGTTCCCACTCCTTACCTGGAGTTCGCTGACGTCTTCTCTGAAAAGGCGGCAGACAAACTTCCCCCCCATAGACCTTGGGATTGCCCCATTGAGCTCCTTCCTGGTACAATGCCTCCTAGGGGGAGAATTTTCAATTTAACCCGAGCTGAAAATCATGCTATGCGGGAGTATATTGCAGAAAATTTGGAGAAGGGGTTTATTCGGGCATCTTCTTCCCCGGCAGGAGCAGGATTTTTTTTTGTTGAGAAGAAGGATGGGGGGCTCCTTCCGTGTATTGACTATCGGGGTTTAAACAATATTACTATTAAAAACAAGTATCCCCTGCCCCTTATTGAGGGGCTGTTTACGCAGGTGGCTGGGGCACAGGTCTTTTCCAAACTGGATCTCCGGGGCGCCTATAACCTCATCAGGATTAGGCAGGGTGATGAGTGGAAAACGGCCTTCAATACCCTCGAAGGGCATTATGTGTACTTAGTAATGCCATTTGGTTTATGTAATGCCCCCGCAGTTTTTCAAAGTTTTGTAAATGAGATATTTAGAGACTACCTTGGCCGTTTCGTAGTTGTCTATTTAGATGACATTTTGATTTTCTCTTCATCTCTTGACGAACATCGCAAACATGTGCGCATGGTCTTACAAAAACTCAGAGAAAACTGTCTATATGCTAAGTTAAAAAAGTGCCAATTTGAAGTCTCAGAGGTTCCTTTTCTAGGTTACATTATTTCTAATACTGGTCTTTCCATGGATCAATCCAAAGTGAAAGCAGTATTAGAATGGGAGCAGCCCAGGGATCTGAAAGGCCTGCAAAGGTTTCTGGGCTTCGCCAATTTTTATAGGAGGTTCATTAAAAATTTTTCTTCTTTAGTGGCCCCTTTGACGAATCTTACCAAGAAAGGGGGGTATCCTTCGGTTTGGCCGGTTCAGGCTGTCCAGGCTTTTGAGAAATTGAAGGGAGTCTTTAGTTCTGCCCCAGTGTTAGTACATCCGGACGGTCAATTGCCATTTTTTGTGGAGGTGGATGCCTCAGAGATTGCTGTGGGGGCAGTTCTATCTCAATATCGTGGGTCCCCTGAACGCCTTCATCCTTGTGCCTTTTTTTCTAAGAAATTATCCGCGGCTGAAAGAAATTATGATATCGGTAACCGAGAATTGTTGGCTATCAAGTTGGCCTTTCAGGAATGGAGGCACTGGCTGGAGGGGGCTCAGTACCCAGTTACTGTCTTTACGGACCATAGAAACCTAGAGTACATCCAATCCGCAAAAAGACTAACTCCTAGACAGGCTCGCTGGTCCTTGTTCTTCTCTCGGTTCAACTTCTCCATAACCTATAAACCGGGGTCCAAAAACGTAAAAGCTGATGCCTTGTCTCGGAGTTTCTCTTTTTCTAATTCACCCGAAAGGGTGGATGTTCCCATTTTGCCCCACTCTCTGGTGGTAGCCGCCATCCAACCTCAACTCCCTGATCTAACTCAATTCCAGGCCGAGGCTCCACCTGAAAAGCCTGAGTCGGTCCAGTTTGTGCCCCCTCTTTACCGCACTGCCTTTCTGTCTCATTTTCATGATACTAAAACAGCGGGTCATCCGGGGGTCAAAAAGACTATCGCCTTACTGTCCCGCCAAGTCTGGTGGCCATCCATTAGAAAAATTTGTCCTAGCCTGTAAGGTGTGTGCTCGGAGTAAGTCTTTAAGACACTCCCCTGAAGGCCCTCTACTACCACTGCCCATTCCTGCCTGTCCGTGGACCCATTTGGCCATGGATTTCATTACGGATCTTCCTCCTTCCCAGGGATATACCGTTATTTGGGTAGTAGTGGACCGCTTTAGCAAAATGGCTCACTTCATCCCTTTAAAAAAGCTTCCCACAGCTCAAATCTTAGCTCAACTCTTTATCACTCACATTTTTAGAATCCACGGCATCCCAGAAGACGTTGTCTCAGATAGGGGGGTCCAATTTGTCTCCCGGTTTTGGAGGGCTTTCTGTACTAAGCTGGGCTTCACCGTCTCTCTTTCCTCTGCATTCCACCCTCAGTCTAATGGGCAAACCGAAAGAACAAACCAATCTTTAGAACAGTACTTGCGTTGTTTCACCGCTGATACTCAAACGGATTGGGTGTTCTTCCTTCCGTTTGCTGAATTCGCACTGAACAACGCTTCACATTCTTCCACTGGGGTTTCTCCCTTCCATTGTGTTTATGGCAAAGATCTGAAGTTTTCAGCCCTATCGGACCAACCCTCTAGGGTTCCTTCCTTGGACGACTGGGTTTCCAAATGGCCGGGGTTATGGAATAAGATCCAGCAACATCTGACCAAGGCTGTCCTTCAACAGAAAAAATTTTCAGATCGTAAACGTTCTTCTAATTCTGGTTATGGTGTGGGGGACTGGGTTTGGCTTTCAACTAAGAATTTGGCCTTACGCCAACCCTCCGCTAAGTTAGGCCCTAAATTTATCGGCCCCTTCCCCATAATACAGAAAATCAATCAGGTTACGTATCGGTTAGACCTCCCTTCCTCCATGAAAATCTGTAACTCCTTTCATGTGTCACTTCTTAAACCTGCAAGAAACCATGAACCTAATGGTCCTCCTAGTCCTGTGTTAGTTGGTGGGCATCAGGAGTTTGAGATTGCCCGGGTCCTAGATTCCCGCTTTTTTCGAAACTCTCTTCAATATTTAATTGACTGGAAGGGGTACGGCCCGGAAGAAAGATCTTGGGTTCCGGACAGAGAGGTTCATGCTCAGAATTTGGTAAAGAGATTCCACAGGGAGAATCCTCTGAAGCCCAGCTTGGAGGGTCCAGTGGCCCCTCCTCAGGGGGAGGGTAATGTTAGGCACTTACCTCGTCGTCGTCGGGTGGCCCTCGGCTGTCTGCTGCCCGACGGTCCTCAGGTGTGCCGGCTCCTCGGCGCTGTCGTGGGGACCGGGGGTCGGCGGCGCTGGGCAGTGCGGGTGGCCGCGCCGCAGCCCGCTCTGCGCGGCTGGGCGGCCCCGCCGGGCTCCCTCTCAGTGTGGCGCTTCCCCCTCCTGGCGGGGGCGTGCCCGATCTTCAACGTGTTCGCGCGCGCGAGCACGTCCTGTTTATGCCTCCCGGCGGCGCTTCCCCCAGCACGCCCGCCGGGGGCAAGTTTAAATTAACCTATCTCCGGCTTGATCCTGGGAGCGGACCCAGGGACTGGTCGGCCTGTCTGACCTGGGCCGTCCAGTTCCTGGGACCGCTCCCGTTTTAGTACTGTTGCACCAATCACTATCCTGCCCTCCAAATGCCCCCTTCCTTAGTGGCCAGTATTCCTTATAAATTATGACTCCTTCATTATTCCAGTGCCCGTTATAGCCTCTGGGTTCTGGGAGCGTTACAGATTGTCTTTCTCCATATTATTCGGCTTTGAACTTTGACCACCCTCGCTTGCTGCCTGCCCTGACCTTTTGCCTGCCTGACCACGATTCCGCCTGACCCCTCTGATACCCCGCCCCGTGACCTTCTGGATTTGACCTCGGCTTGTTTGACTTCTCTTCGTTACCTCCATTGGATACCTCGCTCCGTGACCTCCCGGCTTTGACCTCCGCTTGTTAATCGGGACTTCCGCCATCCGGCATCCTCACTTGGGACTCCCTGCCGTTCATCAGTCTCCACCTTAAGCTGGTAATCTTTGCGCCCTATAAGTCCTGGGGGTAACCGAGTCAGGAGAGGCATAATCCGCGTCTCCTACAAGCGGGGACTTGTCTATAGGCAGAAGAGGCGGTGGAGATTGGGGATTATCAGCTCAAGACAGACTGGTGTCCGGTACAGTCCTTACACGTTCAGGTTAGTTCTAACTTGCTTGACTACTCCTCTTCAGGGCCTGCCTGTTCGGGGGCGCTAGGTCTATCTGACGGCAGTGGCCTACATCAATCATAAGGGAGGGACCCGGAGCAGGAGGGTCCTCCAGGAAGTGTCTCTCAGATTCTGATCTGGGTGGAGGACAATGTTCCCTGCATATCGGCGGTGTACGCTCCGGGGGGGGTCCCTCTGCAACAGGGTGTTCCATTCCCTGTGTCACTATAGGGACTGACCAGTTGTGGATCTGTTTGGTCCCGTCACGATCACAAGCTCTCGGCCCTTATTTCCCTGTCCCGGGAGTCTCTGGCCGTGGACACGGTGCCTTAGTAACGTCATGGCAGGACATTCTGTTCTGTATGTCTTTTCCCCATTCCCCCTGCTAGGCAGGGTCCTGCGCAAGATTGCTCTGGAAGGGGTGCCAGTGATTCTGGTGGCGCCCGGGTGGCCGAGAAGAGTGTGGTTCGCAGGCGTGGTACAGAGGGCAGTAGATCAGTATGTTCTGCCAGGAGTGTCAGTTCTGCTCACTCAGGGCCCCTTACGCCATCCCAATCTACAGACTCTGGCCTTTACGGCCTGGCTGCTGAGACATCCATCTTGATGGAGACAGGCTTATCTGCCTCGGTGGTTGAGACTATAGAAGACTGAGCAAACTTCTTCTTCCATCTATTATAGGGTATGGCGTACCTATATTGATTGGTGTGAGTCTAGGTCTCTTCCCTGTCGGGTGTTCTCTGTCCCCAGGGTTCTAGAGTTATTACAGCATGGGTTGGAGTCGGGTCTCCAACTCAGTACTCTGGAGGGCCAGGTTTCTGCTCTGTCCGTCTTCTTTCAGAAGTCCTTTGCTCAGCTTTCCCTGGTTAAGACTTCTTTCAGGGGGTTACTCTTGTGCGTCCCCCATGTAATCCTATGGTCCCTGTTGGGATTTGAACTTGGTTTTGTCTGCCTTGCAGGGTGTTTCCCTTTGGACCTATTCAGGATGCTGCTCTGCTGTACTTACCCTCAAGGTTTTCTTTCTGGTGGCTATTACTTAGGTCAGACGTGTGTCTGAGCTGGTGGCTCGGTCTATCTAGCCCCCATACTTCGAGAGACGGCAGGATATGGTGGTGTTCCGCTTTAAGCCGGACTTTCTGCCTAAGGTGGTGTCTACTGTTCTTTTGATTCAAGATATTGTTGCTGGAGGTAGCATTCCTGCACAAATTGGGGGGGGTTCACACTGGGCAGAGAATCCACTGACCCTAGAGTTAGTCTGTATTGGTCTTCTAAAACATAATAGTTCGTTACATGCTTTAAGATTTAGATTTTATGTTTGAGACAGTTGAAATATATATGCACGTTCTTTAAAATTTGTCTGCTTTGTTTAGGTACTGCCAAAGAAAGAAGAGCCAAGGACACCTGTCTTAAGCCAAAACATTCCAAAGTTCTATTTTCCTAAAGGCTGTCCAAAAGGAAACCTCAACATTGATGCAGTAATCTTAAAGATTGAGAAGACCTTTTCTGCATTCCCAAATGAGAGAGCAACTCTTGAAGACATGGGAAAAGTTGCCAAGGTATTCTTTGTACATTTCAGAATTGAAGTGTTTGTGATTCCTTTTTGTTGAATTTATTGCTATTTTTTTTTCTGAGGATTCCTAAACTGACTTCTCAGGTACTGCCTTCACTAGACTTGAATTTCAACTGCTGTAAAGCAACGGACATTCTTGCGTGGCAGTCTAGGCAATAGCAGTAAGAAGCTCACCTGTTGCCTGTCCCTTGTGCCTCTCCTTATTTTCCTGCAGTTTACTGTAGCAGTTTTCTGAGATGTGCTCCCCCTTCATTTTATTTTTTTTTTTTCATGACCACGCAGAAATAAGGTCGCGAGCAAGCCACAGTGATTGCGTTTGTCGGACTTGCTCACGCTGGGAGCTTCGAAGGAAAGGGTGGCCCTGTGACCATTTTTCCGTATGGCCATAAACAAAAAAAATAGAAAGGAGGGGCACATTTTGCCGAGCTGCTAAAGCATCTACAGTGGAGCATAGAATAGGCCCCAGATGAGCTCTGCACTTCCCTAATATTGCTGTTGCTTGGACCTTTCTATTTTAATGTCCCAAAGCGGAACAAAACCCACCAGCAGGCGGCCTGGAATCTAAAAGGTTTTTGGCTGTGCCAGGCACTCGTAAAACTCACCTATTCTAAGTATACAGTACGTCCTGCTCCAGATATAATACTTACAATTGGGCTATCCTCCGCCAGAGGGCGCTGTGCACTGCAGACAAGCAAAAAACAGGCTCCTCCAGGCCCTTCATATACCCAGGGACCTCCCACAAATCCCCAGATTTCTCTGCAGTGCTGACTGCGAAGACATGAAGTATCACTCTCTCGCAGGTGAGCGGGGCTATTACAGCCTGCGGCCCTGTTGGACTATTCCCACCCGTCCTTCGTGTGATGTGCCTTCCAGCCAGGGCTGCGCTGGTTGGGTGAAGGTAGGCAGCACCATGCGTGCTTAACGGAGCCATGCTCCACCGCAGTCCCCCACCAAAGGGTAGGCAGTTTAGGCTGATGGTGAGCCTCATAGTGGATGTCCCTCCCGCATTATTGTCCCATGCCCCGTGTAGAGGTGGACCCTGTGTAAAGGGTCGCCGTCCTCCCTCGTTTCCCCCCGTATTCGGGGGAAAAGAAGGGGGGGGGTGTGTGTCTGTTGGCGGTCTCAGTGTACGATATTGTCACGCTTATGGCCGTGCTTTTGCCCCTGACCGGCAACTAGGTGTCAGAGCCGCACTGCCCTTCTCTTTCCCAATTTAATATGCAATAGTGTACAGCACGTCCTGCCTTATTATCCTGCATCTTGGGCAGGAAACTAATTTTGTGCACGCCTACGGCGTCAGAATGGTGGCGGCGTATTTAGACTTTACTAGTATCCACTAGCAGATGCCTTTACTGGCATATTCTATGCTTGGCTTGTCAAGCCTTTAACGGCTGCTTCAGAGCTTCGGGCTCTTTGAGGGAGGCGGGGACCTGGCGTGGCGTGCTCTGCGTCACGCCCAGTTTAGACCCGCCCTCAGAGGTTCGGTCGGCGCCATTTTGTTGATCTTCACGTGCGTGTTGGCGGTCCTTCCTCGCGGGCGTTTTCATAATTAGCACTCTTTCTGTTGCGCATGGCCCTGACGCCCATTATTCCCCTTCTGTCTTTCAGACGTCGAAGAGTCCGGTGGCTTCTCCCGGCCTAACATATATTGTAGCGGGCTTACAAATTCTCCCACATCCTTAGCGGGTCTTTGGGACATCCTGGGTTGCCTATTGCGTAAATCCCTACTGGTATATAGCACATTAATAATCACCATATGGAGGCATCTCAGAATTATGTGACCGGGGTCCCTCCGGGACAAGACCGGCTGTGTACAGCGTGTGGACTGCCCCATGCTGATGCGGACAGAGCACGGGTCTGCGGACCCTGTGCTGAACAAGTACTGGCCCTGCAGTCAGGGTTGCCAGTGGCTGTGCCTCGTTTCAATACACCTGTCTCCCCGTACTTAAATCTCACTCCCGATGAGTCGCACTCGAGCGGGAATGAACAGCAAGTCATGCCGCGCAGACGGCCTATGGCCGATCAGGTGATTTAGAGGTTTGCAGAGTGCTTGGGCCCGGGCAAGAAGCGGTCCCTGACGCCTCCAGTTTCGCCCATTCCTTCTGAATCTGAAGAGTTCACTGCTGAGCAGGATTTTGCTCTTTCTGATGAAGGTCGGCTATTCTCTGACTCGGGCTCATCTGACGAGGGGCTGAGGAGTCATGATGATCCGGTTCTTGGGGCCTGTGTGACACTGACGAATTACTGATAAAGATCTTCGAGGTCTTGTCTATCTCTATCCCTGGTGAGGCTTCCAGGCCTAGAAGGGAGAGTTTCCATACAGCGCCGCCGCGTTTGGAATTTCTGGAGCAGGATCACTTCCAGGCTCTTGTGCTCAAAGAATGGCAATGCCCTAGTAAACTTCCAGGGGTTCCAGGTGGTGGATGCACCGATCATTGGGGTTCTTAACCCCCCTTTATTGCGGCCCCTACTTATCGTATCCTTCGAGATGCTGAGGACCGGCGCATTGATAGGCTGGCTTCCCACGCCTTTTCTTGTGCAGGGACGACTCTGCGCCCGGTCTGTGCCGCGGCCATCGCTGCAGTGGCCGCTAGGACCCTCATCAGAAAGTTGATTGATCATCAACCTGAGGATCTCCCCTGGGAGGTGTTTAATGCACTCTCCAGTTGTGATGTATTTGTAAGATTTATCCTTTTGGCGCTGGATGACACCATCAGCATGTGCGCAAGAACTTCTGCCCTTGTGGTAGCTATACGCCGACTGGTCTGGCTGCGACAGTGGGGTGTTGACGATGCTACAAAAAAGATTCTTACTGGGCTTCCCTTTAGAGGGCAACGCCTATTCGGGGCCTGTTTGGAAAAAAGGGCAAAACACCCCTTTACAGAAGGCGGTCTCGGCCTTCTCGGGGCAGGGGCACCCCTCCACCCCCCTATGTTAGTGTCAAGCCTGAACCAGAGGTGTCCTTCCAGCTTTTTGGTATAGATCCCTGCCCCAGGAGTGGCATTCAATGCCCTGGTCCCTCCTGCAGGTCTAAGTCCAAACCTTTTACCAAAACCCCCCAAGCATGATGGGGCTCCCTCGCCCGCTTGGGCGAGGGGATGGCCGCAGCACCTTGCCCCTATCAGAAGGCGTCACGCCTCGTTCTGATGGAGTCAGGAGGAAGTTCCTCTGGATGCAGGATAGTGTCTGCTGGGCGGCCCCTTCCCGAGATATTCAGGATGCTTCTGGTCCCTGCCTCTCTTCTGGTGTTGGCGCAGGCCACGCGCGGCCTGCGAGGTCTGGGGTCACCTGCTGGTTGCCCTTAACAGACAGAGGCAGGGGCCTCTACACAACCTTTCCACATTCCTCCAAAGGAGGAGACACTCTGCCCATTATGGCCTTCCATAGGTGAGGCAATTTACATTCACAAGCGGATTTTTTCTGCATGGTTCCTCTGAGTTGGGCCGCCAGTGCCTTGTGTCCAGAGACCTCTTGCCGTCTGTTGGAACCTAAGACGCTTATTTAATTGCCATTGTGCCTTCCGGGCACCAAGAACCTTACAGGTGAGTGTTGGCGCTCCAACACTGCTGATTATGGCCTTGTTATCTGGCCTTGGTTCTGCTCCCTGAGTGATCACCTAGGTGATGACGGGGGTGATATCTCTACTGAGACCTAGGGGGCGTCCGCGCTTCCCAATCCCTGCGTCAGACCGTGTTTGTTACTCGGTTGGTGGTGTCCTTTGGGAGTCTTTGGATGGGTGCTCAATCACCTCAATTCCTCTTTTTCCCCCTAGCGGTATCTCCATTCCTAGGGTTGAACCTGGATTCGGTTCAGACAGGAACCTGCTTCCTTGACTATACTTGGACAATCTGGTTGCATGGGCTCGGTCCCTCTTGCTGTTCCCGTCTCTTCACCAGGCTGGATTGTAGCTGCTGGGCCTGTTGGTGGCTGTTCAAAGGTTGTCCCTTGTGCTCAGAGCCCTTGGGCTTTTCTGCTACTCTTATTGTAAATGCTGGACTGGGTTCCAGCTTTCCTGGAGCTGGGTTTGTGTACCCTTCCACCTTGGTACGGTGGTTTCCCCTGAGACTGTTGTACTAGGGGTACCAGTCAGGGGGTGCCCCCTTCCTTGCGTCTTCCTGCAGTTGGATACCAAATCTATCAGGTCGGCGGAGGGGGGACTTTTTTCCTCCTAAATTCCCCTGTGGTTCCGGGGGAGGTGGGACCTTTAGGGACTCATCCACCTGTCTAATTTTGAAGCAGTAGGCCTTCAGGTTGGCTCTATATCGCTGGACTTCTCCCTTGCGGGATCAGGCTATTTGGGGGCCCCTTGGTCTGTCTGACGACAGTGGCATGTATTAATTATCTGTGTGAGCTTGGAAGCAGGATGATCCCCCAGGAAGGTATCTGATCCTGATCTGGGTGGAGGACAGCGTTCCCTGCATATCTGCGATATTCACTCCTGTGAATGTCCTTCTGCGACAGGATGTGCTTGTTCTTGTGTCTCCATGTGATCCGTCTAGTGTGGATCATTTCTGGGCCCGTCCCTATCGTGGGTCCCTGTCTCAGATTGTTCTGACCTTGGTCATGAGGCTTCGTAACTTTATGCTGGACATTCTGTTCTATATGTCTTACCTTCATTCACCCTGCTTGACAGGGTTCTGTGCAAGTTTGCTCTGGAAGGGGGAACCAGTGATACTGACGCCCTTGGGTGGCCTAGTGGAGTGTGGTTGCAGATGTGGTTATGTGGACAGCAGACCTGTACGTCCTGTCAGGAGTGCTGGCCTGCTCACTCAGGCCCCCCCTTTTTTCTATTCATCCCTATCTACAGACTCTGGTCTGGATGGTCTGACGGTTGATTCATCCATCTTGATAGAAATGGGTGTACCTTCTGGGTGTCTGTGACTGGAAGCCTAGGGGTTGGCTTCTTCTGCCTCTTCTTCCGTCTATTGTGGGGTATTGTTTACCCATATTGATTGGGGTGAGTTTCTGGTCTCTCCCCTGTGGGCGCGCTCTGTTCCCAGGGTTTTTATAGTTATTACAGCATGGGTTGGAGTTGGCTCTCCTACTCAGTGCCCTGGTGGTTCAGGCTCTGCCCTGTCCATCTTCTGCAGAAGTCTTTACTCAGTTCCTTGTCTGGGTTGACTTTTCTTTCAGGGATTGCTCAGTGACATCCCCCACGTAGTTCTAGGGTCCCTGTTGGGATTGATTTCTATTCGGTTTGCCTTGCGGGGTGTCCCCCTTTGGCTCTATTCCGGATGCTGTCTGACTGTTTTTATCCATAAGGTTGCCCTTCTGGGGCTGGTACCTCAGTCGGCCGTGTGCCTGAGCGGGCGGATCTGTCTAGCTAGCCCTCGTTTCTTCCTGTATCTTCACCGAGATGAGGCGGTGTTCCGCCTTAAGCCGGTTCTTCTGCCTAAGGTGGTGTCTTAGGCTCCGGTTTTATGACATGATCTTTCTGCTGGGATTTATTCCTTGTAATGCTGAGGCAAGGGAATCTATTTTCCCTCAATAGCTGCTGGAATTTTCTTCCTGGATTGTCTCTTGTCCCTTAGGGGACTGAGGTTCCTTGGGGTTGTGGGCACCTACATCTGGATGTGCCTGTTCTCGTCTGCCTCTAGGGGTTAGGCAGCCTTGGGCCTGGCCTTTACCTGTATAAGATGTCCCGTCTGGTCCTGGGGACGGCTTGGCTTCTTCCTGGGCTACTTTTAGTTTTTGCTCTTGTTAGGCTTTTACTCAAGCCTATTCCTTTAAAGGGGAAGAGCTCTTCTCACTCTATTCTGATTACGCTGGTGCCTTGGTATCTTTGGGCCTTTCAGCACCAGGTCTTGTTGAACAGGTTGCTTGAATGCTGCTTGTTTTCTTGTTTGTACCCCTTCAAGGGTTGTTTTTGATGTTGAAGTTAGAGCCTTTGCTCGTGTCGCTCTTGGTAGCGAGGTATTACAGGTGACCGTGCTTTCAATTGTCTGCTGTTGCCTTTTTTGTTGGGGATCCCACCCTGTTTTATGGACACTGCTATTGGATGTCCCAATTCTAAGTATTATATCTGGAGCAGGACGTACTGTATACTTAGAATAATACAATTCTGTGAAATATTCACCTGTAGAATTGATATTATACGTATACAGTACGTCCTGCTCCACCCCACCCTGGTTTTTTCATTATTCTGGATCCCCTGTATGGTGATTGTTGTTATTGTTACTATTACCAGTTGTTTTTGGTGGTTGGATTCTCCCGGCTTCTGGTTCACTGCTTTTCAATGCTGGGGATTTGTGGGAGGTCCCTGGGTATATGAAGGGCCGGGAGGAGCCTTTTTTTTTGCATGTCTGCAGTGCACATCGCCCTCTGGCGGAGAATAGGCCAATTGTAAGTATTATATCTGGAGCAGGACGTACTGTATACGTATAATACCAATTCTACAGGTGAATATTTCACAGAATTGTATTTTCCTTGCTTCAATGGTACTTGCTCAGGCTCTTGTCCAATCAGAGCTCTTTGCCTTGACTAAGTCATTTTAAATGGGGAGTACATGCTGCCGAATCCACTGTATCCCTCACTGCATGTGTGCACTCCCTCCCCAGCCGCTCAGATAGGCTGGAGCGGGAGCACGCATGCCGCACAGGATACAGGGTATATTTTAGTGGACGAACTGTGGAGTTTCACCCAGCAGAGGGAGCCACAAATGGGGATGACCGGGGATATAAAAAAACAGAGTCAAATTCCTGTGTTTTGTTCAGTGTTAATTAGGCTTAAGGCCATGAAGGGATGTGAGGGGATTGTCCAGTTAATATAAGAATGGCCGTTACTCTCCTGTCAGAGTAGCTCCACCACCAAGACCAGGACATGGTTTACAACTTACAGAGAATGGCGATAGAGGGCCTCATCGGTCCTCTTTGGGCCAAGATGGCGACTGTGGACCTGTCGAGTTTGTCCCACAGCACACCCACTCAATTAATTGCATTGCATCACCCCCCTTCAGCACAGTCCCATCCGTTGCAATGAATAAGAGGACTGACCAGGGGCTTGATCTCCAACCTTGGTATGTTATGCACCAGCATGTCTGGGCGGTGGAGCTGTACTGGACAAAAGGTGAGTAGTGTTATTTATTTTTGGCTGGATAATCCCTTTAACTTCTCAGCACTTTCAACTTCACCAGCACTTAACTGGTATTTCCCTGAAGAATGGTCCTTCTTTCACTTGAACCCCTGCAATGGGTTAGTTATGCATTTCTTTCCAGGAGATTAACACTGAAATGTAATGGAAACAAAATAAAAAATCTGATTGTCCAAGAGCTAGTAACTACACCGCCTCACACAATTTTATTTTTATTTTTTTCTGGTTATGAGCTCTAACCCCTTGACCAGGTCAATGCACGGTTACTTCACGAACAGGACTCCCACACCTGATGCCTTAAATTGGCCATAGTTTGAGGAGGATTAGGAAGATGGGCTATCTTGCCCATGTTCTGGATTTGGCATGTGCCTTTTAAGGGGAGGTCACAGCACCAAAGGGCAATAAAGGGCCTATGAGTTGTGGTGGATGAGCTCTTTGGACCTGCACGCTTCATCAGATGCCTGGGCCCAGGTGGTGGCGACTTTCAGATAAAGCTTGAATACCGAATTGCTGTCGGGCAGATTTGTAACATCCAGCCTTTTCTGCCTGCAGGAAAGGCGTAGGCTCTCCTAGTTGGTCACCATGGGGGCAATTCCGAGTCAGTTGTCAATTATCACTCCTTTTTAGGAGAGAACACTGCCATACACTTTCATTGTCTACCTTGGGACCGATTCATGGCCAGGTGAAAATTTACACCTGATATAGACAAAGTGACAGTCTTCTCTCTTAAAAAAAAAAAAGTGTGAATTCTCACCTGGCTGTGAACTGACCTCCAAGTGCACACAGGTGTGGTGTTTCGGCCCTCTTCTTGGATGAGCAGCTTTGGCTCTGATCAGAGTTCCCTAACTGTATGAGGACTCGCAAGATCTGAGTTTTTTTCACTTTAGAGAGATTTGTGTGGATCATCGGCTATGAAATAAATGTTTTATATTGTTCCAGCCAGAGTGGACTTCTTTAGGGGAGTTTGGACACGACCATGCAAAAATGTTTTTGTCCATGGCTGAACAGATGCAGGGAGAGTACAGTTCTGGCGAACAAAGATCCGCCAGTGCAGACATGCTTTTGGTGCTTTTCATGTATCAGTGTGTGCTTCCTCTGAACTGATGGTGTAGGAATCGCTCTCTCTCCAGGTGTTGAATGTGGTCATTACCTCCATTAGAGTGTCTAAGCTGGCTCCTCTGTCAATCAAGTGTCTATGCTTGATCTTGCTCAAGGACAAGATGGTTTTTTTTTTTGTTTTTTTTTTTTTTTTTTGCTGAAAGCTGTGTTGGCATTTTATCTGAATTATATTGTGCTTCATATCTGTATCTAAAGTCATCGCACAATGGCAGCTACAGAACCATGGCTTAAGATTCTTTCCTCGTTCATGGTTCTGTACCCCTAGGGATGGTTTTTGCAGATGCTATGCTATGTTCTCCAAATGGATCAGACAAGTGGTTAAAGAGGAACACACAGGAATTTCACTTTCCCGCATGTTGTTCCTCTGTACAGCGGCATCACGATTTGGGATGCCCTGCTGTGTGTATTCCTCCAGGTTGGCCGATCAACTCACCTTCCAGCCGCTCCCACGGCACAGACTGATCTGAAAGCGAGCACGCTGATTGGCATCATGCAATCACTCACTGTCACTCGCCTCCCTTCGGTGTCGCTGACGGATAAGAAGAGTGCACCTCCGCTAATTCAGAAAGGCTGGGCGCATGCACTGCTAAAGGTGTGCAGGCATGTGGCCGCAGCACAGACGTGTGACAAGGGCTTGGAAGAAGGTGAGTGGATCTGGGCATCTGGGTGGATTCACACTGTGGAGCATTCCAATTCGGGAGGCCCAAAGGACAGAAACTCGGACGGCCCCGAAGCCTTTTAGACTCCAGGGCTGCCGAAGTTCTTCTTTAAGGTGTTCATCTGAAGAGGTGGATAACCTTCATTCTGGCTTTTATAGCTCTTAGGTAATTTATTTGTCTTGGGCCTTTCAGTGTCAGAGAAATAATCTAGGTTGTTTTCCAAGTCCTTGAACATGTGTTGCCTGTGGAGGTAGGGTGGTAGTCTAAGCTCACATTTAACACTTTCAATGCCAGCCTACCTAGAGATTTTGTCACCTCTGTTGCATGACCACTTTTCGCTAAGTTTTTTGAAGGGATTTCTCAGGAACATCAGTTTTGTTTTTTTTTCCAGCAATGTCCGGGCTTAACATAAAATGTAAATGTCTTGTCAAATGTTTTTTTTGTACAGTTTTTTTGTAATAAAAAATTTTAAGTTTTCCAATAAAATCATATTGCTCCATTTCTCTTGGTTACAGTGGTACCACAAATCTATTGGTAGACACCCTTTCATGCCCAGGAGACTCTCCCAAACTGAAACTACTCTGTAGGAGATTTTCAGATAAGATACAACTGCTATGCGCAACCTGCAGTTTTTCAAGAAGACAACCCTTTACATTGTTTTTCAACCAAAACACTTTACATTTGAAATACCCCCAACACAACCTGAAAGTACAGACATTAAGTTTCTAGGCGTAACCAGCGTGTTGTAGTGGGCTCCTCCCTCAAATTTTCAAACAATATGCAGACAAGAAAAACAAGCTAAATCTGAAAGCACAAGGCCCTTCAAACAGAAGAATACCCAACATGCATAGCTACTTTTAATAACCCTTTTAACTGCCAGCCTACTGGAGATTTTGTCACCCTCTGACAGTGGGGGGGACTGGGGGGTTAATGGCAGGTCACCCGCTCGCCGCGGGTGACTTGCCAACCCCCAGGCCTTGAGAACTGGTATAGGGTTCTCATGGGTGCCCCCGGGTGAAGAGAAGATCCAGTGAGTGAGTTTTTTTTTTTTTTTTTTTTTTTTACAGTAGCGTGGGGGGGGGGGGGGCACAGTCCCATAAGTCGTACGGCTTGGCATTAACGGTAGGAGAAGCAAACCTGTTGGACCTACATGCTTGAAACTTCAAGGGTTAAGCCAGAAGTATCACTGAAAAGAGAATTAGCCAGTTTGATTCTGATCATTTGGCACACACCTGTTTGCTGACTGCTGCTTGGCAACGGCAGGCTCGTTCACAAATTGTGTAGTTTATCTGTAGCTGTTTTTTTTTTTTTTCAGTCAATTGTGATATCATTTATGATATCCTGCATCGCTGGAGACCTGAAAGTTCAGCTCCCAGTAGCAGTTGCTGCTATGGATGCAAGTGATTTCTTTAGGGACCCCTTTTTTAAAAAGTGAACGTACACTGCAGCATTACCACTTTGTACCTGATCATCCCCTACTGGGCCTGTAATAAACTCTAAATTCTAGTTCTCTGTCACCTTTCTCGGGCGCCTTTCTTTGTATAATTACCATAAGCCATACATTTCAGTTGGTTTATTAAACTTGCACTTTGAATTTAGAAACATTTTGTGTAGAATTAACGTCAAGCTTTGACACATATGATCTCCGTTTAAAGCTCATGCTAATCTACATCGACTAGCTCAGATGAAACACGAAGGAAAAAATGTTGTGTTTGTCTTCACACACTTTAATGGTTATAGAACATTTGCCAGAACTCCCTAGTGGGACATACTCCTGGGATAGTGTGGAGCACAAATACAGCTTGTGTGATTAATAGGAGGATTTCTCTGCGCCCATACAGGCCTGTCTTCTGTCATCAAGTTGTATTCCAGAATGTCATTTCCACAAGGCTATGTATGGGCATTTTGCTAATGATTTGTTTTGCCCTCAGGACTTTCAATGTGTGTATAGCTTAATGTGTTCGGTTTTCAGTAGTTATGCTGCATTTTCTTGCATTCCCTTTAAGTTGTTACTTGTTTATAATATGCTGTACTCTGTTTTGTTGAACAATGAAACACAAAAGCGGTGTTAAGCAATGCTGATGTCAGGGGTTTGAACTACAGAATGCTTCCAGAATGCGCATTATATAGCCTGCTTTGTAAATTGACAGACCACATTTTAAATGTTGTTTGTGTCAGAATAACAGGTCCTATCTACAAGTTAGGCGTCCGCCTAACTCTTTACTATGCTACATGCCTATTCTTTACTATGCTACACAAGGCAAGATCTTTTAAAAAGCTGTAGCGCCTCCCACTTTTTGCAAGGTTTTTATTTATTTTCCTCCCAATTCTTTTGCCTTCATTTTTTGATGCATCGGGTGCCGGGGTCCCTACCCTGAGCCCCACGGACCCAGTGCTAGGTTTCTTCCTCGATGACCCACCACAGATGCCTGCTGGCCAGTATGCAAACCGGGAAGCAGGGGAAGACAGTGAAGCAGTCTGCAAGGACGTGCCATGGGGTCAGGTAGGCACGAGGGCCAGGCATCCAGTTATTTTTGGGGATGCCCAGCAGACAGACCCTCCATTGAGGGAGGGCCAATGGCAGCATTTACATGATGTCCTTGCGTAGGTGTAGTGTCTAGTTAATCGAAAAGGGAAACATTTTTTTTGTGTGGACATGTCCTGTTGTGCTGTTTTGCGTGTCAACAGATCAAGGACTGTCGGGTCCTCCTGTGGTTCTCTCCTGCCACTCTCAGATGGTTGGCTGTGGGGCTCCGGTGGTTCCCTGCCCGGTCTTTGCTTGGTTGTGTTGCCTTTTTCCCCTCCTATCTGTTAGGATGTCTGGGTGGGGCCGTAGTTGCTCTTCCGGTCCCCCCGCTCGGCCGGTCTGCCGCCACCACACGCTACATACTTGGGGGGGGGGGGGGGGGGGTGTGATCTGCAGTGGGCTACCTGCCCGTTTGGTTGTGGGTGCATGCTCCCCTTGCCCTCCTGCATTTGGGTGCTTGGTCAGGTTCCCTGCCTGAGCTAAAGGCAGGTGGGGGAGGGGCCAGGTGTTGTATATACTTTTTCTGCGCACCTTTTGGTCCTCCGTTTTTCCATGTCCCTCCTACCTGCTGGGGGGGGCCTCATTTTTTGTGCTCTACAGCGCTTCTCGGCATGATCTCTGGACTGCGTTAAAAAAAAAAAAGATAATGAAGAGCACAGGTAGAAAGCTAGGGGAACATATTGAGAAACGTGTTATATTAAATAATCAGGAGTTAAATGGGTGCTCACTTCTGCCCTTGCAACGGTAGAGTTGCTGCTCACTACTGTTATAGCTAGCTTCCTGGTGGGGCCACCTGTCATCCTCTACACAGCCTATATGTAAGTGTAGTTCTAAGTTAATATCCAGCCACCTAGTTATGAGTCCTTGCTTCCAACCATTACTTGCGGCATCTAGGGTATCAGGGTCTCGCAATCAAGCGAGGGGGGGTTACTTTACTTGGCAGTCCTACTGGCATCCAGGGACATCTCATGTCCACACCTGGGGCTCAAAGCCTTCACCCTCCCTGCAAAAAAAAAAGGAAAACTAAATCGTAGTAAAAGGTTATCTTTATTCATCCAGATGATTAGTTCCTCGTATGTTGCACTAAATCCCAACAGCAATTGAGATTCGAGATGGGGCTCAGCACAACAATTAATAAACAATATATAATAAAACGTCATTTATTGTATATCCAAAAAGATACAATGTAAACACCAGGACAACAGCTGTTAAAAACAATGACCAACAATTTAAAGATGTTAATACATCAAGACATATTGGTATTGCGTTTTTGAAGGTTTACACAGGCAGGCTAAATAAAGTGTCACAGTGCCAAATACTCAAGTATCTGGGGGGGGGGGGGGGAGTTAATAGTAAAACATGTGCAAAACTACATAAATATTGCAAAAACAATTGCCAATGTGCAAACAGAAAATATATTCACCAATTTGTAGCGTCCTTACCTGGACGACCTAGTGGAGGCAGTAGGGGGGGGGGGGGGTTTGACACTTTCCACTCGAGTCCTTGGCTATTCTGGACTCCACGGGCATGTCCAGAGTTTTCTTTTTTTTTTTTTGTCTTTATCCAGGTCATGGAACACGCCAGGGTTTCTTCCTGCTTCTGTGATAAATGTGTTCTGTTGTTGGCTGGGATTCTGAATAGTCTGCCTTACCGTTTGGCATTTTTTTGTAGGATTCTCCACTGTGGTGACGGTGGCCTTTGACGACGGCCCACTTCAACTCTTGTCATGCTAGTCTTCGAGACTGAAGGGGTCTCCTCTACCGTTGTCTTCAAGCTTTGTTCTGGTGGGTTTATCATTCCCCCATCTCATTGGTGCTTACTTTTGCGGGTCTAAGTTTTGTTTTTGTTTTTTTTACCACCACCCTGATGCTCCTCACGATTCACAGGGGAGTGAGCTGCTCATTGATAGGTCCCTGGCCATCTCTGCTGTTCTCCCTGGTGTTGGACTGGTCTTTTGGGGATGGACTTCTCCGTGTCCAGACCATTCCAGCAAGGAGGCTGCATAGGTCAGCCCCCTGGGTGACTTCGGAGACTGCTTGGGTCTCCTGCTCCAGGGGCTTGTGGTTGAGGGACTCCCCTTCATACCTCATTGCACCACTCTAGCAAAGAAAGGCACTTGGCTTCAGAGTTGATGAGCCTGTTCGGGGGGCTGATGTTTTGGTTCCTGTCCTGGCTGCACGGACTTCTACTGCATCTTGTTCACAGGCATTGGTATTCTTTGCCCGGTGGCTGAAACCATGATCAGGTGGCAGAGAGTTTTCCACCTGCGGTCTTCACACACTCTTGCAGCTCGCAGATTTCTTCCTCTTTTGCACATTTTCTCAGGTACCGCTAGGTGGTATCCCTGCCTGGGCTTTTAGTTCGAGGTTCCTATTTTTTCCTTTTTAGGGATGGTCGCAGGCCTTCTCTAGCCTTCTGTGGCTATTGGTGCCCACTGCTCCTATTAGGCTTCAGACGGGCCATTCCCAGCTGGATCCTAGCGGGTCTCCCTCTCATTACATGTGTCAACATTCTGGTTTTTCCCACTGGTCTCCAGGCAGCTTATTCATATATTACCTCAGTCTTTTTACTAGTGACCGCCGCTTTGTTCTTGTTGCCATGCTCTAAGATGCAGGGTGCTCTTGCATCTTAGAGTAGAGTTCTCCCTACAGTTTTGTCTTATTTCGCTGCAGAGGTTCTGTCCTTTGCCCAGCTATTCAGGGTCACAGGCTTGTGGTCGCCCTGTTCATAATCTCTGGTTGCTGTTCCCACCCTATGAAGTGGACTGCTTTGAGATGTTCCTTTAGGTTACTTCTTGGGGCGACTGCTTCATCTTGCTACCAACTGGTAGTACTTCTTTACTTGTTTGCCACTGGACATCATTTATGGGCTTCGTATGGCTTTGTATGATTAAAAAAACATTCACACATGAACAGAATTTCAATAGCAATAAGCTGTTAACGCATAGTGTATTAGTAGTTCTTTAAAAAGATTTTTATTAGAGCATTTGCAACAGATCTAGTGTAAGATTGTTACTTAATGCTAATTGAAACTCCTAATAGACGGCATATTATGTAACCTTATGATGTTCTATGTTTTCAAGGCTTGTGACTGTCCACTGTACTGGAAGGCACCATTGTTTAATGCAGCTGGCGGTGATAGAACTGGTTATGTCTCTGTACACAAGTTTGTGGCTATGTGGAGAAAGTAAGTATTTTTGTATACAATTTTTGTTTTTTATGGCTTCTATTTAAAGCTCAGGAGTGGATTTACTTTACTTTACTATTTGCCCCTTTTTCATTCTGTCTTACATTAGAAGTGCTGGCCTATATTTGGAGCTCAGTGGTTAGCTTACAAAATGTTTAGTAGTCTACTTGAAGTGATCCAACACCATTTTTTAGAAAATGAGTGTTGATCGCCATCCAACTCAGTGCGAGGAATTGGTGATGCCCCCAGCCCTTGTGTAAACAGCCCTACCATCAACAACCATGTGCACAACCGTATCTTGCATGGGATATGAGGAGCATAAGATAATTGGGGCTGGATGCACTTGTGGAGGGGGGGGGAGTGATAACAGTTGAACTTGCCTGCTTATTCTTTCCCTTGTAGTCCTGCAAGCTGAATCATTACAGTTGCAGCGCTGTGATCCGATGCTGAGTGGGAAAAATGAGCTGTCATCTGTCATAGGAAAGTGGTGGTGTTTTATACATTTTTCTGTCTGGATAGTACATTTTTACCCCAAAAAGCTGTGGCACGGGGAAAAGATAATCCATGGGTTAGTGATTAACAGACTTTTATACTTTTTTTTAAAATGTATTCTGCTGCTTGATCCACATCCTATTAAGTTAATCATAGTTAACAGAACGCACCACAGGTGATTAGACACAGACATAAGTTTCCCCTTCTCCCCCCCTTCTCTATTAACCTGCTTCCTAACTTTTTACACCGTCCCATTAGAAGATGGACTTTTGCTCTTACAATTGTTACTTATATGGTTGAGACACATGGCCTATCTTCAGCTCCCAGTTTGCTTCTGTCACTGCCCCTCCCCCCCAACCCCCCACGCAATCAGGATTAAGGGGGTGGTTCGCTGTCCTCACCAGTGCTGCTTGCACATTAGTCACAGCACCATCTCCCATGGGGATGGTTGAGCAGGTTCCTGTCATTCCAATGGCTCTAAACAAGTTTGAATTTTGCATGAAATGCCTCAGACCTGGTCACATTGGAGCAAGGTATGTTTTTTTTGGTCTTGGCACACACCAAGGAGGCCTACTTGCATGTCCTGATTATTCCCGGTCCTCCGAAAATAAATTTGCCATCCGTTTTAATTTCCTGGGCACTGCTCCCATGATCTCTCTGAAAGAAAATGCTCTTCCCATCAATATTGTAAAGCCACATGCCTCCCTGGCTGTCTTTACACATTTTGGTTTCCATTCCTCAGGGAACATCCTGTCAGGGCACAGAGGTCGTAAACAAAAAGCTCCAGGAAGGCACAGGAAACAGGGTCACCATGGTGGAGGCTCAACTAATTCTTCAGAGGGCAGAAAGACTGGTTACAGTACACATTATAGGGAAGGAGAATTAATGAAGTATCGTTAAACTTTGACAACTTTTTAAGTTGTCTTAACTTATTTTACAGTCATTCTTATGTACCTTTCTATAGACCACTCACTCTCTCCCATATTTCCGTCATAGTCATGAGAAAACTTCAGATTTCTTAGTTTATACTTGGTGCTAAGCCTTTCAGTGAGCAGCCCAGTAAAAACATTTTTTATAAATTTTTATTAATTTTTCAGTTATGAATACAGACATTAGGAAATATAAGCACACATGAATAATAATGATCATAAAGGCAATACATACATATGAAGGCCCATACACACATTATAGTGAGTTATTATAGTCAAGCTAATCCTCCTCCTGCCCTATGGGCGTGACTACCAAAGAGGACCATTTATCCTATATTAAACTCGCTTCGTGCAACCCAAGGTTGTCTATCGAGGAGACGCCCCCCCCCCCCACGTCCCGCAGGCTTCTAACAGCTTGGCATCACCATTTTACAGTACCAACCCTATCAAAGCTCCTGCAGGGCTCTTAAGCAGCAGCCCAGTTAATATTAAACCAGACCTTCAGCATGAAAATCCTAAACTCTTAAACTATTCCCCAGCGTCTTCAATTATTATATTCTAAGTATGTCACACACCCCGCTTCAGATAGTCATTACACTTGGGTTATACCGACCTGTAGAGGGCGATCTTGCAGAGATGTCATGAAAAAAGGGAGCCCCACCCGGTCCATAAATACCTGGTACCTCCCACTCATTCCCCAGTCTTTCATCTCTGCAGACGGCGAGCAAGTCAGAAGATGGATGTCTCCTCCTTGCAGGTAGCCGGGGTAACTCCCGGCCCACTTATTAGTTTATTTCTGCCTGGACCCCCCTGTCTTAGTATTCACCTTGCCTCCCAGCCTAGGCTGCTGGTCCGGGCAAGGGTAGACAGCACCTAAGGGTGCTTAGGAGCTACGCTCCACCGTGAGACCCCATACTAAGGGGTAGGCGGTTTTGCCGGGTTGGTGATCCCGGTTTGGGATGCCCCGTCCCTTGCCCGTCCACCTTCCAGCGTGGATTCCCCCTCTCCCGGATTGCCCTTGCTCCTTAGAGGGGGGGGGGGCAGTGTACGGTTTTCCTTTCTCCCTTAGTTTAATCTTTATTATGTGTGTGTGTGATTCACTGTGTGCATCTCTACTAGTACTCAGCCGGCGCTGGCTGTGCCGCAGCGCCGGCCGTTGTAGCAGCTTCGGCGGGGGAGCTTCTTTGCGGTTGGTAGAGGGTCGGGCGCGATCGCCTACCGCCCACCCCCCGTGCTCTTGGCCCCACTGCGGAGCCCGGCCACTGGCCGGGAGCGGCATGTTGTCAGGGGAGGGGGGCGCGTCGCGCCGGCCCGCCCTTCCCCCTCTGCTTCTCGGGTTCTCAGGCAGGACGGACGTCATCTCCTCCGTGAGTGGCCCTTGGGGCCCCATTACTTCAGGCACTGTCTGTTAACCGTGCATTTTGTAAAGCGCCTTCTAATTCATGAGCAACCATGTCTTTTGACCTGTGTGTGTGTGTGTGTGTGTGTGTGTGTGTGTGTGTGTGTGTATATATATATATATATATATATATATATATATATATATATATATATATATATATTATATCTTCCAGGTGGACCCTTGTTGGAACCTAAAGGGTCCTCCCGGTCCTAGGGTCCCTGGTTTAATTAAGTACTCCCCATAAATCCTCCCACTCGGGACACAGAAGGGGCATCCCGGTTCGCTTATAAGGCGTAATTCCCTTGGGTATTGCGACTACCAATAAAATCACCATATGGAGGCTTCCCAGGATACCGGGCTCGGGCTCCCCTCGGGGAAAACCCGGCAGTGTCTGGTGTGTGGGGCATCCCTTACAGGGGATGATGTTTTCCTTTGCATACCATGTGCGCAGCAGACTATTACGCGGCAATCCGGATCCCAGGCATCTGGTTCTGCGCTGCCGGTCCCTTCGCCTACCCCTCCCCGCCTGACCCGTACCCCGTTTGATGTTGTCACGAGTGGGAAGTCGCAATCTGAGGTGTGTGCCAGATTGTCCAACCTTGAAAAATTCTTTTCTAGCGCTGTGGCCAGAAAGCACTTGTCCCCAGCCACGCAGGCTTCTGATTTTGAGGAGTTTGATTCACTGGACTGGTCTGATTACCCCCCGCTAAAGGAAGGGGAGCTTTTTGAGGTGTCTGATTGTTCTGACGATCAGCAGTTTGTTGGCGCTGATGCCGAGCGGGGTCAGGGGGATTCTTTGGATACCCCTAAGGTCCTGGCTCATATGTTTGAGGTTCTGGCAATCTATCCTCCTGAAGTGACTCTTCCGCAGAAGGGGGGAGTTCTTTGAGGAGGCTAAGCCGTGCTTAGAATTCCCTAATCAAAGGCATTTCGACTGCATTATTCTTAAGGAAGGGGAGAGGCCTACTCGGCTTCCGGGTGTCCCTCCGGGTTGGGATAAGAAATATCCCTTTCCGGTGGACGCGGTGAAGCGCTGGTCGTCCCCTCCCGAGGTGGAAGCCCCTGTTTTGGGGTTGTCTAGCACCTCTGTCTTGCATTCTCCCGACTGTTCTACTCTCAAGGATGGTGAGGACAAACGCATTGACCAGATGGCTTGTCACGGTTTTGCCAGTGTCGGGTCGGCCTTGTGGCCTGTTGTGCTTCAGCGCTTTTAATAGTGGCTTCTAGGTCGGTTGTCAGGGACCTGTTGTCTACCGCCAGGCTTGACCCGGCTAGTGATGAGTTCACCGCCCTTAAGCGGTGTGAATTGTTTTTGTCATTTGTGCTAGCCGCCCTGGATGACACCATGGTGATGTGTAGTAGAACTTCGGCCTTGCTGGTGGCAATTCGGCGGTCGGAATGGTTGCGCCAGTGGGCGGCTGATTTTGTGTCCAAAAAGTCTTACGGCTCTTCCCTTTCTGGGATTGCGGCTCTTTGGAGAAAAATTGGATTCGGTCGCAAAAGGAGGTAGGTTACCTCAGCGAAAGAAGCAACATCGTCCCTTTAGGGGGTGGCTTCATTTACCCCTTCCTTTCGTGGGGCAAGAGCTGGACGGGGATCGGCTGTCTTCCCCTCCAGAGGTGATTCCTGGAACAGGGGAAGAGGACGTGCCCGTCCAGGTCACAGCTGGGGCTCCAAGCCCAAAGCCGCTGCTAAGCCGGCTCAGCAATGACGGGGCGCCCTCACCCTCGCGGGTGGGGGGACGGCTGCGACACTTCTCCCAGGTCTGGGACCAGGAGGTCTCGGACAGATGGATTCAGGAAGTGGTGTCTTCCAGTTACAAGCTGGAGTTCGAGATCCGGCCTCCTCCCAGATTCTTCAGGTCTCACGTGCCCTTGAATCCTCTGGCCGCGCAGGGGCTCCGGGCAGCAGTAACAGATCTCTTGGACATGCCTGTCATCTGCCCGGTGCCTCCCTCGGACCGGGGCCTGGGATTCTATTCCAATCTGTTTACGGTGCCCAAGATGGCTCCGTTCGTACCATCCTGAATCTGAAATTTCTCAACGGGTTTATCCGTCCCCGGAAGTTCCGCATGGAAACTCTGCGCTCTGCCATAAATTCACTTCGGCAGGAGGACTTCATGACGTCCATAGTCATCAAGGATGCTTATCTGCATGTTCAATCTTCCCGGCGCATCAGAGATTTCTCAGGTTCGTGGTGGAAGATCGGCATTTTCAGTTTGTGGCCCTTCCGTTTGGCCTTACCTCGGCTCCAAGGGTTTTCACCAAGGTGCTAGCGGGGGTGATGGCCTCTCCTATCCATCCCTCGCCCGTCCATTCGGCTGGGGATGCGACTGATGGGATTGATGGTGGCTTCGTTCAAGGCGGTTCCCTTTGCCCAGTTTCACACAAGGACGCTCCAGCTCTTGGCGGCCTGGGACGGGTCCCCGCTGTCATTGGATCAGTCTTTTCTGATGTCCCCCCGGGTTCGGCATTCCCTTCGGTGGTGGCTGGAACCGAGCAATCTGTTGAGGGGGCAGATCCTTTCTGACCCCTCGTTGGGAGACGGTCACCATGGATGCCAGCCTGTCAGGTTGGGGGGGATTTTGGAAGGCTCTTCAGTTTCAGGGACTGTGGGGGCCTCAGGAGGCTCACGATCCCATCAATGTTCTGGAGCTGAGAGCCATCAGGTTGGTTCTGGCTCATTTGACTCATCAGTTACAGGGCTTACCGGTTCAAGTTCGGTCGGACAATCGGACGGTGGTCGCATACAGAAATCACCAGGGAGGGACTCGCAGCAGGCGTACCCTCAGGGAAGTGACTTTGATCCTGGCTTGGGCAGAGAGCAATGTCCCATGCATCTTGGCGGTGTACATTCCCGGGATTGGAGAACATGGAGGCGGACTCCCTGAGCAGGTGCTCATCTCGCCGGGGGGAATGGTCGCTCAGCCCCAAGGTGTTTTGGTCGCTTTGCCACCGGTGGGGGACTCCGGAGGTGGACCTCTTTGCCTCTCGTCACAAGCTTCCGTCATTTGTGTCTCTCTCGCGGGATCCGCTGGCTCTGGCAGCGGATGCCATGTCTCTGAACTGGAGGGATCTGGGGTTTCTGTACCTGTTCCCTCCGTTTCCCATGGTGGGCAAAGTGGTGCGCAAGCTGGCCCTAGAGGGCGCGTCAGCAATACTGGTGGCTCCAAGATGGGCAAGACAGGTTTGGTTCGCAGACGTGGTAAGGTTGGCAGCGGATCAGTTAAATCTGCCCCTTCTGCCGGATCTGTTCACTTAGGGTCCACTGTGCTACCCCAATTTACCAACGCTGTCTTTGACGGCGTGGCTGCTGAATCCTCCATCCTGAAGGAGGAAGGTCTTTCTGATGCTGTCATTCAGACTCTGGTTAGGGCTAGAAAGAAGTCTTCCTCTGCCATCTACTGTAGGATTTGGAGGTCTTATATTGATTGGTGTGAGGTCCGGGCCTTGCCTTGCAGGGTGTTTTCTATCCCTAGGGTTTTGGAATTTCTGCAACATGGTCTGGACCTGGGTTTGCAGCTTAGTACACTGAAAGGGCATGTATCTGCCCTGGCGGTTTTCTTTCAAAAGTCTTTTGCTCTTCATCCTCTGGTTAAGACCTTTTTCCAGGGGGTTACGCATGTGCGGCCTCCTAGGAAGCCTTTGCTCCCAGTTTGGGATTTGAATTTGGTTCTTTCTGCCTTCAGGGTCCTCCCTTTGAACCTTTGCAGGATATTGCTCTTTCTACGCTTACTCAGAAGGTTGCGTTTCTGGTTGCCATCACTTCGGTCGGCGTGTATTGGAGTTGGCGGCTTTGTCCATTAAGGCTCCTTACTTTGAGAGGCATCAGGACAAGGTTGTTTTTCTTTTCAAGCCAGATTTCCTTCCTAAGGTGGTTTCTGCTTTCCATCTTAATCAGGACATTGTTCTACCCTGCTTGTGTCCTCAGCCCAGCAATGACAGGGAGAGGGTTTTGCATTCTCTGGATGTGGTTCGCTGTGTGAAGTACTATTTGGTGGCTATTTCTTCTTTTCGCAGGACTGACGCCCTTTGTGGTGCCCTCCGGGCCTAGGAAAGGTTTGGCTCCCGCCAAGTCTTCCATTAGTAAATGGATTAGCGAGGCCATTGTTGGGGCCTATTCTGCCAAGGGGAAGGTTCCCCCTTTTCGTGTTACTGCTCATTCTACTCGTGCCGTTGGGGCGTCCTGGGCTTTCCAGCATCAGGCCTCTGTTGAGCAAGTTTGTAAGGCTGCTACTTGGTCTTCCGTTCACACTTTTTCCAAGTTTTACAAGGTTGATGTGCGGGCCTCAGCGGATGCTGTTTTTGGCCGCAAAGTTCTGCAAGCTGCAGTGGTTTAAGTTTGTGCATTGTTGCCTTGTTTTGGATCCCCGCCCTTTATGGACACTGCTATTGGATGTCCCAAGTGTAATGACTATATGAAGCGGGGTGTGTGACATACTTAGAATAATACCATTTTGTGAATACTCACCTGTAAAATGGGTATTATAAGTATGTCACACACCCCGCTTCACCCCGCCCTTTGGTATTCTGGATCCTTTCTATGGTGAACCTTTTTTACTGTTGCTGGTTATTTTGGCTCTTCCTGGCCCCTTTACTGCTGTCTTAATACTGGGGAATGAGTGGGAGGTACCAGGTATTTATGGACCGGGAGGGGCTCCTTTTTTTCATGACATCTCTGCAAGATTGCCCTCTACAGGTCGGTATAACCCAAGTGTAATGACTATCTGAAGCGGGGTGTGTGACATACTTATAATACCCATTTTACAGGTGAGTATTCACAAAATGGTATTTTTCTGGGTATTCCAGCACGGGTTGCTTCATCTTCAATTCTTCACATTTGGGATATCCGCCACCAGGTGGCGCAGTCGACTGCAAGAAGACTTGTGGCTCCTCCCGGCCCATAAAAGGCAGCAAATTATCCATAACTCCAGAGTTTCCTTGCAGCCCTAACTGCGAAGACAGAAGATTTTCTCTCTGGATTTTCGCAGGCGAGCGGGGCATCCTAAGCCCGTCAGCCCTGCAGGCCTATTCCCACCTGTTCTGGACCCATCCTGCCTCCCAGCCTTGGCTGCAGGTTCAGGTGAAGGTAGGGAACACCTGGGTGTTCGCAGAGCTATGCTCTGAGCCGCAGACCCTGTACCCAAAGGGTAAGCCGGCCTTAGGCTAATGGCGCCATCTTGCCTTCCCGGGCGCCCGGAGGTTCGCGCACTGCCAGGGGGCAGGGCCCACCTCTCAAGGTTCTTTCTGCTGCCTCCTCCGGCTTCATTACCGTGCTCCTGTGTGCTGCCTCGGCTCTTCTTCCTTTGGCGGTCGCAGGGACTCCTGGGTACGAGGTAGATCCCACGGTCATCCCGGTCTCTCCTGGGGGTCCAAATCCAAGCCCCCCACCAAGGCCCCTCGGGCATGAGGAGGCACCCTCACCCATCCGGGTGGGGGGACGGCTTCTGCTCTTTGCTCACGTCTGGAGACAATGCGTCTCGGACCGGTGGATTCAGGAGGTGGTGTCCTCCGGCTACAAGATAGAGCTGGCAGCTTGGTCGCCCCGAGATTTCTTCGGTCCCGGATCTCCCAAAACCCCGTACCGGCGCAGGGCCTGAGGTTGGCTGTCCATCTTCTATCGTCCGGATTGATTTGTCTTGTGCCTCTTCAGGAACGGGGCGGGGGTTCTACTCCAATCTGTTCACGGTACCCAAGAAGGACTGTTCCCTGAGACCCATCCTGGACCTGAAGGGCCTCAACAGATTTGTCAGGTTCAAACACTTCTGCATGGAGACCTTATGGTCGGCAGTGAGCTTCCTTCGGCCAGGCGACTTCATGACTACGGTGGACATCAAGGATGCCTATCTGCACGTTCCTATCTTCTGAGGACATCAGAAGTTCCTGAGGTTCGCCCTGGAGGATCAACACTACCAGTTTGTGGCCTTGCCGTTCGTTATCTCTTCAGCCCCTCGGGTGTTCACCAAGGTGTTAGCGGGTGTCATGGCCCTCCTGAGGGCATTTGCATTCTTCCTTACCTGGGGTTACCGGCGTCGGTCGTTGGTACCATGATTCAGGCTCGGAAGAAATCCTCTTCTATGACTTACTACAGGGTCTGGCACACTTGCATTGCCTGGTGTGAGTCTACGTCTATTCCTTGTCGCATTTTTTCCATCTCCAGGATTTTGGAGTTTCTACAACCTGGTCTAGAGTCAGGTTTACAACGGAGTACCCTCAAAGGACAGGTTTCGGCTTTGGCAATTTTTTCCCAAAGATCTTTCGCCAATCATAGGCTTATCAAGACTTTTTTCCAGGGAGTTACTCATGTGCATCCACCACGTAAGCCTTACCGGTGTGGGATTTGAACTTGGTGCTTTCTGCTCTCCAGGGTCCCCCCTTTGAGCCCTTGTGCGATGTTGCGCTATCTATTCTGACACTGAAGGTGGCTTTTTTGGTAGCTATCACCTCAGTGCGTCGCATCTCGGAGCTGGCG
Organism: Gastrophryne carolinensis; assembly: GCA_027917425.1. NCBI lineage: Eukaryota > Metazoa > Chordata > Amphibia > Anura > Microhylidae > Gastrophryne > Gastrophryne carolinensis. The sequence goes on from CM051236.1 coordinate 196,660,647, forward strand.
GCACTTTCTATGAAGCCTCCTTATTTTGAGCGCCATCAGGATAAGGTGGTTTTCCGTCTTAAACTGGAATTCTTGCCCAAGATTGTCTCTGCTTTTCATCACATTGAGGACATTGTCTTGCCTTCCTTGTGTCCTGCCCCTTCTAATTCTAAGGAGCGGAATCTTCATTCTCTGGATGTGGTCAGGGCGCTTAAGTACTATTCGGTTGCCACGGAGTCGTTTAGGAAGTCGGACTCTGTTTGTTCTTCCTGGCGGACCTAGGAAGGGTTTGCCTCCAGCCAAATCCACTATCAGCAAGTGGATCAGACAGGCGGTGGTGCGAGCATATTCTGCCAAGGGGAAGTATCCCCCTTTCCGTGTTACAGCTCACTCCACTAGAGATATTGGTGCCTCTTGGGCTTTTCAGCACCAGGCTTCTGTTGAACAGGTTTGTAAGGCCGCTATTTGGTCTTCAGTTCATACTTTACTAAGTTTTACAAGATTGACGTTAGGGCCTCAGCTGATGCTGTTTTTTGTCGCAAAGTGCTTCAGGCGGTAGTGACTTGAACTACCTGCTGTTGCTCACTGGGGATCCCACCCTTCTTCTTGGACACTGCTTTTGGATGTCCCAAATGTGAAGAATTTGAAGATGAAGCAACCCGTGCTGGAATACCCAGAAAAATACAATTCTGTGATTACTCACCTGTAGAATTGATTTTATGGGTATCCAGCATGGGTTGCTTCATCCCACCCTTGTTGTTGTTATCCTCTTTTGCCTTGTTATGGCGATTTTTTTTTTTTTTTTTTTTGGAGAGAGTTCTTAGTGGGGCTGTGTGAAGTAACATGGCCTCTGCCTCCCGGCTTCTTTTTATTACTGCTTTTCAACACTGGAGTTATGGGTAATTTGCTGCCTTTTATGGGCCGGGAGGAGCCACAAGTCGTCTTGCAGTCGACTGCGCCACCTGGTGGCGGATAACCCAAATGTGAAGAATTGAAGATGAAGCAACCCATGATGGATACCCATAAAATCAATTCTACAGGTGAGTAATCACAGAATTGTATTTTTTTTAGGTCACTTATTATTCTTTCCCCCACTGGGCTGCAACTCTATACATGACTCCAGGACACGGGCGTCTCCATCTTGCCTCTAAAGCATCCTATATTGAGGAGAGGGCGGTTATAAGTGCAGGGGCAGGTTATAGCTGTGCTTTGCACAGAGCTGAGCTGGGGTCAGGAAAAGGACAGAAATCCCAGAATGCAGAGCAGCACACTCAGAAGAGACTTCCTGTCTGCAGGCAGCCTGAGACTCCATGGGCCGCCATCTTGGATGTTTAAAGGCTCTGAAAATGCACTAGGTGCAGGTAGGATGATTTTTAATGTGGGTAATCTGTATGTACAGGGTGGGGGGGCGTACAATATAAACTGTTATTGGGGGTGAAGGTCCAGCTTAAAGTGAAACCTTGTCCTTGTTCTGTCTGCATACTTTCATCTCTCTAATATAGTACACACGTGAAAAACTGAAGTGAAGCCATTATTAGTGCTGCTGGTTGCTAGATCTGCTAGAAGCCAAGATAGCCCTTGACCACTTGGGGAATAGAAGTAGTGGATCCGGATTCAGTAAGTGAGAGCATGGGGGGGAGGCAGTGAAGAAGGGGAAGGACTTCTTCAATCCTTTGGATATATTGGTACAGGTCAGTTTTTGAACATCAAAAGGGAGACCTGCATGTGTATTATTCTCTAGATACAGACCATACAGTTGACAGTTTAGTCTCCCTGTGTCCTGTTGCCAATGAAAAGTATTTACCTCAGACACTTTAATCCTGTGTGTAACCTTCTTTTTACAACTTACCACTGTCGTGATGATTTCAGTTCTATTAACAGTGTATTCTGAGAGGCTGCCTCAGGTTACAATACACCCAACATACACGAAGGCATACACTTTGTGCCAGACTGTTTCTCCGCTTTTGAAACTAAAATACATGTTCCTCTGGGACACACAACAGGGTGGGCATAGCTTTGCGTCTTCATGGGACTGCCGGCAGCAAGTAACGATGTGTGGAGGGCTTTCACAGTGTAGTGTGTGCACCCACTTGGTAAACTTCAACTGGTTGGCTATCGCAGGTCAAGTATGGGGGGAATGGCAGTTGGGCTTCCATGTGCCATATGTGGTGTGGGCCATCCCTTAACCAGAAGCCTATCTTCCCTTCCTCTATCTGGGGACCAACATTCAAATGGTTTGGTGAAATCAAATTGTAGAACAGTAGAAAAGTTTTATAATGAAAGTAAGAGCATTTCCATATGCATAATGCAAAGGAAACTCAAGGGACTAAAAGGCTGTTTGGTCTTGAAGCAAAGCACTTGGGCTATGATCTGAAGTTGCTGCAGTTGGTCGGGGCTAGATTCAGCAAAGTTATGTGCACGAAGAAAAGAGATCAGCTGACTACCTGAATATACTGAATGACCAGGTTATTCCGTAAATGGTTTATTTATCCTTGACGGTACCAGCATATTCCAAGATGACAATTCCATGAGTCATCAAGCTCAAATAGGGAGTAGTTTTATGTGGTGTGGGCCATTCCTTAACCAGAAGCCCACCCTGGCCTGAGACCTCATTTTTACACATGGATTGGCCTGAACCCTATTGAAAATCTTTGGCATGTGCTAGAGAAGACGTTGCGCAGTACTCTAAATCCTCCATCGATACAAGGTCTTGGGGAAAAATTCTGGTCAGAAATGTGATGACATTGCAGAAGCTTGGCGAAACTATGCCACAGCGAATGTTTGCCATAATCAAAGCTAAAGATGGTTCAATGAAATACTAGTGTGCAACTGTTTAACTTCATATACGTTGCTTCAAAGTTTTTATGTATTTTAATATGAATCTAAAATAAGTAAGTAAAAGGCCAAACATTTGATATAATGTGCCCCTGCTTGGTAAACGCTAACTTGTTTTTTTCCAGGGTCTTGCTGACTTGCCATGATGACGCAGCAAGATTTATGCAACTTCTGGCCAAACCTGGTTGCAGCTATTTGGAACAAGAAGATTTTATATCATTTTTACAAGTAAGGTTTTTAGTTTTTTTACTACTGTATGTGCGCTGCATGTGTAAGACAGGAAAATGCTGCCCATTATTTTTAATGGGACATTGCACAACTCTTTGGGAAACCATAATTCTTACCTGCCCATTAATCCTCGTCCGGGAATGCAGCCACCGGTCGTCACATTGGTGGGATCTTTCGACGGCCAAAACCAAGAACGCAACCCCTACCCACGTGACCTTCACCGGTCAATCGTGGGGCTGCATTTCTGGCAGAGGATCGATCATATAGATTCCAGGGCTGACCACGGAGGGTTTTTCTTCCCTCTAAAGGGACAGTCCAGGCAATGATAACAAGGCAACCTCACCTGAATCCTGCCTCATTTGCGTCTCTATTTCCTACAGCACCCTAAATGCTGTAGCAGTTCTCCAGCTTTGGCCCCCTTCTTTCTTTCCTTTCCCCAAACCCACTGTAAACGTGCTTGCACACCTGCCTCTGTCCCCCAGATCATCCAGCATGAACAAGCCTGACAAGGGCAACCACTTTGGCTTGCTCGGCTCACTCATGCTTGGAGGGCTGAGGGTCAGGGACAGCTGTGTGACCACATAGTTCCTCCCCTCAGGGCTATAGTTCTCCGAATTCAAGAGCCCTCGGTTTTTATCCATTGCCATAGATTAATAGATGTGTGCAGGCTTTGAGCGTAGGTTCTACATATTTGCCAGTTACAGTAGCTCTTGGGCACTCTGGATTTTGCCACCTGCTGCTTCTTCCCTTGTACCGTAGATATTCATATATTCTCAATACTGGGTACTTTTTGATAACCAGCTAATAACAAAATCACTATATTATCACTATATCACTATAGGGACTATATTTTACTCGCTGCAACCCCCCCCCCCCCCAAACATCTCGTCTCTTCCGCATTCTGCATGCATGGATGCGCGACCAATGAGTGCTGTTTGCCTTGTTTACCACCTTAGGCAAACGGCTCCCTTTGACTTTGCATCTCCAGGCTCCTGCGTGCTCCTGTCCCAGCCTATCTGGACAAGAGCCTGCGCGTTTGCTGTTAGATCATGGTAATGTGCGTTTTTACGGGTGCCCAGCCAGCGGCCGCTGGTGGGTTTTGTTCCTAATTAAACTATACTGATTTCTGCACTTTAAGAAAACTCAACTTTAGGTTTGTTTCAAGAGGAACAATACCTGGGACTTTCTCAGGGGTGTTCCTTTCAGACAAGACATCCCAATTTGGGATGCCCCACTGTGATGAAACTGTTCCCATGCCCATTGGCTAAGCCACTCTGCATGCTCCTTTTTTCTTTTTTTTTTTTTTACTCTCGACTGCGGAGGTGTGCCGGGCATGCGCCGCGGTGGGGGAGCTCTGGGAAGAGGCGAGTGGATCGGGTGATCCAAGGGTTTTGGGGGTACCCTAGGGAGTGGGACTTGGGTGGAGTCTAAAATGTTCCAGGCCACTTTTAAGAGACACAAAAGCCAGAAAACCTTCCCCACCGCCCCCCCCCCCCCCCCCCCCCAAACACTCCAGGTGCAGCCGTCTCTGCAGACCAAGGATGTTGCTGGTGGGAAAGGTAAGTGTAAAAGGGGTTTCCTACAGCGGGGCATCCCGATTCCCCAGACACCCCGGGGACTGGCCGCCGTGGCCTATGAGTCCCTCTAGAGTAACATCCATAACCTGATTAAACAATTTGCTTGTAAGGAAGTACTGTCTTTTTCATTCTTATTGCTTAAAATGATATTAAGCATATCTTCATGTTTTTGTCTAGGATGTAGTGAATACTCATCCACATTTAACATTTTTGAGGGAGGCCTCAGAATTTCATTCCCGCTACATTACCACAGTAAGTATATTTTTCCTGTTGCCCTTCCAGGTTTCTGTTGCAAATCATGTTCTGTTTTTAGTTTTACATTCTGATAGCTGTTAAAATTGTGTTTAAACTTTACTAGAATTGCAGAACTGGGAGAATTGCCCAGTGTGCCCATACACACTCATCTTTCCCAGGTCCAACAGTGCATGTGTGGGCTCTCATCTAGTGAGAGCCACCCACAGAGCTGACGTGATTCTGCAGGCGCCCCTCATTGTCAATGGGGAGAGTGCGGTGCCACATCCCAACGTCGTCCACTCCCACCCCAGCCATTCACATAGGCTGGAGCATGCACTCCCCATTATAGTCATCGAGCGCCATTTGGCAAAAGATGTAAACTTGGCAAACAGCTCTCATTGGCTGAGCCCCCGTACATGTGCCGTTTGACCAAGGAGAGGTAAGTTTCACACAGGGGCATTCCCAATCACGATGCCCCAGGGGAATGGGATAACACCCGGAAAAGTCAAAATCCCCGGTTTTGTTCTGCTTTAAATGGTGGTTGTGATTTGCAGTGGAGGTAGGTTAATGGGACTGTAAACCCACATTTAATGAGATGGCAAGCAGCTCAACTATAGCCAGTTCCATGTACTGCTCCCCATTTCTTGCAGCATTGGGTAGAAGCCATAGCAGCCTCAAGTCTGTCCTCCTTTCAAATGTATTCCTCCAGGGCCACCCAAAAAAACCTTAAAGTAATGTATTTTAAGAAAATATATTATTCTAAGTATGTCACACACCCCGTTTCAGAATAGTCATTACACTTGGGTTATACTGTCCTGTAGAGGGCGATCTTGCAGAGATGTAATGAAAACAAGTAAGCCCCTCCCAGTCCATAAATACCTGGGACCTCCCACTCATTCCCCAGTCATCTCTGCAGACGGCGAGCAAGTCAGAAGATGGATGTCTCCTCCTTGCAGGTAGCCGGGATAACTCCCGGCCCGCTTGTTAGTCTATTTCTGCCTGGACCCACTTTAATTAAGATACCCCTTGGCTGCTGGTCCGGGCAAGGGTAGACTGCACCTTACGGTGCTTAGGAGCTATGTTCCACCGTGAGACCCCATACCAAGGGGTAGGCGGTTGTCCGGGTTGGTGATCCCGGGGCGGGATGCCCTGTCCCTTACTTTCCACCTTAGTGTGGTTTTCCCCTCTCCCGGTCTCCCATTGCTCCCTTTTCGGGGGGGGGCGCCCTTCTCCCTTGTGTATTTAGATTTTGGCCTTTATTGGTGTATTATATTTTTATATATTTTTAAAAATGTCACTCTGCTCTGAATTTTATGTGGGGGCCTGTGTGTGGATGTGTGTCATCTGCCATTCTCCCTTGTCTTCCTGGTGGACCTTTATTGGACCTTTAAAGGGTCCTCCCAGTCCTAGGGTCCCTGGGGTCTTTTGCTTAGGGCTCCCAATAATTTCTCCCAAAAAATCCTCCCACTTGGGACTTAAAGGGGCATCCCTGGTTGCTTATATTGCATAATTCACCATATGGAGGCTTCCCAGGATACCGGGCTTGGGCTCCCTGCGGGGCAATCCCGGCAGTGTATGGGGTGTGGGGTATCCCTTAAGGGGGATGACGTGTTTCTTTGTATACCATGTGTGCAGCAGGCTATAACGCGGCAGTCTGGGTCCCAGGCATCTGGGTCAGCGCCGCCGGCCTCATCGCCTACCCCTCCCTGCCTGATCCGTACCCCAAGTGATGTTGTCACAGGTGGGGAGTCGCAATCTGATGTGTGTGCCAGATTGGCCAATCTTGAGAAATTATTTTCTAGCCCTGTGGCCAGAAAGGCCCCGGCTAGGAGAAAGCACTTGTCTCCAGCCGCGTCGGCCTGTGATTTTGATGAGTTTGATTCATGCCGAGCAGGGTCAGGGGGATACCTTGGATCCCCTAAGGTCCTGGCTCATCTGTTTGAGTTTCTGGCGATTCTCCCCCTGAAGTGGCTCCTCCGCAGAAGGGGGAATTCTTTGAGGCGTCTAAGCCGCGCTTGGAATTCCCTAGTCAAAAGCATTTTGATGGCATTATTCTTAAGGAATGGGAGAGGACTGCTCAGCTTCCAGGTGTTCCTCCGGGTTGGGATAAGAGATATCCCTTTCCGGTGGACGCGGTGAAGCGCTGGTCGTCCCCTCCCGAGGTGGATGCCCCTGTTTTGGGGTTGTCTAGCACCTCCGTTTTGCATTCTCCTGACTGTTCTACTCTCAAGGATGGTGAGGATAGATGCATTGACCAGATGGCTTGTCACGGTTTTGCCAGTGTCCGGTAGGCCTTGCGGCCTGTTTGTGCTTCGGTGCTTTTAGTGGTAGCTGCCAGGTCGGTTGTTAGGGACCTGTTGTCTACTTCAAGGCTTGACCCGGCTAGTGATGAGTTCACCGGCCTTAAGCGGTGCGAATTGTTTGTCGTTTGAGCTGGCCGCCTTGGATGACACCATGGTGATGGGCAGTAAAACTTCGGCCTTGCTTGTGGCTATCCGGCGGTCGGTTTAGCTGCGCCAGTGGGCAGCTGATTGTGTGTCCAAGAAGTCGCTTACGGCCCTTCCCTTTGTGGGGTTGCGGCTCTTCTGGGAAAAATTGGATTCGGTGGCAAAAGGAGGTAAGATACCTTCAGCGAAAGAAGCAACGTCGTCCCTTTCAGGTGGGGGGCGGCTTCCTTTGCCCCTTCCTTTCGTGGAGCTGGCAGGGGATTGGCCTTCTCCTCCTCCAGAGGTGATTCCTGGAACAGGGGCAGAGGACGTGCTCGTCCAGGACACAACTGGGGCTCCAAGCCCAAGTCCGCTGTCAAGCCAGCTCTGCAATGAGGGGGCGCCCTCACCCTTGCGGGTCTGGGGACGGCTGCAACACTTCTCCCAGGTCTGGGACCAGGAGGTCTCAGACAGATGGATTCAGGAAGTGGTGTCTTCCAGTTACAACCTGGAGTTTGAGATCCGGCCCCTCCCAGATTCTTCAGGTCTCGGGTGCCTTCGGATCCTCTGGCCACGCAGGGGCTTCTGGCGGCAGTAAGGAATCTTCTGGACATGGCTGTCATTTGCCCGGTGCTTCCCTCGGGAAGGGGCCTGAGCTACTATTCCAATCTGTTCACAGTGCCCAAGAAGGACGGCTCTGTTCATCCCATCCTGGATCTGCAGCTCCTCAACAGGTTTATCCGTCCCCGGAAGTTCCGCATGGCAACGCTGTGATCAGCTATCAATTTACTTTGTTAGGGGGACTTCATGACGTCCATAGACATCAAGGATGCTTATCTGCATGTTCCTATCTTCCCGGTACACCAGAGATTTCTCAGGTTCGTGGTGGAAAATCGGCATTTTCAGTTTGTGGCTCTTCCGTTCGGTCTTACCTCGGCTCCAAGGGTTTTCACCAAGGTGCTGGCTGGGGTGATGGCCCTCCTCAGAGCTCGGGGTATCCGCATAGTGCCATATCTGGACGACCTTCTCATTATGGCATCTTCTCTCAGCCAAGCGGCGCTAGACACCAGAATTGGGGTATCCACTCTGGAGGGATTCGGCTGGGTGATCAACTTTTCCAAGTCTTCCCTCTCTCCATCCAGGGTGGTGTAATTTCTGGGAATGTCTCTGGATACTTCTCAGACCAGGGTGTTCCTTCTTCGACCCAAGGTTCTTTTGATTCAGGAATTGATTCAGCTTCTTCTTCCAACCTTCGCCCGTTCATCCGGATGGGGATGAGACTGGTGGGATTGATCGTGGCTTCCTTCGTGGCGGTTCCCTTTGCTCAGTTTCACACAAGGACGCTCAAGCTCCATCTTTTGGCGGCCTGGGACAGGTGTCTGCTGTCATTGGATCTATCCTTTCTGATGTCCCCCCGGGTTCGGCATTCCCTTCAGTGGTGGCTGGAACCAAGCAATCTGATGAGGGGCAGGTCCTATCTGACCCCTCGTTGGGAGAAAGTCACCACGGTTGCCAGCCTGTCAGGTTGGGGGGGGTTCTGGAAGGATCTTCATTTTCGGGGACTATGGGGGCCTCAGGAGACGCACAATCCCATCAATGTTCTGGAGCTGAGAGCTATCGGGTTGGTTCTGTCTCACTTGACTCATCAGTTACAGGGCTTACCGGTTCAAGTTCTGTCGGACGGCGGTCGCCTACATCAATCCCCAGGGAGGGACTCGCAGCACGAGTGCCCTCAGGGAAGTGTGCTTGATTCTTGCCTGGGCGGAGAGCCATGTCCCATGCATTTCGGCGGTGTACATTCCGGGAGTGGAGAACACGGAGGCGGACTTCCCTGAGCAGGTGCTCATCTCGCCGGAGGGAATGGTCTCTCAATCCCAACGTTTTTCGGTCGCTTTGCAACAGATGGGGGACTCCGGAGGTGGACCTCTTTGCCTCTCGTCACAATCACAAGCTTCAGGCATTTGTCTCTCTTTCGCAGGATCCTCTGGCTCTGGCAGTGGATGCCATGTCTCTGAGCTGGAGGGATCTGGGGTTCCTGTACCTGTTCCCTCCGTTCCCTTTGTTGGGCAAGGTGGTGCGCAAGCTGGCTCTAGAAGGGGCGCTGGCAATCCTGGTGGCTCCAAGATGGCCAAGGCAGGTTTGGTTCGCAGACGTCGTTCGGCTGGCAGTGGATCGGTTCGATCTGCTTTTTCTGCCGGGTCTGCTCACTCAGGGTCAACTACTCTACCCCAATTTACCAACGCTGGCTTTGACGACGTGGCTGCTGAAACCTCCATCTTAAAGGAGAGTCTTTCTGATGCTGTGATTCAGACTCTTGTTAGCGCTAGGAAGAGGTCTTCCTCTACCATCTACTATAGGACTTGGAGGTCTTATATTGATTGGCGTGAGGACCGGGCCTTGCCTTGCAGGGTGTTTTCTTTCCCTAGGATTTTGGATTTTCTGCAACATGGTCTGGACTTGGGGTTCCAGCTTAGTACTTTGAAAGGGCAGGTTTCGGCCCTGGCAGTTTTTTTGCTCTTCATCCTTTGGTTAAGACTTTTTTCCAGGGGGTTACCCATGTGCGGCCTCCTAGGACACCTTTGCTCCCTGTTTGGGATTTGAATTTGGTTCTTTCTGCTCTTTAGGGTCCTCCTTTTGAGCCTTTGCAGGATATTGCTTTTTATACGCTTACTCAGGAGGTTACCTTTTTTGTTGCTATCACCTCAGTTCGGCGTGTCTCAGAGTTGGTCCATTCAGGCACTTTACTTTGAGAGGCATCAGGACAAGGTTGTTTTCCGCTTCATGCCAGATTTCCTTCCTAAAGTGGTTTTGGCCTTTCATCTTAATCAGGACATTGTTCTTCCCTCCTTGTGTCTAAGCCCAGCAATGACAAGGGTATTGCATTCCTTGGATGTGGTTCGCTGTGTGAAGTACTATTTGGTAACTACTTCTTCTTTTCATAAGACTGATGACTTTTTCGTGGTGCCCTCCGGGAATAGGAAAGGTTTGGTGCCCACCGTCTTCCATTCGTGAATGGATTCGCCAGGCCATTGTTGGGGCCTATTCTGCCAAGGGGAAGGTTCCCCCTTTTCGTGTTACAGCTCATTCTACTCGTGCTGTTGGAGCGTCTTGGGCTTTTCAGCACCAGGCTTCTGTTGAACAAATTTGCAAGGCTGATGTGCGGGCCTCAGCGGATGCTGTTTTTTGGCCGCAAAGTTCTGCAATCTGCAGTGGTTTGAGTTTGTGCATTGTTGCCTTGTTTTGGATCCCCGCCCTTTGTGGACACTGCTATTGGATGTCCCAAGTGTAATGAATATTCTGAAGCGGGGTGTGTGACATACTTAGAATAATACCATTTTGTGATTACTCACCTGTAAAATGGGTATTATAAGTATGTCACACACCCCGCTTCACCCCGCCCTTTGGTATTCTGGATTCTTTTTTGTTAATGTTTATAATTGGCTCTTCCTGGTCTCTTTACCTTACTGCTGTCTAAATACTGGGGAATTAGTGGGAGGTCCCAGGTATTTATGGACTGGGAGGGGCTTATTTGTTTTCATTACATCTCTGCAAGATCACCATCTACAGGACAGTATAACCCAAGTGTAATGACTATTCTGAAGCGGGGTGTGTGACATACTTAGAATACCCATTTTACAGGTGAGTAACCACAAAATGGTATTTTTAAAGTCCCAATTCTGACTAGTATTTATTTGGTTTTTTTAAAAGGATTTAATGCCACATGCCTACACTTCCTGTAGCTGAATGTTCATCAGAATGCTTATTTTATATACTATTTTGAATATATAACTGTGTTCTTAATTCACTTTTTATTCTACCTCCTAGGTCATACAGAGGATATTTTACAATGTAAATAGATCATGGTCTGGTCGTATCTCATACACAGAGCTCAGGAAGAGTAATTTTCTTCAGGTGGGATTTTATAATGTGCTGTTGCCTGTTTTTATTTATATTTTGTTCTTCCATAGGAAAAAAAAACAAAAACCCAAGAAACTTTTAGCTGTAGTGTTGCAGCTTTTCTAGTCCCAGAAAGTGTCTCTTTATGGCAGTTATGTAATGTTAGGCGGGTTTGGTAGTTGGCCGACTTGTCTGGCATTGATGAAGATATGGGGGTTGATTCAGAGCCCCTTTCTCTGCAATTTCTTGCATGAAAATTTCCGTTCTTTGCGATTTTTTTCCCCCCTAATCTGATCTTCAGCAGACCTTTTTCTTTTTATTTTTGTGAGAACTGTTTTTAGTTTCTTGTTTGGTAGCAAGACCTCCAAAAAACGCAGAGAAAGGGGCTTTGAATCAAGCCTATGGTTTTACTACATTTTTCTCATCCAAAAGAGAAAATTCTGCACTCATTCAGTCTAGTCAGGACAGTCTATTTTATTCTAGATAGAAAATTCAAGCCTTAGCCTTTTTTTTTTCTAGCTCAGCATAAGTTTGGGGGGGGGGGGGGCATGTATCTAAGATTACCAGTATTAAAGTTGACCAAAACCCAGGATTTTGACTATCCCGGATTTTGGTCCTTTCCCCTGCTGTGTGAAACCCCCCAAATCGCTGAGCACAACTCTCCTCTTCCCGGTCCTACGGCGCATGCACGGCCGCTAGTCCAATCAGCGCGCTCGTAGCTGCTGACGTCACGGCGCCTAAACCAGTGGCTCCGAGGGTGCTGGCTGCCGCATCCCCCGCTTCCCTCTGACAGCGAACGCGCCGGCCATTCACAAATGATAGAGGGATATCGGCCCTCGCATGCACCGTTGGACCGGGAAGCAAGGTAACAGGTGTACAGGGCGACCTGGGGGGTTTCACACAGTGGGGCATCCCGATTTTGAATGCCCTTGGGGGATGGAATCGATCGGGAATCTTATTGCTTCCCGGGCCGATCACGCAGGGACTGTCCAATCTAAACTCTTGAGGTTCGTGGGAGAAGCCATGATAGGACTACCTGCAGCTGCTGCACCATTTTCTATTAAAATGTATGAGGCTTAAGCATTTCACACACCCTTCTAATCTAAATAGAAGTCAATGGGGCAGCATGCTGCAGCAGTCCCATCATGGCTGCTTGCATGAAACTCAAGTGTTGGACTGTTGGTCCCCATTGCAATAAGACAGACTGAAGCCCCCCCACGAATAACCCCCAGGACATCCAAATTTTCTCAGATTGATCAACCATTAACAAAGTAGGCCAGCAAAACCTTGCATCCAAGCACAGCAACTTGTCAAAGGTTATTTAAAGTTGGAGCCTTATTTAGAATCCATGAGATGTTCCCACCCCAGTACTTCTACTGTTTTGGGATGTCTCAGTACTGAAGAAATACAAGAGGCAGTGACTGCCCTGTAATGCAAAGGAATGTAGTGGTCGCTGTAATTTCCTAACTTAATTTCCTGCTCATGGTAGCTGCCCTGCTCTAGGCTGCATGTATTTCCTGTTGATCAAGGTTTTTCCAGGGAGTTTGTGATCATCCGGCAGATGGTCTTCCACGCGAATACTACTTCTTACGAAATTGGTCTGATTTAGGGTTATGTATTTCTGGTGGACCAAACCAAAAGACTGGTTGTGGTGTGATTGTGCCCAGTTGCCCGACAACAGATTTTGATGGTCAGTCTAATTGTACTACAGTATTTAGTGTTGGCAGTTTTAGATACTGTTCACTGTGCGTTGCTTGTGTGTGGGACCACATAGACCATAGCAGATGGTCTAATTCAGCTGGCTCAATTCATGGCTCTCGTATGTGGCACTGGCCCCATCCCCGCTCATGTTCTAGCTGTGAGCATGCCCCTGCCACCCATTCAGAAAGGCCTGGTACAGCTAGGGGATGCGGCCGGGATGCAGGTGGCTTCAAGAGCAGAGGAGTATAGCGGCAATCCAGGTGGTTTCACACAGCAGGGCATCCCAATTCGGAATGCCCCAAGGATTGAAATGCTGAAGTTCCTCTTAAAACATAAGCCCAGGACTGCACCTAATATCCACACAATCCCTGCCCTAACCCTACTGTACGGTGGTGGCAGCAGCATGTTATGGAGCTGCCTCACCACAGCAATCGCTGGTGTTCCAATAATGGACTGGCCAAATCAGGAGTTAACCTATTTAGTCACTAGTTGAATTGGTTAGATCAAATATGAGCATTAAGAACTATTCCCCTTTTCCATTCCCGCATTTAGCAAATCTTATTAAACCTATGTTCTTCTGTTTAGCATGTAGCCTTGTTGGAGGAAGAAGACATCAACCAGTCAACTGATTATTTTTCATACGAACATTTCTATGTCATCTACTGTAAATTTTGGGAACTGGACGCAGACCATGACTTGTACATTGATCAGCAGGACCTTTCCAAACACAATGACCATGGTATGTTTATTTTTATTAAGGCTCCACTTACGCCAGTGCTAAGATCAGAGCCAATAGGATTTGGTTAAAGCGGACCTTCACTCTGAATAAGAGTCTATCTTATATGTTTCCCACACCCTGCACATACAGATTGTCCACATTAAAAATCATCCTACCTGCATCTACTGCATGTTATGAGCCTTTAAACATCCAAGATGGCGGCTTATGGAAGCCGCCATATTATCAGGCAGCCTGCAAACAGGAAGTGCCTCCTGACTGTGCTGCTCTGCATTCTGGGACTGCTGACCTTTACCTGACCCCAGCTCTGCTCTGTGTGAGCAAAGCACAGCTATAACCCACCCCACTGTACCTTATCCCACTCTCCTCTCCTCAGTAAGTGTGATGCTTCTGAGTCAAGATGGCGGCGCCCGTATCCTAAATTCCTGAACAGAGTTGCAGCCCAGTGGGGGAAAGAATAATAAGTAAGTGACTAAAAACGTAAAATGTATTAATTTTAGATGCTGGGGAACCATTTTTTAAGAGTTTGGGCTTTTCTTTAAATCACGCTGAAGGTCCGGTTTAATAGCTCATTATGTTGATACATCCTGTGGTGCACAGGAAAAATGTTTACGTTTGTGAATATGATCCATGTTAACCATTCAATTACATTGTGTTTTGTAAGTGCTTTTGATGCATTTTTAATGGTTTTCTGTTGAAGGTACAACTGCCTCAGCTGACGTGGGGGGGGGGGGGGAGAGAAGGGGAGCAAAGGCTTTTGTTTTGTCATTTTAACTGGAGCTAATGCACAAATAATTTGTACAACTTAAAGCGGAACAGAACCTGGGGATTTGAAACCCCCCAGAACACCGCTGTTCACTTAAAAGTGGATTAAAAGCCAGGATTTTGACTATCCTGAATTTTGGTCCTGTCCCCAGGGGCACCTCAATCAGCTCTGTGAAACCCCCCAGGTCGCCTGAACAAACTCGCCTCTTTCTGGTCCTACAACACATGCACGGCCGCACATTCAATCGGTGCACTCGGATCCACTCAAGGCCCTTCATCTAGAAGCTTTTCTAATATGAGCGGATCTGAGCACCCTGGCGTCCACATCCCCGCTTCCCTCTAACAGGGAGCGTGCCCGCGCTGGCCATTCACAAATGCATGACGCAGGCATGCGTCCTGCTAGAGTGATAGCTGGGATGCGGCTGCTGCTCACAAATGCGCTGTTGTACTGGGAAAGAAGGCAAGTTTTTGGGCAACCTGGGGGTTTCACACAGCGGGGTCCCAAGGGGTGGGAATCATTCGATCTCCATGGGTTTTGGTCCAATTTAAAGCGGACAAAAACCCACTGAACTTGTGAAATACATTTGGCCAAAGCCCCTGCAGCTATTCCCTTCTTAGGCTGTAGAAATAGAAATGGGTATTTTCACATTTCGATTCTTCTGTATCACTTTTTTTTTTCTTGTTTTTTTTTTTCTATCCCTCTGTTAGATGGCATGCGACCAGTCATTGCATAGATGTGGCAATGACCTCATTGTCACACACAGCAGTGGCAGTGAATGGAAGGAAGGCAGAGCTTTACAGCTAAAACAGGCGCCATTATCTGGGATATGAGTAAAGTGGGAGCAGTGTAAATTAGCAAAAGGTGCTTCTCATTGGGGCAGCAATTCAGGGAATGCAAGTTAAACATTTGGGTTTTGGTCTGCTTTAACTCGTCCTTGTTCCAACGGCGCATGCGCCGGCTCTCATCCAATGACAACTGTCTGCTGTGACTGTCATTCGGCAAACGACTCTCATTGACTAAAATGACCTGGGGCATGCTGCAGGTGATGCGGCAGCACATGCTCCCCATTGACAACAATGAGAGCAGTTGAATGACATGGTCCCTACAGACTGCTTTCATTCGCCGAGAGCCCACGCATGCACCGTTGGAGTGGGTAAAGGCGAGTGTTTATGGGTGCCTGGGGGGGGTTCACACAGCAGGGCATCCCGATTCAGCCCTCAAATTTAACCTGTGTGGGTTTTGTTCCTCTTTAAAGTTATTGACCAGTTATAATTTATAGACCACTTCTCTTAGTAATGGGCTAGAATAGAGCCCCCCACACTGTCACTCAAGCCCAGCTAACTCTAAAGCCCTGCACCCAGTGTGCTTGTATCACTCGGCCCAGAAAGTTTACTTTTGAATTACTCTGGAAATATATAGTTTTGTTTTCCAAAGTGGGGAAAAAAAGAGAACATTGCCATGTGTAGCACTACACATTGATGGGGGGGGGGGGGGAGTGTTTGTGGCTTTGGACAATGCCTTTAAGTAAAGGCTCTGCTATATCAGGTTGGCTATTGGCTCTGTTCATGATGTGATACACTGCTTTCTTTTCTTATAGCGATATCAAGCAGAATTATTCAAAGAATATTTTCAGGAGCAGTAACAAGGTAAAAATGACATCTTGTGGTTCATTATTTCATACATTGATCATTTTAAGGGGAATTCTGTAGGGAAAGGTTTCTGGCTTTCAGTGCGCAAAAATAGCAGAGGAAGAGTGTGCTGACTGGTCCCCGCCGGTGAATCGGTGACTGGTACAATTGGTTAGGTGTGACTGCAACATGCTCCCCAGGGGTGTCTTCAGATAGAGGCGATCAATTATAAAATAGGTTTGCTTTAATATTTTAAATCCACTCTAATTATTGTAAACCTGTAGCATATTCAAAAGTAGTAAGCTAAAATAATGAGGTCAAAATATTGATATGCCGTGTTTCCCTGAAAATAAGACAGGTCTTATATTAATTTTTGATCCAAAAATAGGTGCTAGGGCTTATTTCCAAGGGATGTGTTATAGCACGCAGGCCAGATGGTGCGGCAGTACAGCAGCTCTGGTACAATACATGCACAGAGCCGGCTGGCAGCGGGGATTTTCAGCCATGGGCTTGGCTTGGTGACAGGCTGGGGTAGAACCAGCAAGATCAGACATTTCACTCCAGACAGCAAAGCTTATCTGTGTTACTTGATGTGTCCTCACCCTCCTTTACAGACACTCCCGTGCCTCTGCTGAAGCCCGGCAGCTAGATTATGAATTGTAACTAGGACTTATTTTCGTGGTAGGGCTTATATTTTACAAATTGGCAAAAAATGCAGAAAAATCTTACTAGGTCTTTTTTTTACACAAAGGGGAGGCAACAACATGGTCCATGGTTGTATTTGTTTTTAAAGGGGGAGGGGCTGGAATCGTTTATTGTAGCTAAAGTCTATAATCATATTTTCTTTCCTTTTAGGGGTCGGAAAGTGCAGAAGGAAGGAAAGATTAGCTATGCTGATTTTGTATGGTTTCTTTTATCGGAGGAAGACAAAAAGGCCCAGACAAGGTGGTTTCCATTGCAGGAAAAAGTTTTGTTGTTAAATGGCCATCCGTTGTTCAACCTGCACGTCTTAGATTTGGCCATTGTTGGATTGTGCACTGCCCTTTACCTTTTTTTAAAGTGGACCAGCAGTCTTTTTCTATAGTGCAGATCTTTTCCCCCCCTAAAAATAAGAAAAAGCTTACAAAAGTATCAGGGCTTTATAATGTAAGCATTCTGGCATGTTTACTTCCTGTTGTAGGCTGCTGGGTTCCACAGAGGGTGGATCTCCTTAGTCCGTTGCTATGAGGTTTTACAACCACAATTCCATGCTGTTGCATGGCTTGTGGGGGGGGGGGGCTGTGACGCAAAAACAATGCGCCTGTAAGCCCTGCCCATACACCGATTCAGCTAGCAGAAAGACTACGCTGCCGGCCTATTGATGGAAGGAGAATGAAAATCTCTGCCTGTCTCTGCTCGCTTACCGGGTATGCATAGTCCTGAGTTTGGCTCGTCTGGGGATCTCCTCCCGTCCCCTTACTGTCAAATGATGCTATGGGAAATCCCAATCGAGCCACCTACAAGACTATAAATTATCCTCCAGCGGCGGTGAGCGAGGAAATGTGCCAACAAGAAAGGAAAAAGACTTGTTCTCTCGTCCTCCAAAGGCAGACTAAGTGGTCTCTGATCACTTCTGTAGGCTGAAGAGGAAAGATGTTTATATATTACAGTGCAATGGGGGTGGGTGTGTGTATAGAAAATGCCTCTGCTTCCTGCACACTGACAGCGCATGCACTTTACTGTCGCCCATCAAATACCTTCCTTATATGTAAAGTGCCACAGGCGCATGCACCCGCAGCTCTTAACTACTGACGGGATGAGAGAGGAACGCTCGCTCGCCCCCCACATGCGTGGGGTTTCCTGTGCTGCACGGCAACAACAAGCTACATGGATCGATCAAATTGACGTTGCTTGTTGTTCTTTTTGTGTATCTTGGGGTAAGCAATGCTTTAAATTAAATAATGTAAAATGAAGAAAAAAAATAAAGGGTCATAAGAGCAGCAGAAGGTTTTTAAAGTGGATCGTTTATATTTTTCATTGTTGGGCCACTTTAATTCAAATGTCCATTTTTTTTTCTCAGCAAAAAGTAAAAACTAGTTTGATTTAAAGTAAAGTTTGCAGTAAAGCTTTTAACTACAATTGTGAGCCTCTCTAATGAAAGATTGACCTTCCTGGGTTTTGTTCCCTGCCCTCTGGGTCATCCTGATTTGGGGGGTGAAACTCCCAGATCGCTCACACCTTACCTTTCCCAAATTCTACAGTGCATGCATGGGCTCTCGTCCAATCAGAGCCATTTGTCGTGCATATGCAATGTTCTGCAAACAGCTCTGTTTGTTTGTGACGCTAGCCTGTGCGAGTGCTAATGGCTCCATCCCCAGCAGAGATTGCTCTCCTGCCCCCAGCCTAAAGTTGCTGGGGATGCGGCAGCCAGTGTTTACACTAGTGAGGGAGCCAGGAAGGAGGTGGGTCTTGAGGTGGCCCGGGAGGACTTTCACACAGCGGGGGGGGGGGATGGGGGGCAGCAGCCGGCCCTGGAATCTTTCAGAATCCAGGGTCAGCCATGATAGGTTTTGTTTTGCTCTAACAACTATCCTACCATATTTAAAAGATCTAACCACACCTCCCCAATCCCGCTGCTTACCAATTGAATTTTGTTTACGAATTTGGGATGTTTCTCTGGTGAATACACAGTAGCTTGTGGTGATCTAAAAATTGTAAATCCTTGTTAATGTTCTGACTTTCCACTAGTAGTTACATTATTGCTTTTTGTGTTCCCGACAGTATTGAATACTGGTTTCGCTGCATGGACCTCGATGGTGATGGTGTATTATCAATGTATGAATTGGAGTATTTTTATGAAGAACAGTGCCAGAAAATGGAAAGCATGGCCATCGAGCCCTTATCTTTTGAGGATTGTCTGTGTCAGATGTTGGATCTTGTCAAACCAGAATGTGAAGGTATATTGTGTCTAATATGCAAACCTAAAATCACACTATTCTTGGTGTGCCACACACCCCGCTTCACTTCTTAAATATTCATTACTCATGGGTTAATCACCTGCAGGTGACGTAGTGCAGAGAGGAAGTCTTGTAACGAGCCCCACCTTCCGGCCTATATATACCTGGTACCTCCCTTCAATCACCAGTATTTTTTCTCTCTGCGTGACTAGCAGAGGTTGGAAGTTTCCTTCTTACAGGTAGGTCGGGGCTTACCCCGCCACCCCCCTTTTGGTCTATTTCTGCCCGGTTTGAGTTGTATACCTCTATGGTGGATAGGAAGCCTCCCAGCTTAGGCTGCTCACCGGGTAATTGGTAGATGGCACAATTGGTGCCTAGGAGCTTATCTCCTCCCGCTCATCTCCCTCTTGTGGGGGCAATGCGGCAGTCCGGCATGGTGATCCGGAAATGGGATGCCCCTGTCCCGAGGGTCCCCGTAGCCCTTACTCCCCCGTTCCGGTCCTTTCTCCCTTCACTTGGGGGGGGGGGGGGGGGGGGGGTGTATGAGGGTGTGCTTTAGTAGGTGTGTTTCACTTGTATCACTGCATGTTAACATATATGTCATGTTTATGCATTCACTGTAGCATGTGTATATTTTTGGGTCTGCTTTAAGGGCAGGCTGCGCTGGGTAAAGGCTGGCCACTTCTCTTGCAGATTGTTGCTTTGTGGCCCCTCTCCCCTCCCTCCCTCTCCCCTCTCCTCGCCTGGCATTCATGTTTGCATTGTACACCACCATGCGGTTTTTTACCCTCCCCCCTCCGCCGCCTGAGCGCACGTGTTGTGGCCCAGCTGTAAGTGATTCCAGCTGATCGGCGTAGGGGGGGGGGGGGGGGGGCGGGCCCGCTGACGCGCGGCGCCGACGTCTGCGGCGTCTGCGGCGGGCCCAGCGTTTTGCTTCCTTCAATGCAGGAAATCGCATGGGCGCACGGCCGCACTTTGTCTTCTGTGCTGGCTGCTGGCTGCAGTCTTGTTCCGGCTGCTGCCTTTGCTGTCCAGGCAAGCGGCCCCTCCCGTTGGGGCCATTAAATGGGGAATGCATTCCTTGCAGTAATACAGTGGGGAGTCACTCTGTATTAAGGGGGCGTGATTTAAGGGCACTTTGGTGCCATGCTTATGTTTGTTTATACACATGTGAGGATCTGATGGTTTTTTCTTGCAGATCCTGGGATCCCTGCTTATGGTGGCCCTCTGGCTCTATGTGCCTGGCTAATTATTGGGATATCTTTGTGAATGTAGATATACATAGACTATATATAAATATATATATATATATATATATATAGTTCTTTAAAGGGGACCTTAACTTAACTTAAAAAAAAAAAAAAAAATTTAAAAAAAAAAAAAAAAAAATCCTCCCTTCCGGGACATTACTAATAAAGGGGCATCCCGGGTTGGCTTATGCCTTAAAAGTCCCAGTATTGCGAATACCATAAATCACCACATGGAGGCTTCCGTAATTTCCGGAAACGGTTCTGTGAGCCGTTTGGGGGGTGCGTAGGTTATAGGGTTCCACTCCCAGCTGATGATGTCTTATTTGCATCCCTTGTGCAAACAGACTGTTGCGCGCCTGTCCGTTGCTTCGGCTGCAGGGCCATCGCATCATTCATCTTCTCCTGCCTCTCCCTCCCTATTTCCGGACCCCGCATGACACTGTCAAAAGTGGGGATTCGCATTCCGAGGTGGCAGTACAGCCCAGCCCCCGGAAAGTAATGCCCGTTAAAGCAGCGTTTAAGGCCGCTGCAAAACGAAGGCACCTGACTCCGGTACCTTCGGCTCCACAGGGCCAGTTTTTGTGTGCCTGTGGAATGGTCCGATGGATCCCCAGACGAGGATGAATTCCAGTCTGAGTCAGATGAGCCGACAGGTCAGCTTGTGGCTGATGAGATTGGCGATTGGTCAGAGGGGGTTGTTTTTGTACACCCCCTCTATTCTGGCTCAAATGTTTAAAATTTTGAGTTTAGATACGCCTGAGGCGGCTGCCCCGCCAAGGGGTCGGTTGTTTAAAGAGCCTCAGCCGCGTTTGGTTTTTCCCCAGACTACACCTCTTTGAGAGGGTGGTTCTTAAGGAATGGGAACATTCCACGCGGTTATCTGGAATTTCTTCCAGTTGGCCATTGTGCTCACCCCTGTATTAGGGCTCTCCAGCTCGGCTATGGTACAGTCTGCTGAGACCACTGTCCCCAAAGATGGGGAAGATCGTCTGATTGACCAATTACGCTCGACATGGTTTTTAATCTATTCCGGGTCAGCATTGCGCCCGGTATGTGCTTCAGCCCTTCTGCTAATCCTTAATTCAAGGGCTATAGGAGGATCTTAATCCCGCTTGCAAACAGTTCACTGCGCTTAAGCAGTGTGAATCTTTTGTGGCTTATGTCCGGGCTGCTCAGGACGATGCGCTGACTATGAGTAGCAGGGCGGCATCTATGCTGGTGGCTATTTCGCAGGTCAGTATGGCTGCGTCAGTGGTCAGCGGACACGGCTTCCAAAAAGGGGGGCTTACAGCTCTCCCCTTTTTGGGGTTGCGTCTGTTCGAGGAGAAAATTTGATTCTGTCGCAAAGGGTGGTAAGATGCCACAACACAAGAGGCCCCGTGGTCCCTTCAGGGGAACAAGTTCCGGTAGGCCTTCTTTTCGAGGATTCAGAGCGGGCAGGGGTGCGTCCTTTCCCGCTACATGTGGCGCAGGTTGGACTCGGGAGGGGCCGTGGCCGGCCCACTCAGTCCTGGGGCACCAAGCCCAAAAACCTGCTGATAAGCTCACTCAGCAATGAGGGGCTGCCCTCACCCGTGCGGGTGGGGGGACTATTGCGACACTTCTACCATTGGAACCAAGTGGTTCCAGGCAGATGGATCCAGTAGGTAGTGTCGCCCGGTTTCGACCGGAAATTCGAGTCTCACCCTCCTTCACGGTCCGCTCATGGGTCGGTTCATCCTGGCCTGAACTCTCATCAAGACAGAGTGTGTCTTTCTTTTGCCAAATTCACATGAGAACGCTTCAGCTTTTTCTGTTAGCGTGTTAGGATCAGCAACCTCTGTCGCTGGTTCAGTCCTTCCAGTTGTCCTCCCGTGTACGGCAGTCCCTCCTGTGGTGCTTGGTCCCGACCAATCTTGTGTAGGGCAGGCTTTTCCTGACCCCCCTTTGGAAAATTGTCACCACGGACGCCAGTCTGTCGGGATGGGGCAGATTCTGGAAGGAGCTGCGGTCTCAGGGGCAGTGGAGTGCTTAAAGGCCCCACTGTCCCATCAAGATTCTGATTCTGAGAACCATCCGTCAGGTGCTTGCTCTCCTGACTCAGTACGTGCTGGGCCTTTTGGTCCAGATGTGTTCAGACAATCGATCAGCGGTTGCTTATGTTGGTCTTCAGGGTAGGACGCGCAGTCTGAGTACTCTCAGAGTGGTGTCCCTGATCCGGACATGGGCAGTGTTCCATGTTCCCTGTCTCTCGGCGGTTCACATTCCAGAGGTGATGAAGCAGGTAGTGGGCCGGTTGAGCAAGGGCTCTTCCCGCCTGGAAGAATAGGTTCTCCATCCTCGGGTGGTTCGCCTACTGTGTCTCCAATGGGAGTCCCCGGAGGTGGACCTGTTGGCCCCTCATCACTATCACAGGTTCCCGAACTTCGTGTCGCTCTCCCAGGATCCTCTGGCTCTGGCAGTGGACGCCATGTCCCTGATCTGGGGCGTTCTAGGATTTCTATACCTGTTTCCTCCGATGCCCATGCTGGGCAGGGTTCTTCAGAAGTTGGCTCTGGAAAGGGTGTACGCCGCTCTCGTGGCCTCAAGGTGGCCAAGACGAGTGAGGTTCACAGACATCATTCGGCTGGCAGTGGACCAGTGCGTTCTGCCTATTCGGCCCGATCCGCTCACTCAGGGTCAATTGTGTTACCCCATTTTACCAGCGCTGGGTTTGATGGCCTGGCTGCTGAAACCTCCATCCTGAAGGAGGAGGGTCTTTCTGATTCAGTCATTTAAGACTCCGATCAGTGCCCGGAAGAGGTCTTCTTCCATCACCTACTATAGGACTTGGAAAGCCTATATCGCTTGGTGTGAGATGAGATTTTTCCTTGTAGGGTCTTTTTCGCTCTCCAGGTTTTACAATCAGGGCTGGACTCCAGATAAGTATCCGGGTCGAGCATACAGCACAACATGCAGGGACGTGCATTGCTGGGTGGGCTCCTTTAGATCTGCCCTGGATGGTTACCAGGCAGACCGGCGGATTACGTCTAAGCGGAGAGAGCGGACCCCAAGCCTGTGTTTCTGCTTCCCTTATCATTGAGGGATAGGGAACCTCGCAGCATAGCGCAGACGCCATTCCTTCATAATTGGCGAACGGAGCACTAACTAACTTGGGATATCTAAACCTGTCCATCCAGCATCAATTTTGGGATTGTGCACCTGGACATGAGGCTTTTGGTGATAATCTAACGGGCCTGGATGGGCTGATCAAGTGCCCTTAAGTGCGGTTTGGTACTGAAGAAGCCCCCTAGTGGGGGTGGAACTAGTTTTACCGCTTATTACATGATATTACTCACCGCTATGATTTGGGAAAGTGAATCATTGAGCAAGTTTTTATTGTCTGTAAGATACAATATGTCCAATTGTATTAGTAATAACCTGCGCATTGGCAAGTAAGACAGTTGACAACTGTTAAAAAAAAAAAAAAAAAAAAAAAAAAAAGATTTTTTTTTTTGTAGTACAATGATGATTACATTGGCATTGGGGAATTCATTGGTTGTATTTTAACTAAAATAAATTAATGTACTTGATTCTTATAAAGGTGTGATAGTCAATTTTACTTCAGGCGTGGTCACACTTTGAGTTCCCACAAACATTGGGTCGGTTCATACCCAGAAATGCCTCTGGTATACTCCAGCTAAGTACGTTGAAAGGGCAGGTTTCTGCCTTATCTATCTTTTTCTTTTCAGAAGCGTGTTGCGCTTAAGTCTTTAGTTAAAACTTTTTTCCAGGGGGTTACGCATGTGCGGCCTCCCAGGAAACCATTACTCCCGGTTTGGGATTTGAATTTGGTTTTTTTCTGCTCTTCAGGCTCCTCCCTTTGAGCCTTCGCAAGATATTGCTTTGTCTACCCTGACTCAGAAGATGGTCTTCTTGGTAGCGATCACTTCGGTCCGGCGTGTCTCGGAATTGGCGGCCTTGTCTATCCAGGCGCCTTACTTCGAGAGGCATCAGGATAAAGTGGTTTTTCGGTTCAAGCCAGACTTTCTTCCTAAGATTTCGGCTTTTCATTTGAACCAAGATATTGTTCTTCCCTCCTTGTGTCCTAATCCTAAGAATGACAAAGAGAGGGTTCTGCATTGTTTGAATGTAGTACGCTGTGTTAAGTACTACTTGGTTATCACGTCTCCTTTTCGTAAGACGGATTCCTTTTTTGTTATGCCCCATGGGCCTAAGAAGGGTTTGGCACCAGCCAAATCTGCCATTAGCAAGTGGATACGTCAGGCCGTTACTGCGGCCTATTCTGCTTAGGGAAGAGTTCCCCCTTTTCGTATTACTGCTCATTCCACTCGCGCTGTTGGGGCGTCTTGGGCTTTTCAGCACCAAGCTTCTGTTGAACAGGTTTGTAAGGCCGCCACTTGGTCTTCTGTTCACACTTTTTCTAAGTTTTACAAAGTTGATGTGCGGGCCTCAGCGAATGCTGATTTTGGCCGCATAGTTCTGCAGACTGCAGTCATTTCAGTTATGCTTCACCTGGCCTTGGGATGCCCTTCCCTTGTGGACACTGCTTTTGGATGTCCCATGAGTAATGAATATTTAAGAAGTGAAGCGGGGTGTGTGGCACACCAAGAATAATACCATTTTGTGAGTACTCACCTGAAAAATGGATATTGTTGGTGTGCCACACACCCCGCTTCACACCCGCCCTTTTCGGTATTTCCGAAGCCTTTATATGGTGAAGCCTTTTTTATATCAAATTTGATTTTGAGGTTACTGGTGGAATACTGGTACCTTGTATTACTGCTTTCTTGATTATACTGGTGATTGAAGGGAGGTACCAGGTATATATAGGCCGGAAGGTGGGGCTCGTTACAAGACTTCCTCTCTGCACTACGTCACCTGCAGGTGATTAACCCATGAGTAATGAATATTTAAGAAGTGAAGCGGGGTGTGTGGCACACCAACAATATCCATTTTTCAGGTGAGTACTCACAAAATGGTATTTTTTATTTTAATGTATTTATATTATTCTACATTTCCCTTTCTAACAGGTAAAATTTCTTTACACGACCTGAAAAAATGTAAGCAAGCTAATCTCTTCTTTGACACTTTTCTAAATTTGGACAAGTATTTAGACCATGAGCAGAAGGAGCCATTTTCAACATTACGGGTAAGTACTAATTCATTTGGAATTGCGTGAAATATTGCTAGAGCCACATTGTTGTCCTGGTTTGCCTCTGGCTTTGATCTAGCTTTCTTTTCTGCGGTGTTCAAAGTTTGTGTGTCAGGAGTGGTGTTGGCACAGTAACGCCCATAATCTCATCAGCCAGTCTAGATAGCGACAAACTAAGAAGATGTACAAAAAGCATCCAAGTGAATGAATGCACAATAAAAAAAACAAAACAAATTGTATTTATTCCGCGCATCTTATCGGTCCTAATCCGGTGACTCATCCGATATCTGTTGCCCCAGGCCTGTTAGGCTTGTACTCCCCGCTTTCAGTCAAAGGCTTGGCCACCCTCTATCCATTCACAATTGAAGGGGAAATTCAGACCTCAGCACAGCCCCTCAATTTCAGCAACTGGAGAGGGCGCGATAGCGCTTCTGTGACTACTGGTGGGTCCTCAGCCTGACCACACAGTAAATCCCGACGTCATGTTTGGGATTGGGGTAGCACAGGCTGGGATCCAGCAACTAGGCGAGTTGCTGATCACAGGACTTAAGACAATCAGCTGCATGGGACAAAAGGTGAGCACCCTTGTTTTTATTAGGTGGTCAATCATTTTAAAATGGCTCTGTTTTATCTGGAATTTGGCTTTAGCATACTACTGAATTTCCTGAAAATCAATCACTTCAATGATCATTTAATCTCTCCAGGCTGAAAATGAAGGGCAGGAACTTACAGACTGGGAAAAATATGCTGCAGAAGAGTATGCGGTCTTGGTAGCAGAAGAGGCTGCAACAGAACAGTGGAATGAAGGGTAAGCGTACAATGGGAAACTAAACAAGAAACTGAATGACAAATAACTAAAACACCTTTTACTCACTTTGCTCTAAACTAACAAAACATGTAACCAGATATAGGTGTATGCTTACTATTCTATTCCAGTAACTATTCTAAAGAGATTGTGTAGCAATGTTCAGGTACAACATTTGACCCCGCCATAATCTAGTGTGGTCATATTTCTTTTCCTATTGCACGGCACGGCCTGCTTCCAGAAGCTTCCAGAAGTCCTTAAGTATAGGTTATTCCGCCATAAGGTGGCCCAGTGTACTGCAGAAGAGTTGTGGCTCCTCCCGGTACCATATAAAAACGCAATCACCATAGACTTATCCAGTGTTCTCTCTGCAGTGATTCTGCGAAGTTAGAAGATGGCTCTTTCTATTGCGCAGGTGAGCGGGGCAACCAAGCCTGCGGCCCTGCATGGCTAAGCCGCATACCCTGTAACACAAAGGGTAGCCGGCCATAGGCTTTATGGTGAGCCTGCTAGGGATGCGGAGTTCCTGTCCTAGCTTCTGAGGGAGTGAGTGTTTTGGGGACTATGTGACTTGTACTGGTGTTTTGGGGTCCCCCCCATCCCTGGCCTGGGCTCTCGCCGCTGCATGTTTGTTCTCCTCCCCCCCCTCCCCGACGTGTGTTTGGGGGGGGAGGGGGGCGCTTGGTAGCGGCGAGTGCTTTTAACTGTGTTTTATATGGTTTTTAACTGTTTAACAGTTTTTGCCTCGTTTTTCGTGCTCTTCGGGGGGGGGGGGGGGGGGGGAGCGGGCCGGAGAATGACGCGTATCGCGTCGTCCTCCTCCCGCGGCCCGCCCCTCAAGGTTCCTCTGCCGATGCCATTTTGCTTCTGCTGCGTGTCTGGGGCCCTTCTTCCTCCCGGAGCTGCGCTGGTGATCTGCCTGTTGTCGCTTCCTCTTGTGGTCTGGCGGCTGGTGCTTTTGGCCTGCTTGGTCTGCGAGTGCCCTTAGGGGGTTTTTGGTTTCCTTGGGGCATGTGCTGCGGGATGCTTATGTGTCTTTACTTATGTCTTTCAGGGAGATAACTGTGGGTTGTGGTTTCTCCCGGTCCTACCCCTTACCCTCCCTCATCTTCCCTTACTGGCTTCTGGGGGCATCCCTTGGGGGGGCATCCTGGGTGGCTTTTTATTAGCCCTTACCCTGTGCTGGCCTATTGCGCCTGTGTTAATCACCATATGGAGGCTTTTGGGGATAGCGTGCTTGGGGGTCCTTCGGGGCAATCCCGGCTGTGTGCCATGTGCGGGGCATCCCCTCTGAGTAACAGTGCTGCGGTGTGTGTGCCGTGCGCCCAGGGTATCGTTGCAGCCCAGGCTGGGTTACCCGCTTCGCTTCCCAGCTCTGCGCCCCCTTCGGCGTCGCCTACCCCTCCGCGCCTGCATTTAGCCCCCAGTGAGGGGGATACTAGCGGGGGGTCACAGTCTGATCTGGCCCTGCGTGTGGCCAGCATTGAAAGGCAGCTTGCCAGGCCTGTTCCACGTAAGGCCTCTGGCAAGAAGCGGCACCTGGCTCCCGTGCCATCCCTCTTTCCTGAGGAGGACGAGGGACTTGATGCTTTTGGTGGCCTCTTCCAGGACTCTGACTCCTCTGGGGACCAGCAGGAGGGTTACGACAGTGACCCTGGGTCTGTGTCTGGGGAGGACTCATGGTTCCCTGAGGATACTGATAGCCTGTTGGCTCACATTTTTGAAATATTGCATTGTCCCCCCCCCCCCCGAGGCGGCTAAGAGGAAGCAGGGTGAGCTCTTTCGTCCTGATAAAACAGCGTCTGGAGTTCCCTGAGCAGAGCCATTTCACTAATATGGTGCTCAAGGAGTGGGAACGTCCTAGTAGATTGGCCGCGGTGCCCAAAGGGTTGAATAAGAGGTATCCCTCTCCTGCCGACCTGGTCCAGCGATGGTTGTGTCCCCCTGAGGTGGACGCTCCCATTCTCGGGCTGTCCAACACCTCGGTCATGCCTTCCCCTGACACTACTACACTGCGGGACAGCGAGGACCGGCGCATGGATCAGCTGGCCTGCCATGCTTTTACATTTGTGGGGGCTGGGCTGTGTCCGGTCTGCGCTGCTGCCATTACAGCTATTGCCCTTAAGAAAAAGCTCAAGCGTCTCCTTGATGGTGCTACAGCTGGTAGCAGGTGGAGGATTATAGGTCCCTTTTGCTTTGCTCTGATTTTGTTGCCTTTGTCCTTACTGCCATGGATGATGCGGTACGGCTGAGTGGTAGGGCCTCTGCCCTTTTGGTGGCTATGCGCCGCTCTGTTTGGCTGCGTCAGTGGGCGGCTGACTCTGCCGCTAAGAAGGCTCTCACTGGGCTCCTCTTTACGGGGTTGCGGCTCTTTGGTGAGCGTCTGGATGTTCTAGCCAAGGATGGTAGGCTGCCTCAGCGTAGGAGGCAGCCTCTGCCTTTCCGGGGGCCCTCACCTTCCCTCTCCTCCTTTCGTGCTCCCAGAGGAGGTCGTGGCTCCCTCTTTTCGGGGCCGTGGCAGACCACGCGGTCGTCCCGGTCTCCCATGGGGTTCCAAGCCCAAACCTTCTCCCAAGCCCCCTTAAGCAGGAGGAGGCACCCTCACCCATCCGGGTGGGGGGACGGCTTCGGCTATTTGCTCACGTCTGGAGGCTCCGCATCTCAGACTGGTGGATTCAGAAGGTGGTGTCCTCCGGTTACAAGATAGTTTTCAGCCTGGCTGCCCCCAAGATTCCTCAGATCCCAGATGTCTCAAAACCCTCTGTCAGCTCAGGGTTTGCGCCTTGCGGTTCAACGTCTGTTGGAGTCAGGAGTCATTTGCCTGGTGCCTTCCCAGGAATGGGGTCGAGGATTCTACTCCAATCTGTTCACGGCCCCCAAAAAAGACGGGTCCCTAAAGGCCCATCCTGAACTTGAAGGGTCTCAACAAGTTTGTCAGGTTCAAGCACTTTCGCATGGAGACTCTACGCTCGGCTGTCAGTACCCTGCGCCCAGGCAACTTCATGACTATTGTGGACATCAAGGATGCCTACCTTTACGTGCCAATCTTTCCAGGTCATCAGAGATTTCTCAGGTTCGCTGTAGAGGATCAGCATTACCAGTTTGTGGCTATACTGTTCGGTATCGCCTCGGGTGTTCGCCAAGGTGCTGGCGGGCGTGATGGCTCTGTTGCGGAATTGAGCATTCACATCCTCCCTTACCTGGATGACATTCTGATTGTGGCTCAGTCTCTTCATCAGGCCGAGAAGGATACTCTGGTGGTGACCTCCACTCTCGAGTCCTTCGGCTGGGTGATCAACTATCCCAAGTCTTCACTGTATCCGTCTTTGGTGAGGTCCTTTCTGGGCATTACTCTGGATACCTCTCAGGTCAAGGTATTCCTGCCTCAGCAGAAAGTGGAGGGCTTTCAGAAGCAAGCACGGACTCTTGTGCTCTTGTGTCCCCATCCTTCCATCCGGCAAGGGATGCAGTTAGTGGGTCTGATGGTGTCTTCGAGGCGGTCTCCTTTGCTCAGTTTCACATGAGACCTCGTCAGTTGCACCTCTTGTCAGTTTGGGATCGGGACCCTGTGTCCCTGGATCAGGAATTTGTTTTGTCCCCCCCTGGCCAGACAGTCCCTCTCGTGGTGGCTGGACTCAAGGAACCTTCTAGTGGGCAGGACCTTTCTGCCCCCGTGCTGGGAGACTGTCACCACGGATGACCAGTTGGGGGGGCTTTTGGAAGTCTCTGAAGTTCCAGGGTCGGTGGGGCCCCCAAGAGGCCCATGCTCCCATCAATGTCCTGGAACTGAGGGCAATCAGGTTGGTTCTTTCTAAGCTGACCACACACCTTCGGGGTCGGGCTGTTCAGATCCGCTCTGACAACCAGATGGCGGTTGCCTACATCAATCATCAGGGAGGGACTCGGAGCAAGCGAGCCCTCAAGGAAGTGTCCGTGATACTGTCTTGGGCGGAAGAGAATGTCCCTTGCATTTCGGCGGTTTACATTCCGGGGGTGGAGAACCAGGAGGCAGACTCCCTGAGCAGGGGGACATCTCGGCTGAGGGAATGGTCCCTCAGCAACAAGGTATTTCACTCCCTGTGTCACCGCTGGGGTCAGCCAGATGTGGACCTGTATTGCGTCCCGCCACAATCACAAGCTTCCCAGGTTTGTCTCCCTGTCACAGGATCCTCTGGCCTTCGCCACGGATGCGCTAGCAATGCCTTGGATGGAGTTTCGGCTCCTCTGTGTTCCCTCCCTTTCCTCTGCTGGGCAGGGTGCTGTGCAAGATAGCCTAGGAAGGGGTACCAGCCATTCTGGTGGCCCCCTGTTGGCCAAGGAGAGTGTGGTTCGCAGACGTCGTGCAGTTGGCAGTAGATCAGTATGTCTTGCCCAAGGATCCAGATCTGCTCACTCAGGGACAACAGTGCCATCCCAATTTACAATTGCTGGCTTTAACTGCTTGGCTGCTGAAACCTCCATCTTGATGGATAAGGGTTTGCCGGCTTCTGTTGTTGATACCATGATTAGGGCTAGGAAGAAGTCCTCGTCCTTTATCTACTACAGGATATGGCATGCTTACATTGCCGTCTGTGAGTCCAAGTCTCTTCCTTGTCGGGTGTATTCTATCCCCAGGATTCTGGAATTTTTGCAACATGGTTTGTATTCAGGCCTTCAACTTGGTACCCTCAAGGGACAGGTGTCGGCTCTGGCAATTTTTTTTTCCAAAGATCCTTTGCCAATCACCGGTTGGTTAAGACTTTTTTCCAGGGAGTCACTCATGTGCGTCCGACACGTAAGCCTTTGCTGCCAGTTTGGGACCTGACTCTGGTTATGTCTGCTCTGCAGGGTCCTCCCTTTGAGCCTATCCGTGGGGCTGCTTTGCCCATTCTGACTCTTAAGGTGGCTTTTTTGGTGGCCATTACTTTGGTCAGGCGAGTTTCTGAGCTGGTGGCGCTTGCCATCAAGCCTCCTTATTTTGAGCGGCATCAGGATAAGGTGGTGTTTCGGCTTAAGCCGGATTTCTTGCCTAAGGTTGTGTCTGCTTTTCATCTCAATCAGGACATTGTTTTGCCTTCTTTGTGTCCTAACCCTGCTAATTCCAAGGAGCGGACCCTTCACTCTTTGGATGTTGTCAGGGCTCTGAAGTTTTATTTGGTTTCTACTGAGTCTTTCAGGAAATCTGACGCTTTTTGTTCTTCCTGCTGGACCTAGGAAGGGTTTGCCTCCGGCTAAATCCACTATCAGCAAGTGGATTCGTCAGGCGGTGGAGCAGGCTTATTCTGCCAGGGGGAAGGTTCCTCCTTTTAGGGTTACTGCTCATTCCACTCGTGCGACCGGTGCGTCTTGGGCTTTTCAGCGCCAAGCTTCTGTTGAACAAGTTTGTGAGGCCGCAAGTTGGTCTTCTGTTCATACTTTTCCCAAGTTTTACAAGGTTGATGTTAAAGCCTCAGCTGATGCTGCTTTTGGCCGCAAGGTACTTCAGGCGGTAGTGGTTTGAACTGCCTGTTGTTACTCCTTGGGGATCCCATCCTACCTTACAGACACTGCTGTTGGACGTCCCATATGTAAGGACTTCTGGAAGCAGGCCGTGCCGTGCAATAGGAAAAAGGCAACTCTGTGAGTACTCACCTGTAGAATTGCTTTTACTATGCATGGCACGGCCTGCTTCACCCCACCCGTGTTATCGTTATTTTTGGTTGCCTCTTTATGGTGATTGTTCCAAGTTAGTTGGGGTTTGTTACCTTTTTCACTTTTATTATCTCCCGGTTTCTTGAATAACTGCTTGTCAACACTGGATAAGTCTATGGTGATTCCGTTTTTATATGGTACCGGGAGGCGCCACAACTCTTCTGCAGTACACTGCGCCACCTTGTGGCAGAATAATCCATACGTAAGGACTTCTGGAAGCAGGCCGTGCCATGCATAGTAAAAACAATTCTACAGGTGAGTACTTACAGAATTGTCTTTTTGAAGTGAAGAGTAAGAAAGGGGGAGTAGGAACTTGTGATTTGTTGCCTCTGAAAATGATGGAAAGTTTCCGGAACTGTAGCGGTGAACAGAGTAAAATTGTTGCAGCAAATATTTCATGCCATTGGTATCAATGGCCATTAATTAGATACGGTGACAGCAAAAGTAGGAGGATAGTGTAGGTTATGAAACTGCTCAGCAACCATACACCTGACTATTCACCATTTCTTGTGCTTATCAAAGAAAACTGAGTGCTTTCTTCCAAAGATGTATAACAGAGTTAGCCATCAGTTAAAAATCTCCATGTCTTTTTCCCCTTAAACGATCCGAATCGCTGAGGGTGCAATGCTTGGGTGTACAGAGTTAAATTTTTAAATGAAAAAGGTCTTTCTTAAAGTCAAAGTATTTACATGGCACCTACTCAGACAATGGCAATATGACTATTGTCGCTCTTTGCAACAAGAATAAGGATTACCCACCATTCCCTGATATACCCAAAGCATCAATCTGATTGGCATGGCTTTGCCTACTCAGTTATACAGTCATGGCCATAAATGTTTGCACCCCTGACATTTTCAAGAAAATGAAGTAACACTAAGCATGGACAACAGAAAGAGGAGAAGAGATTTGTCTGAGGACTTGAGAACCAAAATGAGGAAAAATATCAACAATCTCAAGGTTGCAAGTACATCTCCAAAGATCTAGATTTGCCTTTGTCCACAGTGCGCAACATATTAAGTTTGCAACCCATGGCACTGTAGCTAATCTCCTTGGGCGTGGATGGAAGAGAAAAATTGATGAAAGGTGTCAACGTCATCTTGTGGACAGATGAGACCAAGATAGAGCTTTTTGGTAAAGCACATCATCCTACTGTTTTCCGAATAAGTAATGAGGCCTACAAACACAGCACCCAGAAAATCGGTGGCAACCAAGCGCCGGAGAGTTCTTAAGTGGCCAGCAATGAGTACAGACCTAATTCACATTTAACACCTGTAGAGAGATTTTTAAATTGTTGTTGGGAAAAGGAGCCCTTCCAATAAGAGACCTGGAGTAGTTTGCAAAGGAAGAGTGGTCCAACATTCCGGCTGAGAGGTGTAAGAAGCTTATTGATGGTTATAGGAAGCCACTGATTTCAGTTATATTCTAAGTATGTCTCACACCCTGCTTTGGAAATATTCATTACACTTGGGTTATGTCCATAGAGGGCGAACTTCTGCAGAGATGAATAGAAAAAAAGGAGCCCCTCTGGCATGGGCTGCGCTGGTCGGGTGAAGGTAGGCAGCACCTTGTGTGCTCCACCGCAGTCCCCCACCAAGGGGTAGGCGGTATAGGCTGATGGTGTGCCTCTATGGGATGCCCCTCACGCATTATTGCCCCATGCCCCGTGTAGCGGTGGACCCTGTACAAAGGGCTGCCATACTCCTTCGTTCCCCCCCGTAGCTCGGGGGGAAAGAAAGGGGGGGGGGGTGTTTGGTGTCACTGTATTGTGATTTCATGTATATGGCCTTTGTAATGTCTTTTGGACTTGTACTTGTGGTGTCAGACGCGCTGATTTGTGTTTTTAGCTTGCGCAGAGGCAGTATCATAGCCCATGAGGCCCAACTCGTGTAACTGCTGCCGCGTGCGTGCTTTTTCCTTCCTTGGATGTTCCGGGCGGCGGCGTTACCTCAGACGCCTCTGCGTCCTCATTGGCTGCTCGTTGGATCTCGCGCCCATCGGGAGGGCGGGGTCCCGGCCTGGCGCGCTCCGCGTCATAGCGTGCTCTGGCCCGCCCTGTGAGGTACTCTGCGCCATTTTGTCAGTTTGTGTGCGCGTGTGACGTTCTTGCCTGCCGTAGTCCGTAAGTGCCCTTGCGGGCGGCCTTTATACTCCTTGTAGTGTTTCGGTTCTGACACCCTTTTCTTCTTTGTGTCTTTCAGACGGGCGAATCCATTGGCTTCTCCCGGCCCGGTGTAATTGATAGTTGGGCCTTGTAAAATTCTCCCACTTCACTAGTGGGTCATTGGGGCATCCAGGGTTGCTTTATAGCGCCAATCCCTACTGGCATATTTTGTCTAAGAATCACCATATGGAGGCATCTCAGGATAATGTGACCGGGGTCCCCTTGGGACAAGACCGGCGGTGCATGGCGTGTGGACAACCCCATGCTGACGCTGACAGGACAGCGCTGGCCTTGCATTCTGGCCTGCCAGTGGCTGCACCTCGTTTTACTTCACCTACTTCCCCAGGCTTAAATCTCACTCCTGCTGAGTTGCACACAAGTGGGGATTCTCAGCCTGATTTGTCTCATAGACTGCCTACGGCTGAACAGATCATTGCGAGGTCTTTAGCGCGTAAGGGCCCTGGTAATAAGTGGCACTTAACGCCTAATGTTACTGTTTTCCCTATGGGATCTGAGGAGTTCATGAATCTGTGTGGCTATACCCCTTCTGATGA
Source organism: Gastrophryne carolinensis (assembly GCA_027917425.1). Classification (NCBI taxonomy): domain Eukaryota; kingdom Metazoa; phylum Chordata; class Amphibia; order Anura; family Microhylidae; genus Gastrophryne; species Gastrophryne carolinensis. The sequence goes on from CM051236.1 coordinate 196,695,164, forward strand.
AGGTGAGCTCTTTTCTGACTCAGGCTCATCTGATGAGAGTCCGACTGGTCATGAAGTCTCTGGCCCTGACACCTGGGTCCAGGATGACACTGACAGATTGTTGATCCAGATCTTTGAGGTTCTGTCTATCTCTCCCCCTGGTGAGGCTCCCAGGCAAAGAGGGGAGCGTTTCCATACAGCAACGTCATGTTTGGAATTTCTGGAGCAGGCACATTTCCATACCCTTGTGCTCAAGGAATGGGAGTGCCCCAGTAAACTGCCCGGGGTCCCAGGGGATTGGGAAGGGAAGTATCCGTTTCCCCCTGAGGTGGTTATATGTTGGTCATCCCCCCCCCCCCCCCCCCGAGGTGGATGCCCCGACCATAGGGCTACCTAACCCCCCTTTTATTACAGTCCCTGCTTATACTATCCTTCGGGATGCTGAGGACCGGTGCATTGACCTGCTGGCCTCCCACGCCTTTGCATGTGCGGGGACGGCGCTGCGCCCGTTCTGTGCCTCTGCCATTACTGCCGTGGCCGCTAGGACCCTCATCAGAAAAATGCTTGATCGTCCCCCTGATGATCTCCCTTGGAATGTGTTTCATGCACTCTCCAGTTGTGAGGTGTTTGTAAAATTTATCCTATTAGCATTGGATGACACCATTAGAATGTGTGCAAGAACTTGGTGGCTATTCGTCGCTTGGTCTGGCTGCGACAGTGGGGTGCTGACGATGCTGCAAAGAAGGCTCTTACCGGGATGCCTTTTAAAGGGCGACACCTAGTTGGGGCCCGTCTAGACCTGTTTGGTAAGAAGGGTAAGTTACCCCAACGCAGGCGGCTGTCTCGGCCCCTCGGGTGCCAGGGCACCCCTTCTACTCCCTGCCATGGTGTTAAACAGGAACCAGGGGTGTCCTCCGCGGGGGCTCATGCAGACTCCTGTCCCAGGAGCAGCAGACAATGCCCTGGCTCCTCCGGTGGGGCTAAGCCCAAATCTTCCCCCAAGTCCCCTCAAGCATGATGGGGCGCCCTCGCCCATCTGGGTGAGGGGATGGCTGCGGCACCTTGTTCATGTCAGGAGGCATCACGCCTCAGACTGGTGGATTCAGGAGGTAGTGTCCTCTGGCTACAAGATAGGGTTTGCTGTGCGGCCTCCCCCAAGATTATCAGGTCCCGGGCACTCCTGCTCCCTGCCTCTGTTCAGGTGCTGGTGCGGAACATCTCTTGCAGATTGCCCTTAACAGGCAGAGGCAGGGGCCGCCACACCAACCTTTCCACAGTTCCCCAAAAGGATGGGTCAGTCTGGCCCATTCTGGATTCACAGATTTTCAGCAATTCGTCAATTACAGGCGGTTTCTGCATAGAAACTCTGCGCTCGGCCATTAGCTCCTTGCGCCTCGGGGGCTGCTTGCTGTCTGTGAAGATCAAAGATGCTTATTTTCACATCCCTGTGGCTTCAGGACACCGAAGGTCTTCAGATTCGCGTTGGAAGTCCAACACTGCTAATTTGTGGCCTTGTCATCTGGCCTCTCTTCAGCTCCCAGTGTGCTCACTAAGGTGCTGACGGGGGTGATGTCTCTGATGAGACCAAGGGGCGTCCACGTGATGACCTACCTGGACGTCCTCATCACTTCCCAGTCTCTACGTCAGGCTAAGTTGGATACTCGGCTGGTGGTGTCCGTTTGGGAGTCATTTGGCTGGGTGATCAAACACCCCAAGTCCCCATTGTCCCCTTCATTGTATCTCCATTCCTAGGAATCTTCCTTTCTCAGCAATAAAGTGGACAATATGGTTGCCCGGGCTCAGTCCCTCATAGCTGTCCCCGTCCCTCCACCAGGCAGGGGATGCAGCTGGTGGGCCCGTTGGTGGCGTGCTCCGTAGAGGCCCCTTATGCTCAGTCCCCCTTTGGGACCTTCTGCAACTTCTCCTATTATTGTACGGGACAGGGACCCAGCATCCCTGGAGCAGGGTGTGTGTGCCTTCCCCCCTGGTGAGGAGGTCCCTCTTGTAGTGGATGAACTCAAGGAGTCTGGGGGCAGCTCCTTTCTTGCCCCTTCCTGGGAGACGGTCACCATGGATGCCAATCTATCAGGTTGGGGGGGGGGGAGGTTCTTCTGGAAGTCCCTGCGTTTCCAGGGGAGTTGGGGCCTTTAGGAGGCCCATACACCTATCAATGTTTGAATTAGTGAGCGTTCAGGTTAGTTCTAACTCTCTTGCCTACTCCTCTTCAGGGCCTGCCTGTTCAGGGGCGCTAGGTCTGTCTGATGGCAGTGGCCTACATTAATCATCAGGGAGGGACCCGGAGCAGGAGGGTCCTCCAGGAAGTGTCTCTGATCCTGATCTGGGTGGAGGACAATGTTCCCTGCATATCAGCGGTATACGCTCCGGGGGGGGGGGTCCCTCTGCAACAGGGTGTGCCAATCCCGGTGTTACTATGGGGACCAACCAGTTGGATCTGTTTGTGTCCCGTCACGATCACAAGCTCTCGCCCCTCGTTTTCCTATCCCAGGATCCTCTGGCCGTGGTCACGGATGCCTTAGTAACATCATGGCAGTACATTCTGTTCTGTATGTCTTTTCTCCATTCCCCCTGCTAGGCAGGGTCCTGCACAAGATTGCTCTGGAAGGCGTGCCAGTGATTCTGGTGGCCAAGAGGAGTGTGGTTCGCAAACATGGTACAGAGGGCAGTAGATCAGTACGTTCTGTCAGGAGTGCCAGAGCTGCTCACTCAGGGCCCCTTACGTCATCCCTATATACAGACTCTGGCTTTGACGGCCTGGCTGCTGAAACATCCATCTTGATGGAGACAGGCTTACTTGCCTCAGTGATTGAGACTTTGGGAAGACTAGGAGCAAACTTCTTCTTCCATCTATTATAAGGTATGGCATACCTATATTGATTGGTGTGAGTCTAGGTCTCTTCCCTGGCGGGTGTTCTCTGTCCCCAGGGTTCTAGAGTTATTACAGCATGGGTTGGAGTCGGGTCTCCAACTCAGTACTCTGAAGGGTCAGGTTCTGTCCTGTCCGTCTTCTTTCAGAAGTCTTTTGGCTCAGCTTTCCTTGGTTGAGACCTTCTTTCAGGGGGGTACTCTTGTGCGTCCCCCACGTAATCCTATGGTCCCTGTTTGGGATTTGAACTTGGTTTTGTCTGCCTTGCAGGGTGTTCCCTTTGGACCTATTCAGGATGCTGTTCTGGCTGTACTTACTCTCAAGGTTGTCTTTCTGGTGGCTGTTATTTCGGTCAGACATGTGTCTGAGCTGGCGGCTCTGTCTATCTAGCCCCCATTCTTTGAGAGACACCAGGATAAGGTGGTGTTCCGCTTTGAGCCGGACTTTCTGCCTAAGGTGGTGTCTTCTGTTCATTTTATTTAAGATTTTGTTCTTCCTTCTTTGTGCCCTATTCCTAGCAACGCTGAGGAAAGGGTTCTGCATTCCTTGGACAGGTGTTGGCAGTATTCCTTGGTAGTCACTGCGTCCTTTAGGAAAACTGATGCTCCTTTTGGGCCTACGGCCACTCCATCCTGAATGCGCCCGATCTCATTTGATCTAGGGGGCTAAGATGGGATTGTCCCTTCTGGTCCTAGGAAAGGTTCTTGGCTCTTGCCATGTCTACTATTAGCGAATGGATTCGTCAGGCTGTGACTCAGGCCTATCCCACTAAGCGGAGGAATCTTCCCTTTCACCTTACTGCTCGTTCTACTCGTGCTATTGGTGCCTCTTGGGCTTTTCAGCACTAGGCTTCTGTTGAACAAGTTTGCAAGGCCGCTACTTGGTCTTCTGTTCATACCTTTTCCAAGTTTTACAAGGGTGATGTTAGGGCCTCAGCTGATGCTGTTTTTGGCCTCAAGGTTTTGCAATCGGCAGTGGTTTAAACTGTCTGCTGTTACCTTTTTGTTGGGGATCCCACCCTACTTTATGGACACTGCTATTGGATGTCCCAAGTGTAAGTAATCTATTTGGAGCAGGACGTACTGTATACTAAGAATAATACAATTCTGTGAAATACTCACCTGTAGAATTTGATATAAGTATACAGTACGTCCTGCTGCACCCCACCCTGGTTTTTGCATTATTCTGGATCCCCTGTATGGTGATTGTTATCATTCTTATAGTTACCAGTTTGGTGGTTAAATTCTCCCGGCTTCTTGTTCACTGCTTTTCAATGCTGGGGATTTGTGGGAGGTCCCTGGGTATTTGAGGGGCCGGGAGGAGCCTGTTTTGCATGTCTCTGCAGTGCAGCGCCATCTGGCGGAGGATAACCCAAGTGTAAGTAATCTATTTGGAGCAGGACGTACTGTATATTTAATTCTACAGGTGAGTATTTCAGAGTTGTATTTTTAGGCCCTTATATATTCTTTACGTGCAGCATGTATGTATGGGGCCCACACCTTTTGTGCTTGGCAGGTGGGACTGCCGTAAGCTATTAGGTTCTTCCTCTCCTAGGTCCCTCGGTCATTTGGGGTTCCCTCCGGTGCTTACAAAAATCCACCCACTAACGGATTTTAAAGGGTATCCCAGGTAGCTTCATAGCGTAATTCCCATTGGTCATTGCGACTACCTTAAAATCACCATATGGAGGCTTCCCAGGATACAGGGCTCTGGGTCCCTTCAGGGCATCCCCGGCAGTGTGTACTATGTGGGGTATCCCTTGTGGGAGACTTTTTAGAAATTGGTGTACCAGGCGCACAGTGGGCTATTGCGCAGCAATCTGGGCCCCGTATGGCCGAGCCGACCCCGCTGGCCTCATCACCTGCACCCCTATGCCTGGTTATGATCCCAAGTGACTTGTCATTAGCGGGGAGTCGCAATCCAGTGTCTGCGCCAGGCGGGTCAACATTTGTCTCCTTGCACCTGGGCGGATGCCGGTACGGAGCGCTGGGATACCATGGATACCCCCGGGCTTCTTGCCTGTATTTTGTTGTGCTGGCCACTTCCCCTCCGCAAGGGGGGAATGTCTTGGGACTGCCATACCCCTTTGGGGTTCCTGAATCTGAAGCACTTTAACAATCTGATCCTGACGGAATGGGAAAAGGCCTAGCTGGTTCCCTGGCATTCCTCAAGGGTGTGATGGGATGTATCCCTTTCCTGTTGATGTGGTTAAGCCTTGGTCTGCACACATTGAGGTTGACGCTCCTGTCCTGGGATTGTTCAACACGTCGGTTGTGCATTCCCCGGATCCCGCGATCTTGAAGGACAGTGGGATGCGTAGTATCTACCTAAGGGCTTCGCATGCCTTTGCTTGTGTTGGTTCGGCCTTGCGCCCGGTTTGTGCTTCCGTTCTCATGGCCGTGGCTACTAGAGTTTTTATTTAGGGGCCTTTGGATGGTTTCCTATTGATTCCTTACAGTGAGGAGTTTACAGGCTTGACTCATTGTGAGATGTTTCTTGCCTTTGGCTTGTCCGCCTTGGATGATACCATCCGTATGTGTAACATTGCCGGTGGCTATACATCGATTAGGCGGGTTGCGCTAGTGGGCGGCCTATTTCGCTGCTAAGTAGGCGCTCACAGGGCTTCGCTTCGCGGGTCTGCGCCTGTTTGGTGGCTCGATTGTTCTCTATTGTCTAAGGAGGTAAGTTACCTCTACGCTAGAAGCAGCGCCGGACTTTTCAGGGTTCAGGCTCATTCAACCCCTCCTTTCGTGACTCTCGGACGAGCAGCGGAACGTATTTCACTGAGTGATCCTGTTGGCAGTGCAAAATCTTCTGGACATGGAGGTCATATGCCCGGTGCTTTTCTCAGGGAGAGGCCGGGGCTATTATTCCAACCTCTTCACGGTTCCCAAAAAGGATAGATCCATCAGAACCATTCTGGATTTGAAGCTTCTCAACAGGTTCATCAGAACCAAGAAGTTCTGCATGGAGACTCTGTGCTCAGTCCTCAATTCCCTTCGTCAGGGGGATTTCGTGACATCTATAGACATCAAGGATGTTTACCTTCATGTACCGATCTACCCAGCACATCAGAGATTTATCAGGTTTGTGGTGAGAGATCAGCATTTTCAGTGTGTGGCCTTCCCTTTCGGGTTGACTTCGGTACCAAGGGTGTTCACCAAGGTGCTGGTGGGCATAATGGCCCTTCTCAGAGCCCAGGGCATTCGAATTGTGCCGTATCTGGACGACCTACTCATTACAGCTTTTTCCCTATGTCAGGCGGAGCTGGACTCCAGGGTGGTGATGACACTGGAAAGGTTCAGATGGGTGTTCAACCACCCCAAGTTTTCTCTCTCCCCATCAAGGGAGATCTAATTTCTGGGCATGAGTCTGGATTCCAGTCAGGCCAGAGTGTTCCTACCTCACCCAATGGTGCAGAGGTTTCAGGATCTGATACGTATTCTCCTGGCCAATCCTCGCCCCTCTATCCGGCTAGGGATGAAACGGGTAGGATTGATGGTGGCTTTCTTCGAGGCAGTCCCCTTTGCTCAGTTCCACATATGGTCGCTCCAACTTCATCTATTGCTGAACTGGGACAGATGTCCCCGGTACTTGGATCAGTCCTTTCTGCTGTCTCCCAGGGTTCGGCAGTCCCTTCAGTGGTGGCTGGAACCAAGCAATCTGATGAGGGGCAGATCCTTTCTGGCCTCTTGTTGGGGGACGGTTAACACGGATGCCAGCCTGTCAGGCAGGGGAGTTTTTTCTGGACGGATTTTCGTTTCCAGGGGCTGTGGGGTCCTCTGGAGGCTCACACCCCCATCAATATCTTGGAGCTCAGAGCTATTCGGTTGGTTCGGTCATGCTTGACGCATCACTTACAGAGCTTACCGGTTCAGGTTCGATCAGACAATCGCACTGCGGTCGTTTACATCAATCACCAAGGAGGGACTCGCAGCAGGAGTGCCCTCAGGGAAGTTTCTATGATTCTTTCATGGGCGGAGAGCAATTTTCCATGCATCTCAGTGGTATACATTCCGGGAGTGGAAAACACTGAGGCGGACTCCCTGAGCAGGGGATCCTTTCGCCGAGGGGAATGATATCTCTACCACAAGGTATTCCGGTTCCTCTGTCGCTTGTGGGGGACTCCGGAGGTGGATTTCTTTGCCTCACGTCGCAATCACAGGCTCCCAACGTTTGGGTCTCTGTCTCGGGTTCCTCTGGCCCTGGCAGTGGACGCCATGTCTCTTGCCGCGAGGGATCTGGGGTTCCTGTACCTGTTTCCTCCCTTCTCCATGGTGGGCAAGATGGTGCGCAAGCTGGCCCAAGAGGGTGCGCCAGCAATTTTGGTGGCCCCAGGGCCAAGACAGGTTTGGTTTGTACCACAGTTTACAAAGGCTGGCTGCTGAAACCTCCTCCATCTTAATAGAAGGTTTGTCTGATGCTGTTATTCAGACACTTGTTAGGGCTGTGGAAGTGATCTTCCTCTTAACATCTTCTATAGGACGTGGAGGTACTATATTGATTGGTGTGAGGCTAGGGCCTTGCCTTGCAGGGTGTTTTCTATCCCTAGGTTTTTGGACTTTCTTCAACACGGTCTGGGCCTGGGGCTTCAGCTTAGTACCTTGAAAGGGCAGGTCTCTGCCCTGGTGGTCTTCTTCTAAGGTCCTTTGTTCTTCGTCCTCTGGTTTAAGCTTTTTTCCAGGGGGTCACTCCTGTGCGGCACCCTCGAAAGCCTTGTGCCTTTTTGGGATTTGAATTTGGCTTTTCTATGCTTTCACAAAAGATTGCCTTTTTGGTGGCTATTACCTCTGTTCGATGTGTTTCTGGGTTGGCGGCTCTGTCTATTCTGTCCTCTTACTTGAGAGACTCCAGGACAAGGTGGTCTTCCGCTTTAGCCGGATTTCCTACCTAAAGTGGTCTCTGCTTTCCATCTCTTTCAGGATATGGTTCTCTCTTCCTTGTGTCCTAAGCCTAGCAATTACAAGGAGAGGGCCCTGCACTCTTTGGATGATTGTTTGTTGTATGAAGTACTATTTGGTGGCTACTTCTCTTTTCTGTAGGACGGACGCCTTGTTTGTGGTGCCCTCTGGGCCCAAGAAGGGTTTGGCACCGTCAAGTCTAGCATTAGTAAATGGATGTCTGGTCATTGTTGGGGCCTATATTGCCAAGGGGAGGGTTCCCCCTTTCAGATTACTGCTCTTTCTACTCGTACTGTTGGGGCTTCCTGGGCTTTTTAGCACCAGGCTTCTGTTGAACAAGTTTGTAAGGCTGCTACTTGGTCTTCTGTTCATGCCTTTTCCAAGTTTTTATAAGGTTGATGTGCGGGCCTTAGCGGATGCTGTTTTTGGCCGCAAAGTTCTACAAGCGGCAGTGGTTTAATTTGTGCACTTTTGCCTGTTGGGATCTCCACCCTTTTTGGACACTGCTATTGGATGTCCCAAGTGTAATTAATATTTCCGAAGCAGGGTGTGAGACATACTTAGAATAATACCATTTTGTGATTACTCCCCTGTAAAATGGGTATTGTAAGTATGTCTCACACCCTGCTTCACCCCACTCTGAGTTGTATCTTGGATCCTCTGTTGGTGAAAAATTTTAGGTGTGCCAACATTTGCGGCCATGTAGGTAGTCTTTGTGGAGTATGTGTCATGTAAATGCTTTTGCTTTAAGGCTTTCTTTTAGTCTCATTAGGTGATTATCAAGTAATATACTTTTAAGGGCAGTTGTGTTTCCATGCAGTAACGCCTATTTAATTAACTTTCACGCATCCCATACAAAATAAAGCTCTGAAGTTGGACATCCTAGTGTTGTTGCACTAGGTTGTGTCAGGAGGAGGGACTTTTTAACCTATGCTTCCTGTCCATTTAGGTGGGCTGGGCCTATCAATTGGTGGTGCTGTCATGGGGGTTACTTGGAAACACAATTGGCGGTAAGAAAAATATTCTCTTATTTGACACTGTAAACCCTTCCTCCTTGTGTTTAACCTATTAAGCAGGTTTGCATGTATAGTCATTTCGCAGGCCTTAAAACAAAAGTACTTGGCAAATGCATGAAATGTGTTTTTGGTAAAAGCATTTTCTCTTGTACTTGCGGAGCGCTGGTGGTATTGGCTAGGTACAAATCTTGGATCTTTAAAAGCAGTTAAGTCATACTAAAGGCAAGCCCGATTGTTGTTCCATTGTTTCGGCCTACACATCGCACTGTCCTAAACTTCAGGTTTCAAAAAGACCCTGTAGTTCCTAAGTTATCTTTAAAATTATTAGGGCATAGAAGATTCATAGAAAAAAATGAAGCTAAACAATAGGTGCGGCAACAGTGATGTCATGTAAGCACACTGTGATGCGTGTGTTAGGAGAGAGAAGGGCAGTGTTTGAGAGCTGCAGAGGCAGCCAGTCATGAGGTCCGGGCCGGAAGTTGGAGGTGGGTCGTGTTCTTAGTCCCCTGAAGTTTGATCGATGGACAAGTTCAGCAGGGTGGGGACTGCAATCTGAGGAAGTGATTTTCTTCACTAAGAAGACAGAGGAGGAAGGACAGTACTGGAGCCACCTAATGAAAGGTAAGCTACTGATATTTATTTTTAAATTTATGACTTGCTAAACAATTTAAGCCTTTCTAATTGGGCTATTATTATAGTTTATTTATAAAGTGCCATCATATTGTGTGGCACAGTACAAAGTGTAAATTACAGGCGATTAGAAAAAGTAACGTACACAGGGCATTAGGAGTATAACCGAAATGGGACATTTGCACAGGCGTGCATTGAGAGAGAGAGGCCTGGCCATCTGAGCTCACAATCTACTTGATGTGCCAGTCCTTAGGCTTCCAAAAGTAGAGGCCTGGCTAATTTTAAGGGATATTAGGAGCAGCCAGGCCCCTCAGTTTTGGGGTTTGAGGATAGAATTTGCAGCTACCTCTGGTGTCCTGGTAATTAGGGGTTCTGAGTGAACAGGCAATCTGGAGCTCAGAAAAAGGAAGAAAATGTCTAAAATAGTTCACATATGTAACGGAGCTATGACTGCATAACTCAGTCCTAGACTGTAGATATTGAAGATAGGTCTTTCCCCTAAAAGAAGGAACAGGAGGAGGGATTCAAGGTTTGCATAATCCTCCAGTCCAGTTATGACCTTCTACCAAAAGGGAGATATAACCCTATTGTGTGATGAGAAAAGAAAAAAATTATACTGTGTTCAGGAAGGAAAAGAATCTGTATCCGTGTTCTCTGTGCACAAACAAGCTTTGTATGTGGAGATCCCATGAAATACACGGTTGCCTCCCTATTGTCTAGTCTGGTGCTGGCCTGTGTCTGGGTTACACTTTGCAGCATGCACACTCCATTCACATTACAATGGATGGGGCTTGTCGGCATGACCCTACCTGAACAATCCCTTTTAATGGCAAACCCCACAGCTGGATCCCCCCTCCCCCCCCCCCCCCCCCCCCCAAAAAAAAAAATTCAGGTTACCTTGCTGCTTCCTGTGGCTCTATTAATTTGAGGGTTTCCCATGCCTCTTCTCAAGGATAACGGCTCAGGAATCTAAGTTGACTCTTCGGCAGTGGTATATCAGCGCATTTGTGCGTGTATCCACGAAACGTGTTCTGTTTTGGCATCTGTAACAAACCCTGAATTGTATCATAACCTCAACCTTTCCTTGATTCTTTTGTACATCACACTTAACCACAGCTCCATTTATTTCCCTTAAAAATAATGGTCAGAAACCTGATTTTACAAATGACTAACACTTCACTAGCTGCATTTGTTGTGGTTTGGGCTCTTAACCATCTGCAATATAAAAGCCACCATAGCAGAAGATTAAGATTTATGTAGCAATAACTTGGTGGTGTTGGTCCGAAACTAGAAATCCAAATCCACATGTCCATCCTTCTTTTCAGGTATGATGCAGAATTAAACTCCTTAGAGCCGGATGTCGCGAATGAAAAGACCTTTAACGTAGATAAAAGACCCTACATGGACATGGCATCTGTACGATCACACATAGACCTTGAAGAGTATGATTATGAAGATGACTTTGAATAAACATTTCTGCTCAGTAAAATGAGGGGGAGTCCTGCAGCTGGTCTGTTCCTTCCCCTTGTATGTATTGGCTGTGGACAGCACTTAATACGGATTGTACATTACAGGGTTATTATAAGTTTGAATATTAACCATAAAAACATATTTTTTGTATTTATTGATAAACCATTATTTTATCATTTTGTTTTGCTGTGCTGTCTACTTTTACATTCTGTTATTACAGCAATGTGAATTCCTCAGTTTCTGTTTGAACAAAGCAATTCCCTAACCTTTAACGTGTATTCAGTGAAGAGAACTGTAATATATAATTTTTTAGATGTAACGTAAATCTTTGTTTAATTATGAATTGTGCTTGAAAATAAATGCATAAAATCTGTAAATCTATTCTGATGAAGACTGAAGTGCAAATGTATGTGAAATAAGGAAGCAGAGATTTGTCCTATTTTAGACCTGATCCATTTGTGCCCATATATTCTGCAAAAGCGGCATTGCTAAATGTGCTATAAACTCATTTCTTTCACCCTTCTTAAAGTGGACCAAAACCCCGATCGGCGCAGCCAGCTCACCTTATCCTGGTCCCACGGCGCATCTAAGAGCAGCAGCTCTGACAGCCGCATCCTCCGCTTTCCTCTAGCAGTGTGCGTGCCTGCCCAAGGCTTTTGTGAATGACTGGCGCGGGCACGCCCCCTGTTTGAAGCATACAGAGCCACTGGTCTTAGACGCACCGTGGGACTGCGATACAGTGAGTTGCTGTGGCGATCTGGGGGGGTCCACACAGCAGGGCACTGTATATACAGTTTTTCCTGACAAGTCTCATTCTTCTATGTTGCCATGAAAAAAACTCACATAAAGCATTTATGCCTCTTAAAAAAAAAAAAAAAAGCCTATACTTTCATTATCACCAGCTTCTTTGATCCTTTTGCTTTTACAAACTCTTAGTTTACTCGCAATTATACCTGGGACATTCTGGGTTACCAGTGTGCTAACAGTGCAATTTTGATTGGAGCAATAGTAATTTAATATTCTGTGAGACACGGTGCAATGTGTATGTTTACTTTGACCTGAGGGAACATTTTCGTTCAAAAGGGTTCATGGCCATTATAGTAAAAAAAAAAAAAAAAAAGAGCAAGCTGCAGGTTTCAAGTGTTCAGGAAACTTGTCCTTCCCATGAAAATCCCAGGTGGTGAAGGTACAGGATGATGGATGCTTTAACTGCTTACAAGCTACCCTGGCTGATATTGCCTTAAATCATTTCTCTGAGTTATTCTGATGTCAGATGGCCTTGTTTGCACAAATGTATGATTTGGCCTAAGTGTAAGCCATAAAAGTGCCATAAAAAATCTAGTAGTTTTTTTTGTATATCACATTCCATTTCTCATTGATCCCTTTAATAACAAGCCTTAAGTCCCATGTTTGTAGAAAGCAAGCTAAATGGATTTGTGTGCTTTCAAATGTACATATGTAAATGTGGGCATTTCTTTTGATGTTTTATTATAAAGTAAAAATGGACAAACATTAAATCTGTAAATGTTTGCAGTGTAAAAATATTAAAATAAATTATATTGTATTTTGAAATAAACTCTATTTTGCACACTGTTCATGAGTGTTTGTACATGGGATAAGCATTCAAAGTATAAAGATAACATTTAACCCGAGCTTGTGGGAATGTGTAAAGCCTTTTCTGTGGACCTTGATGTTCCAGTTGGCCTCAAAGATTTATTGTTAATAAAAAAAAGTATAAAGATAACAAGCTGGGAAAACATAACTGCACAGTGTTGGCAATAAGGTGCACACAAGTTTTAGAAGAGTGTGATGTAGGATGGCCAGTTGTCTGACCCAGGTATCCCAGTATACTTTTGCGTCTTTCCTGGGCATTCAGAATAGGACTTTAGATGCACTGGTTGGTGAAGGAATTGGCATGGCCAAGGAGCGAATTTTGTCTTGTGTAATACTTTTACCATGCTGATATTTGGGAAATTATATCCAAATGCATCCTACTTGAACCTCCGTGCCAGTGATCTTGAGCAGTAATAAAACAATGGGTGCCAGTATTGTGTTAAGCACTAGTGCACTGATTTTTTTTTTTCTTAAAATCAGGGATGGAGGATGGTGCCCATTTGACCTTGTTCTGTTTGTTGGTAAGGCTATTGGACTATTTACGAAAATGTTTCAGAGACAGAAGTGAAATAAGACTGACCACAGCAAATTGATGGCAATACACTTTGTCCAAAATAGACACCAGATCCATCAACTTTGTGGCAACTTTTGTGATCCACCTTGAAAGCAGAGGAAGGAGAAACACATCTTGCTTGTCCCACTCTTCAAAATGTAGGGCTTTAAAAAAGTGTGTAATTTCGGGTGACCGTTTTGGGTCTCAACTTTTGTGTTCTGTGGTTAAACTAGTAGTTTGGGGCTAATGTAATGGGGATCAAGTTGATCAGCAGAGTAGGATAGACTAGCTGGGGATGCTCTAGTATTTTCAGAGTCATGAGATGCAATCTGGATTTTGGGGGCAATATGTTTATAGGGTGGCTAATCCATGTGCACTCTGCTTATTCATTATAAGTCTTAAAAGATCAGTATGCATGTTTTCCCTATATCCAGTCCAGGTCGTCCCAGAAGTGACGACATGTGGGTATTCCGCCCCCAGGGGGCGCTCGACTGCAAGATCAAAAGCTTTCGCTCCTCCCGGCCCCCTATAAAAGCAGGTGTCTCACTAGGATTTCCCAGTGTTCATCTTGCAGTCTGGCTGCTGAAGATCGTTGGATACTCTCTCCCGGATATTGCAGCTGAGTGATGCCTCCTAGCCCGTCAGCCGCTGCAGACCCTATTCCCACTAATCCCGTGGACCCACTATTGCCTCCCAGCCACAGCTGTCGGGGACTGTGACAGTAGGGAGAATGCGGGGGTCAGGTGTTCTTGGCAGAGCTTGGCCCTGTGCCGCAGACCTTGACTAAAGGGTAGCTGGCCATAGGCTGATGGTGAGCTTATGGGGGGGGAGGAAGAACCAATACTGCCCTCTGGCCTTTCATTCCCATTTATCCCACAAGCTTTATTGCAGTGTGCTGTGTGTTATTTACGGCGGTGTTCACATATTCAGGTTATACTTGCCTCCCTCGGGTTGTCACCTTTGTGCTCCCTTCTCCCCTCCATCTGTATGTTGTACGCTGTTTTTTTCATCTGTGACCGCTGGTCTTTTTTCTTCTGGAGCGGCCGAGTGCGCGCGCCGCACGGTGTGAACGGGGGCCCTGCCGTGGGCCACCCGGTGGCATGCTGTGGGGGCCTTCTCTGAGGAGTCCTCCAGTAAAATGGCGCTGAGCCAGCAGCTTCGGCGTGTTCGAGGGGCAGGCCGCGCCACAGTGACGCGGAACGCGTCATAGTGCGGCCCCGCCCCCCCCCCCCATTGGCGCTCTTTTCGCACCAATGGGGGGGCGGGGCCGCACTGACGCGTTCCGCGTCACTGCGGCGCGGCCTGCCCCTCGAACACGCCAAAGCTGCTGGCTCAGCGCCATTTTACTGCTGCCTTCTGCTCCACACTGCCTGGACCACTCGGGTTGGAAACTCTGCGGTGTCGTGAGTCCCTATTGCTAATCCCGCTTGCTTTTTATCTAATGCGCGTGTGTTGTTTGGGATACTTATGGCCTTCATTGCTTGTGTCTTTCAGCTGGGCCATTTATTGTGGGTTGTGGTTCCTCCCGGTCCCCCCACCCTCCCTCTCCCTCTTTTTATTAAGAGGGATCACTAAAAGAGGGACTATATAAGGGGATACATTGGTTTGGGCCGTTAGTGCCTTGTAACCTGTATACAATTTTTTTTTTTCTGCTAATCACCATAATGGAGGCTTCTGGGGATAGTGAAATATGGGCTCCATCTCGGCGGGTGAAGCTCTGCCCCATGTGCGGTGCTAGTCCTCTGGGCAGATTCAGCACTGTTTGTATCACTTGTGCCAGGAGCGCCATTTTGGAGCATAATCGGGTGGATGTTCCTGTCCCTAGCCCTTTATTACCTGTGACCTCTCTGCTGCATTCAGCCCCCAGTGAGGGGGAAGCCAGCAGGGGGTCCCAGGTAGATTTGGCATACCGGGTGGCCAGCCTCGAGAGGCAGATCTCGTGAACGGCACCTAAGGCGGCCTCGAGTAAGAAGCGGTACATCGAGCCCGTTTACTCGGATGATGATGATCTTTTTGGAGGTCCGGGCTCCGTGGAGGAAGGCGAGTTGCATGAGGACTTCCTTTCCACAGTGGATTATTCTGCTGGCTATGACAGCGGCTCTGGTTCTCCCTCGGATGAGGATACGTGGCTCCCTGATGATATGGAGAAGTTGCTTGCTTCAGTTTTTGAGACATTGCACATTGTCCCCCCGAGAGCGGCTAAGAGGAAGCAGGGTGATTTGTTTTGGCCTGTGAGACAGAGACGAGTCTTTTCTGAGCAGGCCCATTTTTCTAACATGATTTTCAAGGAGTGGGAAAGGCCTAACAAGTTACCGTCGGTGCCCAAAGGCCTGGACAGGCGGTATCCCTTTCCCGAGGAGCTGGTCCGGCTATGGTCCCGTCCTCCCGAGGTGGATGCCCCCCGTGTCGGGACTGTCCAACACTACGGTCATGCCTTCACCTGATACTGCTTCCCTATGTGATCCGGCTGACAAGCGCATGGATCAGCTGGTCTGTCATGCCTTCACCTTTTGCGGGTGCTTTGTTTCGCCCTGTGTGTGCCGCAGCTATTGTCTCCCTAGCCATCAGAAAGAAGGTGAGACGTCTTGTGGATATCGCTAAGTCTCGCAAGCGGGCAGAGGAGTATAAAGACCTCAGGGCTTGCGTGGATTTCATTGCCTTCGTTGTTTCTGCCATGGACGATGGTGTCCGGCTCGGTGCCAGGGTTTCAGCCCTGCTTGTTGCGCTTCGCAGCCCGCTCTGGTTGCGGCAATGGTCGGCTGATGCCGCGGCCAGAAAGTCGCTCACTAGTATCCCCTTCGTGGCCCACAGGTTGTTCGGGGAGTGTCTGGACCACCTGGTCAAGGACGGAAGAGGCTCTTCATTTTCAGGTGGCCGCAGAGATTCCTGGGGATGAGGTAGGTTCCTGCCTGGGGAAGGGCAAGGCCCCTCGGGCATGAGGAGGCGCCCTCACCCATCCGGGTGGGGGGACGGCTTCTGCTTTTTGCTCATCTGGAGACAGCGTGTCTCGGATTGGTGGATTCAGGAGGTGGTGTCCTCCGGTTACAAAATAGTGGAAGCAGTCAGGCCGCCCTCAAGATTTCTTTAGTCTCGAATATCCCAGAACCCAGTGAAGGCACAGGGCCTGAGAATGGCCGTGCAACACCTCCTGCGAATAGGGGTGATTTGCCATGTGCCTTGTCAGGAACAGGGCCAAGGCTTCTACTCCAATCTGTTCAGGGTTCCCAAGAAGGATGGAACACTGAAACCTATCCTGGACCTGAGGGTTCTTAGACATTCAGTCAGACATTTCCGCATGGAAACCTTACGGTCTGCGGTGAGTTCACTTCGGCCCGGCGACTTCCTTACCACGGTGGACATAAGGGATGCCTATTTGCACATCCCGATATTCCAGGGACATCAGAGGTTCCTGAGGTTTGCTCCGGAGGACCAGCATTACCAGTTTGTGGCTCTGCCATTCGGGATATCTTCAGCCCCCCAGGTTTTCACCAAGGTGCTGGCGGGCATCATGGCTATTCTGAGGAATCGGGGCATTTGTGTGCTGCCTTATCTGGATGATTGCAGCTCAGTTCCTTCAGCTGGCCGAGAGCGACACCTGGACGGTGTTATCCACTCTCGAGGATTTCGGATGGGTAGTCAATTACCCCAAGACTTCGATCACTCCCTCAGTGGTGAGGTCTTTCCTGGGTATGACATTAGACAGCTCTCAGGTCAAGGTTTTCCTGCCACAGCAGAAGGTGGTGGGCCTTCAGACGCAGGTGCAGACCTTGCTGTCTTGTCAGCGGCCATCTATCCGTCTGGGGATGAAGCTGGTGGGCCTAATGGTGTCATGCTTCGAGGCAGTGCCCTTCGCCCAATTCCACATGAGACCTCTTCAATTGAACCTGTTGACCGGCTGAGACCAGATGCAGGAGTCTCTGGAACAGGAATTATCACTGTCCGCCCTGGCCAGACAGTCCCTCTTGCGGTGGCTGGACCCCAGAAACCTGTTGGTGGGCAAGTCCTTTCTGACTCCCCGGTGGGAGATGGTTACCACGGATGCCAGTCTGACCGGCTGGGGAGGCGTTTGGCAGACGCAGAAGATCCAGGGTCAGTGGGGACCGCAGGAGAACCACTTGCCCATAAATCTGGAGTTGAGAGCGATCCGGTTGATGCTTCTTCGCTTGACTCCCCATTTAAGGGGTCGTGCTTCTCACACGGGCTTCTCACACAGGGGTCGCTGCGGCACCCCAATTTAGACGCTGGCTTTGACGGCCTGGCTATTGAGACCTCAATCCTGATGGAAAAGGGGCCGTCTCCACGGTTGTGCATACCATGATTCAGGCACGAAAGAAGTCTTCTTCCATGATATACTACAGAGTTTGGCATACCTACATTGCTTGGTGCAAATTCAAGAGTTTCCCTTGTCGCACTTTCTCCAGCTGAGCACCCTCAAGGGCCAGGATCCTTTGGCAATCATAGATTGATCAAAACCTTTTTCCAGGGAGTCATCCACGTATGTCCACCGCATAAGCCTGTATTACCGGTGTGGGACTTTAATTTGGTATTTTCTGCTCTACAGGGGTCTCTCTTTGTGCGATGCAGCATTGCCTATTTTGACCCTCAAGGTGGTCTTTTTGGTTGCGATCGCGTTGCGTGTCAGAGCTGGCCGCTCTTTGTATGAAGCCTCCTTATTTTGAGCGGCATACGGATAAGGTGGTTTTTTGTTTTAAACCTGATTTTTTTTTTCCTAAGGTTCTTCTCCCTTTTCATCTTAATGAGGAAGTGGTCTTGTCTTCCTTGTGTCCAGCACAGACTAATGCTAAGGAAAGGACCCTCCGTGCCTTGGATGTGGTCAGAGCCATTAAGTATTACCTGGTTGCGACTGAGTCCTTCAGGAAATCGGATTTGCTCTTTGTCCTAACAGAGGGCTCTAGGAAGTGTTTGCCACCAGCCAAGTCCACTCTGAGTAAGTGGATCAGACAGGCGGTGGTGCAAGCATATTCTGCCAAGGGGAAGGAACCTCCTTTTCGGTTCACAGCTCATTCTACCAGAGCTATTGGTGCCTCCTGGGCTTTTCAGCACCAGGCATCTGTTGAACAAGTTTGTAAGGCCACCACTTGGTCTTCAGTTCATACCTTTTATCAAGGTTTACAAGGTTGATGTTAGGGCCTCATCTGATGCGTCTTTGGCCGAAAGGTGCTTCAGGCGGTAGTGAAATGAACTACATGCTGTTCCGCACTGGGGATCCTGCCCCTAATGGACACTGCTTTTGGATGTCCCCATGTCATCACTTCTGGGATGACCTGGACTGGATATAGGGGAAAAATACAATTCTGTGAAACTAACCTGGAGAATAGTTTTTGAATATATCCAGTCCAGGTCGCCCTTGTTTCATTATCTCGTTTGCCTGTTATGGTGATTACCATTTTTATATTGGACTGTTGTCAAGTTTTTGTTGGAGAGAGTACATGCTGAAGCTATGTGAGGTAACATGGTTTCTTGGTTTCTTACTGCTGTTTAACCACTGGGAAATCATAGTGAGAACCTTCTTTTATAGGGGTCGGGAGGAGTGACAGCTTTTGATCTTGCAGTCGAGCGCCCCCTGGGGCGGAATACCCACATGTCATCAGTTCTGGGACGACCTGGACTGGATATATTCAAAAATAATTCTACAGGTGAGTTTCACAGAATTGTATTTTTTCCTGTTCTATTAGTATTAGTTTCCATGATCCTTAATGTTGATTGTCGCTCTTTCAGTACTGTGTGAGCCCTGCTACAAATGATTTCAAATAGTGTTGCAAATAAACACACAAACAGTTAGTTATAGGCTGTATTAAAAATAATATATACATAGTGATTATAAAGGGCAAACCACTTTTGGTTTAAATACAAAATATACTCTGTACGAAAAATGTAACAGTCATTGTCTAAAGATGGAGAATATAAACAAATTACATTAGAACAGCTCTTAAACTGGAAATGTGGGTGTGATGGCGGATTTACAATACGTTACTGCAGTTGCCTGTATTTACTAAGCTTATTCATGTGAAAATGGAAGATGTTCTCTTCTGCGCTGGAGTGCATTTAGTGTCCCTAGAAAAAAAAAAAGGATCAAAATAGCATATCTTTCTTCCTGAAATACACCATTTAATTTCCAACTTTTTACTACAACTGTGTAAAGTTATTAGACCCAGATAAGTTCAGATACTGGGTGACAAGTGTTTTGGTAAAGTGTGTGTATATATATATATATATATATATATATATATATATATATATATATCAAAACTTCTGGCAGTTGTGGTCAAAGTTACTCTGAACAATTAAGCAAACAAAATGACACACACTATCCCCACCCATCTGTAGCAATGCCTGTGTATTAATCTTAGTGCAAAAGAGGACTTTACAAAAGTATGGGATCGCAAGTAACTTTGACCGATGTCACAAACTTTAATCAGACTCTTAGAGTGAAGGCTTGCTCACACCATGAGGAAAGGCCTTGTCCCAAAACACAGCAGCCATGGTTTCTCCTAAATAGCTGCCTAATACTCAGAAAATGGTTGTAGCCCACAAAGCAGGAGATGGCTTTAAGGAAACAGCAAAGTTGTTTCAGGTTGCCATTGCCTCAGTATGAAATGAAATGGCAGTTAAAGAACTATGATCATAAATGACAATATTCCTTTTTAATATTCAGCAGTTGGGCAGCCCAACCTGGATTGTGCCACTGAAATAAATAACACTTTGCTCGAATACTAACTTCTTCCAGGTTGCACACCCACGTGACTGCAAGCAGCCTATCCATGCAACAGGTGCTGACAGTGTGAGCTGATGGGGTGCTTCAAAGCAGCTGTAGAAAGATCCCAGAAGAGGAAAGTACCCAACCAGTCCACAGGGGGACACCCGGGAGCATATTAAAGAGGCACTATCGTCATTTCTGACCATAGTTCCTCTTTAACGGGAACAGAAGGGGGAGGATGAATAATTTCAGTGACAACTGCTTGCAGGGTTGCTAGAAAGACCAATCGGAATGCCTGCTTGACTGCATAACCGCTACTGCATGCTCAACACAAATTTTAGCGCCATAAGTGTGCAAAAAGAACATCTGAACAAGCCCAATGTATTTTGGAAACAAGCTCTGTGGACCGAGGAATAGAAGGAAAAAAAAAACATTGCAGTGTGTGATTTACCTCGTATGTATCCATTTCATCCACATTCACATCCTCATTGCTTTCTTCTGCATTTGCACATATGCTTTTCAAAGGCCTGTAACTTTAAAGAAGATTGAATTTTACATTTTTCTTCTTAGGCAAGTGTTTAGTCAAACATTTTTGCCTTCTTCAAAATCTTCATAAAATACATCTGGGGGTGCAAAGATCATTACACAAGGTGGATATATAGAGATCCCTCTCCATATCAGGGATTTCCCAACCAGTATCCTTTGGGTGGTACTCGGCAAGGCTACAGAATAACCTGTACCCCAACCCAATATGTTTGGGTCTGCCTTTTGTGCATGTGGATTTCATGCACTTTAAATGTCTGTTTTGTAAGTATGACTGATGAAACATGCGGATCAGCCAGGTGACGCTAAGAAAAGTGGCACTATATGGTATTCTGGTAACAGACAAACATAGGTAGTACTGATGCTGGCAGGTCCAGACAGACTAAAAATCCTATTTTTGGTAGGATTCTAACCTAAGGTTTAAATACTTGCTGCAATAGCCTTTTCCTTTTGGAGAACAAGGGGTCTGGCTTCTTCTTTATAAATGATGGGTCCAACCAGGAGATAGACCCCCCCCCCCCCCCCAAAGACCAACATCTTATGATATGCAGGCACACATACTCCAGTGTTGTAATTTGCATTACTGCCAAAAGGAAAATAGATGCCATATTGTGCAACATCGCTCATACTGTATGTATATCTGCCTCCAGGAGGGAGCCTAAAAAAGTGGGAAGTACTGCCGTATGGTCTGGGATCAGACTCACTACCGTCTAGAAGAAAAGGATTTATAGTGAATAATTCTGTAGGTATATATACACACACACACACATTGATTACTCACCTGTAGAATTGGTATTATATGTATACAGCACATCCTGTTCCAGAAGATATTCCTTACACTTGGGATATACTCCAGTAGATGACGCTGGACTGCAGAGACTGAAAAGTGGCTCCTCCCGGCCCCATATATACCCGGGACTTCCCACAAAATCCCAGTATTGAAAAGCAGTTAGCAA
This sequence comes from Gastrophryne carolinensis, assembly GCA_027917425.1. NCBI lineage: Eukaryota > Metazoa > Chordata > Amphibia > Anura > Microhylidae > Gastrophryne > Gastrophryne carolinensis. The sequence goes on from CM051236.1 coordinate 196,716,428, forward strand.
GAGACCGGGAGAACTATAACCATTATATGAAAATATGAAAATATGAACATAAGAACAATCACCATAAAGAGGTACCTAAAGCTAATGGGTGGGGTGAAACAGGACGTGCTGTATACATATAATACCAATTCTACAGGTGAGTAATCACAGAATTGTATTATTCTAAGTATACAGCACGTCCTGTTCCAGAAGATATTTCTTACACTTGGGACATCCAATAGCAGTGTCCGTAAGGGTGGGTGGGATCCCCAAAAGTAACAGCAGACTGTTTAAACCACTGCCGCCTGAAGAACCTTGCGGCCAAAAGCAGCATCAGCTGAGGCCCTAACATCAACCTTGTAAAACTTTGAAAAAGTATGAACAGAAGACCAAGTAGCGGCCTTGCATACTTGTTCAACAGAAGCTTTGTGCTGAAAAGCCCAAGAGGCACCAATAGCACGAGCTCCCCTTAGCAGAGTAGGCCTGAATCACAGCCTGACGTATCCACTTACTGATAGTGGACTTAGCCGGAGCCAGGCCTTTCTTAGGTCCAGACGGAAGCACAAAAAGAGCATCAGTCTTCCTGAAGGATTCAGTAGCCACCAAATAGAACTTCAGAGTTCTGACTACGTCCAAAGAATGCAAAAACCCTTTCCTTAGGGTTACTAGGATTAGGACACAGAGAAGGCAAAACAATGTCCTGATTGAGATGAAAGGCAGAAACAACCTTAGGTAGAAAATCTGGCTTAAAACGAAACACCACCTTGTCCTGGTGTCTTTCAAAATAAGGAGGCTTGAAGGAAAGCACCGCCAACTCAGAAACATGCCTAACAGAAGTGATAGCCACCAAAAAGACCACCTTGCAAGGGCTCAAATGGAGACCCCCACAGGGCAGATAAGAACAAGTTCAAGTTCCAGACTGGTAACATAGGCTTACGTGGGGGACGCACATGAGTAACCCCCTGGAAAAAGGTCTTGACCAGGGGATGCTGAGCAAAGGATCTTTGGAAGAAAATAGCCAAAGCAGACACATGGCCTTTCAGAGTACTGAGCTGAAGACCCAGATCCAAACCATGTTGGAGAAACTCCAGAATCCTAGGAATAGAAAACACACGACAGGGAAGCGAGTGGGACTCACACCAGTCAATGTAAGTACGCCAGACCCTGTAATAGATAGAAGAAGATGACCTCTTCCTAGCCCTGATCATGGTATCAACAACCGAGGCAGGCAGCCCTTTTTCCATCAAGATGGAGGTTTCAACAGCCAGGCCGTCAAAGCCAGCATTTGTAAGTTGGGGTGGCATAGGTGTCCCTGAGTGAGCAGATCTGGAACCAGTGGCAGCACGTACTGATCTACTGCCAACTGCACGATATCTGCGAACCACACTCTTCTTAGTTCAGGAAGGGGTTCCAACCATCCTGGTGGCTATCTTGCGCAGCACCCTGCCCAGCAGTGGAAAAGGGGGAAACACATACAGGAGCTGGAACCTCATCCAGGACATTGCCAGGGCATCTGTGGCCGAAGCCAGAGGATCCTGGGACAGAGAGACAAAGACTGGAAGCTTGTGATTGTGATGGGACGCAAATAGATCTACGTCCGGCTGAAACACCCTGCTGCTGAGGGACCACTCTCCCAGACGAGAGGTCCCCCTGCTCAGAGAGTCTGCCTCCAGATTCTCCACCCCTGGGATGTACACAGCTGAGATGCAGGGAACATCTTCCTTGAGGCCCTCTTGCTCCGGGTCCCTCCCTGATGATTGATGTAGGCAACCGCCGTCTGGTTGTCTGAGCGGACCTGAACAGCCTGACCCTTCTGGTGAGGGGTTAAGTGGGCGAGAACCAACCTGATTGCCCTCAATTCCAGAATGTTGATAGGGGCATGGGCCTCCTGAGGGCCCCACTGACCCTGGAATCTCAGGGACTTCCAGAATCCCCCCCAACCTGTCAGACTGGCATCCGTGGTGACAGTCTCCCAGCAGGGGGCCAGAAAGGACCTGCCCCCCAGCAGGTTCCCTGAGACCAACCACCACACTAGAGACCGCCTGACATGAGGGGACAAGACAAACACCTGATCCAGGGACACAGGGTCCCGATCCCATAATGACAAGAGGTGAAGCTGAGGAGGCCTCATGTGGAACTGAGCATATGGAACCGCCTCGAAGCAGGACACCATCAGGCCCACCAGCTGCATTCCCTGCCTGATGGATGGATGGGGACAAAACAGCAGGAATCGAACTTTCTCTTGAAGGACCTCCACCTTCTGCTGAGGAAGAAAGATCTTGACCTGAGCTGAATCCAGAATCATGCCCAGAAAAGACTTAACCATGGAGGAAGACAGGGAAGATTTGGGGTGATTGATCACCCAACCGAATGACTCTGAGTGTCCAGCTCTGCCTGATGGAAGGACTGAGAAGCAATAAGCATGTCGTCCAGGTAGGGAAGAATGCGAATGCCCTGAGATCTCAGCAGGGCCATCACTCCTGCCAGCACCTTGGTGAATACCCTGGGGGCCAAGGTGAGGCCGAAGGGCAAGGCCACAAATTGGTAGTGCTGATCCTCCAGAGCGAACCTGAGGAATCTCTGATGACCTGGAAAGATAGGGACGTGAAGGTAAGCATCCTTGATGTCTACAGAGGTCATGAAGTCCCCTGGGCGTAGGAAAGTCACAGCTGAGCGCAGAGTCTGTATGCGAAAGTGTCTGAATCTGACAAACTTGTTGAGAAGCTTTAAATCCAGGATAGGTCTGATGGACCCATCCTTTTTGGGCACAATGAAAAGGTTGGAATAATAGCCTTTGCCCCTTTCCTTCAAGGGCACCCGGTAGATGACACCTAGGTCTAGAAGGCCTTGGACAGCCAGGGAGAGACACTGAGCTGACAAGGGGTTTTGAGCTACACGAGATTTGATGAATCTTGGGGGCGGCCAGGCTGCAAACTCTATCTTGTAACCAGAGGAAACTACCTCCTGAATCTACCGGTCTGAGACATGACGCCTCCAGACGTGAGCCAAGATCCGAAGCCGTCCTTCCACCCGGATGGGTGAGGGCGCCCCTTCATGCCTGAGGGGGCTTGGGGGAGGACTTAGTCTTGGGACCCCAGGGGGGGCCAGGGTGGCCACGTCCTCGGCCCCTGCCCCAAAAATCTCCACGGGCTCCAGCAAAGGAAGCTCCCAGTCCAATTCTGGAGCCCCTGAAGGAAGGAGAAAAGGCACCTGAACCCCGAAAGGACCGGAGCTGCCTTCTACGCTGAGGTAATTTGCCACTTTTAGCAAACAAGTCCAAACGTTCCCCAAAGAGGCTCAGCCCCTTGAAGGGAAAACCAGTGAGGGCCTTTTTGGCAGCATTGTCAGCTGCCCACTGGCGCAGCCAGACCAAGCGGCGTATAGCCACCAACAAGGCAGAAGCCCAGCCACACATTCTAATGGTATCATCCAGGGCAGAGAGAACATATGCAACAAATTCCTCACAACGCAGAAGAGCACTATACTCTTCACTACCAGCATCATCAGGGGCCCATCTAAGAGATCCCTGAGCAGGCTTTTAATAGCAACAGCCGTGATAGCAGAGGCACAGACCGGACGGAGCGCGGTCCCAACACAGGCAAAGGCATGGCAAGCCAGCTGATCCATGCCCCTGTCTTCCCCATCTCTCAATGTAGTAGTGTCAGGGGAATGCATGACAGATGTGTTAGACAACCCCAGAACTGGTGCATCCACCTCTGGATGACATAACCAATAACCATTTCAGCAGGGAAGGGATACCTCTTATCCCAACTCTTTGGTACCCCGGGAAGCCAGCTAGGCCGTTCCCACTTCTTGAGAATCAGATTATTAAAGTGAGTTTGTTCAGGAAACTCCAAATGTGGCTTAACAGTATGAAACAGCTCCCCCTGCTGCCGCTGGGCCACGGCAGGAGGAGAGATACAGAGTACTTCAAATATTTGAGCCAAAAGTCTGTCAGTATCATCTGAAGCCCATGGGTCAGACTCAGCATAACCCCTAGGCTGATCCTCAGATGATTCTGAATCAGAGAATAATTCTCCTTCTTCCAGGGGGATATAACCAGTAACATAAAAAAAAACTCCTCAGCTTCCATAGGAAAGAGTGTAACACCGGGTGCCAGATGCCGCAGCTTAGCAGGAGCCTTACGCGGACCAGAACCAGCAATATGCCTTTCAATGCTGGCTACCCTGGTAGCCAAATCAGGTTGAGACTCCCCACTGGTATGCACCTCACTGTCAGGTGTAAGCGTGGGGGGGTAGGCAAAGCCAGAGGGGGCGCAGGATTAGGCCCAGCCGCAGGTAAACCAGACTGCAGGGCAAGTACCTGCTGGGCGCAGGGTACACACAACCTAACATCATCTCTTATAGGGGTTACCCCACACGCCACACACATCCGCGCTTGTCCCGAAGGAACCCCGAGCACATTATCCTGAGAAGCCTCCATATGGTGATTATCACGGTACAACAGGCCAATAGAGATTGACGCTAGTAAAAGCAACCCGGGATGCCCCAATAACCCGCTAGGGAAGTGGGAGTAATGGTATGTAATAGCCCTCCAATAAGAGTTAACACTAAATAGAGGGGATAGGACCGGGATAAACCACTAAGTTTGACCCGCCTGCAAGACATAAGAAAAAGATCCCATAAGCGATATGCAATACAGATATGTACATAAATAAATCAGCCCGCAGGGGCACTTACGGACCGCGATAGTGAGACGCCAGGCGCCCACATATACCTCGAGGGGCGGACCGCGGAGACAGTGATGCAAAACGCTTCATCTGCAAGGCCTGCCCCCCCCGAAGAGCGCGAAAAACGCACCCACCTGACAAGACCAGCCAATGATGGCGCAGCAGTGTCTGAGGCGATGTCGCCGCCGACATGCGGCGGCAGCGAAAGAAACCAGTGCAATCAATTCAACAGGGATCAAACACAACACACAATATATATATAGCAAAGACATGCACCCCCCCCCCCCCCGAGAACTACAAGGGAGAGCGAGGGGGAAGCAACGGCCAGCCTGAAGGGAGCCAACTGTGGGGACAGGGGGCGAGGGGCAATAAATGCGGGAGGGGCATCCCATAAGGCTCACCATGGGCCTATACCGCCTACCCTTTGGTGGGGGACTGCGGTTGGGGCAGCGCTCCTTAGCACCTGACAGCAGTGATGCCTACCTTCACCCGAACCAGAGCAGCCTGAGCTGGGAGGCAGTAGAAGGAAACGGGTGGGAATAGCCCTACAGGGCCGCAGGCTAATAGCCCTGCTCACCTGCGAGTAGAGAGAGCCATCTTCTAGTCATCACAGCCACGAATGCAGAGAAGAACTGGGGATTTTGTGGGAGGTCCCGGGTATATATGGGGCCGGGAGGAGCCACTTTTCTGTCTCTGCAGTCCAGCGCCATCTACTGGAGTATATCCCAAGTGTAAGGAATATCTTCTGGAACAGGACGTGCTGTATACTTAGAATACAGGTACTCTGCACTGAGGAGTCAAGATCTGAAATACTGTATTTGACTGCAACAGAAAGTGATTTGTTCACCAAAGGGCTGGAGAGCAGTTCTGCAGACAACAGCGAAGCATAGTTTGAGGTTCCTTGTAACTTTGGGGGCCAGGATATGCCTGTTCTTTTACATTGAGGAGCACTGCTCCAACCCATCTCTCAGCTCAGTCAATTTTTCGCCACCCCCATAAGACCCCCCTCCATTGTGTCTAAGAAAATCACAGGAAACTTTTATGCACAAAGAAAACACATAGAACAGCATGTTGAAACAAAAGATACACAACAAATGAAAAAGGACTTGGACCCAGGCATAGAACAGTGATAATGTAGGGAAAGGAATATCCTCACCTCATAACATGAGATGGGCTGGGGGAATACAGCGGATATGGATAGAGGCCTCTTAATGTTTTGGTGCCCCTGAAAAGTTGGGACATGCAGGTAAGCTTCCTTATTATCTGCTACAGCCAGGAACTTGCCCTGCCAAAACAAACTTCAGAGATTCCATAATGAATGGACAAACATGTTCAGGCTTTTGAGGTTTAGGACAGAATCATGCCCCCTATGCTTTGAAGGTCTTCTCCAAACAGCTATGGTCTTGAGGAATATGCCTGAATATGTATTGAGGCAAAGGTTTGCACAGGCCAAAACCATTGCGGTAATCATCTTAGACAACATTTAGCTTGCAACCATGAAAACCTTAAAGCAGGAAAAATAAAAAAAAAGCCCAGAGGAATTACTCAGCTTGTGGGCACAGGTCCGGATGCTGCCGCAGCAAACAGCCACCTACTGTTGCACGCAGCTACATTCCGGGAGATCCACGCTGCCCAAGCTATCACTCATCTAACTCACGCCAGGAGAAAAGATGGCCGCTCTCTGTGAGTGGACGGAGCACAGGCGTAAGTAATAGGCCGCACAAAGCAAGATTGTGGCATACATACTCCTGGGTATGCTTCCTAAGTGCAGGAACTCCTGTGGAAGAAGGGAGCCTCCTGTCCTTAACTCTGCGTAAGCCATACCACAACAGGAGCAGTAGTCAAGACAGTAAAAGTATGTGGAAGACCTCCTACTATTTCCCAGTCAGCCTTCATTAGGATCAAAATGGATAGATAGTCCACTCATTTGCAATTGCGGGATAAAATTCCAGGGCCTGCAACATAGGCGATGACTGAGGAAATTAGAAGTTAAGATCAGGGGAGTCAAACTCATATCCACAGAGGGCCACATCAGCATTCTGGTCGCCTTCAAAGGACCAGTTAATAACAGACAAAAACAAAATGCAAACACGGTAATTCAAATGTGTGGTTACAGCCACCGAAATATTTTGCCCAGGACAGATGCAGAATTATTTTGCCCAGGACAGCACTACAAACATTTCACCCACCCTACCTGGCACTAGCTAGCAAGAGCCACTGCAGCAGATGTAGCCCCCTCTGCTCTGGCAGTTAGGGTTCACCCCTTGTGTGGAGAGTGTTGGTTGCACACAAAACAGTTACAGACATTACTCTTCTCCCCCAATAAGTAAAAAATAAAAAGCATGTACCATCTGCTTTTATAGGCACTGCACCTGGTGTTAGAGGCGTTGCTGTGCTCCATAGTGGAGGGCAGCGTAACTGGTGTCTCACACCTCAACACCTCAAACAAGAGGACATGCTGCAGGGGTCAGAAGCCGTAAAGTTACCAGACCAGTTAGAAAGGGCACCATCCAGCAACCACTGTCTGGCACCTGTCAGAGGGCCACAAAAAACAGTTGAAACTATGTTTGTTCTGGCAGAGGTGACAGGAAAACAGAAGAAGGGGGAGCTTTACAGTATCTCCTCCTGTCAAAACCCTCTTTGTATGTATCTGTTGTGGACCCCATTACCGTATGAGGAGAAAAAGCTTTAAGCTATCGTCTTTTTCCCCATAACATTAACGCTTACAAATGCTTTTATTGTAATAAACCTCTGTATTTAAATTAATCATAGCCTGGCTTTACCTTTACACCGTCCAAAGCACTTTTTTTTTTTTTTTTTTTTACATTTAAGGGGCCCTGGAATCTTCTGAAGACTGTTGCCACCATATCCTAAAAAATTCTAAGATCAATCACGTTATTAAGAAGAAATCAGAGGAAAGCACAGCTTGGAATCACTTGTGTATCGGTTACATTCTATTCAGCTGTTCCTCTCCCCCACTTTTCTTTCATGCCATGTAAAACAGCCGTTTCTTTTTGTATAGTCTGTTTCACAGCTGCCTCTGGTATCAGTCACCTCTCTGCATCAGCTGTTTTTTTCCTTTGTTTGTACTTGCTTGAACTCCAGTAGTAAAGTTGGCTCCTCTAGCTGAATATAAAACATTGATGGCTATTGACTAGGACACGCACTGAGAAGTATATGGTCTCTCAGCTTGGGCAACCGGGCAATATTTGTATGCAGTAACAGTCAGCTGGTGATTATTATAGCTGAAGGCATATAACAGATTTTGAATGATATCTGATGTCAGAGAGCAAGAATGATCAGAATATACAATACACCTACTTACCAGTGGACCCAACATGTAATAGGACGTTACTGATCTCATTAGTTAGTGTGTGTTTAGCAAAATTCATTTTTCTGCATCATTCGGTTACCTGTACAGTGATTCAGAATTCTCCAATGTCTTCTCTTGACCCGATCCCTGTTTCTTGCTTTTTACTGGATAATGGGAGTTTTGTTCAAGAAATGTGCTTTTCCCTGGAATGTTCTCTGTAATACAGACAATTAAAGTGTGAACACAAATAGCCTACTCTAGTACAATAACATACCAAAAGTCATCATACCCAGCATTTATTAGCAGGCAGAGCAGACCGTCATAGATACCGTCATAAATATCTACAGTACTTAAGGTATAAAACCCTTAAAATTTTATTTAACTCCTTTTTGCCTTTGCACTTTTTACATGATTGACATTTATAACATTAAAGGGACACTAAACCCAACGGCAATAATTAGCCAGAAAGCAGCTGAACTGATGCTGGTATCATGTGCCTCTCTACCATTCCCTGCAGCGCATTGTAGAAGCCGTAACAGGGCTCCAAAGTTTGTTCATTCCTTGCAAAGAAAGTGGTCCTACAACTACTCTGGCCCTTGGGGCTTGCAGCCTTAGCAAGCACAGTACGCCACAGGAGTCCTGCAGCTGTCTTTGACCACAGCAGAGAATGCTTAACACTCATAAATCTGCCCTGCCCAGCTCAGCCACCACCGAAAAAGTGAAGCAGTTTCTCCAAGAATATAGTGCTTTTCAGGTGCTTTCTAATGGCTCATTTTATACTGTTTCCAATGACGATAAGGGGGGAGAAAGTTAGTATGTGCCTGGATAGAGCGTTTAATACACCACGTCTTAATGCTCTGTACCCGTTTCTAATGCAACATACGCCATTTTTTTAATACAGGTTCACTGCCAATCAAAGTTTCACAATTTTTCCAGCTTTTATTGATATTTAATGTTTACGGTAGTATATGTACTTTGGAATAAAGGCATAAAATGAACAAACAAGTCAAGATGAATAGAAATAAAAAACAATTCTGTGAGTACTCACCTGTAGAATTGTTTTTGTTCTTGCATGGCACGGCCCGCTTCGGTATTCATAACAGTTGGGTTATTCCACCACAAGGTGGCGCAGTGGTACTGCAGAAAAGCTGTAGCTTGTCCCGGCTCCCTATAAAAACGGGCTTAACCATAGAGTTCCCCAGCGTACACAAGCAGTGAGACAAGAAGCCGGGAGAGAATAAGTAAAAAAGGTGAAAAAGGTAAAAGACCCCAACTGACTTGGAACAATCACCATAAAGAGGCAACCAAGAACAACAATAACAAGGGTGGGGCGAAGCGGGCCGTGCCATGCAAGAACAAAAACAATTTTAAAGGTAAGTACTCACAGGATTGCTTTTTTCTTTATTGCATGGCACTGCCCGCTTCGGTATTCATAACAGTTGGGACATCCAAAAGCAGTGTCCAGAGTAGGGTGGGATCCCCAAAGAGTAACGGGCAGTAGTCCAAATCACTACCGCCTGAAGCACCTTGTGGCCAAAAGCAGCATCCGCTGAGGCCTTAACATCAACCTTGTAAAACTTGGAAAAAGTATGAACAGAAGACCAAGTAGCGGCCTTGCAAACTTGTTCAACAGAAGCTTGGTGCTGAAAAGCCCAAGAGGCACCAATAGCACGAGTAGAATGAGCAGTAATTCTAAAGAGAGGTTCCTTTCCATTAGCAGAATAGGCTTGAATCACCACCTGACAGATCCACTTGCTGATAGTGGATTTAGCCGGAGGCAAACCCTCTCTAGGTCCAGAAGTGAGAACAAAAAGAGCATCAGACTTCCTGAAAGGCTCAGTGGCGACCATATAAAACTTCAGAGCCCTGATCACATCTAGGGAATGCAGAGTCCGCTCCTTGGAATTAGCAAGATTAGGACACAATGAAGGCAAGACAATGTCATGATTAAGATGAAAGGCAGACACAGCCTTTTGCAGGAAGTCCGGCCTGAACCGAAACACCACCTTATCCTGATGCCTCTCAAAATAAGGAGGTTTGATGGAAAGTGCCACTAGTTCAGAAACTCGCCTTACAGAAGTGATAGCCACCAGAAAGGCTACCTTAAGGGTCAGAATAGACAAGGTAGCATCACGGATAGGCCCTTGCAGGGCAGACAACACCAGATTCAAATCCCAGACTGGTAGCAAAGGCTTACGGGGTGGACGCACATGAGAGACACCCTGGAAAAAGGTTTTAACCAAACGGTGATTGGCAAAAGATCTTTTAAAAAAAATTGCCAGAGCAGAAACATGGCCTTTTAGGGTACTAAGTTGAAGGCCCTGATCTAAACCATGTTGCAAGAATTCCAGAATCCTGGGAATAGAAAGCACCCGACAGGGAAGAGACTTAGACTCACACCAGGCAATGTAAGCATGCCAGACTCTGTAATAAATAAAGGACGAGGACTTCTTCCTAGCCCGAATCATGGTATCAACAACAGAAGCAGGCAACCCCTTTTCCATCAATATGGAGGTTTCAGCAGCCAAGCCGTTAAAGCCAGAGTTTGTAAATTGGGATGGCGTAGCTGCCCCTGGGTGAGAAGATTTGGATCCTTGGGCAAGACGTGCCGGTCTACTGCCAACCGCACAACATCTGCAAACCGAGCTCTTCTTGGCCAACAAGGGACCACTAGTATGGCTGGTACCCGCTCCTGGGCTACCTTCCTCATGACCCTGCCCAGGAGAGGAAATGGAAGGAACACATAGTGAAGCTGAAACTCTGTCCAAGGTATTGCCAAGGCATCCGTGGCGAAGGCCAGAGGATCCTGAGACAGACAAATCTGGGAAGTTTGTGATTGTGACGGGACGCAAACAGGTCCACGTCCGGCTGACCCCAGCGGTGACAGAGGGAGAGAAAAACCTGGTTGTTGAGAGACCACTCTCCCAGACGAGACGTCCCCCTGCTCAGGCAGTCCGCCACCTGGTTTTCCACCCCTTTGATGTAGACCGCTGATATGCAGGGAACATGCTGTTCCGCCCAAGACAGAATCAGGGACACTTCCTAGAAGGCTCCCTTGCTCCGAGTCCCGCCCTGATGGTTGATGTAGACAACTGCCGTCTGGTTGTCTGAGCGAATCTGAACAGCCCGACCCCGGAGGTGAATGGATAGGCAAGAAAGAACCACCCTGATCGCCCTCAGTTCCAGGACGTTGATGGAACCATGGGCCTCTTGTGGGCCCCACCGACCCTGGAACCTCAGGGACTTCCAGAAGCCTCCCCAGCCGGTCAGACTGGCATCCGTGGTGACTGTTTCCCAGCACGGGGGCAGGAAGGACCTGCCCCCCAGAAGGTTCCTCGAGTCCAGCCACCACGAGAAAGACCGTCTGGCTAAATTCCTGATCCAGGGACACAGGGTCCTGATCCCAAACTGACAAGAGGTGCGACTGGAGAGGTCTCATGTGAAACTGAGCAAAGGACACCATCAGGCCCACCAACTGCATCCCCTGACGGATGGAAGGATGAGGACATGACAGCAGAGCCCGAGCCTGCAGCTGAAGACCTTCCACCTTCTGCCGAGGAAGGAACACCTTGACCTAAGAGGTATCCAGCGTCATGCCCAGAAAGGTCCTCACCAATGACGGGGACAGAGAAGACTTGGAATAGTTGATCACCCAGCCGAAAGACTCCAGAGTGGATGTCATCATTTGAGTGTCCCGCTCGGCCTGAGGAAAAGACTCGGCCACAATCAGGATGTCGTCCAGGTAAGGAATGATGCGGATGTCCTGGTTCCTTAGCAGAGCCATCACTCCCGCCAGCACCTTGGTGAACACCCGAAGTGCCAAGGTGATACCGAAGGGTAGAGCCACAAACTGGTAATGCTGACCCTGCAGCTCGAACCTTAGAAATCTCTGATGACCTGGGAAGATAAGCATCCTTGATGTCCACAGTGGTCATGAAGCCGCCTGGGCGAAGGGTACTGACAGCAGAGCACAGCGTCTCCATGCGAAAATGCTTGAATCTGACAAATTTGTTGAGGCCCTTCAGATCCAGAATGGGCCTCAGAGAGCCGTCCTTTTTGGGGACCATGAAAAGATTGGAATAGTACCCCTGACCTCTTTCTTGATGAGGCACCAAACAAATGACTCTGGACTATAAACCCCCTGTCCGCTCAGGGATTGCTTCTGGCTGTTCATTGCCTGTTAAAGACATCCGGCATCTGATGAATCTTGGGGGGGGGGCCAGGCTGCAAACTCTATCTTGTAACTGGAGGACACTACCTCCTGAATCCACTGGTCTGAGACGTGAAGCCTCCAGATGTGAGCAAAGAGCCGAAGCCATCCCCCCACCCGGATGGGTGAGGGTGCCCCTTCATGCCTGAGGGGGCTTGGGAGAGGGTTTGGACTTAGGATTCCAGGAGATACCGGGACGACCACAGGTTCTGCCATGGCCCCAAGAATCTCTGCGACCACTGGAGAGGAGGGAGCTCTGTCTGGTTGCGCCAGTGGGCAGCTGACGCTGCGTGTAAGAAAGCTCTCACTGGCCTCCCCTTCGTGGGGCTGCGGCTGTTTGGAGAACGTCTTGATGTTCTAGCCAAGGATGAAAGGCTGCCTCAGCGTAGGAGGCAGTCTCGGCCTCTCGGCAGGACACTACCTCCTGAATCCACCGGTCTGAGACGTGAAGCCTCCAGACATGAGCAAAGAGCCGAAGCCATCCCCCCACCCGGATGGGTGAGGGTGGCCCTTCATGCCTGAGGGGGCTTGGGAGAGGGTTTGGACTTAGGATTCCAGGAGAGACCGGGACGACCACGGGTTCTGCCACGGCCCCAAGAATCTCTGCGACCACTGGAGATGATGGAGCCACGGCCCCCTCTGGGAATGCGAAAGGAATGGAGGGGGCAGAGGACACCCGAAAGGGCCGAGACTGCCTCCTACGCTGAGGCAGCCTTTCATCCTTGGCTAGAACATCAAGACGTTCTCCAAACAGCCGCAGCCCCACGAAGGGGAGGCCAGTGAGAGCTTTCTTACACGCAGCGTCAGCTGCCCACTGGCGCAACCAGACAGAGCGGCGCATAGCCACCAAGAGCACAGAGGTCCTTCCACACAGCCGCACAGCATCATCCATAGCAGTAAGGATAAAGACCACAAAATCAATGCAAAGTAAGAGAGTCCTATATGCCTCCCCTACACTACAAGCTGTTGTGCCATCAATGAGATGCTTAAGCAGTTTCTTAAGGGCAATAGCAGTAATGGCGGCAGCACATACAGGGTGCAAGCCAGCCCCCACACAGGTAAAAGCATGGCAGGTCAGTTGATCCATGCGCCGGTCCTCTCCGTCCCTTAGAGTGGTAGTGTCAGGGGAAGGCATGACTGGAGTATTGGACAAGCCTAGCACAGGAGCGTCCACTTCAGGGGGAAATAACCACCTCTTAACAAGATCAACGGGAAAGGGATACCTTTTATCCAAACCCTTGTGCACCGCAGGCAACTTGTTAGGAAGTTCCCATTCTTTAAGCACCAAGGTGGTAAAATGTTCCTGCTCAGGGAACTCTAGACGCTGTTTACCAGGGCGAAAAAACTCCCCCTGCTTTCTTTTAGCTACCTCAGGGGAAGCAATGTGCATAATTTCAAAAATATGTGACAGCAGATTATCAGTGTCCTCAGGGTACCATGATTCCTCTCCGGACGCAGACTCAGGGTCACTATCGCAACCCTCCAGCTGGTTCCCAGAGGAGTCAGAGTCCTGGGAAAACTCCCCCATCTCAAGGGGGTGACAGTCACCAAGTACATCAATCCCCACATACATCTCAGTAAGGGGAGCAGGCCAGGGGTCCAGGTGCCTCTTCTTGCCAGAGGCCTTCCTAGGAGCATTCCTGGCAAGCTGCTTTTCAATGTTAGCCACCTGCAGATCCAAATCAGAATGTGACTTCCTGTCAACATTCCCCTCACTGGGGCCCAATTACAGGAGCGGGGGAGTAGGTGAAGCCGAGTGAGGTGCAGAGCTGAGAAGCGAAGCAGGCAAACCAGCTTGAAGCTCAAGGACACTTTCAGCGCACGGCACGCACACCATGACACAGTTACTCACAGGTGATACCCCACACATGGAACACAGCCGTGCTTGCCCCGAAGGGCCCCCAAGCGCGCTATCCCCAGAAGCCTCCATATGGTGATTAGCACAGGCGCAATAGGCCAGCAGTGGGTACAGGCTTAAAGTGGACCAACACCAGGATTTTCACTATCCTGGGTTTTGGTCCACTTCTGCGGGGGCCGCTGTAAACCCCCCCCTTCCCAGAACGCTCCCAAAAAACTCACCTCACCCCGCTCCTACGCGAGCGCTCGTCCAATCAGAGTGCTCAGAGCCGCTGTGGTATGGACGGACAACCACAGCGGCTCTGAGCGTGCTGGAGGCCGCCTCTCGCGTTCCCTTCTAACATTCACAAACGGCCGGCGCGGGTGCGCGCCCTGCTTGCAGGAGCAAGGTCCTTGCAAGGGCTGTTCAGACAGTTTTGACTGAGCACCAAGTTCCTTTCTTCCAGCATGAGTGCAAATGAGGCCCTATAGTTCTAAAACCCAGAGAAGCCATAGACTTGCTGGCTCCTGCTCTAACTCCCCCTCCCCCCCCCCCCAACTGCTCACTGGGCTCAGCGATTAGGGCAGACTACCAGTCCGGGCATGTTTACACACTGTGTGTTTGCCTCACTCCACAGATGGGGTAATGGTTGAGGTGACTATTTCAGAAGGAGGCCAACACATTTATTGAGAAAAAAAACAACCATGTCTTTAGCTTAAACATTCAATGTATAGTCTTACCATGGGTCAATTTTCTTTTTAACTGATAAGGTGTGCTGGAAATGCAATGCTCTCTGGAAAACGAGCTGCTGGTCAAAGAACTTTCTTCTTCGTTATCCAATAAAGAATTGCTGTACACATTCAACGGATTCCATTCCATTCCTTTAAAAAGCATCTGCCCATTGACAAACCTCTGTAGATACCCATACCTGTGAAAACAAAACTGAGATGTGAAGAAAGTTCTTACAGCAATATGACCTATACCAGTGTCCCTTGAACCTGTCCTAATTCATCATGGGTCAGGTCATGTTCTGTGGATGTACTACACAGAAAATGAACAAATAATGGTATAACAGCATTTATTAATGTTAATGTATTACATGTTGAAACAGAGAGAAAGGGGGGAGGGGTTTAGGGCAAGGGTATGGTTGTTCGGATGCTGCTGATGGGAGGTTAGGTATTGTAAAGTGACAATGAAAAAAGGCAGGGTTTTAAGATCACCTTTTGTGCCTCAGTTCTCTGTAAGGGGGGCCAAGAGCAGGGGCAGATACTTAATAGTGCATTCGCTTTCCACTGATCTCTTTGAATAAACGTTCACAGTGTTCACAGAGTACATACACAGAAAATATATATTACATTAATACATATACTCCATGTTCAATAGTACTTTCTCATCTGTCATGCAGTTTGTAGAAAGAATATGTTTGTAGCAAGTAGGTACCCCGTTTGTAGCAAAGTTGTGCCCAGTTTGGTGGCAAGTCTTTGTGATTTGTATACAGATGCGTTTCGCCTGTCGGCTTCCTCAGTGTATATCTGATAACGGTATAAAAAGAAAAGGGGGCTTCTCTGTATTCATTTATAAACATCTTACAGTAAGTTATTTATGGGGTTAATTCAGTTACTCACTGTGATTTTAGCCAGGTGTCATGCCAGATTTCTGACTGGTGCTCAGAATTAGTTAGATTTCGTATTGTATCAATCACGAGAGAGGGGTGGTGCATACAGAAGTCTTTGGTTCCCTGTGGGGATTCCGGGTCATCACACAGGAGATGTAAGTATAGTATGCCTATGTGTTTGGCCAGTATTTATACTGGTGATGTGGCCTCTTATTGGTACCTGCAAAACGCGCCTTAAATCGGGCTCTCGTGCACATCGGGCCACCAGGTGAGAGGGGAGGGCATGTGTATCATGTCCTGTCCTCCCTCTGTCCCTGTTGGTGGAGAGGCAGGAAGTGCATAGGTTACACACAATATACGTCTGGTGGCCATGTCCGGCGTGTGCGCCGCCAGGTTAGGTAAGGCTGTATGGGCTGTATAGTCAGCCGTGTGGTAAAACCGAACAATACAAGCATAATATTTGTTATTTCAAACAATTGATTACTTGTATTGTGATTTGTATATTGTCTGTTACCTGATTTGTTCTTAGTCTTATGAGATAGAGGAGTTGTTTTGGATATTTAATACTGTTTATATAAGTGAAAATATACATTTCATTCAGGCCAGGTGGGCGTGTTGCTTTGAGTTTAGTGATCCACTTGGATCCCTCTGGGGTTTTCATATAATCTATCCAAGGCCTGAAAGGACACATATTTTGGGTCGGTTTCTTCTTGTAGTAGCCCCTATCTAGTAAGCATTCTCTGATCCCATTTGGTGCAATATGAAAATCTTCATGGGGCGTGCAGTTTCTCCTCGCTCGTAGATATTCTCCAAAGTGGAAACTCTTTTTCAGGGCACTGGGGTGGGCGCTGGTTGCCCTAAGCATGTTGTTTACAGCTGTGGGTTTTCTATAAGAATTTGTGGTGAGGTTTCCCTCCTCATCCTGTCTTATTTTCAGGTCTAGGAAGGCAACCTCCTTTCTGTGATACTCCAGTGCAAGTTTGAGGTTCATGGAATTCTTATTTAGTTTATCAGTGAATTATTTGAGTTCTACTTCCTGACCCTCCCAGACTATTAGAAATGTTGTCTATATATCTCATCTATGTTGATACTTTGTCTAGGTAGCCAAGCAGTGTTTCATCTTGCTATAAGCACCTCTTCCACCACCCTAAATACAGGTTTGTGTAGATGGGGGCACAAATGGACCCCATAGCTGCCCCCTGTATTTGATGGTATAGTTGGTGGTGGAAGAGAAACACATTATGAGTCAAAATGAAACAGAGTAAATTGATAAGGAAACAGCTGTGGTCATGCTGACTGATGTCTAGTTGGTACAAGGCTTTGACATCTAATGTAACCAATTTGGTGTCTTTAGATACTGTAAGGCCCTCTAGTGTTTGTCTAATCATTAGCCTCATATATTAAAGACACCCCACATCTCTTACAAAGGTTTGGAGATGGGCATCTATGTATTGACTTGCTGTGCTGGTTAGGGAACTTATTCCAAATGCTATGGACCGTCCAGGTGGATCTGTTTTGGGAAGGACGTAGAATGTCTGTGTTGTTGGTTTCATTATTGAAAGGAATTCTCCTGATTTCTTATTTATAATTTCATGTTGTAAATCATGGTTAATCAGGCTACTATATTCTTCTTCATCTTTTGCTAGTTTTGTTTTAGGTACTTTTCGGTCCTTGTTTTCCAGAATCTTTTGACACATCTTTTCATACTGCTTTCTGGACATTATCACATTATTTCCCCTCTTGTCAGCGGGTTTTATCAAAATTTCTGGATTGGCCTCCAACGGGTTGAATACTATCTTTTTAGATGCTGTTAGATTTTTGAGGCTCTGGCCTTTTGTGTCTAAGCATTTTATAACATAAGTCACTAGATTCACAAATGTCTTAATGCTCGTGTTGTTCTGCATTGGGGGGTAATAGGTTGATGATCTTCTGAAAGCTCTATTTTGTGGTGGAATCTTTATGTCCCTAGGTGATGTCACTTAACTTTGTTGTGTGTCCTTGTCTAGGTTTAGTGCTTGTTCTGTAGATCCCCACACATGCACAGGCATATTCTGGGCAAAACAGTACTCATTGCAGGAAGAAAAAGAAAATCTGCCCCACCTCATCTATCTTATGGTGCTGCTGCTGTCCCAATACAGGCATGTGCCATACTGTACCTCTACCATAGCAGCAGGCAGTGCCCTCCCGCATGACTGACTCAAATATTGGGGGATGAGTGGCCTGTTTTATGGGCTGCACCACTAAAAGTAACCTTGCTGAGGGAATTGCTGGAGGTAACACTGGGCCCATGCCAATGGGCACCAGGCTCTACACCACCACTGGTGCTGAGGAGGTGGTGCAGGTAATCAGTCAGGGGGTATTTGCATGCCACCCAAGGCTGCCAGCAGGTAGGATGCGGCCCCTGCTGATACCCCTCTATGTGACATAGATGCTGATTCAGAGCCTTGTGAGAAAACTAATTTTTTAGAAGAGAAAATGGCCACTCACTTTCATTGTCTACCTTGGGGCTATTTCAGAGCCGGGTGAAAATGTACACGTGGTAGACAATGAAAGTGAATGGCAGTTTTCTCCTCTCTTAAAAAAAAGTGAGTTTTCTCACCAGGCTCTGAATCCAGTCCCATAGTGTTCCTTTGATGTCAATAGGCATGGACAGTAAACACGGGGAAATCCCAGTTTGAACAAGCAGTGATCAGTGCTTAACCATTGCGACCCCCTAGTGTACACCCGCCACCAGTCATGGCCTAGAGGTAAGGAAGCAACCTTGTGACCAGAGGGTTGCATGTTCGATTTCTGGATACTGGACACGTGCTAGTGCCATGAGTGCTACATGGTGGAAGCCTTCTTTCTTTGTCCTTCATCCTTTCTTCTCCCTACCCCCTCTCTGCACTGTATATTTCACTCCCTTCACAGGCCTTTTAAAATGTCAGTTGCTTATACATTAAGATAGTTCAAAGCAGAATTAATTACTAAGACTAATTCATATAGATTTGAAGGAACAGTTCATGCTAAGGCAATATAAAGACAGAAAGGAGTTCACCAGAAGCATGACCAATGTGCCTCTGCTTAATTTCCTGCAGCATGCTGTAGATGCTATAGCAGGGCTAAAAATCTTGGCATTCCTTTCCATTTTTCCATGACCAGGCTACAAATGTGGTTGCACAACTCCCGCTGGCCCTCAGAGCCCCCAGCGTGACCAAGGCCAGCAAGCACAACACCTGTGGTTTACCAGGATCGCTCACAGTGGTATTGCTGAAGGACAGAGGTGCCTGTGCGACCACATTTGTGCTTGTCATGGAAAAATAGACTGGAGGGGCAAACTTTAGAGACTTGCTACAGTATCTACAGTGGACACGTCAAGTGACCTATTTGTTGCCCTATTTTTGCTATTGTCTGGACTGAACTTTATAGAGCTTCATTTGTATTTCTAAAGAATGAGAAATCTGATTTTTTTTCTTGTCTTATTGGAATTCTGCTATAAGCTTTTCCAATAGGATCTGCTGGCTATACAAAATCCGTTCTAGAATAATTTATTGGAATAATTAGGAAGTACAGGTAATTTTTTTGACATAGACCGCTGTGGTCTCTGTACATAATACAAAAAAGCTAGACTTTGACTTCAAGTCTACATTTGAATTTCACTTTGTGCTACAGCTTACAGTACTTACACCATCCTTTTGTCAGCTCGGATTAGTTTGTTGGAGAATTCACTGATGAGGATAAGGAATGGCAGGTTAGGAGGTGGTAGGCCATCTTCACTTACTGGCTCTTTAAAGGCAAACTCAATGCCCAGTCTAATGAGATATGAAAACAAAGCAAAAAAATTATATTTTAGCAAGGTTTTTACAAGCAATCCTTAATTACCGTATTTTTCGCCATATAAGACGCACTTATTTTTCCCAAAAAGTGGGGGAAAATGTCTGTGCATCTTATTGGGCGAAGGTGGGCAAAAAAATAAATAAAAAGCAAAAAGTTAACTCACCTTTCCATCGCTTGTGCTGTCCCGGAAGCGGCGGAGGCAGCCTTCTCCGCAGAGCCAGACACCCAGCCTGTTACAGTGGTGGGCATGGCTGAAGCTCGAGCGTCGGCCACGCTCACCACAATACCAAGCTGAGTGTTCACTCTATGCTGGCGCCGCAGAGAGGAGGTGATGGGGGCAGCTGTATTTGCAGTCTTCTCGCGCTGCGGAGAAGCTGCCTCCGCCGCTTGCACGGTCCTTGCCACCTCTCCACAGTGCCCGCAGACAGACACCCGGACTTAAACAGTGGTGGGCGTGGCCGACACTCGACACTCGAGCATACCAAGCCAGTGTGTCTGTGTGAAGACGGCGAGGACAGCGGGAAGGATTAAAAGGGGAGTTTACTTTTTTTTACTTTTGCCTATGGGGGAATGGGAGGGGGGATGGAAATGCCACATTACCTATATGGGATGGGGGGGATGAATGCCACACTGCCTATATAGGAATGGGGGGATGCCACACTGCCCATATGTGAATGGGGGGGTGAATGTCACACTGCCCATATGTGAATGGGGGGGTTAATGCCACACTGCCCATATGTGAATGGGGGGGAATGCCACACTGCCCATATGTGAATGGGGGGGAATGCCACACTGCCTATGTGGGGATGGGGGGGATGGGATGCCACACTGCCTATATGGGAATGCGGGCGGGGGGTGCCACACTGCCTATGGGAATGGGATGAAGGCATCCCACTCTGTCTATGGGAATGGGATGAGGGCATCCCACACTGCCTATGGGAGGGGAGAATGCCACACTGCCCATTAGGAATGGGATGGGGGGATGCCTCACTGACCATGGGGAATGGGATGGGGGGATGCCACGCTGCCCATTAGGAATGGGATGGGGGGATGCCTCACTGACCATGGGGAACAGGATGGGGGGATGCCACACTGCCCATGGGGAATGGGATGGGGGAATGCCACACTGCCTGTAATGGGGTGTTTTAGCACAACATTTAGCTTAGAATATTTTTTTATTTTTCGAATATTTTTAATTTATTTTTCTCCACCAAATCCTAGGTGTGTGCTACCGTATGGGCTGGTGTGTCTTATAGGGCGAAAAATACGGTATACATTTGCACATGCAAGGTTTCTTTACTGAAGAAAAAAACGTAATAGTATTACTTTTAAAAATATTAAAAATAATATTTTTAAAAATAAATCAGAGAAAACAGAACATTGTTCAGTACCAAGTTTTTTTTTTAGAGTCAATAGATTTTTATTGTCACCCACATTGCGGGTTATCATTGTAAGGGCCCATGCAACCTTCTGCTGACGTGTCAAATATAAGTCACCTGAAGCGTCTTGCTGATGACGTGAGCTAAGGACAGAGGTCTCAGTGACGCAAGAGGCTAACTAACCACACAGGAATTTCACTTTCCCGTGTTGTTCCTCTGTGCGGCGGCATCTCCTTTGGGATGCCCCGCTGTATGTACCCCCCCAGGTCGTCCCGTTTCACTCACCTTCCTCCTGCTCCCACATTGCGGACTTGGGCCAGAGTGAGTAGGCTGATTGGCTGAGCGGCATGCTCGCTGTCACTCGGTTCCCCTGCCCACCTTGCCGTGCTGCCCATTCAGAAAGGCCAGGCGCATGCACGACCAGGCATGAGCAGAGAGGCAGCCACAGAAAGGGCTCCAGGAGAAGGTGAGTGAAACTGGCGATCGGGGCATGTCAATTCAGGATGCCCCAAGGAGTGGAACTTGGATGACCCTGGAGTATTTTAGACTACAGGGCCTCCAATGTTCCTCTTTAATAATATTGTTGTTGTCGGAGTTACACAAGCTACTGTGTAGAAAGTCAGGCTTTAGATGATAAAAATAATCTTTTGATTGTAAACTTGGTGAAGTATATAAAGTACCCTAAATGTAATTGCTACTTGATAAAGTATTTGAAATATATAAGATAGAAATCAGAGAGCAAATTTCCTGTGCACTCTTTTGATAATGTCAGTGGCCTGACCCAAGGTCCCCTGTAACAAAATGACTAGCATTTTCCTTCCCCTAACTCTTGCATTTTAAACCAAATCAGCACACAGAGAATACATTTTGCCTATAAATTACTTCATGATTCAATTTTAATTAAACCAGACTTTCACCATGATTTAATGAAAAGCCCAAACTCTTAAAAAACGGTTCCCCAGCATCTAAAATTAATATATTTTACGTTTTTAGCCACTAACTTATTATTCTTTCCCCCACTGGGCTGCAACTCTGTTCAGGAATTTAGGATACGGGCGCCGCCATCTTGACTCAGAAACATCACACTTACTGAGGAGAGGAGAGTGGGATAAGGTACAGGGGGGCGGGTTATAGCTGTGCTTTGCTCAGACAGAGCAGAGCTGGGGTCAGGTAAAGGTCAGCAGTCCCAGAATGCCGAGCAGCACAGTCAGGAGGCACTTCCTGTTTGCAGGCTGCGTGATAAAATGGCCGCCATCTTGGATGTTTAAAGGCTCATAACATGCAGTAGATGCAGGTAGGATGATTTTTAATGTGGCCAATCTGTATGTACAGGGTGTGGGAAACATATAAGATAGACTCTTATTCAGAGTGAAGGTCCGCTTTAATGGAGAACAAAACAGCTGTGAGCTGTAAAGAGCTCTCCCTCCATTGGGCATTGTTAAACAGTACATGAAAGCTTTGGTAGATCACAAATAAGGCTCAGCCTAATACAGCACTGGTAACTACACAGTGTAACAATATAAATAGCATGGTGAACATAAGTGAAAATGAAAAAACTCCACTCCACATACTTGTGCATCATAGCTATAGATTCTCTGCATTTCACATGGTCCATGCCAAACGTTAGAGAAAAGCGTCGGGCCAGCTCCTTTATATTAGTAAATGACGCAGGGGACAGGGCGGCACTGTCATGTGCTTCTCTGTGCTCCAGAAACAGCTGCAATCACATCACCATGCCAGAGAAAAGAAAGCAGAGCAGTGACCGGTCATGTCTTTTTAAGGAACAAGGGCATTCAGTTTGTTAATTTGCATTCATTTTCAGCTGTCTCTTAGTGACCTCCCTTCCCTGGTGTCAAGGAGGCTATTTTCAAAGTACTGCATAAAATGGCAAGCATCTGTCTCTAATAACAAGGCTATCAACATGATAAGTCATACTTTCAATTAGAATTCTAGATCAGCCAGGAAACATGCAGTCCTATTAAAATCACACACACACCACATTGTCTTCTGCTGCTTTTATTAAACAATATGGAACTCACCTGACATCAGATAAATGCAGACAACCTCCTGAACAAATTGTATTTCTACAGATGGCAGAAGCAGCTAGCATTAATATGGAGAAATAATTACCAATTACTTTCCATGGATTTAAAAACTTAACCTCACGCACTGTCAATGTCTGAAGATATTTTATGGCTTACTTAGTGTGGCAGTAACCCACAAAGAGCATTTTAAAGCCACAACCCACTGAACTTGAGAATTACATTTTCTGCTGAAACTCGCCTCTCATGGTGTATTACTGGAAATAGATATTTTACCCTACCAAATAGTCCTGAAACACCTCTCTGTAGCCCCTGAGAGTTTGTCCCATTCCAGTGACTGTCCAGATCTCCCGCACCTACCATAGCTTTACCTTGAAATGGACCAAAACCCAGAATTTTGACTATCCTGGGTTTTGGTCTTTGCCCCCCTGGGCACCCCGATCGGGGATGCCCTGCTGTGTGAAACCCCCAGGTCGCCAGATCTCACTTACCCTTCTCCGGTCCTATGGTGCATGTGCAGCCCTCTGATCAGCGCTCGGATCCGCTTCAGCTCCCTCGTCCAGGAGCTAATGCTAATGTGAGCGAATCCGTGTGCGCTGGCAGCTGCATTCCCCGCTGTCCTCTAACAGGGAGCGTGCCTGCCATTCACAAATGCCTGGCACGGGCCCTGCTAAAGGGATAGCGGGGATGTGGCCGCTGCTCACGCATGCGCCTTTGGACAGGGAACGAAAGTTCAAGTTTTTTTTGGAGACCTGGCGGGTTTCACACAGCGGAGCATCCCGATTCAGGATGCCCCAGGGGAGAGAGTATGCCTGCCCTGGAGTTTCAGACTCCAGGGTGGGTTTTGGTCCACTTTGAGGAGGTTGGGGCAGAGTTCCATAGGGAAAAACCGTTGCGAGATCACTGCTGTGCCAATGTTAGATGGCAGGCAAATGGTCATTGCATAGGTGTGGTGATTATATCACCTGCCACTCAGAACAGAGGCAATGACTCAAGGAGACTTAAACAGGCGTCATTAGCTGGGAGCAGAGTGACACAGAAGCATCGACAATTGCCAAAAGGTGAGGGGAGCAGCTCAGGGGATGCTAGTTAAAAATGTGGGATTATGGTCCACTTTAAATGAGGATTTATTACAACATTATTATGAATACATATTACAAATTGTTTTAAGTTTTTTTAGAACTTTGAAGGACAAGGAGATAATAGGTGTTAATAATTTTTTGATGTGATTGGTTGCTTCTGCTTCTTAAGGTTATTATTAGTCCACTCACATCAAACTATTATTATTATTTATTTCTGCTGAAAAAGACCTTGTAAAAAAAGAAAAAGACTTTAGTTACCTACCAGTAACGTATTTTCCCTCTAGCTTCCATGACATCACCACAAGAGAGAGGATCCACAGGCGGGATTGTGGTGATCTCATGGAGGGGAAAAAATACCATTCTGTGAATACTCACCTTATAGAATGGATTTTGTAAGTATGCATCACGCCCTGCTCCAGTAATAATCATTACGTCTGGGATATAGTCCACAAGAGGGCGCTTTACTGCAGAGATGGCAAAAAAGAGGCCCCTCCCGGTCCATATATACCCGGGACCTCCCACTAATTCCTCAGTATAATTAAGCAGTAAGGGAACCAGGAGAAGCCAATAACAAAATTAACAATATTTAACAAGGAAAACTTCACCATATAGAGGATCCAAGAATAAAAACTCAGGGTGGGATGGAGCAGGGCGTGATGCATACTTATAATATCCATTCTACAAGGTGAGTATTCACAGAATGGTATTATTCCAAGTATGCATCACGCCCTGCTCCAGTAATAATCATTACGTCTGGGACATCCAGTAGCAGTGTCCAACAACGGGTGGGGATCCCAAAAAGAGCAACAATGCGCAGTTCAAACCACTGCAGCCTGCAGAACTCTACGGCCAAATACAGCATCCGCTGAGGCCCGAACATCAACCTTGTAAAACTTGGATAAGGTATGAACAGAAGACCAGGTAGCAGCCTTACAAACTTGTTCAACAGAAGCCTGGTGCTGAAAATCCCAAGAGGCCCCAACAGCACGGATAGAATGAGCAGTAATTCGGAAAGGAGGATCCCTCCCTTTAGCAGAATAGGCCCTAACAATGGCCTGACGAATCCATTTACTAATAGTAGACTTAACCGGCGCCAAACCCTTCTTTGGACCAGAGGGTACCACAAACAAGGCGTCAGTCTTCCTGAAAGGCACTGTAGCCACCAGGTAGTATTTCAAGTTTCTGACAATGTCCAGAGAATGCAAGGCCCTCTCCTTGTCATTACCAGGATTAGGGCATAAGTAAGGAAGCACAATGTTCTGATTGAGGTGAAAGGCAGAGACAACTTTAGGCAAGAAGTCTGGTCTAAAGCAGAAAACCACCTTGTCCTGGTGTCTCTCAGAGTAGGGGGCCTGAATGGACAGAGCCGTCAACTCAGAAACACGCCAGACAGAGGTGATAGCCACCAAAAAGGCAACTTTCCAAGTGAGAATAGACAGTGCAGCCTCATGCATAGGCTCAAATGGAGGACCCTGAAGGGCAGACAATACCAAATTCAAATCCCAAACCGGTAACAAGGGTTTGCGGGCAGGGCGCACATGAGTGACCCCCTGGAAGAAAGTCTTGACCAAAGGATGAAGAGCGAAAGACCTCTGAAAGAAAACCGCCAAGGCGGAAACATGCCCCTTCAGAGTGCTGAGCTGAAAACCCATATCCAGACCATGTTGAAGGAACTCCAGAATCCGAGGGATGGAGAACACCCAGAAAAGGAAGGCCCTAGCCTCACACCAGTCAATGTAGGTCCGCCAGGTCCTGTAGTAGAGGATAGAAGAGGATTTCTTCCTAGCTCTGACCAGAGTCTGAACAACCACATCAGACAGACCCTTTTCCTTTAGGATGGAGGTTTCAGCAGCCATGCCATCAAAGCCAGCGTTTGTAAATTGGGGTAACAGAGCCGTCCTTGAGTGAGCAGATCCGGAACCAGGGGCAGAGGGTACTGATCGACTGCCATCTGCACGACGTCTGCGAACCACACCTGTCTTGGCCACCTGGGCGCCACCAGAACAGCTGGCACTCCTTCTTGAATCAGCTTGCATAGCACCCTGCCAAGAAGGGGAAACGGAGGGAAGAGGTACAGGACCGAACCCCTACAGAGACATGGCATTCACCGCCAGAGCCAGAGGATCCTGGGACAGGGAGACAAAAGCTGGAAGCTTGTGATTGTGACGAGAGGCAAACAGATACACATCCGACCTCCCCCACCTGTGACAGAGGGATAGAAAGACCCCGCTGTTGAGGGACCATTCTCCCCGGTGAGAGGCCCCCCTGCTCAGGGAATCCACTTCCAGGTTTTCCGCTCCCGGAATGTAAACCGCCGAGATGCACGGGACGTTGTCCTCGGCCCAAGAGAGAATCAACGACACCTCCCGGAGGGCACTCTTGCTCCGAGTCCCTCCCTGATGATTGATGTAAGCGACCGCAGTCCTGTTGGAGCAAACCTGAACCGGCAGGCCGTGGAGGCGAGACGTCAGGCGAACCGCCCTCAGCTCCAGAACATTGATGGGGGCATGTGCCCCCTGAGGGCCCCACAGCCCCTGTGATTGGTGGGATCTCCAGTAGCCCCCCCAACCTGACAGACTGGTATCCGTAGTGACCGTCTCCCAGCACGGTGTCAGGAAAGATCTGCCCCCCAAAAGAGTCCAGCCACCAAAGGAGGGACCGCCGGACCAGAGGGGACAGAGCAAAAGCCTGATCCAGAGACAGAGGACACTTGTCCCAGGCTGAAAGAAGATGGAGCTGAAGAGGCCTCATGTGAAATTAAGCATAGGTAACTGCCTCGAAGCAGGCCACCATCTATCCCACCAGTTGCATCCCTTGCTGGATGGATGGATGAGGGTTGGACAGCAATACATGAATTGAATCGCTTGAAGAGAGTCCACCTTCTGCTGAGGGAGGAAAATCCTGGCCTGAATGGTATCCAGAGTCATACCCAGGAAAGTGGTCACCCGTGATGGAAAGAGTGAGGACTTGGGGTAATTGACCACCCACCCAAACCTCTCCAGTGTCGCCACCACCGCCTGGGTGTCCAGCTCCGCCTGTTGGAGTGAAGGAGACGTAATGAGAAGGTCGTCCTGATAAGGAAGAATGCGAATGCCCCAGGCTCTGAGAAGGGCCTCATTGCTGAGTCTTGGCTTGGCAGTGGATTTGGGTTTGACACCCCAGGAGGATCCGGGTCGGGCACGGCCTCTGCCCTTGCCCCAGAAATCTCCCCTTTGTCCCACAAAGGATACCCCCCTGCCTGACCTAGGCCCACAAAAGGAGGGAGTGAAGGAGCCCGAGCCCCGAAAGGGTCTCGTCTGCTTCTTTCGTTGGGGTCAAAACGATCAAACAGGCGCAATCCTTTAAAGGGAATCCCCGTGAGAGCCTTCTTGGCAGCATTGTCAGCTGCCCACTGGCGCAACCAGACCGAGCGGTGGATAGAGACTACCAAGGCCGAGTTCCTGCTACACATCCGAATGTTGTCATCTAAGGCAGATAGAATATAGGCGATGAACATATCACATTGTGACAAGGCTCTAAATTCAGCACTAGAAGGATCCTCATGGGAGCTGTCCAGAAGGCCCCTGATCAAGGTCCTAATAGCCACTGCCGTAATAGCGGAAGCACACACCGGGCACAAGGCCGAACCCACACAGGCAAAAGCGTGGGAAGCCAGTTGATCAATACGCCGGTCCTCACTATCCTTCAAAGTAGTGGAATCCAGGGAATGCACAACAGACGTATTAGACAACCCCAAAACAGGGGCGTCCACCTCGGGAGGAGTTGACCAACATTTGACCACATCCGAGGGAAAGGGATACCTCCTATCCCACCCCTTAGGGATACCGGGAAGCCGGCTAGGCCGCTCCCATTCCTTGAGAAAGAGATTATTAAAATGCGTCTGTTCTAGGAATTCCAAACGTGGTTTTGCAGTACCAAACAATTCCCCCTGCTGCTTAGGTGCCGCTGCAGGAGGGGAAATGGCAAGCACCAGTCTATGGGTGTCGTTAGCATCCCAATGCTCTGAGCCGGCATCAGCGCCAAGGCAATGCTGATCGTCAGAGAGATCTGAATCTGAAAATAATTCCCCTTCCTCGAGAGGGGTATAGTCAGACAAATCAAGAAAAACATCTTGTTCAAAGGTAAAGGACGGCGCAGCGGGCACCACGTGCCGTCTTTTAGCTGGAGCCTTACCGGCTGCAGAGCTAGCAATCAATCTCTCAATGTTGGCCAGTCTGGCGGAAACATCAGATTGCGACTCCCCGCTAGTGTTAATGTCACTAGGGGTCGTAAGCAGGCATGGGGGTGTGGGGGATGAGGCCGAGGGTACTGATCCGGCCACACGGGATCCAGATTGCCGGGCAATCACTTGCTGGGCACAGGGTACACAAACCCACACATCATCGCCCTCAAGGGATGCCCCGCACACCACACATAGCCGGGCTTGCCCCGAAGGGACCCCCGAGCACAGTATCCTGGGAAGCCTCCATATGGTGAATTAGTAGTCGCAATGACCAGTGGGAATTACGCTGTGCAGCTACCCGGGATGCCCCTTAAATGTCAGCTAGTGGGAGGATTTACACTTAAGCCCCCAATATAGGAATTTTAACCTAGGGCCCAGGACTGGGAGAAACCTCTAAGTAGGTTGTCCCAGCCTGAAAGACACAAGCACAAACAAATTCCCCATCAGAATGTAAGAATATCCACGAAAATGCAATTGAACATTATAAAGCTATGGAATAAGAAAAGCCCGCTGGGGGCACTCACAGCACCGCAGGCACACACGATCCATGCAGGGAAGATGGCGCCGATCATCTCCTGAGGGGACTGAACAGGGAGGCCAGGCAGACAAACAACCGGGGCCCTAGCAACTGATGACGTCACCGGCCCGCCGCCGCCGCAGCCGAGCATGTCAAATAAATGACATGCTGGATGAATGGAGGGGGAAGGAGCGCTTAGCAGGAGCCAGCGCTGTGAAGCGATCACACAATTAACACACACAGTGAATCACACAGTGGCAAAACACTAACAAGCACACCGGCACTGCTCCCCCCCCCCCCCCCCCCGACTAACCGGACAAGGGAGAAGGGGGATAAGCCCAGCAATACATTTGGTTGCATGTAGTAGGGGCTAAAGCGGACGGGGCATCCCATGTCAGGCTCACCAACCTGTGCCGCCTACCCTTTGGTGGGGGATTTGCGGTGGAGCAATGCAAAAGCACCTCTAATAGGTGCTGATTACCATCACCCGGACCTTGCAGCCAAAGCTGGGAGGCAGGTAAAAGTGGCACGGGTGGGAATAGGACATAGGTCCGGGGCCTGTGCAGCCCGGCTTACCTGCAAGGAGAGAGAGAGAGCCATCATCTTGACCTTCGCCGCTCACTGCAGAGACTAAACTGGGGAATGAGTGGGAGGTCCCGGGTATATATGGACTGGGAGGGGCCTCTTTTTTGCCATCTCTGCAGTAAAGTGCTCTCTTGTGGACTATATCCCCGACGTAATGATTATTACTGGAGCAGGGCGTGATGCATACTTGGAATAAATGTTTCATAAGAAATCTTAAACCGGAACACTGCCCATTTTTCACAGGTGTTCTGCCTTATTGTTTTCCTCTTCTGGAATGTAAAACAAGCCTGTGTGTTAGGATTGTGTCCCCAGACCTGGGATTTATTTATCAGCATGATGTTTCCATGTTTCTTATATTCCTCAGACTCTGTCTTGGTAAAACAGGAGTGGCTTTCTTGCCCTAAAGTAAAACTCTCAGTATCCTTTCTGACTACAACTCCCACAATCCTTCCACTGAACTCATTAGTAGATTTGGCCAACTCACACAGCAGCAATCATCTCTCCAGCTGAGAATTCTGCCAGTAACCCTTACTGGATACTGGAACACAAATTGTTTTCCTCCCATTTGAAGAGGTTGAATTAGAGCAGAAGAAGTTAATACACTTGTCTCTGGCTCAGCCAATCAGATGATTAGCCAGCAAGAGTCAGGAAATGTCTGATGTTTTTTTTTTTTTTTATATTCTTTATTTAAGTTTCCAACATATAAACAATACAATTCAGGGACAGGGTAGAGCGAACATGGTTGTCCGAGAATCGTCCATTTCCACATACAGCAGACAGGGTACATAATCAAAATCAGATCATCATTTCACATCTCAAACAATACCAGCATAATATCACTCTGCTGCATGGGCTTCTGCCCGAGGCCATTAAGCTTTCCAGATCGAAAGTCGTCTAATGCTGAAGGAGAGTAAGTGCTTGATGGCTACTCCTCCTGTCCGCTTCCGAGCTATCCCTGTCTGCCACCCCGATTACTTTTCTATATGATACTCAACAATGTAGTCTTCGAATCAACTCGAACATCGGGTATGGGTGGGGTGTTGGGAGCTAGAGTGAGGGGGGGAAGGGAACATGCTGGGGAGGAGACCCCCTTCCTGTAGTCCACCATTCCCATCTGCAGTATGGGTTTGACATTTTCCGTGATACCCAGCCTCTCCCTATGCCATCACCTCGGTTCATGCCATACCCCCGCTTAGAGTCCTACAGGTTAGCTAGTTCTCGGAACTCCACCGACTGCTGATAAATTAGCCAAGTGATAATCCTTGTGGAGCTCGGCTGCGCATCAACTGCTCCACTCTCCCCTGGTTCTAGTTCTTGGGTCTTGGAGAGGAAGCTGTACCTGGCTAGCAGGCCGGATATGGAGGGAACTGAGGGGATGAGGGCATTAAGCATACGATGGTGGCCTGGAATAAGGTGTTGATTGTTTGTGCAATCTACGGAGGGGGGGAGCCGGCGGTGGGGATGGGAGTATGCCTGATGAATCTAGTGTTTTGGTAATATATGTGTGCCCGTGGATATGGGAATTGACATGTCTCTTGTTCTTTTGTACTACTGCTCTGTACTGTCTTGTTATATTGTATGATGTAAACTTTAATAAAAAGATATTGAACTAAATTAGCCAAGTGATCTGTACTTTTAATACACTACCATGATGTACATTGCTAAGGTAAACACAATGTTGCTAGGGAGAACTTTTTTATTTCATAACACAGAGTTAGAAACAAATAGAAAATAAAAAAATTAACAGCTATGCTTAGCCCATTGATTACATCATATTGGCACACAGTAATGGAAACCTAAAAAAGCCATCAAAACTGGAATTACCCCTTAAACGGGAGAAATCTGACCTTTCTCCCCAGTCCCCTGGTGAAATTAAGTGTTGCAACTTGCCATCACGGTCAGGCGGTTGCCAGCTGCCCAGTGCAGCCTCCCTGCACCCGGTGTTGACCCCCCGTAAGTTGCTTTTATGTTATTGTCCAAATCAGGCTTAGCACATGAGGGTTGTTACAGAATTCTTGGACTCGCTCTTTACATTACATTTACATTTAATTTGTGTATGCAAATTGTAAGTAAAAAGACAAAACATAATGTAGGCATTCACAGACTCCTGTATAAATATTATTAGGATCTTTTACACTTGCCATCACAGCAGTCTTAAAAGCTTTCTGAATGCTGAGCCAAAGCAAACATTTGCACCACGTGTACTAACATTTTTTTGTTTGTGGCTTACCTTTTTCAGACAAAGAACCAACGTTTTTGCGCTTTCTAACCTGTTGATCTGTCTTGTTCGACTTAAGGTTTCTTTGATAATATCGCCAAAGTCATTATAGGTCTAGAAAAGTCAGTAAACAAGATGAATTGTAGGTTATTAAATTTTAAAGGTTCAGGCAAACCACAAAGTGTACATTTATAGCAATAATATTAAGGAAAACAGGAGTGGGGAGTATCAGTATGCCTTGGGCTTACTAGGTAGGGTGAAGTTATTGGGGGAATAAAGACTTTACTAATACATTTAACAATGGTGCAGAACAGGAGTCAGCAGTGTGCTCAGGATTCAAAACTGTAAGCTTCTTTTCTCAAAATGGCAAAACACAGGTAAGCCAATTAGGGGGTTAAAGAAATCCAGCCATCCACTAAGTTCGAATTGTATATCACTGTGTATTTATTTTACTTCATTCAAAAGATATGGACGCAAAGAAGTCCACACAAACCATTCTATTTTATCTTTCAAGTCCTGTTGATGCTTATTTTCTGTGCCTCCCTGGATAAAAAAACAAGGGAGGTAATCGCAAATTTTAAGCCTCGACTACATAGCCATCAGTATTTACAGCTGTAAAGGTTTCTATTAAGAAAAAAGGGACATCCCACACAGATCAAAAACTGGTTGTGCTGCCCAAATCAAATGTATCCCCTTCAATCTTGTAAGTGAAATACCTAGATGTAATCTAATTGAGTGATAAAAATGTTGATTTATATTACAGTAACCCAGAACAGACAGATTTTCAAAGAAGAAAAAGTTGACTACAGGATTAAGGTTTACCTTCATATACTGCTTGTAAATTTCAGCTACTGCTGACATCTCTACTACACAGGAAGTTATTAGCTTGCAATAAACAGCCAGCAACATCCTCCTCCGGTGCAGAATATCCAGGGTCGTATCCTCATTATTCTCCAACATGGCTGTATAATAAAATAATAGATGATGATTAATAGCTGATATTAAATGAAAATAAGCAATGGCAGCAAGTCAGCGCTAATCCTGTAAGCAGTACTTCTGAGCATTTAGAATCAATGATTTAGATTGGGTTTCCTGTCTGTACAGCTACTGGTCCGTTTATTATGCTTTTTGTTGGTCGCTTTATTGATTCTGGTATGTACTATCTATGTAGGTCCCCTTTATGGTTCATGTTTTTTTTCTATTTTTTTGTTACATTTCCTCTCTGCTACTCTTTTGGGTTATATTACCAATGTAGGTCCTCTTTATGGATCAGGGGTTCTCTCCATTTCCTTTATTTTCTCTGCGTTATAATTTGAAGTATACATTTCCCCCAGCGAGGTATATATTTTTAGGACCATTTTTAACGTGTTGTGTTATTCTTACTTATTTTCCAGCATTTCTATTTGTGCGAGTTTGTACCATGTCACTCGGGAGACATCTAATATTCGGAGAGCTGCCAGTGACAGGTGCCCTTATTGTCCGGGGTTAGCACGTGATGTCATTTCCACCAGTAGAGTCTGTGTGTGATGCCATTTAGAATTTACTTTCGATTTTGATGCAAAGCGTCACAGGCGGGAGCACACCGGACATAGGAACAGGTAGGGTTTGACTAATTGTGTGATTTGTTTAAGGGATTTATCCAATAGCATTTTGGATTAAGGGGGAGGATATGGATATCAATATATACTTATAGGGTTCGTGTGGGGTGTTAACTTCATGTCATGAGTAAGGACCAGATGGTCTGAAAAGCATACACGAATGTTATTTTTCCCTATTGTTATGAGACTACCTGCTTTGTATACTGCTATTTTTAACCACTGGAATTAAAGGATTGGATTTTTAAATTGCTTGATTCTGGCCAGCTTTTATACTTTGTTGCAACTACAACGAGAAAAGCGCTCGTAGCCGCAGCCGTTTGGAAGCATGTTACAAGGATCGGGGCTCTGTTAATTCCAGGTAGAGCTGACTATCGCCATTAACTCTTGTGATTTTTGTTTAGCCAACTCCAAAATTCTAGTCTAATTTTGAAACAAAGTTTCACTCATTTGTATGGCTGATATCTGTGTTTGAATTCATTTTTAGGCATCTCCATATCTCCCCAATCCCCCATTTTAAATCAAAGTTTACACATATTTCTATACTGGCAAATATTGCTACATACAAAGTATGCATTCATTCCCTGCTTTTCCTTATTTTCTACTAATCTTTACCTGATGCAAATGCCATTCGTTTCCTCTTCCTCCCCTTTGCCATGAGAGGCACTGCCTTCTAGGGCAATTAATAGCAACCTATGGCTGTCCCCTATTTCTAGATCATTGGGGCATCTTTAGCAAACTCATTGAAGTGCAAAGCAGCCAATAGGTATTAGAGAAAAAAAAAAGTAAGGTGCTTGACTGTAAATGATTTTACTCTTCGTGATATATTTGTTTTATTTATTTAAAACTCACAAATCACCTTTGCCTTTCTCTTCTTCCCGAGCCTGAAATACGCACTGAAGAATAAATGAGAGAAGCTCCGACTCCAGCACTGAATCCACATGGTAAAATATACCACCTCTTCTGTTACTTAGCAACAAAAGTAGGTCACACAGGGAAATAAATGCCTGAAAAGAAGGTATTCCTGGTTATGCACACATGGCACAAACAGCATCATTTACAAAACACTGAGTCTCATTATTTTAACACAAAAGGATTTTCAGCTCACTTGTTGCACCCACCTGCTCCCTCACAGACTGATTCCAGTGACTCAAGTATTTCCTGCAATGCTGACCAAACACATGCACCTTTGCCCTAAGGATACTAGCATCCTCCTAAAAAGATACAATGCGCAGCAGCACATAGAATTGTGTTAACAATCTTTATTGAAACAGTGAGTAAAGGTTAGAGCCATTTTAATCATATATGTCTTTCTGTAACCCCACTAGGGAAATACACCCTTTATTTTACCTTTACCTAAGTTTGGCAACCAAGCAAAAAGCCCATCCCATACATACAGTAGGTCACATTTTCTATTAAATGGATTACCTGTTTCTAGTAAACAAACATGTTACTATGGTTATTCTTTTTTATAACATTTAGTCCTTTATAAGGATGGGAAAAGACCCCACTTTTATTGAGTTGCCTACGTGTCTAATGCTATAGGTTTCACAAATTCCAGGTCTTGAACTGCTTTAGAACAGCTACATGTACTGGAACATGTACATGATAAACTGTTACTGTAAAGGTCTAGATACTGCACCATGTAGGCCTCTTAGTTGCATTAGGTTTGCCCCTGTAGCAATCATGATGCCACATCTTTGTCACTCTTACAACCACTGATTGGAGAAAATAAGGTGACAAAGAAAGAAAGCTGCATACAAGAGGGTCAATTGATGTTCATGCATGAACAAATATGCACACGTTTTTGGAGTGCCAAGTTGCGCTCAGGCTTCTGTCTGATTCATGGGCATCAAAATTTTCCGCTAGCGCTATTTTGGCACACCAAACTGTCTCCGGGCGCCTGATTTATGGTATGTTTAAAGGGCTGAAAAGCATGAAAAAATGTGGCAATTCGAAAAATGAATTTCCTCCAGCAAATAGGTGGAGAAAACTGCCGATTCCAATGAGTAACAGGCTTATTTCATTCCAAAAACACATGCCGACACCGCCCGCCATGCTTTTGAACAATGAAAGTGTCAGCCACAAGTTCTTTATAGGGATTGAACCCTTTTTTTGTTGGAAGAAATTAAGAAAAAGTGCTCAAATTTCATGAACATGAAGGTCAAAACAACAAAATGTGGATTTTGGGCCCCTGAGTTTAGCAAAAACAAAAAAAATAGTGAAATTACGAAGCATAAATATGCAAACCAAAACAGGGGAGGGAGTGTTAAAGAGAACATCTGGGACAAAACATTGGGCAAAAACAAGTTAAGGGTTTACTAAAATCAGAATACCCCCCCTCCAAAAAAAAAACACCCCTCAAGAAATAGAGAACACGGGTTCTCCAGAGAATATACTCCAAAATTGCGAATAGAGCTTCTCAGAAAACACAGAAGCTGGAGATCCAGTCGCTATGGAGAAACAGTAAAGGAAAGGGGGAGAAACATGGGGGACCATAGGGAACAGTTAAAGTGGACCAACACCCACCCCTGATAGGCTCGGGAATCTATAAGACGACGGGTAGGCCGCCGCTGCCGTCCCTCTAGCAGGACGCGCACCCGCGCCGGCCGTTTCTGAATGGCCGGCGTGGGCGCGCGCCCTGTAAGAGGGATGCGCGGGAGGCGGCGGCGGCTTATCCCGCGCTTGTCCGTCGCCGATAAGGTAAGATTTTAGGGGCTTTCTGGGGGGTTTCACACAGCGGGGTGCCCCGCGGAAGTGGACCAACACTCAGGATAGTGAAAATCCTGGGTGTTGGTCCACTTTAAGCTCCTAGCCGGTCAAACGCACATGGAGTAGGGCTATTTGCGCTTCAAAAACAGCTGATTTTCCTTGGGAAAGGCACAAATGGTGCAAGAAGAG
Source organism: Gastrophryne carolinensis (assembly GCA_027917425.1). NCBI lineage: Eukaryota > Metazoa > Chordata > Amphibia > Anura > Microhylidae > Gastrophryne > Gastrophryne carolinensis. The sequence goes on from CM051236.1 coordinate 196,752,429, forward strand.
TCAATTTGCGCTTCTCTTGTGCGCATTCCATTTGGTGCGATTTGCACTTGCGTCCGACGTGCGCAAGCAGCACTGACCATGAATCGACCCTAATGAGTTATAGTTACCTTGTGCTGTAGTTCCTCTATAGCTGGTACCAACTGCCAGATGAGAGCATAATACACACACTGGAGGGCAGGCAGCACAAGCTATACAAAACACAGAAGAATACAGCAAACAGTAGATTAGAAAGTACTTATTTTTATTGATCTAAACATGTTTTAGTCCATGTTTTAGTGATTTTCTACATATCTTTAGTAACTGGCTTGTAAAGTAACAGTTTTACCTAGAAGAATTCCAAAACCCTGGCCTACAAATGTTACATTGAGTTGCTAATTTTACCTGCACTGGTAGGTTTTGTCTCTCCATATCAAAGCTGAGCAACTTCAAGGTCTTCTGATACAGATCCCATTGAGTAAGGTTATGAGCACTGTAACCAAAAGTTATCTGTTTTAGAACACAATATGTTACAAACACTCAGCTCTGACCTAATAACAGTGGCAAGAATAAATATGCCCTTTCTGTTGACACAAAGGCAAATAAACCCCATGTGGCATCCCCATGAAGCCCTCCCAATGTAAATAATATTCCGGTGCCAGCCTCCATTCCCTTTGACATACCAATCTGCAGTTGTGTTTTTCACCCCTGGAATATGGACACGAACATTACTAACCATTCACAATGCACAATACCTCTACCATTGCAGTCTAATATTAAATGCCTCCTAAAGATGGGTGTATGCTGTGGATTGGACCCATGCCAGCTGACCTCCTAGCTCCCAAGTCGTGCTTGAAAAAAATAAAGAATGCGCCATTCTATGGTCTCCATAACCACTCCTCAGCCCCCCATGGCTGACATCCATAATGAATGCCTTCTATGAAGCAAAAAGCAAGTATCCCCCCTTCAGAAACTGCGGGGTGCTTAGCCACCTACCTTAGGTAAGAAAAAAAAGGAACATGGAAACAAGAAACACTGAATATCTGGGGGATGTTCCAAATATATAGAATGAATGTTGGAGAGTTAATAAAAACTTGGTATGGCAATTGAGTGAAAGGATCTGCCTAAAGGGAACCTAGGGAAGTCAGATATTTTATGGTGGCAAGACACTCTAATAGCAGGCTTGATGTTTTTGCCAATAAATTGGTTTCCCTTAAAAAAAGGGGGGTGGAGAACAGTCTTCAGAACAGACCTTTAGCCAAACAACATGGTGAATCGCCACTGGTAGCACTTGAAAACAAGATGCTGTCCTGTCAGAGTTCAGGGGGCTTGCCTAGCATCCTTTATAATCCTCAGACTGATGTCGCAGAGGAATTCAACTGTGTAAGAAGTTTAAAAATGGAGGCCCTTTGAACCTCAAGCTGCAGAAGTCTGCAGAGGTGTAGCAGTCTGCAAAAATCTCTATCTGACATTGTTTGCCTGTTGATAAAACTCTGGACTAGGTTCTTACTTGGCTCTTCAATAAGGCGAGGGAGGGTGGGTTCTCTCACCACAACACAGTGAGTCTTTGAGCCACCAGGACCAAGCTGTGGCCAGTCTAGTTAGGGCATTCTACTATACTGCATTATAGCAAACACGGCAGGTTTCCTCCTTGTTCTCAGGGGGGGGGGGGGGATGGCATTGACAATGTGTGCTCAATAGTCCTAGATCAGTGTTCCCCAACCCTCCTAAGCAAGACCCACCAACAGGTCATGATTTGTTGATCTCCAGCGCTATAGCTCAGCTGCTGCACTAATTACATTACCTGTGCATCTGTGTGGAGAACCACAAAACATTAACTGTTGGCAGACCTTGTGAAGGATTGTTGAGGTGATCTGTCCAAGAGCACATCTGCTTTACAGACGGACATTTTGAATGACTATTGCCCACATGATGTGAAGCGAGAATATAGTCTTTAGGCGGATACGTTAGGCGGGTGTGGCCAAACATATCCGACTGATGCAGCTGTTATCTTTTACGGAGTAATGATGAAAAAGTTGTGGCTTGTACACCTATTTTAAAGTGAATCCTACACAATTTTGAGCAAGGGAGGATCCCAATTCATGGAACCCTAACCCACCCCCTACCACTGTTGATCAGCCCCTAAAACTCACTTGTGAAATGCTGCTAGTCTTTTCAGCGTGCAGGACATAGGATGCACATCTTCTGCACTCAGGGGCTCTTCTCCCTAAAACAGACAATTGAAAAGAACAACAAGCATATACAAGATATGTATATGTATACAAGATGTACTTGTAAAACTATCTGACATATTATTGCAAAGAGGCCAATCAAACATCTACCCCTCACAAAATATTTAGGTTTAAATAAATGATAAGAATCACTTTATTGATTGCCACGTATTTACATATGAGGCAAAGAAACAGTATAGAAAAGGGGGAAAGCTGGAAAAGAAGGCTAAGACTGCTGGGGTTTTTTTTTTAGACCTAATAAATTCTGAGGATCAGAGAGAGGGGCCTCTGCCCCAGCAGCCAAACTGAGGGGCCACTTATAGTGGGGTCCCTGGTCTCAGAAAGAGAAGGATTGGTTATTGGAGGATAGAATTAAGGATTGATTTAGAAGGTAGTACACTAGTACACCACTTTGTGTGAGGACCCATTTCAGCAGTAGGAGAGCATCATAAAGGAAAAAAGTCCTTTCAGAGATGTTAAATTTAAATAAAAATGTATGCTGGTGTTAAAAAAAAAATAAGAAAATGCATTTATATTGTATAACTTACCTCCTGTATAATATCATCTAGCATTTGGCTGAAAGTATCTACAAGATGATCAATCAACCGTCTTTTAGAAAGATTGATCTTATTTAAGCTTGCTGGGTTTTCTTTGTTCAGGCTACTATAGGCCTTGGAACAGATCTCAAGGACTTCCAAGTCCGATTGATTAATAGCTATGTGCTCAATGTGCTTCAGCAAGGCCTCTAAGTGCTGAGACAGAACTTACAATTAGAAAATATCCATTATTTATTCTATTTCATTGTAAAACACATGGCATTGGGTTTGGGGCTTACCTTTTCCATATGTGTTTCAGAATAAATCTCCACATCAAAGAACTGGGGGATCTGCAGCAAGCTAATAATTTTATCAGGATCTGATAAAAACTAAGGAAATCAGAGATGTATTAAAATTTACTTTTAGATAACATTTTCTGTGCAGGGCAGGTTTGGATACAACTGTTCTTTTTGTTGTCTGTGACAAAAGTCAGCTAACCCAAACTGAAAAAAAACGTTTTGGCTTTCTTTGAAAGTGAGAAATGTTTTTGCATGACCCATTCAAGCCACATCTGTAGACATCTGTAGGCAACTGTTAATATATTTTGGAGTATTTAACCCTCCCTTAATGATTCTCTCCTTATAAAGTGTATGCCCCCGCCCCCCAAACCAGGACCAGGGAGGGAAGTTACACATATTTAAAGTTTTACACAACAACCGAAGCAGCAAACTATGGGACAGCAGGTGGCGTGTGTTAGGGACCAGAAATCCTATATAGGAAATAAATAAAGTAAACACATTGCAGCATGCTGTAGCATGATCATTATGGTACACAGCAAGCAGTTAAATAAGACTGTGGATCCTGTTTAGCAGTGGTTGCCAATCAAGGTGTTGAAACAGTAGCATGTCAGAACAATATACTGTAGCTTGATATTTACCTACTATGCGGTCCTACCTCCACGTTGGCTTCTCCTGTCCTGACACGCTTCGCTCTTCTCCTCCCCGCCCACGGCTGTCCTGCCCTTGCGCACACCGTGCATGTCGTTCCCCACAGACACGCACTGCCTGCTTTTGTACGTAACCCTGGTATGGAGCTCCTTAAGGGCTATGCCCCTCCCCTACTATCGGCTCTTCTGTTCTCATTTCCTCTGGCTCCCAGTGCTGTGCATTCATCAGCACTGCGCGGTTGCAAGATCAGGGGATGTATGCATCGGAATCTGAGGAATGCAGAAGATAGATGCACAGCAAAGTAAGTAAAAGATGCCAAATATTAAAGTTATACTGAAGGCAAGCCCGATTGTTGTCCCATTGTCTCAGGCTACACGTTGCACTGTCCTAAACTTCAATCCGCTTTCAAAAAGAACCTGTAGTTATTTTTAAAAAGTATTAGGGCAGAGGAGATTCACAGAAACAATGTGGAGAAACAGTGGGCGTGGCAACAGCAAGGTGAGGTAAGCACACTGTGATGAGTGTGAGAGGAGAGAGAGCGACAGAGTTCAGATCTGCAGAGAGGCAGCCAATCAGGACATATGGGTAGGGAGTGGGGGTGTTTGTTTTATGGCTCACTGAAGGTTGATTGATGGAAAAGGTCAGCGGGGTGGAGAATTAAAGCTAAATTAGGAAGCAATTTTCCTCACTAAGGAGACAGACAGAGGAGGAAACAGAAGGCTGAAGCCACTCAATAAAAAGGTAAGTTACTGATATTTAGGCAGCAGGCTGGTTTGGGTGATTTTAAAAACTCTCTTGTTTCTCTTTAAGCCAAAGTACGGTCATGCAACAACAGGTAAAGCAGAATCTTAGTGGGGACCTTCTCCATCACCCATGTTTCCAGTGATGCCTATAGAGGTCAAGCCTGTTCAATAGCTGTGCAGCCAACCACAACAAATACAGCATAAATTGGTATCAATCCAGTTCCTGTCTAAAAAAGTAAGCATGCACATGTACTATAAGCAATCCTCTCTGCTGAGGCCCCTCTTCAACTATTACATACTGTATGCCCATATGATGAGCTGCATCAGGTCATGATCTCTCCAACCAGGCAAGGGGGCAATTGCCTTCATCTGGGAAAGATACAATGTGTTTTATCGTCAAGTATTGCACAAGATTATAATAATTTCATTTACAGAATATTCCACTCTACAGACCTATTGGGCAGCCGCTTAGCCCTTAGTCCTATAATCTGTTGCAGTCTGGGGTTGCCCATTTAGGGAGATACATTTTTTTGCCTGTTGATGTGCAACTGGTAAACATGCACGCCATTTTTAGCTTTAAATTTCCTGCCCAAGCATGCGCTAACTCTCTCACCCTTTATACCCCTTGGAGTAAAATGAGCCATTTCATAGCATTCCGAAATCTCTGAATATCGATGTTGTTCCAATTTAAATACATGATTTAAGTCCCAAGCTTTAATGTTTCTTTGCGACGTGTCACATTTTTAAAAAGTTTAGAACCGCTGCCATATGGTATACCATGACTTCCCGCAGTGCTCTGATGTAATTTAAGTAACTGATAAAGTCATAAGTCGTGCTACCTTTGCCAGCAGCAATGGAAGAGTAACTGCAAAGTGTTCAGTAATCCCTCGCCTGTCTTCCAGTTGTGCTTTCTTCTCCTTGGCTGTAAGAACCTGCCAGAATGTAGCACCAGTTAACACACATCTCCATGCATACTATTTATATACTGAATAACAGTACTATTTTGGATATCTATAATATAAATCCTCTCAATTAAGGGTAACTTGATGCAACTGATAAAAGTATAATGGTGTAGAAAGCAAAGGAAAGCATGTACTAATTTTAGGTCTGCAGCTGTTTATATCCAGGGAGAAGGGTAAAAATAAATCAACATACAGCATATGGCAAGGCAATGGATGAATGAGGTGCTCGCCTCATTCATAATGGAATACTGCTGCATTTAAAGAGCTAGATCATGTAAACTCATTGCTTAGGATAAAGTATGATCAGACCTTCCTGGATCCACCTCTCCCTATTGGTGGATGGCCTTCAGTTGCCTGTCGAATCACTGCCAACATAAGTTCCACCAAAAGGTTTTGCTGTGTTTCATTCAAACCTGAACAATAAATAATAGATTGCAAAAGCAAACTATATCATAATGCATTTATAAATTCATATATATATAATCATATATTACATTCAACGTCCTTCAATAGATTAAAGCGACTGTCTAAAGTCGCCTTTTGTCCCCCAAAGCTCCTCTGTGTACCTATATTGTTGCTCCATAACTTCTCTGTGCAGTATTGTCATCTTTATACTTACCGATGACTGAGAAAAACAATTCTGTCAGCAGCCTCACATAGTGGCATCCATCGAGCCTTATTTCCAACCCTAGCTCTATTTATTGCAATGGAACGCACTTTGACACACCACTTCCATTGTAATGAACGGAGTGGGCATATTAGGGGGACGTAAAACCATCTTGATGGCCGCTGCCCAGCGATGGAGTACAGAATCGCTCATACTCCCTCATCATAAAGTTTGAAGACACAAGCTGTATAGAAGCAGCTGTGGGGGGGAAAAGGGGAATATAGACTTTATGTTATTGCCTAGGCAGAGACTTTAAATAATACTGTGATCATAATGATTGAATATTGCCCGGGGGGGGGGGGGGGGCATTTATGCATCCTCCTAAACCGGAGGCTCCAACTCGAATTCTAGAAGCAACTGGTAAATGCTAAAATGTTTCAACAAAACGTCTCCAAAATCTGGGTTCTATGAATGTGGTTTTGAAACAAAACATGAAGCACTTATGCCTATTTTTTTTTCTTTAACTTGCATAAAAACGTAGAAAATATATCTTACCAGTTCCTTCATCTTCCTCCTTTTTATCCTGCAAGAGGATGGATGTCATACATTGCCAATCTTTTAAAAATCCAGGTGTGCAATCCCAAAGACTGTCAACAAGGTAGGTCACATGCTCGTGCAACTATAATGGGAAAAATAAAGTTTATTTAACACAATAGTCAAAAAGCTGAATCCCAGCACCTGTCACAACAAAATACTTATGGGGGAGGGCAAACATTTAGTAGTAAAGGGTCAATATGCAATTAAAGAGGACCAAAACCCTCCCTGAAATCTATGAGACTCCAAGGCAGGCATACTCGCTCCCCCCGGGGTCCCCCGCCGTGTGAAACGCCCAAAACTCACCCTAGTTCCCTGTCTACCTGCGCATGCTCGAGCAGTGACTGCATCTCCGCTATCCCTTTAGCGGGGCGCCAGGCATTTGTGAATGGCCGGCATGGGCTCACCCCGTTAGGGATGGGGGGGAATCAGCTCTCGGATTGCATTAAACGAGCTCCTGGACGAAGGGGCTCAAGCGGATCCGAGCGCGCTGATTGGACGGGGAAAAGGGTAGTTCGTTCAGGCGACCTAGGGGTGTTCACACAGCAGGGCACCCCCAATCATGATGCAACAGGGGTAAGGACCAAAACCCAAGATAGTCAGAAATCTAAAATTTTATAGCTAAGTATGAAGCTGCGCACAAGCGTGAGATAGCAGCAGTGCGCCAAGAAGTCTCAGAAGTCGCGTCTAGAGTACGCTCCTTGGAAGCAGAAGGCTCTTCATACGACAGCCAACTGCGGGCGTTGGAAGCCAGATGTGATTCCCAGGACGCCATAATCAAAACCTACCACTTGCACCTCGACGACCTGGAAAATCGCAGCAGACAAAACAACTTAAGGATCAGGGGAGTCCCAGAGCCGCAGGGTGCGGAAGATGTCAGAGCAATCGTCACTACCATATTTAATGAGGTGTTGGAAAGAGATCCCCCGCTGCCCATTGAGCTCGACAGAGTCCACAGAGCACTGGGCCCCAAGAGTGCGGATCCTGTCTTCCCGAGGGACATAGTCTGCAGGGTCCATCGCTTTTCCCTGAAAGAGGAAATCTTGAGGAAGGGGTGGATCAAGAGCTCCGTAAGTTTTGAAGGGGCTACAATCAAGATTATGCAGGATTTGTCCAAACGGACCCTTCAAATGCGTAGAGTGATGAGACCCCTACAAGAAGCTATCGCCAGCAAAGGAGTCGCATACAGATGGGGTTATCCTTTTAATCTGATCATTAAAAGCCCCGAGGGGGTATTTCTATTGAAGAAGCATGAGGATCTGGAGGGCTTGTTCGAGTTCCTGCAGTGTGAGCCAGTCAGGATCCCGAACTGGCTGGATCCGGGTGGGCTCTCAGCGCTATCTCGGCCGCCTAACAGAAGAAATCGAGGTCCCAGGAGCTTCAGAGATCTTTCTCGAGTCGGAGGCCCATCTCGGAGGCCGGTGGGGAGGTCTAGAGAGACTGAGTCGTGGGGGTCTCTCAACTGGCAGACCCAGCGCCACCCGAGCTTTCGGCTCGTATGGTCCCCACTCTCCCTCTGCTTTCTCATCTGAGGTGGGGGGGGGGGGGCCATGACCGAACGGAGTCGGCTGGCTTATCCTGTTGAAGACATTTGAATCTGTTGTTATGTTGATCCGCCACAGTAAGGCCTCTACTGTCCAGTGTGCCTTCCCTTGATCACCAGAGTGAGACATCTTTGTTTAATGTTTTGGTAGGATTTTCGTGTAATAAGACCGGGAGCCTCAGGCCTCCCGTGCATCTGCTCCTGGACCGCCCGTGGTTGGTAGTGACGTGTCATCTTGGGCTGGGTGAGAGTGGAGTGAGCACACCTGTGCGCCCCCTCACTCATGTTGGACGCACTACCCCCCAATAGGCTGGTCTTTTAGGAGATATTTGTCCCCTTAGACTACAACTATCTCACGAGTTGGGAAACTTAGTTATTGTTTGGTTAATTTTTTCTACTGGTTTAGCTTCCCTCCCCCCCCCCCCCCTTCTTAACCCAGTATCCCACACCTGATTAGAGCAGCTTCCGTCCTTCCTTCCCCTCTCTAGGTAGTGCGGATCTCCGGGTGCGCCCCCCGTTGGAGCCCGTTTGGGCCCTGCGTGGCGCTGGCCATGGCGGATATCCGTATAGTGTCCCTTAACACCAAAGGGCTTAACAGTCCTGAAAAGAGATCTCTTATATTGAGAAATTTGAGAAGTCTGAGAGCTCAAGTAGCCTTCCTGCAGGAAACACATTTCAAGAGGGGTAAACTGCCTTTCCTCAGCAACAGGTTCTACACGAGAGCTTACCATAGCTATTTGGCTGACTCTAGATCCCGGGGGGCCAGCATACTCTTGAGTGCGGCTCTCCCCTGGGAGCTGGTGGACTTCAAAGCAGACGAGGAAGGGAAATGGGTCTTCCTCAAGGGGAAGATTGCCTCCTGTAGTTATACTTTTGCCAACGTGTACATGCCGAACACGGGACAGGTGGCCTTCTTGGAATCTGTCCTGGAGGAGCTGTCAACCTTTAGGGAGGGTGAGCTAGTGGTGGGAGGAGATTTTAACCTTGCCCTCGACCCCCTTATTGACACCTCAAGGGGGGGCCCACACGAGCCCTATGCGAGGCTCAGGAGGCTAAAAAAAAACTCTTGCATTGCATAAACTGGTTGATCCGTGCCCCACTCAAATTCCGAGGAGTTGGTCCTGGAGGCTTAACACGTCCTTACTTGAAGACCAAAATGTTCTGGAGGAGGTACAGAAGGCTCTAAAAAATGTTTTCCAGCTTAACTCATCCCCTGAGGTTAATCCCGGGATCTTATGGGAGTCGCACAAATGCGTCATAAGGGGCACTTTTATGAAAATTGGTTCCAGGATTAAAAAAGAGAAGGCCAAACAGGTGAGAGATGTGCTGGAGGAGATCGGGGCTGTGGAGAGGAAACACAAAAAATCCTTGGCTAGTGAATTTCTCCCTGTTTTAACCTCCCTGAGGGAGAAACTTAAGTCATTATGCTGTGACAAGATTAAAGCACAAATAAGCAACTGTCATAGAATTTTCTACGAGTCGGGAGACAAATGCGGCAGATTACTAGCGAAGGCCCTTAGGGAGGAGCGAATTAAAACGTACGTCCCCAAAATTTCCACTGTGGAGGGCCATGTAACACACCTGTTTAGCGAAATTGGAGACCCATTCAGGAGGTTTTATGAGCGTCTGTATAATCTTCCGAAGGAGCGGAGAGAGGGAGACGAGGACCCCATAGAACGCTATCTTGTAGAGTCTGGGCTGCCGAAGCTCCCCAGAGACGTTCTGGAGGAAATTGAGGACCCAATCACAATGGCCGAACTGCATAAAGCAGTAACAGGAGCAGCAGGGGGGAAAGCCCCGGGACCTGATGGCCTTAGCCTCCCGTATTATAAGAAGTTCTTTCCTCTCCTGGCCCCGAAGCTCCTTGAAGTTTTTAACTCTATTAGAGACAGCAATGCCCTCCCCATAGACTCGCTGAGAGCATACATCTCAGTGATCCCTAAGGATGGTAAAGACCCGGCCCAATGTTCGAGTTACAGGCCGATTTCACTCCTGAACATTGATCTGAAACTATTTGCCAAGATTTTGGCCTCCAGGCTAGCTCCTCACTTGCATAATGTCATTGGCTTGGATCAGGCAGGGTTTATGCTGCACAGGGAGGCGAGGGACAACACCATCAAGGTGATGAACCTGGTCCACTTAGCCCGGAAAAGAGAGACCCCTGCCCTCCTACTCGCGACAGACGCAGAAAAGGCTTTTGATCGAGTGAACTGGGACTTCATGCATGCCACACTCAGGCACATTGGGCTTGGTCCGAATTCCTTGAGTTGGACTGAAAGCTTATATGGGTCCCCGTCTGCCGCGGTACGGGTGAATGGGGTTATATCGGACTCCTTCCGGATAACAAATGGGACGAGGCAGGGGTGTCCGCTATCGCCTCTAATTTCATACTCACCTTAGAGCCCTTTCTGTGCCACATCCGCCGTAACCCAGACATCAAAGGCTTAACCAACAGGTCCAAACAATACAAAGTGGCGGCATACGCGGATGACTTGATATTTAGCCTGTCTTGCACTGAGGTTTCCCTTCCTAACCTAATGTCCGAACTGAGGCGCTATGGGGAGTTGTCTGGGTACAAAATTAATTACCAAAAATCTGAGGCCCTTAACATCACAATCCCACCTAGGAGATTCGACAACCTGAGGAATGCTTTCCCCTTCAAGTGGGCAAAGGATTCTGTCACATATCTTGGGACCAAAATTAGCAGCAACCTGGGTAGAATTTTTGAGCTAAACTTCCCACAGCTACTGCGGAGGTTTGAGGAGGAGACGGCTAGATGGTCACAGGGGAAGATCTCCTGGTTTGGCCGCGTCAATGCAACCAAAATAAATTTACTCCCCCGCCTGCTCTACCTTCTACGGGCACTTCCAGTGAGGGTCCCCCAGAGTTTTCTGCAAAAAGTCAGGGGGATTTTCATTAAGTTTGTCTGGGGAGGTAGGAAGCCGAGGCTGAATAAAACATTATTGTCTCGGTCCAAAGAAAATGGGGGTCTCGGCTTTCCAGACCCGATTCTTTATCACGCAGCGGTGCACCTCAGCAGAGCAGCTGATTGGTGCTTGCATGGGAGCCATAAACAGTGGGTGGGTTTAGAGCAGGGGTTCCTGGAAACCCCGATCTCTGGAATTGTATGGCTAGGAGAGCTTGGGACCCCCCTCGCCCTGAAACACCCCACAGTTGGAGCCACTATTAGAACCTGTAGACGCCACTTTGAACATCCTGAGTTCTCCCCTGACCCCTCCCCGATGCTCCCAGTCCTGGGTAATCCTAGCTTTCCCCCAGGTAATGAAGGCCCTACATCTAGAGAATGGAGAGAAGCCGGGGTCTATAGGGTGGGTCATTTTTGGGGGGGTGAGGACTGGTCGGATCTGGGTATACTGGCCCAAGCGAAGGGTTTGACGGCATGGACAAACTGGCAAAGTAGGCAGATTATGCATTTCCTTCACACGTTGCAGAGTTTTTCCCCACCCCCACTGAAAACTGCTGGAGATGTAACAACGCAAAAGGTGATATGCTGCACATTTTCTGGTCTTGTCCTGTCCTAAAGCCGTTCTGGGATTTGGTTAGGGGGGTAGCGAGTAAGGTGACCAAACTGATGATCCGGCCACCTGCCTGCTCCATATGACCAAAGCCCCCTTAAAGAGCTACAAGACATCTTTGTTGTGTCACCTTCTCAATGCAGCGAAAACCTGCATCCCCCTGAAGTGGAAAAGCCAGGACCCACCTTCAGTTGATTTGTGGTTCACGAAGGTAAACGAGCTCATGCGGTTCGAGAACGTGATTCTCTCTCTCGAGAAAATAGATTCGAGAGTTTCACTGTTACTTGGTTTGACTGGATGAAGTTCTCGGAGTCCGCTGAATGTAGGGCCCTACTGGCCGGTCCCCCGGGATCCGCACATCCCTCTTCCCCCACCTCCTCCCCTCCCACTTAGTATTTTAGTGACCTCACAGACTCATGTTCTGTTCGTTAGTTTTGAGTTTATTGTGCTGTTGTATACCCGAATGGCCTTCCCTTTACAAGGGACTGAGAGTGTAACTTTCACTGTCTTTGTTGTGTATTCAATAATCTGTATGTGTACCATTATTTTTGAAAAGCAAAAATAAAGAATATTAAAAAAAAAAAGGAATATACATACCTTATTAATGTAAGGAGCTTTGGTGGTGTTGCAAATAGGATTTTCCCCTTTATTGTTTATACTTACCTGTAATGCCCGAGACCTATTTATGTCTGGTAAGCACATTCTGCGACTTGCAACGGGATAGATCATAAGCACATCGCTGAAGTATCCCCTCTGGCCTAGTTCACAGTATTGTTGAAGCACCATTTTGAAGACTGAACTTTTGCTCCACATCTACGTCTATAATCCTTATACACTGCAGATAGTATGTGTTGAGTGCACTAGGGACTGAGGAAGTGTATTATTTGAGCAATACGGTTTTATAAATGTGAACTTGCCTTTCCGTCTCTTAGCGCAATACACCTTTGGTTTTGTTTTTCTGGGGATAGACGGTGACTACAGAAACTTCCTTTCTGGGCATTGGATCTTTTTAGATACCTTTATCGGGCAGTTCTAATGCCCCCTTCAACTATCCCTACAGCAGGTCTTGGGGCCACATGTGCAACATACCTGCCCTAACCAGTACTTTCTTTGGCTAGCATGGGGAATGCTGTGTCAAAGTAAGGCCAAGCAGTATTTCTATAAAAACCTCATGACGGGATTCCAGTGTGATAAGGGATGAGCCACATCTAGGCGCATGGAATTTGACAGAAATAAGGCTACATGGTTTATAGGCGGCTGCATTGCAAAGGTTTACATTTCCAAGCTTCTGTTAGAAATCATACCTCACTTTCAATGAAGAAATTCAGCATACTCTTTAATTGTCTTGCATTGTGCTCACATCCTTCTGCCTTCTGTGAACGTGCTTCTCCCAAAACAGGAATTAGATACCTGCAGTATATTTAAAGGGACATGAAAAATACATTCTGAGATCTGGAGAAAAGAAAAAGCATTGCTTTCCATAATGCCCAGTAAACCAATATCTTTTTTTTATTCTATCATCTGTGCTGAGAAAAAGGAAAAGATAAGCATGCTCCCAAAAGGATCTACTAAACATATACATAGTAAAACAACATATTCTGGCATTTCTCCAGATCTTCTCCTTAAGGAAATTCCGGGTTGGTTGGCCTCAATAAAGTGAACCAACAACACCCATTCGCTGGTTAAGGGGTGTTGGTCTGCTAAAGGCCACATTAGATGCTGGAGCCCCCCTGCGGATCGCCCCCAGAATGCCCGATACTCTAACCTGTCCCTCAATCCTCCGCCGGGGATGGCGCCCCGCAATTAGCCACTGGGTGGTCATGTGGGGGGGGGGGCACTTCTTCTGTTCTGGCTGCCAAAAAGTCCCACCCACATGTGGGCTCGGCAGCTAATCGTGGGTCATCATTTCTGGGGAAGGAGAAGGATCGAGGGACAGATAAGAATATTGGGCGTAGTAATATAAATATTGGGGCATCACGATTGCTTGTCCCCACTTGTGCTGTAATACCCGCTAAAACCAAAAATCTTAATGGCCACCACGGTCATGTGGACCGACTGCTGCCAACCATGTGACTGCTTAAAAGCACTTTCTTCCATATTTATCTAATAATATCACATATTTAAAGGTCTTGATCATGCCCCCTCTTTCCTCCAGGCCTCCCCTTTAGACCCGTTCTTTTTGATTAATGCCTTTTTGTAGACAAGAGGCTCGATTCAGAGAGACAAAAAAAATCTTCCGTTTTAGTGCCGATCTGTTTTTTTTGTGAAATGTTTCCGTTCTCGTATGAGTGTGCGAGCGATTCTATGCATGCATTGAAAACCTTCTGTAAAGTTTCCGTCCGTTCGTACGGCAGATTACGAATACGAGGATGTCATTTTCCAGCGCGACTTTTCCGTTTCATTTTCACATGTTACAACGTAGGCTTTCGCTTTTGCCCTTTTCCCATCGTATCCTCCAACGAATCCTTTACTGTTTCCGTTCAATTCTGTTTCCCTTTTTCAATAAATGTTCGTCCAGACGGAAATCCTTACGATCTTGAGCCTGCGCACTACAAACTTAACTCATTAAAGTGCTCGCTTACATATTTGCCACCCTCACTTCTACTACAATGTTTAGCTAAATCACTTAGCACTATCCTCCATCTTCCCTTTTGGACCCTTAAAGCTCACCCAAACCACTTAGCACTATCCTCCATCTTCCCTTTTGGACCCTTAAAGCTCACCCAAATCACTTCTCGGTCATGTGAATATTCATCTTTAAATATTTCTGGGCCCATCAGTTTTGTGTTAATGTATTTTGTAAATGAAATGACACTGTAACATTTTTTTTGGGGGGGGGATTCCATCATAAAATATAACATTTTTAAAAATTTAGAACATTTTTAATTTTTACAACTATAAAAAACAAAATACATAGCAATGGCAGGCCACTCTGGCACGTGTGGTCCCTGTTAAAAAACGTAAATTAAAATATTGGTATAACCTTGTTGGGGTCATACTGCAGTGCCCCAACCCCCCCTGTATGGTCCAAACACCTAAATCTGGACTTCAAAAGCCAGAGGGCCCTCGCCACCACGGCCCGGGTTTTGCATAGTGCCCGATTAGAGAACCCCTGGCCCACATTCTGCAGGCAAAGAACGGGCATCAGGAGCAAGGGCATGAGTGGATATCCAGAATCCCCTGAAAGAATTTAAAAATAATAACATAAAATACACATTCTAAGCTACAATATTGTTTAACATGTCATCAAGGGCTAAAAACAGCAATAGGTTAAGTCATGAGTCATCAACTATATTCATTGCCATACAGTGAAAATGGATTGATGGAATGTGAGCAAACTTACCCAGGAGCCATCTACCAGATAATTCTCCTGACTCAAACTGACGAAATAAGCCGGAGCTCTGCAATATATAAGCATCATGGGACGACCCTGGATGCCCTGCAAGAACACTGAGGAATCGCATAGCTGGACCAAAGACTGCTTGTATGTTGTGTGAGTGGCACATCTTGCGGTTCCTGCAACCAAATATAAAATAATTACACAAAGCAAAGGTAACCGACTAAAACAATATCTCCTACAACAAATTAAGATTCAAGTTCAACAATCTAAATAAAATTCACAAAGGACATAAGTCTAAAAAAATATAGCAATTATATGGATGTGTGGGAAAATAAATGTTTACATGCTATGGACTAATTAAGGTCAGCATTAAAATGCATCTATAAGGCATACATGAAATGTATTGATTCAGGTATGCATTGCTATACAATTTATGGCCTCGGACATGCTGATACATGCAATGCCTTGGTGCTAAAGGCGCGCAGACTCGTCCACATAGCCGCAAAACATGTTCAACAATAGCAATCCGAGCCCTCAAAGGTCCCGTAAGTGGATCGGAAATGAAACGGATTTATAGGGTGGTGGTCCGTCGGAAATCAGCTCTCTGAATCAGACGTAAGCCCATCCCAACAACGGAAGTTATCTGAACGAACGAAAAATTTCCGATTTTGTTTGGAAAATGATCCGAACTAACGGAAATGTTCCGATTTGCTTCCGTTCATCGAAAGTGCATTCCCGAACGTTCGTACGAATGAAAAATGAACGAAAAAAAGCAAAAAAAAGACTAACACCCACCCAAACTTTCACAGACAGCTACGGAAGTCCGGAAGAATGTGTCTCTGAATCGAGGCTATGGTCTCCAGAACTGTACACAGTATTCCAGATGCTCTATACAGTTAAATCATAACCTCCAATTTCCTACTGGTGATGCCTCATGCTATACAGCCATGCTTGCTTCCCCACTACCTGGCTACATTGTCCACTCGTTTTCAGGTTATCAAAGATCATTGCCCCATAAATCCTTATCCTTAGTCCTGGTGAAGAAATAATTGCCCATATTATACACAGAGGGGATTCCATTTTCCCGTGATTTTACTTTTAGGAACATTAATACCCAGTTTTCATCGTTTAGACCTTTTATCCAGTAATATAGAGTATATTCTATTTTATTTGTACTGCTAAATTCAGCTAAAGCAAACTGTATGAAATGAATTTTAATTAAATACTCAATGACTAACCACATTACTTAGTAACTAGACCAAAACATATCTTTTCTCAACATCACATTGTTATTCAGCATTAGGCTACCCCTATAACACAGACAGTGATATCTTTTAAAACAAATCACCCAAATTGAGGCTGCCCATTGCAGACTTTGATTACCTTGTATATAAAAGCTCCCCAGCTGCTGCTGCTAGTGGCCTGTGCATGGCATATACAAACTGGTACAGGGTCTCACAGTCCTCACTGCTAAACAAATCTTCACAGTTCCTGTAGAACATAAACCATTTCTATGAGATCAGTTGTGTTAAGCACAACAATAGGACAATACATGTATTGTACAAGTGCTTTCATTCTTCATTTAGTATAAATGATCTAAATTCTGGGTTACTGGCAGCACTTCCCAGACTTTGGTTACAGAAAGATTTTTCGATTTGGTCTAATTACACATGGCTTTAAATATCTATCACTCATAGCAGGTGACTTTTACCTTTTAGTGGCAAAACAGTGTAAATATAAACTAATCTTGTTTAGAAGACAAGATGACAAATTAATTTCATGCATCTAAAGTAAAGGAAACCTACCACAAAGTATACACTAAGATATTTGAAGTTAAAGTGATATTTCAGGCATAGCAGTTGTTAGACCATTGTGTCAGGCTATGTTTAGCAATGTCCTAAACTATTTTCCATGTTTAAATTGAAGAAGAAATGACTGAGATAAAGGGTTACAGTTTTACCCCTTGATTTCTCTTCTGAAGCATGTGGGTGTGGTCCTTGGAGCTGTGATGCTGCATAATAATCAGCATAATGGATGGGGCAGTTCTGGAAATACGAGCGCTGGCTAGGAGGAGACGGGGTGGGGAGGCAGGAGGGAGGTGTTAACTGGGCTTGAATGGCAGCTCTGAGGGTGTTAGCCATCAATACAGAGGGAGGAGTGGTCTGGACTAGCTTCTTGAGCCAGTAATGGTGGCCCACATTGACAGGGTGGCACTGGAGGGGCAGATGAGGGAGTGTATTTCCTCATTCAGGGTGCCATGCTGAGAGGAGGCACAGTTCTGAACATGCCATTACATGTTTGACTTGTTTACTTCAACTTTAAAGACTATATATGCAGTGATCAGTCATGTTAAATGGTACACTTTGAACAAGATACATACTTGAATCTTTCAAATTCCTCTGTACAATAAACAAACAAAAGAAGGACATGCATATAACCAACGCTCTAGAGATCAGCAGAGTTATTTTAGCCATACAGTAAGTTAGTGGGTGAGTCTTTTCCACACGCGGTAGCAGCCGCTGCATTTATAATTCCCTACAGCATAACAAGTGCAGCGGATGAACATACAGGGATCCAATATTACAGGTGTAGGCTGATCAAGCGTATAAGGTAAGTGCTGTTTATTTAAATGGCACATCAGGGTGTGCTATTTTTTTGTTGGTTTTAAAAGGGGCTGAAAACCCACAGACAATAATAGGGCGGAACAAAACCCACCCAGGTCGGCCCTGCAATCTAAAAGATTACAGGGCCCGCCTCTAGCCTTTGCCCCGGAGCGTCCCAAATCAGGATGCCCCACTGTGTGATACCCCCCAGGACGCCTGTAAACATTCACCTTTACCTGCTCTAGCAACACATGCACAGGCTCTCATCCAATGAGAGCCATCTGCTGTCATTCAGTGACACTGGTCATTTGTAATTATGTTTGAGCTATATATTATAAAATGTATTACAATAAGTTGTCATTTAAAGAGACATGTATTGATGATTTAACTAAGCTACAAGTCAGAAACTCCTGAAAACTGACAGATATGCCACATCGGGATGAGTGGTCGTTGCTGACGAATGGTGACAGTCTTTAGGATGATGGGCAGCCATTAAACTCTACAGTGTCAAAGTGAGACACTGCCTAAATCCAACCAGTTATATCAAAAATGATATAAAACAAACTGTCTTTTTTCCTGAAAGAATGGCTGATGGTTCTGTAAAAATCTATCAAACAATCTCTTCACTCTCAGAGATATGGATGAATTAAATTGGAACCCAAACACAACTAGCACTGCCAGCTTATATTCATATATATTCAGCGACATACATTTTAATTCAATATAAGACAAGATTTATAGGTGGCATTTACATTTCAATAAGGAGTTAAACAAAAATATAAGATGGCATAGCTACTGCTATCAGATAGGATATTTATTGTTCTGGGTCAGTGCAGCGTGTTCGTTATTTAATATGCGACCACTGTGTGGAGTAAATATATCCAGGCAATAAAACAATTCTGCCAACATTTTATAGCGTTTGTATCAGGTTTGTCCAATAAATGTAGCCACATGCCCCATAACAAATCGCCCAAGCTCTAGTTAGTTTCCATTAAAGTGGACCAACACCCACCGGTGATCGGCCCGGGAATCTATAAGATTCCCGGGCCGATCACCTCCCTCCCCGCGGGACATCCGAGATCGGGATGTCCCGCGGGGTGAAACCCCCCCCAAACACCCCAAACTCCTTACCTTAGTTTCGGCCGCCGCCTCCCTCGCGCCCCTCTAGACGTGCGCGCGCCCGCGCCGGCAGTCTGTGAATGGCCGGCGCGGGCACGCGCGCGTCAACAGGGACGCGCGGGAGGCGGCGGCGGAGGAGCCGTTTGTCCGCGGCTTGTCCGTCACCGCAGACAGAGGTGAGTTCGGGGGGTTCGAGGGGGTTTCACACAGCGGGGCACCCCGATCGGGGGTGCCCCACCGAAGTGGACCAAGACCCAGGATAGTCAAAATCCTGGGTGTTGGTCCACTTTAACCTATGAGTTAATTATGTGTTGAAATAACAAGCCTATACATCAACCTCTTTTCATCAAGTACCACTTTCCATTTTCTAATTATGTCATGTAACACCTGTAAGTCAACTCTAACCATATTCAAAACACACAAAACCACCATTAAAAACATGCATATAAATCGTATTCATCATTGTCTGCAGGATTGTATTTATGGAGCAAATCAGAGGTTAGGAAAAGACTAGATTGCATCAGACCAGGTTGGGGTACAGGTCAGTCTGCAGCCTTGCCAAGTACCACCTTATAGGAGCTTCAGTAACAATGGTTGGGAACCCCTTATATATCCAATAATGGCGGCTTAAAGTTTAGTCTAAAAATGTAAACTATTCAAATCACTACTAATTGAAACCCTACAAACGTGCCACAACATAATGTTCTTTCAATACTGTATTCATTATGATCTCACAATTTTAGTACAGTTTACTACCAAAATACTTTCTCAATGGTTTCTGCATGGTTATAGCCTAAAGCAGAACAAAACCCCTTTCCTGTCCACCTGCGTATTCCCAAGCCACCCTCCCTGCCTGAGTACCTTGGGCGATGCAGCCGGCTCGGTGGTACGCCGGTTTTAAAAAAAAATTGTCCGCAGCCATTGTTTGCTAATAGTATCTAAGCTTTAAAGTGGAACAAAACTTGTTCTGTGCCCCCTGCCCCAAGCTGCGTGAAACCCTCCAGTTCACTCAGTAAAACTCACCTCTCCTCAATCCAGCTGCACATGCGCGGGCTCACATCCAATCAGAGCCCTTTTCTATGTTTACATACTTCGGCAAAGGGGAGGAGTGTGTGCTTCCGCATCCCCCAGCAGCGTGCGTGCTCCTGGCTCAGCCTATCTGAATGGCTGGGGCAGGAGCGCACGCACGCACGCCACTGAGGATGCAGCAGCACTTGCTCCCCATGGCAAAAGGCTCAGATCGGGCAAGAGCTTGCGCATGCGCCATTGGACCGGGCAAAGGTTATTACCAGCGACCTTCACATTCGATTCGGGAGGCCCCAAGGGAAGCCAGAGGCCGGCCCTAGAATCTTTTTTCAGATTCCAGGCTGGCTGCTGGTGAGTTCCTCTCAAGTACACAGGTACCAAGTAGAACAAACATCTAGCATTCAATGGCATTAAAATAGAATTATTCCTCTTTAAACCACATAAATATTATATTTCCTATGCACCGTCATCCCTGTTCTGTGTAGGTAAATTCAATGCTTACAATACATGGCTCTGGATACAAGTAACATATTGTTAATTGTAACGTTTTCAGTTAATAATGTCACATTACATAGAGGCAGATTTCACACTAGGGATGAAGGGAGAAACAGGAGAACAGCTTTTATAGCAGGTACTGTATAACTTGCATGATAAGTAAATCTGTTCCATTTATAAAGTAAAAGTTACACTATTAAAGCAACATTTACCGTATACATATGATATACCACCTAAAAGGGCTTTGTACTGTATATAACACAACATATTATCCTAATACCTAATTGTACACTTAATTGTAATCAGCACTTTTCTAAAACCAGGCTTTGCATAGCAGAATATCAGTTTTATTGAAGGTAAAGCAGAGATGCACAACCTGCGGGCCGGGGGCCACATGCAGCCCAGTGTCCTCAGTCACGGTACCCCACCACTATATTTCATAATGTTTGTAAAGCTGATATTGCCTTACCTATAGTGCACATGGCTGGTCACTAGAGACAAAAAATTCCTGAAACAGGCCCATCTCAGCTCTTCCTCTGCTTCCCTCACCTCTACTTCTACTTACTTTTCTCTCATATTCCACTCCAGGCCATCGCATATCAGATACGAATGGGTTAAACCGGACCTTCACCATGATTTATTGAAAAGCCCAAACCCTTAAAAAATGATTCCCCAGCATCTAAAATTATAATATTTTTATATTTTAAGTTTTAGTCACTTACTCATTATTCTTTCCCCCACTGGGCTGCAACTCTGTTAAGAACTTTAGGATATGGGCGCCGCCATCTTGACTCAGAAGCATCACACTTATTGAGGAGAGGAGAGTGGGATAAAGTACAGGGGGCAGGTTATAGATGTGCTTTGCTCAGACAAAGCAGAGCTGGGGTCTGGAAAAGGTCAGCAATCCCAGAATGCAGAGCGACGCAGTCAGAAGGCATTTCCTGTTTGCAGGCTGCCTGATGTCACATGAGCCACAATCTTGAATGTTTAAAGGCTCATAACATGCAGTAGATGCAGGTAGGATGATTTTTAATGTGGGCAATCTGTAAGTACAGGGTGTGGGAAACAGTTTCCCAGTCTACATATACCTCGGGCTGCCTTTTCATATCCAGTTTCATTCTTGCAGGTAGACTGGGACTGCGAAGATGTGGCTTGGATTTATTTTATTTTTTCCAATTATTTTCTTTGTCAGGTTTTCCCAGGAAGTGGGGGACTTGAACCCTGTCTGCTTCTGGACCCTCACGCTTCTCCTGTTCTAGATAGACCCATTTTGTGCCTCCTGGAGTAAGTTAAAACAATAGCGTCTCAACAGGATCTGAGATGAGGGTGGGTGTCTGGGTCCATGGGGCGAATCAGGATGTCTGCCAGTTTTTTAGGCAGATTCCCCATGGTTGGGTTCCTTCCTTAAAAAGGATACCTAACCACAGGTTTTCCATGGTGGCCTGCTGGATGGACCGGGGGTTCTCTCCCCCTCCCCCTACACTATCCCCCCCCTTTTCTATTTTATTTTTGTTTATCCCAGCAGCCTACCTTGCTAGGAGGGGAGGGGAGTTGCTGGAGCAGTGGCATGATGATGAGGCAGGCTAGCGGGAGGTAGATTGAGCCAATGGGTGCACCTGTCTCTGCAGCTTGAATCTCGCACCGGTTCTCAGCAGGGGGGCGAGGCCGGGTCGACGCTTACAGCGTGCTGGGTGAAACATCACTTCCGCTTCTGGGGCTTCCAGGGTTAATAACCCAGGAAGTAGTTTGTCCAATTTTTAGCCAGTTTGCTCTCCACCGGGCTGGGAGCACAGGGACCAGGACAAGCCACTGCCCTCTGCAACGCTACCGGCTTCCTCCTTCGTCTGCTGCTGTCATCATTGCCACCGCCGTCACCAGCCGCCTTTCCTGCTGTAGCAGTTTCCAGCTGCTCTGGATCCGATAGGACTCCTATGGGAGTTTATTTTATTCCTTTCTCCTATTTTTCTATTTTACAGACTGTTTTTTTTTGTGTGTTTATAGATTGCTGTTGGGAGGTAGTGGTCCTTCCTGTAGGATCTCAGAGTAATCACAGCTTGTGATTATCTACCTAATACCATTTTCCAAATGTAAGAGCGCAATACACATTGGTGGTCTATTTAATGCAACGTAGAAGACTACGAAAAAGATGATGTGCTGCCCTCTGGTGGAATAAAGAGATTCTCGGATACCGGTCTACACAACTCGATTGAATTTAATCAGACTGCATATATTTTTGTAGGCCAAGTCATCTCTTGTGATATAGAAAGACTGCATGATCTGTCATTGCACCTCCCACAGCACTCTAATATAATCTAAACCCAGATTGTGATCTAAATGACCAGATGCAGCACGATTTATATCAAACTAGTGATAGAGACAAAATGAGTATTGTCCTTCTTAAAGAGGCTAGCCTACACCCAAGCATCCTAAATCGGGATGCTAGGCTATGTTAACCCCCCGGGGTCGCTGGTATACTCACCTTTAACAGCAGCATTGCATGCACAGTGTTTGGAAGCAGCCCCATCCCCAGGATCCTTGTAGCTGTGGCATGCTCATGTGCTCATCTATTCAGACAGCAGTGCCAGGGATGCAGCATCCAGTTGGCACATGTCACCCTTCACATATCAGCCAAATGGTGATCTCAAAAGTGCCATGAGGATGTTGCCTCGGAGGTGGAAAATCAGTTTTTTTTTAAACCAGCCCACCGTCTTGATCGGGTGGGGAGGATGGGGGAGGGGGGGTTGTTCCACGTTAAATCAGTATGATGGATGTCCCACACAGTATACCAGAGAGAGAAGCTCATTTCATGACACCATGACTTACCTACACTACTTCCTGGATACCATGCTGCATCGCAGCACTTCCCTGGCTATCCCCACTTGATGGCAGAGGCCACGTGTGCACTTAATCCAATGGCCAGAAGGAGCGAAAAAGATGAATATCTGGGCTGGGGACCTGCTACAGATTAATGAGGGACAACACTGATTTTTGAGTGTTGTTCTGCTTTAAGGGCAGGACATTTAGCACCATTTAATGAAAAGCCCAAACCTTTTAAAAACTATTCTCCAGCTTCTAAAATGTATATATTTTACTCTTTATTCTTTACCCCTCTGGGCTGCAACTCTGTTCAGGATACAGGCACCGCCATCTTGCCTCATCACATACTGAGGAGAGGGGGGCAAAAGTACAGGGGGGCAGATTATAGCTGTGCTCTGCACAGACAGAGCAGAGCTGTGGTCAGGAAAAGGACAGCAATCACAGAATGCAGAGCAGCACAGCCAGAACACACTTCCTGTGTGCAGGCAGCCTGAGACTCCATGGGTCATCATCTTGGATGTTTAAAGGCTCAGAAATGCAGTAGAAGCAGGCAGGATGATTTTTAATGTGGAAAATCTGTATGTACAGGGTGGGGGAAACATACAAGATAAGCTCCTATTCAGGATGAAGGTCCCGTTTACGCTTAAACTTGCTGTCCTAGTGACTTGGTCTTGATTTGGACCAAAACCATCTTTGGTCTAAAAGACTCCAAGGCTTGCCAATTGCTTCTCCCTGGGGCATCCCTATTTGGGATGGTGCCCAGCTATTCATATAGGACTGGGGGCAGGAGTGTGTCTCAGATTACAGGGAGCCTGGTGAAGCAGGCAATAGGCATGCTACGTCACCCAGTAAATTTAAGCCAATCTGCAATCTCAAATTTCCTGTGTGGGCATGGCTAGCACAGGCAAACAGTCCCAATTGCTAAAAAACAGGGAATGGTGGAGTACGAAGGATTGTCTACAGGTAATGGATAATTAGTAATGATAATGAATGAGATCCTTCACCTCACTCCCGGCCTCTCCACTCACTCCTGCCACAGGAAGTGGCTTTTTGTACGGGCGGAGTGAGCTTCCCCTCCCTGCAGCGCGGAGCAAGCTGCTGGGAGCCCAGTGTTGGACAGAGAATCTGTGTACCCGCTGAAGACACCGGCAGCCATGGTGGTAAGCTTATTTTTTAATATTTTTTTTAACTTTAGAGGTGAGTAAAAGCTACTCACATTGCTGCCATTTAAAGAGGGACATTATAAGGTCTGGGGAGTTAATAAAAAGTCCTCAAACCTGGCTTGTTTATTACTTACTATTGTGGGCACATTGTGCTCCGCCATCCCTCTGATCCCTCAGTGTCTTCTAGAGGGCAGTGCCATCTTGGGAATCTTTAGCCTCCCAGCAGACACTATGCCGCCCACCAATCTCACACATGCATAGGCTGCAATGACACTGGCGTAAATACTGCAAAAGTTTGGCTGCCGGCTCGTGGAGGGGTGAGTACGGCTAATGCCGATCCCATCCATCATTGATGCTGGTGGGAGGGCTATTTAGATAACGCCGACATCCAAAACCTAGTGCGGGGGGATGTTGTGAGAGGAAGTCATCAGCAAGTCTGATGTTCATCTTTAATTGGTTGGTGATGCCACAAAATGAATTTCACGTGGCTGGCACTGAAAAGGTTAAGGTGTGTGGAAAATATCACGGAGACAAAACATGTGACAGTAATTCTATCATATTCCTATAATTCTTACCTATTATTTTAGTTTGTAAATAAGATAACGGAATCAAGCGCCACTCTTAGTAAAAAAAAATATAAAGTGGTTTAAAAAACAGCCCCCCTGACTGGTTGGTAAAAAAACAAGGTCACTGAAAAATAATGATACAAAAAGAAAACATACCAAAACCTGCTATAATACTTTTTTGGAAGTTGAAGTTTACTACCGATTTAGCAGGAGCGTAACCTTCCCATTTTTAATGGCAACACTGAAAAGTTTGCTATTTCCAAAATGCTCACTATAGGCGCTGTAATTCAAAACTGCCATAATTTCCAGACCTAATTTGCTATAAAAGCACCTCACCGTCAAAACATTACAAGGTGGGTAAAGAAGTTTGAGAAGATGGGCTGCTTATGCAAAGAGAAAAAGCACTGAATGACTATCCGCCAACAAGAATAGTGAAAAACATTTGTCCTACTTAAAGTGGACCAACACCCAGGGGGGATCGGGCCGGGAATCTATAATATTCCCGGACCGATCAGATCCCTCCCCGCGGGGCATCCGAAATCGGGATGTCCCGCGGGGAGGAACCCCCCAGGAGGCCCACAAACCTTACCTCAGCCCCGTTCCATCGTCGCATGCGCGAGCCGCGTCTCGCGCTTCCCTCTAGCAGGGCGCGCACCCGCGCCGGCCGTTTATGAATGGCCGGTGCAGGCGCGCTCCCTGTTAGAGGGAAGCGCGAGACGCGGCCTCCAGCGCTCAGAGCCAGCTGAGCTGGTATGCGCGTCCAAGGCCGCCTGGACGCGCATACCACAGCGGCTCTGAGCGCTGTGATTGGCTGGCGCGGTCACGTGGGAGCGGGGAGAGGTGAGTTTTTTGGGGCTTTCTGGGGGGTTTCAGACAGCGGGGCACCCCCGATCGGGGTGCCCCACCGAAGTGGACCAAAACCCAGGATAGTCAAAATCCTGGGTGTTGGTCCACTTTAACTACGAAGTCCCAGGAATTCTACCTGCAGTGCCTGCAGAGAACCTGTCGCAGCAACAGTGTGGTGCATGTTACACCAGCATCTTCAGTTCAAGCATTACAAATGGCAAGTGGTGACAGAGCAGAAAACTACTGACAAACAAAAATGGAGAGAGGTGTGTGGATTTGCAAGCCTGTATAAAGGTGGATAGTTTCAGAAACTAGTTTTCAGTGACGAAGTATGTGGTACAGACATTTGAAATTCGGGATCTTGGGAAATTCACTTGCCGCAGCGGGAACCTGATTCTCAGAGGATAATTTTTTTTTTGTACCATAAGCAATCACAGCTTGTGTGTGCATCTCTTCTTCCTAGAATTCACCATTACATGATTCACTTACCTCTATGTTGGTTGTTGGTTGTTGTCAGTTGGAAGAAGAGGTACCTCATTTCATTTTGTAGCAGTGCATGTCTATGCCAAAGACGTTACCACACTGGCATAGAAGCAAAACTAAGGAAAAGACCCATTTAAAACAAATAGGGGGCTTAAAATATCAGCACCCTAAATGCCTCGCTGTGGGTATCTCCGGAGATCGCTGTAAAAACTTACTTTTACGCGATCCCATGATGCATATGTGGCTCATCAGCCAATCAGCGTCTCACAATTCAGATTTTACTAGTTATTCTGATATCAGGGTGGTGTAGCAGAATCAATGGAGTGCTCGCCGGTGTCTGCTAGACATCCGTACCCTCGGTAAACATGTCTGGGATGGGCACGGCCCTCGGAAGCGTACCCCACACGTGCTGTGTGATCGCTGATGAGGTGAGCACTGTATATCAGGCGATTACAGGGGTTTTATACAGCGGAGATGGGGAAATCAGCATAAACGAGAAATCATTTCAGGATACTCTCTCTCTCTGTGATAATACATTGCACCGTAATCCTTATACCCAGTACCAACGCTCAAGTTGACTTTGTTACTAAAATTGGTGTACATTTGTTACATAAGATATAAATAAAGCAAAACACACATACCTTGACATGTGAACAAGGAGTCTCATAGCTTGCACAGACACCTCATGATCTTTGTCCAGGGTCATGGATACTATACGATCCTAGAATAAAATAGAATAGAAACATGAAGGCCAGGATAAGACATGTAGTGCATATGTTAATATGTTAGTACAGTAAGCTAGGGGAAATCAAAGAGATTCCTTTGCTGCTGCTGCTCACAAATTCTTACCATTCACCCACCTAATATCTATTTTTTTTTAATAAGTGGATATTAGTTGTATACCTGTGTATTCATATTCTTCTCACATATATATATACTGTATAAAATGCCCTAGGTGCTGTGAAGAATTTAAACCGGACTGACAGCCTTGCACATTTGGAAACAAAAAAATTACTTACCCCCATCTGCATGCCTGATATTAAATCAATGTCAGCACTTGCTGTTGCACCCACTCAAAGCTGAAACCTCACCGATTTTCACCTTGTAGTAGCCATTTTGGAGTCGCCTTTCCCAGCATCCCAGCCATGCTGCTGTCTGGATTTAACAGACATAAGCCCACAATGCACAGCGGAAAAAAAAACTTCCTCTTTGTAGTAGGCCTGCAGCTCCATGAGACAGCATTTTGTTTGTAAACTGGACTACAGATAAATTAATTTTTGTGTGGAGCAATCTGAATTTCCCTAGAGAAGGATGCATATAAGCACTGTTTCTTGTAAGGATGTTGGTCTGGTTAAAAGCAATCCCAGAACTAACATAACATCCTAACAAAGCTGTACCCACCCAATGTAGCAACTCAATGAAATACAAAATCCCAAATCAAAGAAACAAAGCCCCAGATCTACTTAACTAAGCTTTGCCAGGCAGCTCTAAAACTCAAATACAACCAAATTCTCACACCCACATTTTTGTCCTGTGATTCCATCACTGAGCAACCTTAATTTCGCTGAGGAATTGAGTGACACAAAAGCCATTTTATAACCCCAGGGAATTCTGTCTTGCCTGAAAAAAATCCATGTTAATGAATACTCAATGGTGCCACAAGAACATGAAAGGTGTTAACCAGCAGTACAGTCCCCAAAAGAGGAAGTAACCGCCTTTCCGAAAAGTACAAAATCAACTCCCTCTTGGTCAAGAGGGAAAAGTTCTTTAACCGGACTACCTGGGAACTCTAAGGTCTCCACCTTGCAAAAGGAAATGTAACAGAGTTTGGGTAACCCTTTTTGTCCAGTTCGAAAGCCAGACCTTAAGGAAACTGTGTGGCCTTACTTACCACCTACTATAGCTACCCCTATTCTCACTGAGCTCTGGCTGAGAAAACTAAAGGAACTGATCTCTGCTTGACTCCCTAGGGGAGGGCTGATATTGTCACAGCTGTACAGGGGTCCTAAGCCTAGTATTGGCACCAATGACTACCTCAAAGCCAGCCAAGTCTACAGGGATAGACTACCCACTGCAGTTAGGCAAGTGCCACAATTCGGAAACAAACCAGACATTTGACAAGGGCTGCAACCATTCTCCCCACCAGTACAACCAGTATGCTGCTCTGGTTAAAGTGGCAATTTAATTACCTCCACTCATGCGAAGAATACGGTAGCTTCGGCAAGGCAAGGAGTCACACGTCTGTACTGCTGCTCTGCCCTATTCTTTCTGTGATAGAGATTACTGGAACTCATGACCAGATTAAGCACAAAACCTGGTAGAGGCCGCAAATATAGTATTTTTTTCCTTTAAAATAATAGTCCAGCCAAGTAACTGATTGGTGGTTGTCTGGCACCCGCCTACTTACTGGAACATCAGAACGAGTCCCTTGTCCATTAGGGCCCTATATGCTGGTGCATTGTACTGAAGCTTTTAACTGTAATTATTAGCCCCACTGGTTACAAGTTTACTGTAAAAGCTTGCCTGCAAAAGACAAAGCACAAAAATAACTAACCTTAAACCTTGTAGTAAAGAGATCCATTTTGGAAACAAGCTCTTTTTTCTCATAAAGCCCCTTTAGAGCAACTAGACTTTTTAGACGTACATCTGAGACCTAAAATTAACAAATTCAGGTCAAAGCATGAATTTGACAAAATACAAGTAAATGTGATGTTATATGTTGTTATATAGTGTTCAGTGTGTCAATATACCAAAGTAAAATGCTGCAAGAAAATTACAAACATTTAGCATATACTCACCTTACCTCCACGGGCGCCTGCTACATTGAGGAAAGGCCCCTTAATGCCACACACTTTCCTGCATTCAGTCTTTGCGCTCCCTTGCTGATTGGGGGCAGGGGCAGCACACCAAGACCGGCCGTGGTAAGAGTTCATCTGCTAGTGAAGCAGCTGGCTCAGAGCATATAGACTTTTGTTTCAGTTAATTCCTGGACCTCCAGATTCCTAGTTAGATCATTTCTTTGCAGTTATTAGCTAGGAGCACTTTTATAATTACCCGTGTCCAGCCAATAACACCTCCGTGAATAATAACTGAACAGTGATAACAACCATACTTCTTCACAAAAGAGCTACCTACTTCAAGCATAAACATCAACCATATCTTTCCTGCACTCCGCCATTTACTGCTTCTAGTCCGTAGACCAGGAGTGTACAACCTGCACCCACCTCTTCCCACTTCACCTGAGCCCACATCACCTTTTCATACCGGAACCCTGCTCACTTCTTCCTACTTCACCTCACCTCAGATTATCTCACCTCTGCCTACCTATGCCCACTTCTACTCACCTCACCTCTTGCCACCACACCTCAGCCCACCTAAACCCTGGCCATTCTTTTCACCTAACATCTACCTGCCTTGCTCCTGCTCTTCTCACTACAGTCCACATCACCTTTTCTTGCCTGAACCCTACTCACTTCTTCCTACTTCACCTTCTCCAACCTCACCTCACCTCAGCTTATATTACCTGTGTCTACTTTTTCCATCCTCACTTCTGCTCTTCTCACCTCATCCCACCAAACCTCAGTCCACCTAAACCCTGGCCATTCTTTTCACCTCACACCCCTCTGCCTTATCTGTTCTTCTCACCGCCGCCCACATCACCTTTTCCTGCCTAAACCCTGCTCACTTCTCCCTGCTTCACCTTCTCCTGCCTCACCTCAGCTTATATCACCTCTGTTCACTTCTACCCAACTCACTTCTGCCCATCTCACCTCTTCCTTTCCCACCACCCCTCGGCCCACCTAAACCCTGGCCATTCTTTTCACCTCACATCCCTCTGCCTTGCCTCTGCTCTTCTCACCGCCGCCCACATCACCTTTTCCTGCCTAAACCCTGCTCACTTCTCCCTGCTTCACCTTCTCCTGCCTCACCTCAGCTTATATCACCTCTGTTCACTTCTACCCAACTCACTTCTGCCCATCTCACCTCTTCCCTTCCCACCACCCCTCGGCCCACCTAAACCCTGGCCATTCTTTTCACCTCACATCCCTCTGCCTTGCCTCTGCTCTTCTCATCGCAGCCCACTTCCTCCCACCCCACCTAATTACTAATCTCACCTCAAATTTTTTCATTTCACCTCTGCTCAACTCACCTTTAACCATATCACATCTGGTCACCTTTTACGTATACATTAACGCATATATAATGCTTTAAGGTTATAACATTTCTGCTGTAGTTTATTGTGGCCCCTGGTAGTGAAACAATGTTACCCTTAGACCAAAAACGTGTCGGCTTTGCCGTGTAAAAACTTCTATTAACAATCTGATAACATCTGACTTGCAAAGATTGCATAACACCGTGTGCTAAAAAAACATTGTCAGAGAGTGAGTGAGAGACAAAACTAGTCTACAGTAAATCTAGTTACCAAATAAAAAGCTTATACACCTACCTTATCATACAACATCCACCCAACATATTTCAAGTAACTATCATTTAAATAGGTCTGGGAATACATTTTCATCCATATACCCAGTTCTTCAATACACAGTGCCCTGATATCTGGAACTACATCCCTAAATTGATGAAAAAGTCAGGTTAAATATCCTGAATTTTACACCAAATCAAGATGATTAGCATAAAAATAAATGCATAAATAATACATACAAAGTCACACCATGTAATTAGAAAAGCTTGAAAGAACCATCAAAACCATTTAGGATTTGAAAAGTGGCTATTTTCAAAACACAGCTACTATATATACTGCATACTGCATACTATATATATATATATATATATATATATATATATATATATAATACTGCACTTTGTCCTACAAAAGTATTTTGCTTTATATAGAGATCGTTTTTTATTAATTTTGTATTCATTATTATATGGCCACATGTTTCTTACATTTGTATATGGAAGCAGCATAATACACGTGATCTACCGATACTCACCGATAACGCTGCAGAAAAGTTCCTTTAAACAGTGCATCCATCATGTCTTCGATCTCCTGATGTTTCTGCTGCAGCTAGAGAACAATTAAAAATATACAGAAATGGAGGATATCAGTTATGCTTTACACTACACTACAGTAAACGTTATGGTCTTCATAGAGTATGGGTAACACACTCACAATATTATAGTGATTCTGGGCAAATGTATCTAGACCAGTCCAAGAAAAAGTTCAGCAAAACCCAAACAGAACAACCAGCTATGGGTAAAGTGATTAGCAAGTCAAACGTTAAAAAAAAAATATCAGTAGCTTCCCTTACATGGAGTCCTTACAGCGCTCTCCTTCCTCCTATGGATGTCTCCTCATTCAGCTTTCAGTCTCCACCCCGCTGACCTGGTCTTTCAATCAACCTTCAGTGGACAGAGTATGGAAACACCGCCCATTGCCTCTCCAGATGTCCTGAATGTCTGCCTCTCTCTGCAGCTCTGAAACCCCGCCTTCTCCCTCCTTTCTGGTCACACTTCGTGCTGGCAAGCTGGAGATGCTCTGAGCCCGCAGCATCTCTTACTGCCTTTTTCTGGTCACGCTATGTGCTGACAGTAATAACTGGAGGCTCAATAATCCCCTTTTTCTACTATGATATATGTAAAGCACACAGTGTGCTTACATCACATCACTGTTGCCACACCCATGGCGGATGCAGCAGCGCACGCACCCCATTGAATTCATTTAGATCCCTTTGAGAAATGACATAGTCAAGGCAAAGGGCTCTGATCGGACATGCACGGTTGAAGCAGGGAAAGGAGAGTTGTAGTGGGTAAACTGGGGGGGGGGGGGGGGGGGGTTCACACAGCAGGGGACATCCCAATTCAGGAACAAACCCAGGAATTCCTGGGCTTCGTTCTGCTTAAATGAAACCACAAATGTTAATTGTTGACCATGACAGTTGCACTAATTTTCCTTGCCCCAATAGTGATAAAATTCTACAGCAAAAACATAGGGTTTGCTTACTCAGTTTTACTTTCTCCAAGAATGATAATATTGTTGTGTTTCTATTTCACAACCATTGACATGGAATAAGTACACAAGAAGGCTGAAGTTGTGTAAAGAGAAATAATTTCACATTCCTTAGGGTTGTTTAAAATATGAGATATGCGGTGGAGGTGTTATCACTAGTCTATGATTTTAAACATATTCACCTCTTCTCCCACCTTCGTACTTTCTCTGAAATGTAAGCTCCTTACAAGAACAAATGCATACTTCATGCTAGCCTACCTTTTTCCTTTTCTTGTCAAGCTGTTCGAGTGCAGTATTGGTCCTCTTTAATGACATGCGTTTCTTCTCCACCTTGTACAATCTCTCAGAATTATCTTTACTAATATCCAGATTTAGAATAACCTTTACTAGAGCAGTAAGCAACTTAATAGCTAAAAAACATAACAATCATATTCTTTTGTCAAATTACAATTAAACCAGTTAACTTTACTTTTTTCGGATATATGTGTCAGTTACTCCAGTATATAATATATGTAGGTGACCGTCCATCTGCTTGCGCTCTCCCCTAAACTCCTGAGCATATTACACAACTTTAATTATATTATCAGGGCAGAAGGGGTAAGAAAAGAAGAAAGAAAAGAGAGAAAGGGCTGAGAGAAGTTGACGCCCACAGAGACCACCCCAGATCCTTTATAACCTGTCTGAGGACATGTTAGGATGGGCATATGTCACCCAGGGGAACCAAACCTTAAGGAATCGCGTGTGTTCCAGAATGGCCCACAGTTTTGCTTTAATCAGAAAGCCATCCATTCTGTCTTTGTAGTAATATGAATTCATGGAAAATCTCTTCCTTGAGCCTGCAATAGTCTGTTGGGCCGCTAATATAATAAAAGTGACCAGTTTATGTTGTATTCGAGTAAGAGAGGGGTTTTACCAGTGCAATAGAGCGAACCAAGGGCACTATCCAAGTAGGAAGGTACAGCTATGGCTATCCTATCTGGCACCAGGAACCACCACATCAATACCTTGTAGGCAGATTCTAATGTAGTAACACCTACCTATACTCAGTATATAATATAATTCAATATTTTAGATTTCACTGAAAACTGTATTAATATGAACATGTACATTTTGGATCATGCGAGAATGTTGCTTTTATACTTCCCAAATGTCATTTTTACCTCGTGTAATAAAAAGTGCTCCTTGTAGTCTAAACTAAAATTGCTCCCCCATCACTGAAGCCAGATAAAAACCAAAAAACTCACTTGGTCCTAAGCCTTTTACCTGGGCAGAAGGGACACATGTATTTCTTGGGTTTTCTTTTCTGCTGGCTCCTGCTCTGGTGAACAGCCAACCCTTTGCATCCCTTTGTAGCTCAGCAGACATGGAAGCTGAGACAGGAGTATGGCAAAAAGCTGGGACCAGGTAAGTGTCAGCAGAAGAACATCCTCAACAGTGATAATGGTAGGTGGGCCACTCTTAGTGTTCATTATCTACAGTAATGTGTTTATAGTACATTCAGCCTACCTGTATGCTGATTACAGCAGAAGTTTTGGCAGCCACTTAAACATTACACACAATAATCATTCGGAAGTATCTATAGAGATACTTATTGCTACTGGACCAAAGAGTCGTAAGACATAGAGTAGGGTCTATACATGCCTTCCCAGAGGCTTAACTAGAGGCAGACATTAAATCAGGTCGCTAACCCTGTACCCACTGTAGTTACGCCCCTTACCAGGATATACAAAAGAGACAATTTTTAGAGAGTGCTTCCCCTCCCCCAGCGCAATGCATACATCACATTGCAATGTGAGCTTATCTACATTCCAATAATAGGCTCATGACCACTTTAGAAAGCATCACAGCTGATTACAATAGAATCAATTAGATAAATTATTTGCTATTTGGCTTTAAGTATATAAACACAATAGACCTCTCAGCAGGGAGCTGGCAGCCTTTTCAGAATGACTAATCTTGTTTGTTATAGCCCCAGCAGGAGAGAGAGATAGCCCATCCCAAGTTTTTACCCCTATCTCAATATATATTTCCCTGAACTTTGTTGCCTATGTAATTAGCTTAAAATTAAATCTTCTACAAGGTATTCCTGTGCTTCTATACTATATACAATTCTTATTCTGAATTATAACCATCGCTCAATCAATTACCAATAACTAAAACTAGATGTTCTGTGATTTTACTTCTAGATAATGTGTCTATTGTGCACCCACCTGTCAATGTACTGGTATGCCGAAATGCTCTAACACAGGAATCTGACAGCCCAAGCAAGAGTGATATGATGGTGTTGAAAAGATAACCATCATATAATACACTATATTGACACTGCTGGACCAATACACACGTAAACTCGCAGAAGTTTGAGCGAAATTTTTTCCAGTATGAACCAGGTCTGATCAGGGGGTAATGTTCATTGTCCTAGAAATACAAAGCGTGGAGTTTACAACAAAATCCATACAATTCCCCCTACCATTAGAAATATTTACCATATTAACTGGCCAGGTAATGGTTAGAATCCAAGGATATGCCATGAATTTCTTAAACTGCAAGCCGGTTTCCTGTAATGATCAGATACATTCAGTCATTAACCTATCCTATTTCCTTACAACTTTGTTTTAGATATGTTTAGTCAAAATACATCCATGGGCCATTGGTGGTATTTATATGTTTATTTTAAACCAGAAAAACACCCTATAATGCTAACTTCTTGCTTGCCCAAAAAATAGATGTCTCGCCCTTTTCACTTCTAGGAAATGTCCATTTTATAGAGCCTGATGGCAGCTAGTAGGCGGCCTGTGGTAACTGCTACGCTCTCGAGTGAGCTCTGTAAGTGTTGGCCCGTTGAGAGGGCACTTGCGCCAGGCCCATCTCCCCATTTCAACAGGGCATTCACAGACAGCATTTATAGTGGCAACAGGAGCACGCTGCTCGCTCAAGAGCATAGCAGCGCTTCCATTTTGCCAGCAAGTGGGGCATCCAGTATTTTCGGCCACAGGCCACCCAGTAGCCGCCATTAGGCTTAATAAAATAGACATTTCGCAGAAGTGAAAAAGGGGATACAACTTTTTTGGCCAGCCACTTGCAACATGGGCAAGTTTGTATTTTAGGGTGTTATTCCAGATTAAGTAATTGTAAGAAAAAAATATGCTGAATGTCATCTACATTTACAAAAGTTAATGACAGCCCCCCATGAATTTAATTAAATAACCCAATTACGTTGCAGGCTAACTGGACAATCTTTTAAAGGGATTGGCCAGCAGAAAGAGTCTATAATCCTCATATTATAGAAGAATAAGACGGAATGTCCCAAATAACCACAGAATTTTTCTAAAAGCCAGCCAGAGTTTACAGCAGACCTCCAGTTAAAATATACCACATCCTCTGTGTCACTATTTGATGGCCATCCACTAAAGAAATGTGAAAATCAGGCTCTTCTATTCACCTAGTTTGTAGTCCCACACAACTCTTGCTCCCCAAAGGACCACTAGCGGCCAATGAGGTTCACTAGGCAGGCCTGTGCAAGGAGTGTACATGCCCGCATGGAAAACGATATTGGTTGCCAATGGCACAGTCAACAAGCCAGTAAGGCTACAGATGAGCAGAAACTTTTTTATTTTTCCTTTTACTGGAGTTTTGGGATGATAACTAATCCCAAATATTAAAAAGGGACGTACACCTTTATTAAAGCCCCCTCAGGCAATGTTCATCAATCGCAACATAATGGAGCAAGTGCTGCCTGTCCAGTAACATGCTGAGATGATGCCTGTCCCACAGGAATATACTTTTCCTGCTAGGGTGTAGGTTCATTCCTAACAACATTTTAACCAGATGCCGTTAAAGCAACAATCAAGAAAACACAAATATTACTTTACAGATTTTCAGACATAAGGCCTCTACAGGGTTCACCTCATCAAACTCCTCAGTGAATTTCTGCATTATTTCTCTGTTCTCTGGATTTTGAAACAATTCTGCTGTGACCACGCCTAGGATTTAATAAAAGAACATATCACTTCACATCTCACTTAAACAACATGTATTATACGGTAAATCCTTTTTTCAATCATTTTTATTGCATAGAAATGTACATTTCTACAAATTGTATAAGCATCAACAAACAGTCATTCAAATAAAGCATAAAATAAGCCATGAAAACATCTCTTTCTAAAGTGTATTCATGTAAAACCTAATTAGCCAATCTAATAGTCCTATCCCTGGAAAAAAAATCACTATTTTCTCTTACCCTGACATATTGTAAACCCTGTTTTTACTCTATTTCCAGGCTCCTACGTCATCAGATAGCAGCGCCAACCAGGCCCTGCATTGAATCCTGGGAGGCCACGCATTTCCTTCTCTTCAACAGAACTTGTGCCAATCCCTACAACCAATCAACAATGTAGCCTGCCGATTTGTCCAGAGGCAATATGTCTGATTGGACAAGGACATATTTAATTACCTTGGCATCCCGAGCACTGGATGTAAAAATTAATAAGGTCAAGTAACGCTGCATCCCTGTCCTCTTGATATGCTTCAATCCAATCATCTACAACGGCCTGTGGGAACAAAAACATACTAACATGGCCATGTAACTTTGTAGATTCAAATAAACACATATGTGAAAATCCATACATGTATGCTCATCACAGATAACCATTCTATATAGACCCTCAGCCCCTTAATAAAATAAACCTCCAGACTCGATCACCTGAAGATGGCAGCTGTCCAATTTCTGTGTGCTAAGGCTGGAAACGGAGCACCATCTCTGCTTTGGAGATGCAGCAGCCTGCAGGACTATTTGCCTGGTCTGTCTTTTAACCAATAGTTCAATACTTCTTTCCTGGCTTTGATTAAATTCAATAAATAAGCGTGGTGCCCTCTACTGCCAATCAACAAGGGAGCCTGGCCCTACATGAGAAGCGGAAGGGGCGCTCAGCAAGGCTGGGAAGGAAGCACGGAAACTAAAGCATTAAAACTGGTGGGCAGGTAAGTGTGCTTCCTTTTTGTCATTTCAGGACAGGGACTTTAATTGGTAGGATAAAAGCCAAGTGAGGTACTGGAAACAGAGCTAGGTAAGCCAGCATGCTTCTTTGTCTGCCCTACTCTACATTTCTGAGATCCAATACCCATTTTTTGGAAAATGGGTGTTGTACACCAATGTGACAGGTTGATAGAGGGCGTCTGTGCATACCCCCCTTCGAAAACCAGTTTCTCTTACCTTCACTGCGATCCCCTAGCAAAATCCAGCTTCAGAGTCTCTTCCGCTTTACTGCCCACAGAAGGAAACCTAGACCATGTGACCCTCAGCGGTCAATCATCACGTTGACAAATGCCTGGCACAAGTTTGTTCTTCAAATGGAGGAATGGCAGAGATGAAGCCATGGACCATAATGTTGCCAGCTATGTATATTTGGAGACCACAGGGGATTTCTCTGGAGTAGAGAATCAGCTGGCATGGAGTCATTTAGACCATTCCCCACCCTCAATAGTGTGCAAGGCCTTCACAAGTCTTCTGGTCTAGCAAACAACTTGCCAGTCACACAACAGCAACATGTGGCTCCCGAGCTACAGATTGGGACATGCTGGCCTTCCCCTGGGGCATCCGTAAAGGTTTACCTTACCCTGCTAACAGCTGTCTGCAGTCGCTACGTAATTCGACAAATGGATCTCATTGTTGTCAATGGGAAGCGTGTGCTGCCGCATTCAGATAGGCTCGGGCAGGAGCACGCATGCTGCTGGGGATGTGGAAGCACATGTTCCCCAATGAAATGAATGAGAGCTGTTTGCTGAATTACATAGTCACAGCAGACGGTTCTCATTGGATGATGCGGCGTTGTAACGAAAAGCAGGGTGGGGGGGTTCACGCTGCGGACCTGGGGGAATGGGACAAAACCAGGGAAAGTCAAATTACCTTGGGTTTTGTTCCTCTTTAAGTTAGTAAATGCTGAGATGCATGTACTATATAAGATGTAGACAGGAGCACAAGGCCATATGTTGTACCTGTATTGCCCTTTTTCCAATGCTGACAACTTCAAACAGTGTGACTGCCTCAGCGGTTTCCCTATCGGATATGTGACTGTCCCTGCTCCTCCGGGGGGAGTTTCTTCTAGAGTGATTTTCAGAAAGTTTTCGACTCTTCTTTATCTTTAACAAAAAGAAAGCAGTAATGTCACTTTAGAAACTCTCATTCTTCAGCTGTAACATACATTTGACGTAAAAGTTCTTTACAGATTTACACTATGTTTCTTCTTCCTCCCCACATGCCAAAAAGGCATGTTACAGCTTAGATACTTACCTGTCTGGCACTACTCTTCCTTATCACCGTCGGTCGCCGGTGTCACCTGCCAGGGCAAACAAGTATAAGGCATACAAGGGGAACAAGAAGGAGGAAAATTAGGACAGATGTCCACTAATCAGGCAAGCACACGGAGCTATGGGGGACCTTCAAAGAAAAATAGAATCCAATGTGAAAGTGTATTTTGATTTAAAGGCTCATTTGACACACAGACCTTGATTCAATGAACTTGTATTTAAAATATCTTATATAAATTAGAACGGTTTCTTGCTTTATTTTAAAATAAGGCATGAGATCAAAAAAGTGTGATTCTGTAAAGGAAGGAAGTTAGAGCATGATTTGCCCCTAAAACTTTCACTTTCGTAGTGTGACACATTTCGTCTTTTAAAAATAAATCTTAAAGTACATTTTTCAACCAAACAATAAGAAGGTGGAGAGGCAGCATACCGCCTAGTCGCAGCTATATGGGGCCAGTAGGGAAGGGGGAAAAATTATATCATACCCTACCTACTTGTCTCTTGCATCCCCTTTATTCTCTCTTTGCAGCAAGCCGGCCCCTGCCTCCGTGTCCCAGCCGGGAGCGAGACCAGCCCCATCACAAGTCCCCCCTCTAGTCTCTCTCTCTCTGGCCGGCCGATGCTGGAAGGGAAAGTTCTTTGCAGCCCACCAGACTACTCCAGCCTCCCAGCAGGGAGCCAGTGCGACGCTGCCATTCTCTCTCGCTCTCTTCCCAGCTGGTGATGGTAAGGAGCGTCCTTAGAAACCAGCTGACCCACACCTCTGCCTTCCAGCTGGGCGCAGATGCATGGCTGCCACTGCTCCCCCCTCCATTCTCTCTCTGTTCCCGGATGGGACTTACAGCAGTGCTGCCACTCCCCCTCCATTTTTACCTACTTGCCCACCCCCCTACCTGTCCGTCCACCCACCTATTTAGCCATCTACCTGCTAAGTGAACCAGCTACCTACCTGCCCATCTACTGATCGCACATGCGCGTTTGGGAGTGCACACGTACTGAAGTCCGCACATGCACTTTGGGAGTGCACACGCACATACCCTCAAACGCACATGCGGGCTTCCCCGGACACACATGCATGCACTCCCAAACGCACATGTGCACGGTTTGAGAGTGCACTCATGTACGTTTGGGAGTGTACACGTGTATTTGGGGGATGCACGCATGTGAGTTTGTGTGAGAGTGTGTATGTGCATTTGGGAGCATATGCACTTTGAGAATGCACCCATGAGAGTGAGCACGTGTGTTTGGGAGTGCGCGCATATGCGATTGGGATTGTGGCCATGTGTGGGACTGCTGGTCTAGGCTCCAATGTCGCCTAGCAACAGGGGGAGAGGGGAAAAACACAGCCAGGGTGTCTGAAGCAAGTTCAGGGAATCATACAGACCCAACCAATATGCTGATTATTATGCAGCAATACAGAGCCAAGGGCCACGCCCAAATATTTCAACAGAGAAATCATAGGGTTAAACTGTAAACCTTGATATCTCAGCCATTTCTACTTAAAAAACGGGAAACAATTTAGAACAGTGCCAAATGTAGCCTGACGCAATGATGTAACAATTTCCTTTGCCTTAAATATGACTTTACATTTCACAATTAGTGAAAATTTTGCTGTCCCAAAGTAAAAGTTGAAGGTGTAAATAACCAGAATTTGTGCCTTTTTTAAGCATTTCTAAACCCCTGTAATGTTATCTCTTATTTGAATCACTTCTTATATTATCTCATGTCTTATTCTGACATAAAGCCTGAAATGTTTTACTGCAGCAAGGCCCTAATGTAGCACTGCAGAACTCGCACAATACAGTGCATCCAAAGTGTTGTATGTCTTGGGCTACAGAAAATAAGAAACCTTACCCCCTTATACCAGGGTCAGAAGATCCAGTGCAACCTGAGCTTCTTGCATGGCCCAGTTCTTTAACCCTCTTGACTATCTGCAGATGAACAAGTCATAAAAAAGCAAACACCCTTGCCGATTGTGCTCCTAGCTTAAAGAGCATCAAAAACAGTGGTGTCTAAAATACTCCGGAGCCTGGCGATTCCCTGTCCCTGGGCCACCTCAATGGCCCACATTGTGAAATACCCTGGTGCTAAACTTTGATGCCCCTGGGGCAAGGGAAGCAAACCGGGATGGGGGGGGGGGGTCTTGGGTTTTCCTTTTTTGGGTTCTGGTCTGCAGGCATTCTTGGCCACTAGCACCTGCAGGGACTGAAGACAAGAGAAGTTGGGGTTGTGGGACAAAATCTGGGAGGCCGATTTATTAATAGCGCCAGGTAGCGACAGATGAGCGGCAGTAGCGTGATTTTCACAGCGCCGGCTAGTATTCGCTGTGCTTGGCCGTTGTTCGGCTGTTGACAGCGACCCCGTCGCTGTGCGGTAATGTTGAATACGGGGTTAGGAGTCGCTGTTTGACAGGTTCTGCACTGTATGGGAGCGCATGACAGCGAACGGCCATAGCGAACGGCTCCCAGCATATTCATTAACAAATCACGCTCAAAAAATCCTCGCGCAGTGAAATGCATGTTTAAACCCCAGAGCGCTGGCGCGATGAGTTAAAAGTAGTTTTTTAACCCAACCCCCAAACAACCATATTTTTGAAAAAAAAAAACAAGTTTTTAAAAACATTTTGTAATATGAATACATTAATATCAGACCTGTAATATCAATTCTGCACAATTTTTTTTTTTTTTTTTACCTTAAAAAAAATATCT
The DNA here is from genome assembly GCA_027917425.1 of Gastrophryne carolinensis. NCBI lineage: Eukaryota > Metazoa > Chordata > Amphibia > Anura > Microhylidae > Gastrophryne > Gastrophryne carolinensis. The sequence goes on from CM051236.1 coordinate 196,793,544, forward strand.
AACATTGCAGAAGTGGTCACAGAATTTTTGACATTTAAAAAAAAAAAAAAAAAAAAAAAAAAAACATTAATAGCAATTAATTATGAATATTTAAAGATTGCTCCATTGAAATGCATTGGAGAGCGCCAGGTAGCGAGAGGTCATACCTGTCGCTGTTCAAGGTCGCTCACTGGCGCTGTGGGGTGAGGCTGGAATAATGATGAATGAGTGGCTATCTGGCGCTATGTCAGTCGATAAGCAGGATCGGCTTGATAAATGTGTGATTGTGGTGGGAGCCGGCGTTCTCGTGGCGGTGCCCGTCATTACCGTTCGCTCACCATTCGCTACCTGGCACTCTCCCTTGTTAAATAAGGGCCTTAGTATCTAACCTTTACATATGATGCAAGGAAAACGTACCGAGGCGATTGACAGTTCCAGCGCTTCTGTTTCATTTGCTGTGCTAGGCAAGGAGTTTGTATGTGTATTTTCCCTGCAATAAAACAGAAAAAACTATAAATAATAAAAAATAGATGGTTTGAAATTCAGCCTCAGTATCATAAGCAGATCATCTACTTGTATACTGCAGCACTTCTGGCTGTGCGATTGCAATGTGCAGCTATTTTCTTCCATGACTACAAAATGTAAACACTTGTTAAACATGGCTGATAACAGGGGAGATAAAAGCCCCTTTCAAAGGGCTGCGGAATCAAAAAATATACCTAGAATTTTAGTTTACTGTTTCGGCAATAGCAGTAAGTAGTTGTTAGTAAGATACATTTTGTATAGTGCACATTAATCTATAAAAGAATGTTGCTTTGATTCATATTTGCTCAAACTTGAAAATGAAATTAACACTAACTGGATATTTTTGATTGGTAAAATCCTGGTAGGTCACCAGATTCCTCCCAGTTGAGGGGGTTTGTTGTTTATATATGCACATTTTAAGTGTTTTTGAATAGTGTCTTGTGTCTGTATTCATTATTTATGGAATCAATATACTGTATATTTTTTAGTCTTTTTCTTTAGTTGTGCTGTCATATACAGGTTTTTTGGTCCATTTCCGCTTTGTTGCTTGGGAGTGTAACACATTGATTGATACGTAAAGCAAAATTCCAAGCAAATGGTTAAAGACATTCTGCAGACAGGAACAAAACAAAGGCTGTGCTCCCCTTTTATCCCCCACAGGCAATCACTGATAGTCTGGTGCTCAGACACTTACTGAATTGCCTGATCCAGCCCCACACCTCATATGCCGCCACCATCCAGCTGCTCTCATCCATTCAACATCCGATGTACCACCCCACACCATTCGTCACAGTAACTATGGCACACCCTCTGGCTCACCTCGGTTCACCTGAACCCAGCCCACCCCGCCATCGTCCAGCCGCTCATGTCCATTCAACTCCCGATAGACCGACCTGTGCAGTCTGTACAGTAACTATGCCACGCCTCCTCCATTCCAGTGAATGGAGGAGGGCCTGCTGTAGTTCCTGTGACAATGGCATGGGGCAGTCCATCAGGTGATACATGAATACAAGCAGCTAGAAGATTGCATCAGGCGTTCCGTTAAGTGTCTGAGCACAGGACTATCGGCAATCACCTATGGAGGATTAAAGGCGAGTATATCATTTTTTTGTTTTTTTATGCCTGTAGAATGTCTTTAAAGTGAAACAAAACCCACCTGGCCTGGCCTTGGAATCTAAAAGATTCCCAAGCCAGTTGCTGGCTTTCTCCTGGGGCACCCCAAATAGGGATACCCCGCTGTGTGAAACCCCCCAGGGTGCCGGTAATCACTCACCTTTCCCTGGTCCAATGGTGCCTGCGCAGGCTCTCGTCCAATCAGAGCTGCCTGCTGAACTAATGTAATTCGGCAAGGTGACTCTGAGATGAATGGGGAGCGAGAGTGGACGCATCCTCAGGCTGTGCGCACACTCCCGCCCCAGCCATTCAGATAGGCTGGGGTGTGGGAGCAGGGCTGCAGGGGATGTGGCCGCTCTCCCTCCCCATTCATACTAATCAGAACTGCTCGGGGATTCGAGCCAGATGCTCTAGCCGCAGCGTGAGCTCAATGACAGGTAAGTGGACTTGGCAACCTGGGGGAATTTCACACAGCGGAGCACCCCAAGGGGACAGACCAAAACCCAGGATAGTGAAAAATCACAGGTTATGATCCACTTTAACAAACAGTGTAGGAAAAGAATAGATTTGGTCGCCAAGTCCACTTACCTGTCCTAGGGCCCACACTGTGGCTAGAGCAGCCGGCTCAAATCCCAGCTGTATGAAACCCCCCACCTTCCCTGCGAGCCCATGGTGCCTGTGCAAGCGTTTACTGTGCACCCTGGGGGGCTTCACACAGCGGAGCATCCCAGTGCGGGGAGGGAGAAAGCCTGCCTGGAGTCTGATAAACTCCAGGGTCGATTATATTCCACTTTAAGGATGCCAAGGACGTCTGGTGCGACGACCAGACTTATTGGTGAGCGAGTCAAGTCTGGAATGTTGGTTGTTATAAGAAACTGTGAGAAATATACTCCTATTTTCTGCTTAGCCAATAGAAAGTAATCTATGCAAATCTGGATCACTCACTTTCCTCCTCAGCTGTGCACAGCCCCGCCCACCGTGCACAGCCAAAGGGAGCCGAGTGGTGCTGGCGCCACACACAAGTGCAGCTGGGTTTGGAGCCGGCTGCTCTAGCCGCAGCGTGGGCCCGAGGACAGGTAGGTGGACTTGGCGACCTGGGGGAGTTTCACACCCCACCCCAAGGAGACAGACCAAAACCCAGGATAGTGAAAATCACAGGTTGTGGTGCACTTTAACAAACAGTGTAGCAAAAGAAATAATTTGGGATTGAGAGTGTTACAGAGTGTTAGTAGCAAAGCAGAACTTGGTATGGACTGCAAACAGTTTTAGTCTAAATAATCCGAGTATATGCAACAGGAGGTATAGAGACAAGATGGTGAGGCTTTTCAACACAGAGGCCTTCTGTGAAAGAAGATCAGGCCTGGAAAGAGTGGGGCTTGATCTCATGATCTGAGGAAGTGTGGGTCTGCCAAAGCACCGATCAGCTGCCGGGACAGCGACTTTAAACAATAACTTTTTGCCACCTCACCTCTAGAAATAGAAGACTGTACATTACTTTGCTTTTGCAATGAAGACCAAACAGGAAACTCCAGATTCTGGGCGGTGTAGAAGTTTTGTGAATGTGGTGTAACTACATTGGGGATCCTTATACAGCTACCCAACCATAAAGGCTCTAAAATCTTACTTTTGAAAGAGATCTGTGGAGGCACTAGTAACACTTATCATATCTTCTGTCTGCTGCCATCAGTGTAGCATGAAAAAGGTTCACAATCTTCACCTGCAGTCCCCGGAAGCTGCAGAAGGAAAATAATACTTTATTTTAATTACACCTATTTAACACAGTGACATACTCAAATAAAACAAATATTCCAATATATATATATATATATAGATGCCTGCAAAGTCCTTACTATCATTTAGAGAACTGCACAGTTGTCAAGAATAGTCCTGGAGCCTGGGGTTGCCTGTAATCTGACTCACCTCAGCAAGGTAGCCATTGAGCTGAGCGGCTATGCGCCAAAGGAATCAGAGGGGGGCCGAGTGGGCCACATTCCCGCTATGTATCAAGCTGTGATTTGCCCGCGCTGCTGATCCAGAAAGGGGATGCGGCTGCCTCACCAAGGCCTCTAGGAGAAATGAAATGGGGGAACCAATTCTGGACACCCCAAGGACTCAGATGGCCATTGAGTCTTTTAGAAACCAACAGACTCAATAGATGGAAGGCAAATAACTGTTACTGAAAATACAGTGGCTATGTTGGTCACTTATTTTTTTTTATTGGGGGTGTTGGAAATGTTTATTAGTAAATTGTAAGTTGTTTATTTATTATTCACTTGAACAGATACAAATTAACATGTGAGGAAAAAGTTCCTTTTCCATTTCACATAACTCAGTACACGATTAGTTGCCCAATAATTATGTACATATAGATATTCTCCTAAGAAACCAAATCCTTACTTTTACTTTCCTAAAGGGACAGAGCAGGCAACAGCAATCATAAGGCAGCAAGGAGCTCACCTAAAGCCTGTCCTATGTGCTCTCCTCCATTTCCTGTACTGTAGATGCCAAGGTTTGCCCCTCTTTTCCTTTGCCCGTAAAAGTTTTTTATTTGGACTTTGCTAAATTGTTTAAAGCAGCCTTCTAAAATACAGGTGCAGATTAAATATTGTGTTTTATTTCTTTATGAAAGGTAATGAAACTGTAGACACACAAAGCAGTGTGTTAGGGACAACATTAATGAGATTATTATTATTATTATTATTGTTTATTTATATAGCGCCATCAACTTCCGTAGCGCTTCCGTAGTGGAACTGATATACTGTAATATAAAAAGAAGAGAAAATATAAAGACTGCACTAACACTGGGCACTACATTTCTTTGTAAACGGTTTAACGATAAATTTAGGTTTGTAAAAGATAATCACCAAATTTGCAAGGAAATCAATTATGGAACAAATATACACTAATTAGGAATCACAATCACTTAGTAACCATTTTTTTCTCCTGCTCTTTTTGTCTGTTTATGTATATGTGATGTATGACTAACAAATAGATTTTGTGTAAATAACTGACATTTAATTGGACATGTATACTAAGAGGCCGATTCATTAATAGCGCCAGGTAGCGACAGATGAGCGCCAGTAGCGTGATTTTCACAGCGCCCGCTAGTATTCGCTGTGCTTGGCCGGGGTTTGCTTGTTGACAGCGACTCAGTCGGTGTGCGGTAATGTTGAATACGGGGTTAGGAGTCGCTGTTTCACAGGTTCCGCGTTGTATGGGTGCGCCTGACAGCGAATGGCCAGAGCGAACGGCTTGCTGCAGATTCATTAAATCACGCTCAAAAATTTCTCGCGCTGTGAATTCCTTGTTTAAACCCCAGAGCGCTGGCGGCGATGTGTGTAAAGTAGTTTTTAACCCCCAAACAACCATTTTTTTTTAATGTAAAAATTATACAAGTTTTTCTAAACATTTTGTAATATGAATACATTAATATCAGACCTGTAATATCAATTCTGCACATATTTTTTTTAAGGTAAAAAAAAAAAAAAAATATCTAACATTGCCGTAGTGGTCACAGAATTTTTGCCGGTTAAAAAAAAAAAAAAAAAACATAAACTCAATTAATTATGATTATTTAAAGATTGCTCCATTGAAATGCATTGGACCACGCCAGGGAGCGACAGGTCATACCTGGCGCTGTGATGGGATTAGTAGCGGCGCTGTTCGTTGCAGTCGGCTACATGATGAATCCCGCGCTAGCTGACGCTCTCGCCGGCGCTAGCCTCATTTAGCGTGATAAATGCGTCATTGTGACCGCCGCCGGCCGTACTTGAGTCGGTAGCCGCCGTTAGCTGTCGGTACCTGGCGCTCGTCAGACACTACCTGGCGCTAGCCCTTGATAAATAAGGGCCTAAGTCAGATGTTATTTATTTAGTACAATTGTATATGATGTATTTAAATTCAACAGAGTTTTGTAGAAACACAATGTAATTACCTACTAAATCACTAGAAATTTGTTTGCGGATTGTAATTGAATTTTTAACTACTTTTTGTCAATAAGATATTAATATATTAAGTTCTATATTATTGCATAAATAAAACATATTAAGGATTATATTGTGTCAGCTGACTGTTGGAGGCGGAGTGTTTGTCAGGGCTGGAGGTTGGAGTGCTGACTGTGGCCAGTTGGGAGGTGGAAGGAATGGTCAGAGGGGTGTCCCAGCTCTCTGCTGTTCCACCCGAGAACCTTTGTTGAGCTGGCTCATCCCGGATATGCAGTCGATTTGGGAGGGTCCGAACAAGCTGTAGCCTTCTGGGGACAAGTGCAGGTGGGTGGGAACGCAGTGATGTGTGGACCGGAAGTGCCATCATTTCACCCACAGACCGGAAGAACAGAAAGTGCAGCGCTGCCATCATGTGGACAGGATAGCGGGAAACCGCGTTCTGGGGCACCTTCCACTTCACAAAGCAGTGCAGTCTCTTCCTCTTCTTTGGAGGGGACACAGGCTCTGGACTGCTGCCCACCTGCAACACTTGGATGGATGGGAGGGGGACCTGGGACCAACTAAACTGCTGGCCACCCTCCAAAGGTAAACTTGTTTATTGGGGGTCGGGGGAACAGGGTGGAACTGAAAGGATGGGGGGGGGGGACTCCTAACTGTCACGCTCTGGTAACTCCAGCCCTCCAGGTAAGCCCTCAACCCCCAATCTCCGCAGCCAGCTTCACCTGTAGGAGCCCCCGCTTGCCGGGACGCAGAATACGCCTGCCCGGGATTGGTTGCCCCCAGGACTTCAATGGCTCAAAGGATGAGAGCTTACTGGTTAGAGGTCTGAAGAACCAATGGCTAAGAGCGAGTGTAGCGGAAGTCCAGAGACAGGCCAGAGGTTAACACGGGGAGTCAGAGTTCGCAGCGGTACAGAGGGGAGAGACCGCTCGGGGTTAAGGTACAAGGCAGAGGTCGGCAACGGAGATCAGATCGAGAGTAGTCGGTTCAGGCAGGGGTCGGCAACGGAAATCAGATAGAGAATGGTCGGTTCAGGCAGGGGTCGGCAACGGAAATCAGATAGAGAATGGTCGGTTCAGGCAGGGGTCGGCAACGGAAATCAGATCGAGAGTAGTCGGTTCAGGCAGGGGTCGGCAACGGAAATCAGATAGAGAATGGTCGGTTCAGGCAGGGGTCGGCAACGGAGATCAATCACGGTTATATCACAAGACAAAGCAAGGTACAAGGCGCTATCACAGGCACTGAGTAACTGATGGGGTGAAACCTTTATAGGAACAGATATGATGGGAGAAGGGTGTGTGATTGGTGCTAACTAGGATTACACAACTCATTGGCTAACACAAGTAGCCCAAACCAACCCTGAGCCATAGTCCAAAACCCCTGCACAGGGGCTCATAGGCCCACACCAGAACCCTGGGCTCATTGGCCCATACCAAAACCCTGGGCTCATTGGCCCATACCAAAACCCTGGGCTCATTGGCCCATACCAAAACCCTGGGCTCATTGGCCCTATCACTGAGAGGGAGGAGTTCCCCTCTAACTGAGCCCGTAGGCTCTATAACACCTTCCTTCGGCGGACGCGCTGGCAACAGTGCCGCCGGAGGGCATATGAAGAACAGAGGAGCCGCGGGGACGAGGAAGGACAGCGGCTAGGATATGGCTAGCATTCAGACAGTGAAATATTGATATATGGAACAGTACAACTTACAGGTAATTTGGGGATGTAATAATAGAGTTGCAATTTGTATTCCACTTGTTTAATGTAGAGGGGATAGAATGGGTGATTTAAAGTGATACAAACAAATGTAGATACTAGATACTCAAATGATACCTTGCTTATGGTTTTTAGATTGACAAGGTGAATTATAGTCTACAGATGTAAACCAAACTGAGAAAACCTGCACCAGCTACAATTAAATGTGTGCTCAAAAGAGGAAAGGTATGCAGATTGCAACCTGCTAATTTAAGCAACAGAAATGGAGAACCCCACTGTTCCCCCAAGATTTATCCTCAAACAAGGCACCACTACTGTAATAATTATTTGATAATCATATATTTTATTTATCAAAAGGATGTTCACTATACATATATACAGACACACATATTAAAAACCTTATTTTAAAAAACATATACACATACTTGGAGAAAAGGACAAAAAACGGGGGGAAGGGAGGGGAGAGGGGAGGGAAGGGGGAATTTGGCCCCCAAACGCCCCCAAAGAGAGAGAGGTGGCCCTCTTATTAATGTTATACCAAATTGTAAATAGTGTCTGTTGGTCCCGCTGCCGTGCTAATCAATAGTGCTAATCTATATAAATCTCAACTCATGTAACTCCTTGTGCCAGTAAACCTTTTAAAGTGCTTAGTGCATATAATAAAAAACAATATGTATATCATATAATGTATGTATAAAGCTAAATAGGACAGCCAGGACGCCAAAAAACAGACAACAATACAAACAAATCACTGTTGTAACTATAATGGCCAACCAACTCACCCCCCTCACCAACACATGTGTGTTGTCGACGCGTTGCGTGACGACGACACGTCACTTCTCCAGGACAATAGGGCACTATTGTCCTGGAGAAGTGACGTGTCGTCGTCACGCAACGCGTCGACAACACACATGTGTTGGTGAGGGGGGTGAGTTGGTTGGCCATTATAGTTACAACAGTGATTTGTTTGTATTGTTGTCTGTTTTTTGGCGTCCTGGCTGTCCTATTTAGCTTTATACATACATTATATGATATACATATTGTTTTTTATTATATGCACTAAGCACTTTAAAAGGTTTACTGGCACAAGGAGTTACATGAGTTGAGATTTATATAGATTAGCACTATTGATTAGCACGGCAGCGGGACCAACAGACACTATTTACAATTTGGTATAACATTAATAAGAGGGCCACCTCTCTCTCTTTGGGGGCGTTTGGGGGCCAAATTCCCCCTTCCCTCCCCTCTCCCCTCCCTTCCCCCCGTTTTTTGTCCTTTTCTCCAAGTATGTGTATATGTTTTTTAAAATAAGGTTTTTAATATGTGTGTCTGTATATATGTATAGTGAACATCCTTTTGATAAATAAAATATATGATTATCAAATAATTATTACAGTAGTGGTGCCTTGTTTGAGGATAAATCTTGGGGGAACAGTGGGGTTCTCCATTTCTGTTGCTTAGTCTACAGATGTGGAAACAGAAAGAAGGGGTTGTCTCACCCCTCTTTTCCCTCCAGGATTGGAGATATGTAAGTAATCCCCCCCCCAGATTTTGTTATGTAGACTAGTGAATCAGGAGTTCAAAAAGGAGGGGAATAATTCCTATAGGGAGAGTGGTACACCATACAATTATTAAATAAGGTATAAAAGGTAACCCTTCACCTAATATATTAAGAAGGAAACAGGCAATTACAATGCCATTACTTTTCTTTTTTTTTTCTTTCCTTCTATTCCTTTTTTTCCTTTCCGTCTATTCATGTTGCCGTTCCTTATCTTTCTTCTTTCCTTCTATTATTTTTTTCTGCCATTGCATTATTTCTGCAGTGCCATCTCTTTATTTTTTATCATTCCTTCTTTCCATGTTTTTTTTCTCCCATTCCCGTTCTCTCCTGTATTTTTTTGTCATTCCTTTTATTCATTCTATGTTTCTGTCATTAATTCTATGCATTTGTTCTCTTTGTTTTATTCAATTTACTGTTTATATTTCTTTCCTTCTATTATTTTTTTCTCTCATTCCTTCTATTCTTTCTCTTTCCTTCCATCTCTTTTTTTCCCCAGCCCTTCTCTCTCTTTTTCTTCTTTCTTTCTGTCATGCATTCTATGATCTTGTTTTTTTGTTTCCTATTTTCTTATTTATTCTTTTTTTCTGCCATTTCTTCTCTTCCTTCTATACTTTGTCACTCCTTCTATAAAAGTCATATCACACCGCAAGGGGCCCACTGAGACTCTTATCACCCCTGGGCCCACATAAACCTGGAGCCGGCCCTGCCTGACCCATAACATGACTTTCCTCTAGACAGTCCAGTATCTTTGTATATTATTGTTGAACAGTCGGATGACAAGAAAAACAGGAATCCCATGAACAAATACAACTTTTCTTCTCACTTCAAACTGGGCTATCTGAGCTACAGCATAAATAATAAAAGAATGTACTTTGCTGCCAACCAGCCAATGTCTACAGCTCGCCAGCCCCTATCTACAGCAAGCCAGCCCCTATCTACAGCTAGCCAGCCCCTATCTACAGCTAGCCAGCCCCTATCTACAGCTAGCCAGCCCCTATCTACAGCTAGCCAGCCCCTATCTACAGCTAGCCAGCCCCTATCTACAGCTAGCCAGCCCCTATCTACAGCTAGCCAGCCCCTATCTACAGCTAGCCAGCCCCTATCTACAGCTAGCCAGCCCCTATCTACAGCTAGCCAGCCCCTATCTACAGCTAACCAGCCCCTATCTACAGCTAACCAGCCCCTATCTACAGCTAACAAGCCCCTATCAACAGCTAGCCAGCCCCTATCTACAGCTAACAAGCCCCTATCAACAGCTAGCCAGCCCCAATCTACAGCTAACAAGCCCCTATCAACAGCTAGCCAGCCCCAATCTACAGCTAACAAGCCCCTATCAACAGCTAGCCAGCCCCTATCTACAGCTAGCCAGACACTACTTACAGCTAGCCAGACACTACTTACAGCTAGCCAGACACTACTTACAGCTAGCCAGACACTATCTACAGCTAGCCAGACACTATCTACAGCTAGCCAGACACTATCTACAGCTAGCCAGACACTACTTACAGCTAACCAGACACTAACTACAGCTAGCCAGACACTACTTACAGCTAACCAGACACTAACTACAGCTAGCCAGACACTACTTACAGCTAACCAGACACTAACTACAGCTAGCCAGACACTACTTACAGCTAACCAGACACTAACTACAGCTAGCCAGACACTACCTACAGCTAGCCAGACACTACCTACAGCTAGCCAGACACTAACTACAGCCTGCCTGCACCATCCCCGCAAAGCTATTCACACATATAACAAAGCTATACCAGCAGAAGAGCAGATCTCCCCCTCCTCCTCTTCCCCCGGGACACAGAGACTCCCAGATGTGCAGCGATAACCTGTCCTTGGGTGAGGTGACAGCTTCCAGTCAGCAGCGCTCCCCGGCCTGGACACAGCCTGGCTGCAAGAAGTTCCCGCCCCCCATTCTTCCTGCTTCCTCCTTCCCAGCATCACCGCCGCAGCCAATCCGGGCGCCGCTCTCTCTCCTCATCTCACTGCCGGGTTCCCCGGCCCGGCCGCCAGGGCGCAATACCGCATATGGCCCGCCATCCCTCTGCTCTCATAGACCAGGAGTCACCCCACTCTGAGTGCTTATATAGGGCTCGGCACCAGGATGTCTGTATTGGCCGGGTGCTAGGAATCGGACCAGGGGCAGGTGGGGAGTTTTTAGCTAGCGTGGCCCCTGGCAAATCCCTTCAGCTTTTGCTGCCACCTAGAGCAGCGAGCCTGTGCCACTGGCTTCCCCCTTCCTCAGCCATTCAGAAATGTCCGATATGCCTGTGCCCAGTTTACAGATGATTCAGTGAGTTTCACACATCGGGGCATTTCAAGTCAGGGTTCCCCCAAAAATAAGTCTTAGATATGTTAGGTTGGTGGTTGCTTCTCTTTGAAGTGGACCAATACCTGGAATTATCACTACAGAGCCTGATAAAGATACGAGAGATGCTGCGCAAGCTGCTTGTTGTAAAGGTAATAAGAGAGTGCGACTGGCGGGGATTCACATAGCAGGGCATCCCAAATTGGGATGCCCCAGGATTGGTTGTCTGACAGGAATTTCACTCTCCCTCAGACGGGGCACCCTGATTTGTGATGCCCCACTGCGTGTATCCCTACGGTTTGCCCAGGAAATGCTCAGCCAATCAGCACACTCGGTTTCACCTGGCTCCATCCGGCTCTGCTAGCTGCAGAGATGCTGCACGGCTAGTAAAGCTGAATGGAGCGAGGTGAGCTGCTGGCCACATTCCCGCTTATGTCTAGCTGTGGACATGCCCATGCCTGCCATTCAGAAAGGCCTGGCCCCACAGATAGAGGTATGCTGGGATGTGACCACAGCACTGAGATGCAGCGAGGCCGACGGGAACAGGACAGTGTCTCAGGCAATCCGGGGGGGGGGGGGGGGGGGGTCACACAGCAATTGGGCATGCCCCAGGGAGTGGGACCAGGAAAGATATATATATATATATATATATATATATATATATATATATATAAAAACAACCAGGATTTTCACTCTCCTGGGTGTTGTTCCTCTCTGGTGGGGAATCCCAATTTGGTATAGCCTGCTGTGATTGCAGAGCAAACTCACCTTTCCTATGAAAGCCACTCGTCTACTGGCTGATGTTCCTATTTAAAACTTAATTTTTCAAGAGGACCAAAACCCACCCTGGAGTCTCTTGAGACTCACTACCCCTGGGGCACCCAGATCGGGGGTGCTCCGCTGGGTGAGTTCCCCCCCTAGGTCGCCCAAAACCTGACCTTTGCTCCCGGTCCAACGGTGCATGCGCGAGCAGAGGCTGCATCCCCGCTATCTCTTAAGGAGGACGCGTGCCAATGCCAGGCATTTGTGAATGGCCGACGCGGGCACTCTTCTTGTTAGAGGGTAGCGGGGGATGTACAATGTCATGTTCAAATCCTGGGGGATGGGTTGTGATGTAATATGGCAGTTGCTGGTCCTGCCACTCAAACCCCCGTCTATCTGGGACTTTCAGTAAATTGCCAAAACTATTGCTGGAAAAGGGGAAAAGACACAATGGCAAAACCATTAAAAAAAAAGCATTAGTCAAAACATTGTCTGGACTGGAAACGCGAGTATGTGTAAGCTGACAAATTTCAGACGCCTAAATTGTTTCAACTTTAATCGCTTAGATAATTTTGGTCAGCAACAACATTGTATGATGTGTGACCAATATTGCTATCAAAAATTATTAAGTCACAATTTAAGTGTCCCAAATCTGTCCCTCTGAAAGTCAGCTTAGAATATGTGAGTAGAGATTAAAACATTTCAAAGTGGACCACCACTGATGGTGGCTCTGGAATCTAAAAGACTCCAGGTCCGGCTGACACGGTGTCCCTGGGGCATCCTGATTCAGGACCCCCCACTGTGTGAACCCACACTGTGGCCCAGGAGCCCCTTACCCTTCTGCCGTGCCCTGTGCATGCTCCCGTCCCCAGCAATTCAGATAGGCCGGTCGCGGGAGCATGCACGCGCCAACGCTTAGGCTACAAAAACAACAGCTTTATGCCATACATTAGTGTTCAAGGCATGAAGCGAAAGTGAAAATCCTGGTCATCGGGCCACTTTAATGGCCAGGATGCAGTTGCTGTTTTTTAACTTAGCAGTTTTTTTAAGTTTTCCAAAACCAAAGACGCTGACCTTAGAGTCTAAAGGATCTAGGGCTGGGTGAAAGCTTAGTGCAAACCCAGGGGTGAACCAAGCTTGGCTGCTGCCTGAGGCGAACTATAGAAAGGTGCCCCCCCACTATCAAATAGTACTTGTAGATAAAATATGATTGGTGCATTGTGTTATGTTATTTTATAATACTTTCCATCATTAGTGTCTCAATAGTCCTGCAGGGCAACATGAGGGCAGTGAGTGGTGCCCGGATCACACTGAATTTTCTATTAAAGCCAAAAAAAGGTCTAGCATTTGCCACGCCTTTTAGATGGTGCTGCCTGAGACGGCTGCCTCACCTGGCCTCATTACAGGTGTCTCCCTGTGTAAATCCCCTTGTCCCTATTTACCAACCTTGTTCCTCAATCCCACAAGGCTAGTGTGGGCCTCTGCCAACATCCCTGCTGTGCACACATTGCACAAGTGGCAGACCTGAATGCTTGCTGAAGGGGTAACGCAGTCTACTAGCATGTACTGTGGGATCGGGGAGTGGGGTGCGTAAATGGGAACAATGGGGGGTACACACAATCCAAAATCAGGACCCAAGCAAATTTGTGGGTTTTGGTCCTCTTTAATGGATCTGCTTATCTCTGACCAGATGGGAGTTTATGAAAGATGAGACAGCTGAAGACAGGACCCAAACCTCCTACAAAAGACTTGTACTTTAGATCTGGACACAGGGTCTATAAAGATAAAGTACACTATATATATATATATATATATATATATATATATTAATATCTATATATATTAATATCTATTTATGCACAAATTGCACTTTATTGGTGTATGTATGTGGGTAGGGCATTGATTTGGAGCAGTTTGGGTCTCCTTGCCATGTTTTAACCTTTTCTCAGTGTTTATGTGGTTTTAATGTGTTTAATGTGTCTATTATGTAAACAAATACATTGTTACTGATTGATTTGCTATGTGCAGTTTGCTGTGTGTGTTAGGTCTTCACACGCCCCTTTTCATTGCAGTGAATGGAGGGTGGGGCGTAAGAGCTTACAGTCACAAGCGTCATAGAGAAAGAAGAGACGCGCAATCCATCAGGCCGGATGGACTTGGATCCAGCTTGCAGGTTGCAGCTCCGTCCTAGGAGTGATGGGCTGCGTGGGAGAAAAGGTAAGTATAGCGTTTTTTGTTATTTGCCTAAAAATGTCTTTAATGTATTACCAGGATTTTCACTCTTACTGTTATAGGCTCTTGTCCTTGGGGCATCCGGGTTTTGGATGCTCTTCTGAAGATTGCCCACTTCATATGCCATGTATACTAATGCACATCATAAAGCGTTGGAATCTAAACATTGGCATAGGGAGCAGCAGCAGCTGCATCCCCGGTCTCCCTGCAGAATGAGAGCGCAGCTCAGCTGCAGGAATTCGGCCTGCATTTGCAGAGAGGGACATGCAATGGGTATGGCCTCCTCTAGCCCTAATCTTTTAACATTTAAAGCGGACCTTCGCCCTGAATAAGAGCATATCTTATATGTTTCCCACATCCTGCACATACAGATTGCTCACATTAAAAATCATCCTACCTGCATCTACTGCATGTTATGAGCCTTTAAACATCTAAGATGGCGGCTCATGGAGCATCAGACAAGTGTCTTCTGACTGTGTTGCTCAGCATTCTGGGATTGCTGTCCTTTCCCTGACCCCATCTCTACTCTGTTTGTGCAAAGCACAGCGATAACCCGACCGAGTTGCAGCCCACTGGGGAAAAGAATAATAAGAATAATAAGTGACTAAGACCTATAGTTGAAAATTACTTTAGAACCCTTTTGGCAAATGCCCCTTGGGTATCCCAATCTTTTCAGTTATTTATATCAAAATCTGGCATAGAGTTCTTGCATGATGGGGACAGATAATAGTTGCACAATGCAGTACAGCACGTCTCCTATTGGAGTTACAGCTGACACACATATTCTCGACCCCTAAATAGTTGGTCCTTCTCCCCCCACTAAGGAATTTACCAATTATGACAAAAATTGGGCCACATCTTGCAGATCTTTGCTACAGACTGATTCAGGAGTGTCTATTCTTGCTTCAGATGACACTACCTGTTTGGATATACTATTACAGTACTACGTTTCTCAACATGTGGTGTGGTCCGGAGCAAGCAGAGCCACCCCTAAACAATTATGGAGGGACTAGGCCATACTGTAACAGTAAGCTATGAATAAACAGCATATTTAGTGACATTTTCTTTCTAGCACAGAATAAAAGGATCTCCTCTAAACAGGCTAAATCCTATGATTTTCACTCATCTGTGTGACTGGTCTGCTTTACTGGGGCCCCTGTGTGTGAATCCCCTGTTGAATACTTTAGGGCTGACCTCAGCAGCTTTTCATCTTATAACAGGCAGACATTATAACATATTATTAGCAAATGTATCAATGTAATACACTCACACGGGGGGGGGGAGTAGCAACAGTATCACTGTACACACAGACATGATCATTATCATATGTGAAGTATCAGTACAGCCTTATAAACATAGATCACATTCTCATCCTCTGATTGGTTGATCCCCCTGCCATGAACATATTTAAAGAAATGAACAAGATCATATTTATTAGCAATACAAAACAAATCCCAGTGGCAGTTTATTGTGATCTGACATGACAGTACTACTAAGGAACTCAGCGGAAGATTGGACACTTGTAGAGTTTATGTATATCAATATGACAAGGAATAAGCCAGAACAGACATGATTTCCCCCGTCAGTTCTTCGGGGAGCAAGGAGACTGTTGTAATAATAGTCTGGGTTAAGCCCAGCAACCTGGAAAAAAATGCAAACATAATTACTGAGCACTCTCTTGCATGAATGGCAACACAAATATAAAGTCAGTTGTGCTGTACAAAGTAAAATTATAATACTCATGTGTTAAATGTAGAAGATATGTGGTTTCCCTCAAAGGTAGTTAAAGTGGACCAACACCCAGGATTTTGACTATCCTGGGTTTTGGTCCACTTCGGCGGGGCACCCCGATCGGGGGTGCCCCGCTGTGTGAAACCCCCAAAAGCTCACCTCTCCCGGCTCCCACGTGACCGCTGCAGCCAATCCCCGCCAACGTCCAGGCGGGGGACAGGAACGTCCGAGCCGCTTCCGCCGCCGCCGCCTCCCGCGCGTCACTCTCGGCGCACGCGCGCCCGTGCCGGCCATTCACAGAGGGCCGGCGCGGGCGCGCGCATGTCTAGAGGGGCGCGCGGGAGGCAGCGGCGGATCAGGTAAGGTCTTTTTGGGGGGTTTCACCCCGCGGGACATCCCGATCTCGGATGTCCCACGGGGTGGGAGGTGATCGGCCCGGGAATCTTATAGATTTCCGGGCCGATCACCCCTGGGTGTTGGTCCACTTTAAATAGGGGAGGATGGAAGGTTGCACAGGAAGGGATATAGGAGGGAGAGCATTGGCAAATAGAGGTGGCAAGGGTGGCTTGGAGGAATGTGGTGACATTGATTGTACAACTCCACCCTTGGATGAAATCTTTGGCACAATAATTTGGTAAAATATTTTTTTATAAAATTGTATACTTTGCTTTGGTGGGAGCTTAGATGGGTTGAGTATTGGAAACATGGTTAGGATGTGGAACTGATAGGGTGGGCTAGAAATAAAGGATTCTTATAATTGGAGCATTAGCATGTGGGGATTGTTACATAGGAATAAAGGGGGGGTGATGGAAGGGCGTACAAGTGGAGACAGTGGGTATACTGATTGTTGTAAATAATCTTAATAATGAACCTATTTAATGTGGCCTGCGACCAGGTTCCAAATAATGTAAGTGACCAACGCTCACCAAAAGGTCAAACACCCCTGTAATAGGGAATGACTCGATTGAATAATAAATAAAAAGTAAAAAAAAAGAAAGTTTAGTAAATTACTCCCCTAAAGCCCCCCTCTGGCAAAAACTATTTGAGAGAGCTTAAAGTGGACCAACACCCAATCTATAAGATTCCCGGGCCGATCAGATCCGAAATCGGGATGCCCCGCGGGGTGAAACCCCCAGGACGCCCAGAAACCTTACCTTATCCCCGTTCCAAAGGCGCATGCGCGGGCCGCGGCCGCATGTCGCGCTTCCTTCTAGCAGAGCACGCACCCGTGCTGGCCGTTTGTGAATGGCCGGCACGGGTGCACTCCTTGTTAGAAGGAAGCGCGAGACGCGGCCTCCAGCGCGCTCAGAGCCGCTGTGGTTGTCCGTCGCTTGTCCGTACATACCACAGCGGCTCTGAGCGCTCTGATTGGACGAGTGCTCGCATAGGAGCAGGGTGAGGTGAGTTATTTAGGGCGATCGGGGGGGGTTCACACGATTGGGGTGCCCCGCGGAACCAAAACCCAGGATACTGAAAATACTGGGTGTTGGTCCACTTTAACTTCATGCTGTGCCAGCAGCAGCCCACACCAGAGAGATAATGCCTCAAAAACACAAGCAGCATGTGTATTATGTTATATAAACACACACATACACACACTGAATAACCAGCTGCTAGAGGGATTGTGTGTGTGAGGGGAAAGCTGCAACAATGTTTCTTCACCTCTGTTCATTGCTGAATCTGGATTTACCACACACCATTCAGTCAGTGTAAACATATATATATATCAATTTTTTCAGTTGTGCAGCAGAGCAATGAGTCATCACAGCTGATTTTTCTGACTTTCTGATAGAAATAAAAGAGGATTGCACTGACATGTACGGCAATTTTGAATGTGGGGCTAGGTATTTTAGAAGCTCGACTCATTTATGTGGCAAAATGGCTGCTCCAATGCAGTTATGCAGCATAGAATCTGTCTACTATTCCATAACATTTGCATGGAGTTAAGCCCTCTCATATAGTTTATGTCACTGAATGCCAGTGTGGTGCTTTAGGGGTGCAATTTACTAAATTTGCTTTATTTTACTTTTGGTCTGCTTTAAACTGCTAAGGCCACAGATGGGGATGTTACAGTAATCAGGCTAGGATTCATTTATGGGCCAGCATTGTGTTATGTGTGAATGGTTACACTGAACTGTTTCTAACCGTGGATAATAGGATATTCTCGCCAGGGCTGGCCGTAGCGTTTGCCTTGGGTCTTGCTCCGTGCTAGATTTCAGGATGGCGCCCATAAACATGCACATAGCTTTACACTCTGACAACAATGGGGACAGGCAGAGAGAGAAGGGGAGGCCGATTCATTAATAGCGGCAGGTAGCGACAGTTGAGTGACTGTAGCAGTATTTTCACAGCGCCCACTAGTAGTTGCTGTGCTTGGCCGTTGTTCGGTTGTTGATAGTGACTGAGTCGGTGTGCAGTAATGTTGAATATTGGGTGAGGAGTCGCTATTTGACAGGTTCCGCGATGTATGGGTGCGCATGATAGCGACTGGTCAGAGTGACCGGCTCCCACCACATTCATCAAAAAATCACGCACAAAAAATTCTTGCGCTGTGAAATGCATGTTTAAACCCCAGAGCGCTGGCGGCGATGTGTTAAAAGTAGTTATTTAACCCCCAAACCACCATATTTTTGGAAACCAAAAAAAAAAAAAAATTATAAATAATTTAGTAATATGAATACAATAATATCAGACATGTAATATCAATTCTGCACAATTTTTTTTTTTTTTTACCTTAAAAAAATTAACTAACATGGCAGAAGTGGTCACAGAATTTTGCACATTTAAAAAAAAAAAAAAAAAAAAACATTAATAACAACTAATTATGAATATTTAAGGATTGTTCCATTGAAATGCATTGGAGAGCGCCAGGTAGCGAGAGGTCATACCTGTCGCTGTTCAAGGTCGGACGCTGGTGCTGTGGGCTGAGGCTGGAATAATGATGAATGAGTGGCTATATGGCGCTATCTCAGTCGCTAAGCAGGATCGGCTTGATAAATGTGTGATTGTGGTGGGGAGCCGGCGTTCTCGTGGCGGGGCCCGTCATTACCGGCCACTCACCAGTCGCTACCTGTAGCTATCCCTTCATAAATAAGGGCCTTAGATGATGACTGAGATGGAGATAATGTGAAAGAGACAGGCAGAAGGAATGTGGAAAAATACAATGAGGAAAAGATAGAGGTATCTGCAAAAAAGATGGGGAAAAAATAAAAAGGAGAAAAAAATAAGAAAAACAGAGAAAAGTACAGAAGGAATATGGAAAGTTGATTTTGAAGATTTCGAAGAAAAAGGGAATGTGGTAAAGAAAGAAAGACAGAGGGCTTGTAAACAGAAAGTGGGAACATGGAAAAGAAAAAAAGATGAAAGGAATGTATAAAAGAGGGAGTACCATTGCTGTTACATGTTCTGTCAAAGCAGCAATATAAAACATAGGCTCTTATTCATCAAGCGATAGCGCCAGGTAGTGTCTGACGAGCGCCAGGTAGCGGCAGCTAACGGCGACTACCGACTCAAGTACGCCCGGCGGCGGTCACAATGACGCATTTATCAAGCAAAATGAGGCTAGCGCCGGCGAGAGCGACGGCTAGCGCGGCATTCATCATGAAGCCGCCTGGACCGAACAGCGCCGCTGCAAATTCCCTCACAGCGCCAGGTATGAGCTGTCGCTCCCTGGCGATGTCCAATGCATTTCAATGGAGCAATCTATAATTATTCATAATTAATTGGTATTAATTTTTTTTTTTCATTTTTTTAATGTCAAAAAATCGGAGACCACTTCTGCAATGTTAGGATTTATTTTTAAGTAAAAAAAAAAAATAAAAAAAATATGTGCAGAATTGAGCTAACAGGTCTGAGATTAATGTATTCATATTACAAAATGATTCTAAAAACATGTATAATGTTACATTCAAAAAATATGGTTGTTTAGGGGTTAAAAACTAGTTAATACACATCGCCGCAAGCGCTCTGGGGTTTAAACAAGGAATGGACAGCGACAGCACATTCGGAGCGTGATTTGTTGATGAATATGAAGCTAGCCGTTCGCTCTGGCCATTCATTGTCAGGCGCTCACATACAACGCTGGACCTGTGAAACAGCGACCCCCCAGCCCGTATTCAACATTACCGCACACCGACTGAGTCGCTGTCATCAAGCTAACGCCGGCCAAGCACAGCGAATACTGGCTGGCGCTGAAAAAATCACGCTACAGTCGCTCATCTGTCGCTACCTGGCGCTATTAATGAATCGGCCTCCCAGAAGAAAGCCAGGCCTCAGCTGTTCAGAGGATATACAAGAGTGGGAGAAGGATATGGTCCGGAGTTATATGCACTGCACCAATCTTAAGAGTACAGCTTTAACACTAGGGTTAGAGCCTTACCATGTCTGCAGATAGGCTGGTAAAAATGGATCTTGTCTTGACCCATCACATGTAGAAAGGGCAGTCTTTACAGACCTAAAGTTGGCCTCAATGTCTCTCTTGAGGACATCTAGATATAGACACCCATTAAAATAACTGAGGACTTTCTGGAAAAAAGAAAATATTTTATACTACATACCATCTACAGCGTACATTCCTAAATACAACATCTTTACAGAAGTGCAGTGTGTTACAGTGCACCCTAAATGTCCTTTGTTGTTCCTTGCTTAAAGCAGACCTAAACTCAATTTAAAGGCCGAAGCATTAAAAGCCCCCTTTTGACTCAGCTCAGCAGTTCTGGCAGCTGCATTCATGTACAGCATTCTAGGTACATATTCTCTTCCACCTGACCACCAAATGAAGCTATCACCTCCATACTGATATTTTTCCAATAGAACGTGCCAGCTGCCCCAGCCAGTGCATCTTATTAGAAAAATGCTCGGACAAGAATACTGAACTGAAGTGATTTGAGATGAAGCCCCATTTCCGAGCATAGATGTGTTCCAGCTGTGTTTTTAAGCCACAGATTCTAGCCTTATTTTTGATGTGGGCCTTTTAGCATAATTTTTGTGGCTATAGCTCCAGCTTCGGAGTACTGGCATAACCGGAATAACTTAACGTGATGTAACATAATTTGAGGGGGTGTGACTGTACCAGGGCCCAGAATGTCAGGGGAGGTCCGATCATTGTTGATCCTTCACCTGTTTTTTATCATATTTGTACTCACTTGGCATTATTCAGAAGGAGCATTTGTCTTTGCTGTTTCTAGTTGTCTAGCTGCATCCAATTGAGTTAAACCGGACCTTCAGCGTGATTTAATGAAAAGCCCAAACTTTTAAAAAACGGTTCCCCAGCATCTAAAATTAATATATTTTACGTTTTTAGTCACTAACTTATTATTCTTTCCCCCACTGGGCTGCAACTCTGTTCAGGAATTTAGGATACGGGCGCCGCTATCTTGACTCAGAAGCATCACACTTACTGAGGAGAGGAGAGTGGGATAAGGTACAGGGGGGCGGGTTATAGCTGTGCTTTGCTCAGACAGAGCAGAGCTGGGGTCAGGTAAAGGTCAGCAGTCCCAGAATGCAGAGCAGCACAGTCAGGAGACACTTCCTGTTTGCAGGCTGCCTGATAAGATGGCGGCTTCCATAAGTGGCCATCTTGGATGTTTAAAGGCTCATAACATGCAGTAGATGCAGGTAGGATGATTTTTAATGTGGACAATCTGTATGTACAGGGTGTGGGAAACATATAAGATAGACTCTTATTCAGAGTGAAGGTCCGCTTTAAACTAGTTAAATTTCACTGAATGAGCCTTGAAAGGGTCCCATGAAATGTTCACAATAGGCCCCCTCACATTTAGTTACACCACTTGGGATATAAGGTAAAGATGGCTTTGTTAAAATAGAAAGTAATTTACATGGCATAAAAACAACAAAATATATTTTTTAGCTTTTGTGAAAGTTCAAGCATTCAGAAAGAGGCAGTCAGGTGTGTAATGCTCGAGTACATATAATATTCACACAGCCATAACTTCCTACTTGTAGACACATGTTTTGGGGTAATGGCTCTTGCCAGCACAAGGTAGAAAATGATGGAAGGAGAATGGAAGAAGCCAATACAGTGAGAAAATGTGAAATCTTGCAAAATAATTATTGACTAAACATAGAAACATAGAAGGTTGACGGCAGAAGGAGACCATACGGTCCATCTAGTCTGCCCTTATGTGTATACTGTATGTTCTCTTTATCTTAGAATGTGCTTATCCCAGGCATGTTTAAATTCAGTGACTGTTGATTTTTCAACTACCTCTGCTGGAAGTTTGTTCCAAGCCTCTACTACTCTTTCTGTAAAATAATATTTTCTAACATTGCTCCTGATCTTCCCCCCGACTAGCTTCAGGTTGTGCCCCTTTGTTCTATCATTAAGCTTCTTCTTAAAAACACTTCCCTCCTGAACCTTATTCAATCCTTTCACATATTTAAAGGTCTCAATCATGTCCCCCCTCTCCCTTCTTTCCTCCAGAATGTACAAAGTTCTTTAAGTCTCTCCTGATAAGTTTTAAGTGTAAGTCCTTCCACCATTTTCGTTGCCCGCCTTTGGACACGTTCTATTTGAATAATGTCTTTTTGCAGGTAAGGTCTCCAGAACTGCACACAGTATTCTAGCTGTGGCCTTACCAGGGCTCTATACAGCGGCATCACAACCTCCCTCTTCCTACTGGTGATGCCTCGAGCTATGCAGCCGAGCATCCTGCTTGCTTTTCCCACTGCCTGGCTACACTGTCCACTCATCTTGCAGCTATCAGTAATCAGTACCCCTAAATCTCTCTCCTCCGAGGTCCTGGCTAACACAGTACTGCCCATACGGTACTCAGAGCAGGGATTCCTTCTACCCAAGTGCATGATTTTACATTTAGAGACATTAAACTCTAGTTTCCACAGTTTTGACCATCTATCCAGTAAAGCTAAATCATTTTCCATGTTGCAGACACCTCCAGGAATATCCACCCTATTACTAACCTTTGTATCATCAGCAAACAGACAAACTTTTCCTACCAAGCCTTCTCCTATGTCACTTACAAATATATTAAAAAGAATGGGGCCCAGGACAGAGCCTTGCGGCACACCACTTGTAACTCGCCTTTGTTCAGATTGCACACCATTTACAACAACGCTCTGATACCGATCCCTCAGCCAACTGGAAATCCACTGAACTATCCAGGGATTGAGTCCTACCTTCAATAACTTATCTATGAGCTCCTTATGTGGTACAGTGTCAAAGGCTTTGCTAAAATCCAGATAGGCGATATCCACAGCACCACCTTCATCTAACACTTTAGTGACATTGTCAAAGAAATCAATAAGATTGGTCTGACATGATCTGCCCTCAGTAAAGCCGTGCTGTTTTGGGTCCAATAGGTCATTAATTTTTAGATGGGAAATTATCTGTTTTTTTAAGAGTGTTTCCATTAATTTGACCACTATAGATGTTAAACTAACTGGCCTGTAATTACTGGCTTCTTCTCTACTCCCCTTTTTATGGATTGGTACGACATTGGCCATTCTCCAATCATCTGGAACCTCACCAGTTGAAAGGGAATGGTTAAGTAAATCAGTCAGAGGGGCTGCAATCACAAACCTAAGTTCCCTTAGAACTCTGGGGTGGATTCCATCTGGACCCATCGCCTTACTTACCTTTAGATGTGCCAGCTCGGATAGGACATCAGCCTCCAGAAACTCCGGAGCTGTACTTTCCCAGCTGGATGTTGTGCTATGGCCATGCCTGCTACTATCTGAAAATAACGAACAAAAGTAGCTATTCAGATGGTCAGCCACAGCCTTATCTCCGTCAATATATTTATTTTCCCTATTTCTAATTTTTGAGACTGCATTGTTTTTCATCTTTCTGTCACCAATATATCGGAAAAAAGTTTTATCTCCCCTCTTCATAGAATCTTCCTCCTTTTGCCCTTTAGCAGTCCTTATAATCAGTTTTGCTTCCCTCTGTTTAATTTTATAAACCTCTCTGTCAGCTACACTTCCACTTACTTTATACTTCTTATAGGCAGACTTCTTATCTTTTATGATAGTGCTGACTTCCCTAGTAAACCATAATGGTTTCTTCTTCCTTTTATTCTTGCTAGTTTGTTTCACATATTGCTTAGTTGCCTTTAAAATGGCCATTTTTAATAGTGACCACTGGGCACTCAATTCTGCTACTCTGTTCCACTCACCTAATTCTCTTTCTACATACTCCGCCATTTCCTTGAAGTTTGTCTTCCTAAAGTCTAGCACTAGATTCAGAATAAAAACAGACATTGTGCAATCACACACCATCACTGGAACCCAAATTTTCTTCAACCCTGACCTCGGACACCAGATCCCCATTGGTCAGAACTAAGTCCAGAATGTTATCTCCTGTAGTTGGCAATGTCACAAGTTGTTTTAGAGACACTCCATTAAGTGCCTCTAATATAGTCCTGCTCTTGCATGCCGATGCACTTGGGATATTCCAGTCCACATCAGGCATGTTGAAGTCACCTGTAATTACAATGTCCCCCTTCTCTGCCATTCCACTGATTTCTTCTATTAACAGGTTATCTAGATCCTCAGATTGTCCAGGGGGCCTATATATCACACCAATTCTGACCACAGCTCCCTCCTTAGTCTGCATGGTAACCCAGAGAGTTTCTAGTTCATTATGTGTATGCTGAATTATTGTTGATTGAAGGGTGGTCTTGACATAAATGGCTACTCCACCGCCCTTTCTATCCAATCTGTCTTTTCTGTACAATGTGTAAACTATAATACTCACATAGAGCACGGATAACTGATGAGCTACATATTTATGACTTCCTAAATGTTTCACATCATCCTCTAATTGTTGGCTCAAAACCAGAAGCTGATTCAGTTTTCCTATATGAGCATAGTAATCTGTGAGGGAAACAAAAGAGTTAAAGAAATTACCAGAAACGCAATCTCAATATGTTACGCTCTACAGAGTTTTAATTCTGTACATATTTCAATACCAATTGTGTTTAGCCTCTCTTATATTTCTCTATTGCTCAAGTAAAAAATAAAGAACCTGTTGTTCATGCAGCTTAGAATACTTAATAGCACAGATAATACATAGACAAGGTATGATAGTTCCACAGGCCTGGCATTTTCCCCTGCTAGCGTAGAAAAAAAACAAAAACGCTCACATCTGTCCTGGATCCAGCACTGGGGGTCTCCACTTACCCCAGCGGGCCTTCTATCGCCGGTCCGTTGCCTTCGGTGGGGCAGAAAATGCTTGTTCACTGCCCCGGGCCGGGCTTCTGGCATCTCGGCTTGTAGGGAGGGGCCTTTTATACTGTGAGTGAGGTGATGACATCTCACTCCTCTAGTATAAAAAGCCACTTCCGGCTTTGGACAGAAGCCAGGAGTGATCCTCAGAAGCCGATCCCCTGCCCCCACACCCGGAACTGACTTTTTTGACCACATAAAAGAAAACAAATGAAAGGGCACACACATTTGTCCCCCGCAGCTAATCATCAGAAACTCACCTGATTGCTGGATCACATCCCACGCGGCCGGGACGAAACTCCATTTCCGAGGGACAAGGTCAATTCCATTTGTTTTTTTATCTGGTTGATCTATCACCTTAAACCCGACCTTCAGCATCATTTAATGAAAAGCCCAAATCCTTAGAAAAACTATTCCCCAGCATCAATAATTAATATACTTTATGTTTTTAGTCACTTACTTTTTATTCTGTTCAGCAACCTGGGATACGGGCACCGCTATTTGCCCCCTCTCAGAGGAGAGGAGAGGGGGTATAAGTGCAGGGGACGGATTATTGCACAGACAGAGCAGCACTGGGGTCAGGAAAAGGACAGCATTCTCAGAATGCAAAGCGGCCCAGTCAGAAGACACTTCCTGTCTGCAGGCAGCCTGGGACCCCATGTGCCGCCATCTTGGATGTTTAAATGCTCAGAAAATGCAGTAGATGCAGGTAGAATGTTTTTAACGTAAGCAATCTGTATGTACAGGGTGGGGGAAACATAAGATGCTCTCTTATTCAGGGTGAAGGTCCGGTTTAAGAGGCACTCTGTGAAAGAATTCAGGGTGGCGCCCCCAAACACACACATACATTCCCATTCAGACAAGTAGATGAGGTAGAAATTGCAATACTATAAAAGAGGACAGAGAGATGAAGGGAAATAATGGAAAGCAAGAGATTAAGGGAGTATGCAGTGGGAGAAGGCACAAATGTGGAAAAAGGGGAGACTGGGGAAAAAGACGGAGGGAATGTGGTAAAGAGAGAAAGATTGATGCAATGTAGAAAAGAATAGAAGGTGGAAGAAATGTGGAAAGAGAGAATGATGGAGGAAATGTAAAAAAGATGACATTTGGTAAAGTTGGAAAGGGGGTGGGAATGCAGAAAATAGCAAACGATAGAGGGGATGTGAAAGTGGGAGGAATGTAGACATAAGAGAAAGCTTGTCTGTATGTGAAGAACCAGCACTCCATAAAAGTTCATGCAGAAAATTGTATTGCTATAACATCAGCACAGTACAGCAGTGGAAGTGAGTCGACGTTTCGGGGTGCACTGGGGCCCCCTTCATCAGGACCCACCGCATGTACAAGAGAAGAACAGATTGCCATCACTGTTTACAATAAATAGTAACATAGACCAATCACATTGTCACAACTTTGAATTTTCGCGCCTGACGTCATAATGACGTCATGGGCGCTGTCATGCCTTGTCCGTGCTATGCACAGTATTATCTTCATAATGATTATGCCCCAGTCTGGGTCAAACAACAACAATAAGCATACCAAGTTGGAAAAGAACTTGCCTCCGTTCCCCGGGCGAGCCGCGGCCCTGCGTGTGCTAGACGCCGCCGTCCCGGTCGGCGGGGAGGTTGCTAAGCAACCCCCCACACCGTCCCCTGATTGGGGGGAAGCCGGGACTGACGTCACCTGTCCCGGGAATCCCACCCGGTGACAGATGACGCGGCGCCCAG
Organism: Gastrophryne carolinensis; assembly: GCA_027917425.1. Lineage (NCBI taxonomy): Eukaryota > Metazoa > Chordata > Amphibia > Anura > Microhylidae > Gastrophryne > Gastrophryne carolinensis. The sequence goes on from CM051236.1 coordinate 196,820,353, forward strand.
GTGCCTCACCATTGGCTCCCGGGCGTCGCAGAGCTGGCGCTCCATCCCCGGCCCTGTCAGGCCAGAGACAGTTCGCCTGTCACGTCCCGGCTCCGGGGCGGCAGGCGGCCAGCACACGCACCGCCCGGACTCCCCACCTGTAGGATGGCAGACCAATGGACTTACACGGAATAAAAATAAAGGATATAAATTGAGAGTGTATGCCGGCAAAGATTCTGATTTATGGAGTACTATGGGGCCTATTGTTAAAGGGGCCCTATGTACTACAGATACTCCATGTACATATGTCTATGTGGGGACACCATAGATATGGTATCTCCTATCTCAAGGGCCATTAATATGGTGGATATCAATATATATGGCTATATGCTGGGACCCTAGGACAGGTACTGCATAACGGAGTGTTACGGTACCTCCTAGTCAGGGGATCCCTGATATGGTAGGCCCATCTATGTGGGCACAATTAGGAGAACATAATTAGGGGATTACGGTATCTCCTATATAGGGGATTGTTGGTATGCCAGGCCCATCAATCTGGGCATATTTGGGACAGAGAGGGCCCCACTGTAAAATCAGTCAAGGATTTGCAACTAAAGAAAACAAAAATCAAAGATCAAAATTCAAAAGACCCCCCCCCCAATCCCCCCCCTCTTCCCCCCCCTTTTTTTCCCCCTCTCCAACCCCCCCCCTCCCCCCACCTCTCGCTATGCAACTGTAACCTCTCCTCCCATGCCACCCCCTCTGTCTTTTGAATTTTGATCTTTGATTTTTGTTTTCTTTAGTTGCAAATCCTTGACTGATTTTACAGTGGGGCCCCTCTCTGTCCCAAATATGCCCAGATTGATGGGCCTGGCATACCAACAATCCCCTATATAGGAGATACCGTAATCCCCTAATTATGTTCTCCTAATTGTGCCCACATAGATGGGCCTACCATATCAGGGATCCCCTGACTAGGAGGTACCGTAACACTCCGTTATGCAGTACCTGTCCTAGGGTCCCAGCATATAGCCATATATATTGATATCCACCATATTAATGGCCCTTGAGATAGGAGATACCATATCTATGGTGTCCCCACATAGACATATGTACATGGAGTATCTGTAGTACATAGGGCCCCTTTAACAATAGGCCCCATAGTACTCCATAAATCAGAATCTTTGCCGGCATACACTCTCAATTTATATCCTTTATTTTTATTCCGTGTAAGTCCATTGGTCTGCCATCCTACAGGTGGGGAGTCCGGGCGGTGCGTGTGCTGGCCGCCTGCCGCCCCGGAGCCGGGACGTGACAGGCGAACTGTCTCTGGCCTGACAGGGCCGGGGATGGAGCGCCAGCTCTGCGACGCCCGGGAGCCAATGGTGAGGCACCTGGGCGCCGCGTCATCTGTCACCGGGTGGGATTCCCGGGACAGGTGACGTCAGTCCCGGCTTCCCCCCAATCAGGGGACGGTGTGGGGGGTTGCTTAGCAACCTCCCCGCCGACCGGGACGGCGGCGTCTAGCACACGCAGGGCCGCGGCTCGCCCGGGGAACGGAGGCAAGTTCTTTTCCAACTTGGTATGCTTATTGTTGTTGTTTGACCCAGACTGGGGCATAATCATTATGAAGATAATACTGTGCATAGCACGGACAAGGCATGACAGCGCCCATGACGTCATTATGACGTCAGGCGCGAAAATTCAAAGTTGTGACAATGTGATTGGTCTATGTTACTATTTATTGTAAACAGTGATGGCAATCTGTTCTTCTCTTGTACATGCGGTGGGTCCTGATGAAGGGGGCCCCAGTGCACCCCGAAACGTCGACTCACTTCCACTGCTGTACTGTGCTGATGTTATAGCAATACAATTTTCTGCATGAACTTTTATGGAGTGCTGGTTCTTCACATACAGACTGGTATTTGCGGCGTCTCCGCGAACCGTGCACCCGCATAACACAAAGGGTAAGAGTGCGGCTGTACCTGGATTTATAAGAGAAAGCTTGGGGTAATAAAATGATAAAGAGAGAAAAAATTAGGAATGCGTAAAAGAGGGGAAGATGTTGAGAATTTGGAAAAGAGAGAAAGATGGAGAGAATGTGGAAAAGAGAGAAACAAAAAGGGTTGTGCTTCATCCAAAACTCAATGGACTGCAGCAAGTTTGGTGCCCCTAGGATGAGGGGACCCTGTGCAAGCGCTCCATCTGAATATTCCAAAGGCCAACCCTATAAACAATATAAATGTTTATTTACTTTATTTCTAATAGCACCTTACCATCCATTGTAGGTCGCTCTAAAATATCAACAGGTCTTTCATGTATTATGTATATTTCCACCCTTGGGAAAAGAATAGATAAACCTGAAGTGTCCACATAGTCCTGAGGTATACAAGAAGATAAGAGTTAATGGGTACTCTAATAATTAGTGGTATATAGTTTTACTAATATAATGCTGCATGGTATACATGTAACATAAGATCATTGTCAAAAGCATAAGCTTCAAATGCATGATATTCTTCTTCATAGGGTGTCTTGGCTTGAACAAAAATTGAGCAGGTCCCAAGATGCTATAAGACGATAAATGGAGGAGAGAATTTAATTCAGACACTTAGAATCCTGGGGAGGATTCCCCTTCAGGATGAATCAGGGGACAGAGAAGACATTTGGCGAACAACAGGAAATTGCTGGGATTGGTTGGGAGGTCACGCTGAGGTGCAGAGAGCTGAGATCTATGCTGAGAGAAGAGGGCCCTGTTGGAAAAAAGCCCAGGGGGTCCTGGCGTGGATGTGTCAGGTGAGGAACCCTTAGGAGTAAGAGGACTGTAAGGCTGCAAGGGAGTGCTGCAGAACTTAGACTCTGGTAAGATGTGGCTGCCCCTGTTCGAGAACTCTGCCCTGTAGTGACTGTTGTGTGTTAGGGAAGGGTACAGGCCCATAACACTGATGAAGAGAGGTTTCCTGTGTTTTTCTCGCTGGCATCCCAATGGCCCCTCTGCTCAATTCCAGACTGGGATACCTCCTAGATGGTCTCCACTAGGAGGGGTTGCACAGCTCATAGTGCGGTGGTGGCTGCCCAAAGCCCCCTCTGGAAAGAGGCCTTCTGTTAATTGGGGAATACAATTTTGCCTAGCCTTCATGCTGAAAAGCTCTGATAAGCAAATGTACCTGTGTCTTCTGCCTGAGGGACACAAGAGGGTTTAACCCTTATATTGAAATATCCTGTGTTTGCTGTCTACAAGCAATGCACGTTTATTTGGCCCATGAATTGTGTATTCGACTGTCACCAGATTAAAGTCAAAATCCTTTACAAAAACGCTGTGTGAAACCCCCCAGGTCGCTCGATCTCACTTAGCAGGCAGGCTGAATATTGATCTTGGGGGTATTTGTTGGTGAGATGGAGGCTTTGTGGTGATTACAAGGTTGGTTTTCAGTGATTGGGGCAGCAGAGGATGCAAGATGTTACATCTGGAGAGTATGGCTCATCTACCCAAGTGAGTGATCTAGGTTGGTGTTGGAGTTTTTTTCAGTGATGGAAGCAGCGGGTGATGTTGGGTGTTACAGTGTCATACTGGAGGAGCACGGATTAGCAACTGGTAGAAGAAATTAACTTGTGTTGTGTGTCTTAGCCCTCGTTCACACTTGTCTGGTACCAGATGCGTTTCTGCGTTCGCGGCAGATGCTGCGGTAACATAAAAATAATCTAGCAATGGCACCTCTATCGCCCCTTTCACACCTCTCTGGTGTGGCAGAGAGGAGAAAAACGTTGCCACAAAAAGTTCTGCCTGCTGCGTCCAACAAAAATGGATTGTTTTAGAATGCAGCGCAAGCGCAAACAAAAATGCAATAAAGACGTGAACATTCATGTATCCTAAGTTACATGTATTTTAGGGTTTGGTTATGTCTATGCATTAGGGTTACATGCACCACTGCAGCCAACATGCATAAATTCCCAGCTATTACCAGCAATCTGATGAAGGCCCCTGGACAGAAAATCTGGTGGAGGCCCCTGATGCAGTATTTTCTTTCCCTTAAAGCAAATGTCCAGTGTCTTCATAACCTCCCACCCTGGCTTCCTTCTCCACGCGAGGCAGGAGGGGTGATTACAAAAAAATACGTCCGGGGTACAGTGCCGTTCCCCAGCTGTCTCTGCCTATGGGCACAGCCATCTTGAAGAGAATGCACAGCACGGCATCCTCCCCCTTGTGTGCGGGCAGGTGCGTGTACAGTGGGAGGGATGCCACTCTCTGTGCCCGGGTGACAGTGCTGAATAATGGGAGAGGTAAGGCTTTTTTTGTAACCTCCTAGTCTTAGCACCTGGGGGGGGGGGGTGAAGACATTGGAAATCCTATTTAAAGTAATAGTCCAGAAAAGTAACATAACAAAAAGAATGGTTGCCTTTGCTTGCACACTAAACAAAATGTCAGATCCAGTTCCCTGCGCCATCCTGGTGCATCATCTCCAGGCAGGCTTTGTGATGAAACATCAACATCTAATCACCAACACATATCCTCCCTAGATCACTCACTTGGGTAGATGAGCCATACTCTCCAGATGTAACATCTTGCATCCTCTGCTGCCCCAATCATCTGTCACAGTGATACTGTCATGGCCACTACATTCACTGCGACTGGGGGGCCATGCTATGTATGTAGAAACAGGTTACCCCCCATTGCACACTGAGTGGATAGCAGCAAAACCAATCATTGCTCCTTGCTGCAATCACTCTAATGATCACAACACTGCACGCTAGACCAATGCATACAACTGTCAGTAACCAATGCCACCAAGAAGCAAACCACAAGCCAGTTTCTACTATCAGAGGATAAGCTGTGCTCCTGTTTAAAACCACTCTAACTAGTGCTGTACTTCTGTGCTGTGTGCGGTGTGTGTGTGTGGCCCACCCACCAAAAAAGGACAGCCTCCCTGTATCTCCCAGGTAGGTAGGTTATTTTAGGAAGAAAGGTGGGTGAGCAGGCAGGCATATAGGTGAGTGGGTTGGTAGGTAAGTAAGTGTATAGTTAGATGGGTAGGCAGGTAGAAAGATGACTAGGTAAGTGGGGGTAGTCAGGTGGGTAGGCAGACAGATGGGTAGGTACTCAGATGGACAGGTAGGGGATAGTCTGGTAGAGGAGAATGAGGGAATTTATATAGGAGTTACTATTTAAACTATTATTAGGAATGTAGGATAGGTATTCAGGTGGGTGGGTAGACATATAGATACATAGGCCAATAGGTAGGTGGGTGGGTAAGTAGGCATGTATATAGTTGGGTAAGTAGGAGAGTAGTTAGGAAGCTGGGTAGTTAGGCAGATAGGTGAGTGGGTAGGTAGGTGGGAGGGCGGGTATATAGGTGAGTGGGCAACTGTTGCTCCAGGGTCTGACGATTCTGCCTTTGCACCAGCTGCCACTCCAGGTCCTGGGTAGGGAGGCTAGTGGGCCTGTATCTTGGTATGTGAGTGTGTCAGTGGGCAGTTGGATAGGTAAGTGGGTTGGTCAGCAGGCAGGTAGATAGGTAGGAGGATGAGTGGGTAGGTGAGTATATTGGTGGGTGGGTGGGTGGGTAGGTATGTTGGGGTTTGGTCAGTACGAAGGTAGATAGGTAGGTAGGTGGGTGTGTGAGACAATAGGCAGGTAGATAGGTATGTAGGTGGGTGGGAGGGAGGGTAGGTATGTGGGTGGGTCAGTAGGCAGGTCGATAGGTAGGTGGGTCAGCGGGCAGGTATAGAGTTAAGTGGGTCAGTAGGTATGTAAATAGGTGGGTAGGTCAGTCAGCCAGTCCAGATGTGAACATCAACACAAGGCACCATCATTTTTATCTATCTTATACAGCAACAGCCAGCATACCTCACTGACTGACACCACTGCTGATCTGGAGAACCCTGTTGTGTGCTGTCCTCAGTGCTGTCCATCACTTGTCCCTGCCGGCTCCAGTCCACACCACCCCTCTGCACTGTCCTTGGTGCCTCCAGTTGGTTGTTAGTCCCCCCCCTAAGTCTGGAGAACCAGGGCTCCAAAGTGGGTGACCCTGGGAGTTGATGCACCTTGACCAGGGAGGTCGACTTCTGAGCCCTGGTTCTCTTGGACCATGGGGGCAAGGAAGCCCAAACATACAAGGAATGTAACAGAAAACATTGGTGCTGGCTTCTGTATGTGGGGGGTGATTGTGTCACTACCGTACAGCAGCAGTAACATATGAACATACCCCCACATAGCTAGTTCTATATTTGTGGCATAACAAGCAACTTTCTTTAATTAATTACGGATACTACCAGACCGCACGGGAGGGCGCTTTATTCTCTCCCCGTTTTCTGCTTTTTAGCCTAGAAAGTGTCCTATATGTATGGTGGTTACAGCTGGACCCACACTATATCTTAAGCTGAGGGGCAGGCTTCCCCATGGCATCCAAAACACCCATTGGTCCTGTCCAAAGGAACTTCCAGGCTTCTGCCAAACATGACCCGGGTAGTGAAATAGCAAAATGAATTTACGTTGCATTCATTTAATATTTACCTCTAGGCATGGTATTGGTTCAGGTAAGTGAGCCAAACATTCTTTCATTTTTTCAACAATTTCTGAGCCTAAAAATGAAGAAATAACACATTTCAATATAATAGATTATATAATTTTAGTTTTTTTTACATATTAAGAAAGTCCTAAACACAAAAAAACATACTCACCTTTTGTCCCCTGCAGAGCTTCTCTTTTAGTTTATACTTTATAAAGATAAAGTGGGTGTGGCCAGATACTGGGATTGCACTGGTGAGCATGAACGCAGTGGGACTCGATCTCAGACCTTGTGCGTTTTATTTTGAAGAGGATTGGACGAAAACACTGGAGGGGACAAAAGTAGCCTATAGGGTTGATTCAGCACCCTATTTGTTTTACTCTCTTTTGGAGAAAAAAAATGCTTTTTTGATTTTGTTTCCTTGGTACAATTTATATTTCGCACAACTAAATATAATAAATTGCATCAAGGGAAAACATCATGAGGAAAACGTTTTCTTTCCAAAATAAGTGAGTAAAACAAATACGGCAGCCCTTATGTGCTTCTGTGTTTTCCCTGCACAGCCCTTTTAATCATTGAACTGATGCTAGAAACAACCACATTTTGACTTATAGGCCACAGTTTTAATAAGAATCTCATATTGTTTTCCTTATGATCCTGCCATGCAATACATCAAATCTTCTTTTGTAGGTCACAAAATGTTTCTTTCCACTTGCCAGAGGGAAACATCCAGTTGATAAGTAACCCCCTGGCTATTGTCCAGTGACCAGGCCTTTATCCTAAGGCTAACCCTAAGGCAAGAGTAACAGAAGAAAGGCAAACGGGCAAGAAAATGCATCAGAAGTTAATATTATGATAAAAGAGGCTCTCCGATACAAACTCCATGAAGAAATAGGGAATAGAGAACATGTTTAACTACAAGAACTGTTTCATTTGTATTAAATAATATCCTAAATGAAAGGTAACTGGCAAAGTAGATACTGTAACTTACCAAGTGTGTGAATTATGTCGGACTCTCCTAAGCTTGTATCATCTGCAACTTGTTCTTGAAGCTGGTCAGGAGATATTTTTGATTACTGCATCTTGATACATTCATCATCATCATCATATGTATATAAATCCCTTAACCTATAGCCCTTAGACTGGGCAAGGGCAGGGCTTTTATTTCCTATTGTTTCTTGTATTCAAAACATTTGATTTGAACTTTGTAGAGAATTCTTTTTTTAGGATTTTTTTCCTGCAATTCAGCACCATTTGTCGTTGTGCAAATCCTTCAGTAATTTGCACAGCTAAAATGGTGCTGAATCGCACTAAGGAAAAAATCTCTCAGGAAAAAAAATGTGAGAAAAATATTCTCACAGTGCTGGATCTGCATTTTAGTGTGTAATCGTCTCTGTACTGTATGTTTTGCCTTGTCTATATAACTTATACATCACTGCAGAAAAAGGTGGCGCTAAATAAATAAACAATAATAATAATACAGGGGCCACCATGCTCCCCTCCTCTTAGGCATCCTGAATTGTGATGTCTGTATGCTTAAAATTGTGTGATGCCTAAATATGGGCAGTTTTACCCACCATTCCATACCCCTGCTACTGACTGGCTAACAATGGTATCTGCTGACAGCATGAGCATAGCGTCTTGCACAAACAACCAACAGTCCTAACTGGTTGCAGCCTGTCACATGGCATGTGATCGGGGGTGCCCCGCCGTGTGAAACCCCCCAGATCACCGCAGCCAACTCACCTTATCCCAGTCCCATGGCGCGTCTAAGAGCTGCAGCACTGACGGCCGCACCCTCCGCTTCCCGGTAGCAGTGCACGTGCCCACTCCAGGCATTTGTAAATGGCCAGCGCGGGCACGCTCCCTGTTAAAGGGAGGCGGAGGATGCGGCTGTCAGCCGCTGCTCTTAGACGCGCCGTGGGACCGGGATAAGACGAGTTTGCTGTGGAAAACTGGGGGGTTTCACACAGTAGGACACCCCCGATCGGGGGGGAAAACTTTTGACTATCCTGGGTTTTGGACCACTTTAAATAAAAGAGCAGCATGAAGATATGTATACTATATTGTATTTCTAGATAGTGTGGAGCTGGGTGAACCATATTAATGTTTTTGCTAACAAGAAAACTTCTCTCTTCATGTGACCACAATGACAGATTAACCCAATATCATGGCTCGTTCACCTTTCGGTCCTGATGACATCCACATGTTTTCTATACTCTATGACCACACGGGGCCCTTACTTCGCACTCTTGTTCCCTTTACATGTCGGTGGTTGCTTTATAGCAAAATCTATATTCTTAGTATGTCACACACCCCGCTTCAAGAATCCATAACATGTGGGTAATATCGTCCTGAAGAGGCGTTCCTGCAGAGATGATAGCAAAAGAAAGCCCCTCCCTGATCCATAAATACCTGGGACCTCCCACTCACTACCCAGTTTTCCATCTCTGCAAGACGGCGAGCAAGTCAGAAGATGATGCCTCCTCCTTGCTCAGGGGGAGTTCAGGTAGCCGGGGTTGCCCCCGGCCCATTTAGTTTTATATTTCCGCTCGGCCTTATGTTCACCTAGGGGTCCCTAGTTTTATTAAGTTCATGCCTCCTCAGCTTTGACTGCGGGCCCGAGCGAGGGTATGAGAGCACCCACGGTGCTGAGGAGCTGCGCTCCCCCCCCGTGAGACCCTATCAGAGAGGGTAGGCGGTGGTCCGGGTTGGTGATCCCGGTTTGGGATGCCCCGTCCCTGAACTTTATCCGGGGGGGGGGGGAAGGGGGGGGTCCCTTCTTAGTTCCCACCTCCCCTCCTTACTATCCCCTGTGTGAGTAGTAGTGTTTTTTTTACTTCTGTGTGTCTTTCACTTTAATTCAGCGCTTGTGCGCTTGGGCTGCCTGGCTCTTCAGGCGTGAGGTAAGCTACCTCACGCCTGTGTCTACGGGGGGGGGGCGGGGCCGGGCGGCGGCGCGTTGCCACGGCCCGTCTACCCTTACTGCCAGGCTGTTTCCCAGGGGGTGCCCCGCGTTGCGGAGGCACCCGCCTGGTGTCTTTCTACTAGCGCCGCGGCGGCGGCGGCGGCGCGGGTTCATTGTCTGGGAGCCTTGCTCCCGCCTGTTTCTCTCATGGTGGGGGGGGCGGGGCCGACTCGCGGCGCGTCAGCCGCGTTCCCGCCCCCCTTCTATCCTTCCCTCAGCGCTGATGCGCTTCACTGTGCATTGACGTGGGGGGGGGCGCGCTGGTTCTCTGTCTGGGAGCCTTGCTCCCGCCTGTTCCTCTCATGGTGGGGGGGGGGCGGGGCCGACTCGCGGCGCGTCAGCCGCGTTCCCGCCCCCCTTCTATCCTTCCCTCAGCGCTGATGCGCCTCACTGTGCTTTGACGTGGGGGGGGGGGGTGAGCTGTGTGCTGGCGCCGATCGCGCCTTTTTTTCCAAGCCACGCCTGTGTCCCTCCTCCTCTCTGCTTCTCCTCGGAGGATCCTTCCCGCGTTTTTCTCTGGCAAGCAGATTCCTGGCTCCAAAACTGTGAGTGGCCCAGTGGGCCCTGTTTGATTCTGTTATTTATTTATTTTTTAGAAGTGACATTATTCCATTATGGGTCCCTTATGTTTTTCAGGCGGAGGTCGTCTGGGAAGCCTCTTCATCTGGGATTAGAGGGTCCTTTCCTGTCCTAAATTCCTGGGTTCCATTATACTAATCCTCCCACTCGGGACATTAAAGGGGCATCCCGGGTTGCTTACTAGCGTAATTCCCTGGGTCTTAGCGACCACCTAAAAATCACCTAATGGAGGCATCCCCAGTTACTGGGACTGGGACCCCTTCGGGGCATCCCAAAAAGTGTATTTTGTGCGGTGTGTCCATCACTGGGGACGATGTTTTAATGTGTATACCATGTGCACGGCAAACTATTGCGCGGCAGTCCGAACCCCGTACTTCGGGGTCAGTACGGCCGGTCGCCTCATCTCCTCCTCCCACCTTGACTCATACTCCGTGTGACGTAGTCATGGGCAGGGATCTTCAATCTGAGATGTGCGCCAGATTGGCTAACCTTGAGAAAATGGTTTCCGGCTCGGTCGCCCGTAAGGCTCCGACGAAGAGAAAGCATTTGTCACTGGTTCCGTTGGAGGATGACCTTGAAGATGTTGATAATCTAGATTGGTCTGATTATTCCCCGCTAGAGGAAGGGGAGGTTTATGAGGAGTCCGATGCTTCGGACGATGAGCTGTCCTTTGCTGCTGAGGCCGAGTCTGCTGAGCTGAGGAAATCTGTGGATACTCCGCACGCTCTGGCTCTTATGTTGGAGGTCTTAAATTTTTCTCCTCCTGAGGAAGTGTCACAGCGGAAGGACGAGTTGTTTGAGGAATCCAGGCCGCGCTTGGAGTTCCCTACACAACGGCATTTTGACAAGATCATTGATAAGGAATGGGACAGGCCGGCTCGGCTCCCTGGTATCCCTCAAGGGTGGGATAGAAAATATCCCTTCCCTTCGGAGGTAGTTAAGCGCTGGGCTTCCCCCCCCCCCCGAGGTCGATGCTCCGGTTTTGGGGTTGTCCAATTCCTCGGTTTTAAATAGGCCTGATTGTTCCACCCTCAAAGATGGTGAGGATAAACGTATTGACCAGATGGCTTGCCATGGTTTCACTAGCGTTGGGTCAGCCATACGGCCTGTGTGTGCTTCTGAACTGATGGTCTTGGCTGCCAGGTCTGTGGTCAGGGACCTTTTGACTTCTTCCGGGCTTCGGCCGGGGAGTAATGAATTCATTAGCCTGAAACGGTGTGAGTTGTTTTTGTCCTTTGTGCTTACAGCCTTAGACGATACCTTGATGATGTGCGGAAGGACGTTGGACTCTGTTACCAAGGGTGGTAAGTTACCTCAGCGCAAGAAGCAACGTCGTCCCTTTCGGGGGGCGCCTGCTTTTACCCCCTCCTTTCGTGGGGCCAGAGCTGGCAGGGGTTCTGCCTTCCCTTCTCCCAGAGGAGATTCTGGGGGTAGGGGCAGGGGACGTGGCCGCTCTGGATACAGCTGGGGCTCTAAGCCCAAACCGGCGGCTAAGCCGGCCCAGCAATGAGGGGGCGCCCTCACCCATGCGGGTGGGGGGACGGCTGCGACACTTCTCCCAGCTCCGGGAGCAGGAGGTCTCGGACAGGTGGATACGGGAAGTGGTGTCTTCCGGCTACAAACTAGAGTTCGAGCTCCGCCCCCCCTCCAGGTTTCTCAGGTCTCGGATGCCTTCGGAGCCTCTGGCAGTGCAGGGGCTCCTGTTGGCAGTAGAGAATCTTCTGAAATTGGACGTAATTTGCCCAGTGCCCCCCTCGGAACGGGGGGGGGTTTATTCCAATCTGTTCACGGTGCCCAAGAGGAACGGATCGGTCCGACCCATCTTGGATCTGAAGTTTCTCAACAGGTTCATCCGGCCGCGGAAGTTCCGGATGGAAACGCTGTGCTCGGCTATCCACTCCCTTCGCCAGGGAGACTTTCTCACGTCCATAGACATCCAGGACGCTTACCTGCATGTTCCAATTTTTCCGGCGCACCAGAGGTTTCTCAGGTTCGTGGTGGAGGATCGGCATTTTCAGTTTGTGGCTCTGCCTTTCGGTCTCACCTCGGCTCCTCGGGTCTTCACCAAGGTGCTAGCAGGGGTGATGGCTCTGCTCAGAGTTCAGGGTATCCGTGTTGTGCCCTATTTGGACGATCTCATGATCATGGCCTCCTCATTCAGCCAAGCGGAGTCGGACACCGGATTGGTGGTGTCCACGTTGGAGAGGTTCGGTTGGGTGATCAACTACCCCAAGTCGACTCTGTCTCCGTCCAGAGTCCTGACTTTTCTGGGGATGTCTCTGGACACCTCGCAGGCCAAGGTTTTTTCTGCCTCAGGCCAAGGTTCTTCTGATACAGGAGTTAGTTCGGCTTCTCTTGTCAGCCTCTCATCCGACCATTCGACTGGGGATGAGGCTGGTGGGGCTCATGGTGGCCTCGTTCGAGGCAGTTCCCTTTGCGCAGTTTTCACACGAGGACGCTTCAGCTTCATCTGTTGAGGGTTTGGGACAAGTCTCCACGATCGTTGGATCAGTCCTTCCTGATGACCCCCCCGAGTTCGTCAGTCCCTGCGATGGTGGTTGCGATCTGTCAATCTGTCGAAGGGCAGGTCCTTTCTGGCTCCGTGTTGGGAAACAGTCACCACGGATGCCAGTCTGTCAGGTTGGGGGGGTGTTTGGAAGGACCTCCAGTTCCAGGGTCTGTGGGGTCCGCAAGAAGCTCACGAACCCATCAATGTTCTGGAATTGAGAGCCATCAGGCTGGTTCTGTTTCACTTGACTCATCAGTTGAGAGGCCTGCCGGTGCAGGTCCGGTCGGACAACAGGACGGCGGTGGCCTATATCAATCACCAAGGAGGGACTCGCAGCAGGAGTGCCCTCAGGGAAGTGTCCTTGATTCTGGACTGGGCAGAGACCCACGTCCCGTGTATCTCAGCAGTCTACATTCCGGGGGTGGAGAACACGGAAGCGGACTTGCTGAGCAGGGCCTCCTCTCGTCAGGGGGAGTGGTCTCTCAGTCCCAAGGTGTTTCGTTCAATATGTCTCAGGTGGGGGGTCCCCGCGGTGGACCTCTTTGCCTCTCGTCACAATTACAAGCTCCCAGCTTTTGTGTCTCTCTCGCAGGATCCTCTGGCTCTGGCAGTGGATGCCATGTCTCTGAATTGGAGGGATCTGGGGTTCCTTTACCTGTTTCCCCCGTTCCCAATGTTAGCCAGAGTGGTGCGCAAACTAGCCTTGGAAGGCGCGTCGGCAATTCTAGTGGCCCCAAGGTGGCCAAGGCGAGTTTGGTTCGCAGATCTTGTAAGACTGGCAGAGGATCAGTTCGCTCTGCCTCTGCTGCCGGACCTGCTCACTCAGAGTCGGCTGCGCTATCCCAATTTACCATCGCTGGCTCTGACGGCATGGCTGCTGAATCCGCCATCTTGAAGGAAGAAGGTCTTTCTGACGCGGTGATTCAGACTCTTATCTGTGCCAGAAAGCGCTCTTCCTCTTCTATTTACTACAGGACTTGGAGGGCCTATATTGATTGATGTGAAAGTAGGTCTCTCTCTTGTCGAGAGTTTTCCATACCTAGAATTTTGGAGTTTCTTCAACATGGTCTAGATCTGGGGCTCCAGCTTAGTACATTGAAAGGGCAGGTTTCTGCCCTGGCGGTGTTCTTCCAAGGGTCCTTTGCACTTCATCCTTTAGTCAAGACCTTTTTCCAGGGTGTTACGCATGTTCGGCCTCCTAGGAAGCCTTTTGTTCCAGTTTGGGATTTGAACCTGGTTCTTTCTGCTCTCCAGGGCCCTCCGTTTGAGCCCTTGAATGAGGTAGATTTGTCTTCTCTTACGCAAAAGGTGGCCTTTTTGGTGGCGATCACTTCGGTTAGGCGTGTTTCTGAGTTGGCAGCTTTATCCATTACAGCTCCGTACTTCGAGAAACATCAGGACAAGGTTGTCTTTCGTTTCAAGCAGGATTTTCTTCCTAAAGTGGTCTCGGAGTTTCATCTGAATCAGGACATTGTTTTGCCTTCTCTATGCCCAAATCCCAGTGACGATAGGGAAAGGGCTTTGCATTCCTTGGATGTAGTTCGTGTTGTGGAGCATTATCTGGAGGTTACGTCTTCCTTTCGTAAGACTGATGCTTTTTTCGTGGTGCCCTTCGGGCCTAGGAAAGGTTTGGCTCCTGCCAAATCTTCCATTAGTAAATGGATTCGTCAGGCCATCCTTGGGGCCTATTCTGCCAAGGGAGGAATCCCCCTTTTCGTGTTACTGCTCATTCTACTCGTGCGGTTGGGGCGTCCTGGGCCTTCCAGCACCAGGCCTCTGTTGAGCAAGTTTGTAAGGCCGCTACTTGGTCTTCTGTTCACACTTTTTCCAAGTTTTACAAGGTTGTTGTACGGGCTTCAGCGGATGCTGTTTTTGGCCGCAAAGTTCTGCAAGCTGTTGTGGTTTACGTTTTTCATTGTTGCCTAGTTTGGATCCCCGCCCTTGTTATGGACACTGCTGTTGGATGTCCCACATGTTATGGATTCTTGAAGCGGGGTGTGTGACATACTAAGAATAATACCATTTTGTGAATACTCACCTTGTAAAATGGTTATTATGAGTATGTCACACACCCCGCTTCAACCCGCCCTTTTGTATTTAGGATCCTCTTTATGGCGAACTTTGCGTGGTTGTTGTTTACTTTTGCCTCTTCCTGGTCCCTTACCTTACTGCTTCTGTATACTGGGTAGTGAGTGGGAGGTCCCAGGTATTTATGGATCAGGGAGGGGCTTTCTTTTGCTATCATCTCTGCAGGAACGCCTCTTCAGGACGATATTACCCACATGTTATGGATTCTTGAAGCGGGGTGTGTGACATACTCATAATAACCATTTTACAAGGTGAGTATTCACAAAATGGTATTGTTACTCACCTGCTGTACCTCGCCTCTTATAAGAATATCCAGCTGTGAACATAGTGAAAACATCTCTAGAGCTACCTGCTTGCAGCTCATGTGTACTGGCCACAGAGGCTTCTTCACATAGACGGTCACTATGGGCAAATAAAAAAATACTTAGATAAATATGTTTAATAATCATATGCATCAGTAAAATCACGCTATCTATGATAGGCAGAAATGCAGATGCAATGTATGTGCACTTAAAGCGGACCTTCACCTTAAATAAGAGCATATCTTATATGTTTCCCACACCCTGTACATACAGATTGCTCACATTAAGCATCTACTGCATGCTATGAACCTTTAAACATCCAACATGGTGGCTCGTGGAACATCAGGCAGCCTGCAAACAGGAAGTGCCTTCTGACTGTGTCACTCTGCATTCTGGGATTGCTGTCCTTTCCATGCTCCCCAGCTCTGCTCTGTCTGTGCAAACCACAGCTATAACCCTGCCCCCTGTACTTTATCCCACTCTCCTCTGCTCAGTATGTGATGCTTCTGAGGCAAGATGGCGGCGGCCGTATCCTAGAGTCCTGAGTTGCAGCCCAGTGGGGGAAAGAATAATAAGTCACTAAAAACTTAAAATATATTAATTTTAGATGCTGGGGAATAGTTTATAAGGGTTTGGGCTTTTCATTAAATCATGCTGAAGGTCTGCTATAAGTAAGCATGAACGCTGTTCTGCCATGGCAGCCATAGTTCAGAAATTCATACCTGTGCTCTGCTACCTAACAGACTTGATTTAGCGCAGGTCAACAATGCATTCTCGGACGAGAAAACCCCAGTTCTCGCCCATCTTCCCCTCTCTCCCGATTCAGCAGACAATTTTTCTTGAGCAAGAGTTTTTTTTTGTGAAAATTTTCGTTTGGTACAAGATATCACACGAAAACTCCCCAAAAAGTGTGGACTTCAGGGCGTGTGTTTTACAGGGATTTCTGGGCAAGATCGGGTTTTTGTCTGCCAGCAATTCCTGCTCAAAGATAGTGAGGACTGCCAGCTTCACTAACTGATATGCTTTTTTCACTGATAAAAACAATGCTGTACTAGCTGGTTATTATATTAATACAATTAAAATAAAATGTGTACTCCCTCGCCCCATGAGGGAGGCCCAGGCATAAGGGCTGGTAACCCAAGACTCAGAGACCGCCCAGCTGACCCATGGCCCTGCAGGTTTACCAGCCCTTATGGCCTTCGCTAAGGGTTCAGGGCTCTTATACCAATGGGCACCAGGCCCCTCCGCACCCCCGGTGCCCTAACTGTACGGGTAATAGGGCGGGGACACCATATCAGCCACCAATGCTGGCAGGTGAAAGGACAGTGTCCTATCTTATGAACTGCTAAAGGGGTTCCCTGGACCCTTAACCAGTTCACCCTAAGTATAAAAACATACTGCACAAAAAACATTTATTCATTTATTAATTCTAAATGTCACTATTTACCACTCCATGTCTTCTATCTTTTGTCCCCCGCCAGGTGCTGTCTTTCTCTAGTCTGGCGGTGTTCAAGGTCCCACACCAAGTCATCTTGAAGGCACTTGGTGCTCCATCCACCATCTTCTTTTGGCAGCGGTGGATGTCAAATACTGAGCAAAATTGGAGAACAGGGGGGCACAGCTCCCAGTCAGGGAGTAATTGTGCTGCAGAGGCGGAGCCTCTCTGGGGATCTCCCTCATATGACTACAAAAGAAGATGGAGCATGGGGCACCTGAAACACCCTAAAGATCGAAGACTACCCGGCGATGGACCTTGAACAGTGCTGGACTGGAGGGAGGTGTACAGAGGACGGAAGAAAGATGACAGGGAATTGTATTAATATAGTAACAAAACATGCAGGCTACAGCGGCATGGCTTTTTATCAATGAAATCATTTACAACTTGCAGTGATTCAGTAAACTGTTGAGCGAGTTGTAAAGATTCATAAAAAGTGAACATTCTCTCACAACTTTCTTGCATGGTTCACGCACATGCGCGATTGTTTTGCATGTGTACCTGAATCAGACAAGAAAGGAAGAATTCCAGCACCTCTTGTACCTTAGAATAGTATTCTGTATTCTCTCCTTAAACAGGACCAACACCCTTACAACAAACAGTGCTGCACATAAAAAATTCATTTACATTTTACATTTAACTCCTGCTGTGGTCAATTTTAAAAACAAAATGATGTCTCCTGGAGGCTACCTGCAAACAGGAAGTGCTGCTGGGTTTCCTTTTACTGTGTATTGTCAGTTATTATGGAAGTGCTGACAATGATTCAGTATCATGTATGCAGATAGGGCCAAGGGAGTTTTCTTTTCCAACTGTGCCAGCCTGTTGGTTAGGTTCAAGTCTTAAAGAGGAGAAACCACCATCCTTGAGTCTACAAGATTTTTGGGCAGGGCCAGATTAAATGCGCTGGAGGCCCCTGGGCACAAAATCTGCTGCAGGCCCCAGATACAGTATTTTTTTTCCTTTAAAATAATAGTTCAGTCAAGTAATTTATTGGTGTTTGTCTGCCACCCGCCTACTTCCAGGAATGTCAAATCAAGTCCCTTGTGTGGGTGCGTGCTGCTTGGGAACTCCTGCTTTGCCATTCTGGGTGGGGGGTAGTGTAGTCGCCCAGCTGGTCCAGCAGAAAACAGCTCCCTGCATTGAGGTGGTAATGTGCAGTGAGCGGCCAGCGATTGACACCTTTGCACCCACCCATCACTGGAGCGTGCAGTTCTCCCCTGTGGTGGCTTTGGCTGCAGGTTTGCAAAAACAAAAAAAGACTTGCCCAGGCGTGGGGGGCCCCACTTCCGCCGATAGCTTTGTTGCTGGCCTCACGGCCCATCAGACTAAAGACTGAAAAGCCTCCTGGACCAGACCATAACCCAAAGTTTGGTGGAGGCCCTTTTTGCAGAACCAGTGGTGGATGCCCCGGGGCATGTGCCACTTACGCCCCCCTCATAATCCAGAACTACTCTTGGGCCAGTAGTCTCCTTCATTGTGGGACATATCAATGTGAGATGCCAGGATCTGTGAACCCCCCAAGATCCCCATAAAACAAACTATTCTGCCGATCCTACAGCAATTGCACTGTGGCTGCATCCTCAGCCACAGGAATGCTTGCCAGTCCACTTTTATTCAGTATTTTATACGGCTCATTAATAAGTACTGCATAGAACTTTGAAGGAGAGCAGGCATGTCGAATAGGGATGCCCCCTGGATGAGGCACAAGACCCGGGATAGTGAAATCCCTAGGGGTTTGTTGTTCATTAACAAGGGGTGTAACAATAGAGGGTGCAGGGCAGGGGTATCAACCACACCAAAGCCCAAACGTTCAGAGGAGTCTTATTATTTATCCTCCGTCACCTTATTTATCAGATTTGTTGTACAAGAAAGAAGCTTCCTCTTTGTCTCTGTTGTTTCAGTTTTTAATTGACTACTTGTCAGGTGACATTTAATTATGCCACTGTCTTTAACACTATGTACTGATAATGGTCCACATTAAACCGGACCTTCAGCGTGATTTAATGAAAAGCCCAAACTCTTAAAAAATGGTTCCCCAGCATCTAAAATTAATATATTTTACGTTTTTAGTCACCAACTTATTATTCTTTCCCCCACTGGGCTGCAACTCTGTTCAGGAATTTAGGATACGGGCGCCGCCATCTTGACTCAGAAGCATCACACTTACTGAGGAGAGGAGAGTGGGATAAGGTACAGGGGGGCGGGTTATAGCTGTGCTTTGCTCAGACAGAGCAGAGCTGGGGTCAGGTAAAGGTCAGCAGTCCCAGAATGCAGAGCAGCACAGTCAGGAGGCACTTCCTGTTTGCAGGCTGCCTGATAAGATGGCGGCTTCCATAAGCCGCCATCTTGGATGTTTAAAGGCTCATAACATGCAGTAGATGCAGGTAGGATGATTTTTAATGTGGACAATCTGTATGTACAGGGTGTGGGAAACATATAAGATAGACTTATTCAGAGTGAAGGTCCGCTTTAAAGTCCCTGTTGAGCCAAAAAATAAACTTACCTCCCCACTTGCTGGCTCAAATCCTCAGTCCTGGTGCTTTTATCAAGCTCTCCAGCTGACCTTGGTGCATGTTTCCTGTTTCCATCTTTGTTATTTGGCAGCAGGGGGCACATCACATGAGGGTCCATCACTAATAAGCTGTCAATGGTGGATGCTCATATGTGTGCTGAAAGCCAGATAGGCGTGCCCTCTCAAATTCAGAGCTAAAGGAGAATGATACAGACTGCAGGACTACAAGGGATCAAGCATGTGGGCAGGGATGTAAGTGCCGGGGTTTGTTTTTGGCATTGCCTGGACAGTCCATGTAAAGTCTGCTATGGAGGGCTGTCACTTGTATATAGGTTCCCACTGTAAAGCCAGTAATACTCGTGACCCTAGGAAAGTCTGATAGCTTCAGGTTTAGAAAGTAGGGTGAATATGGAGGCATGGAAAGCATCAATGCTTTCTAAATCCCATCAAAATGTGTTGCCAGACGTGTTTGAGGATGCAGAAAACACAAAGTCAACCATATAAGGAGACTGCCATCTTACTATATATGCATTTGTACCATTTAGAATTTGGAAGGTTTCTCTGAGCAATCAATAACAAATCATAATCCCTTTCTCTTACACATTCACACACACAAACAGACTAGTAATAGATTTTAAATGTTCTCCAAAGTCTATAGAATGTTGATGATTGGAAATCAATGGGCTGTTTATTAGGGATTGAGTTGATTAACAAAGCTGTTCATATTTTGTTAAAGCCATAAGGTATCATAGCTATTGTTTTCTGATATAAACCATTGTTCTCAAATAAATATATAGTCATTAACACATCAGCTTTTGCACTAAACATAAACAGTCATAAAATCCTACATCAAAAACGCTGTGGTCTGTAGACATACACTACCTTTACTATGTGAGTGGTAGAGGAAGGGCTGGCGCAGAGGCTGCGAGCGGCTCACAGCAGCCATCCTTACATAATGAACAAAGCCAAGGGAGGATTCTCTCTTCAAGCTTCACAGGAGGGATGGGACCTATGCAGCATGCAGGGCAGAGAGTCTCTCTTTTGTCTTCGAGACATCATCAGAATGATGTAAACTGGATTCTACTCAGCCAATCGCAGCTGCTCTTTGAAAAAAGATGTGCAGAACAAGCGCTCTGCTGAAAGATGCAGGACAAGCAGCAGCCTCAGCAACAGCAACAGTGGAGCCTACAACTGCAACATGACCTACATCGAGCTGCCTGCTGCTTCCATTTACCTTTCTAAGGATTTAGCCAAACAATTGCTCAGTGTGGCCACCAGAAAATTATATGGTCTGGGACAGGGGTGCTTAACCACTTGGTTGCAGGCCACAATGAATAGGTTCCAAATGTTTTCATTTGGAATAGCATAATGAAGATTCTCTACAACAAGCAGGATACCCGCTGTCTCCACAAACTCCACTTGTATGTGCCTAAACCACATCCCTACATTCAAATGTAACACTCCCCATATGCTTGCAATACACGTGGCAATTGGCTTACCTTTCTAAATAGCTCCTTAGTCCCAAAGATTTCACCCAGGGGTTGTGTTGTACAATCCGTGTCACCGCCTTCCTCCAAGCCACCACTGTTTTCCAATGCGCCCCTCCTATATCACTCTCCATGCAACTGCCCATTATTACAGTACCCCTATGTAACTACCTTTCACGTCAGTTCAATTTTCCTCACAGACGCTCAGAGGCCACATCAGATAGGTCTGAGGGCCAAATGTGGCCCTGCGGCCGCAGGTTGAGCTTGTGTGGTCTAGGATGTAACAACTCACAGGGCCCTATAAAAAAAGTGATGATCTAGCACCCATCTCTCTCCATACTAAAAATTATCATAACTTAAACCGGACCTTTACCATGTTTTATTGAAAAGCCCAAACCCTTAAAAAACGATTCCCCAGCATCTAAAATTAATATATATTAAGTTTTTAGTCACTTATTCTTCTTTCCCCCACTGGGCTGCAACTCTGTTCAGGACTTTAGAATACGGGCGCTGCCATCTTGACTCAAAAGCATCACACTTACTGAGGAGAGGGGCATGAGATAAAGTAGAGGGGGACAGGTTATAGATGTGCTTTGGTCAGAAAGAGCAGATCTGGGGTCAGGAAAAGGTCAGCAGTCCCAGAATGCAGAGCAGCACAGTCAGAAGGCACTTCCTGTTTGCAGGCTGCCTGATGTTCCATGAGCCGCCATCTTGGATGTTTAAAGGCTCATAACATGCAGTAGATGCAGGTAGGATGATTTTTAATGTGAGCAATCTGTATGTACAAGGTGTGGGAAAGATATAAGATAGACTCTTATTCAGAGTGAAGGACCGCTTTAAGCAAAAAGGCTGGTATGTGTTTTTCTATTTCTTTCACTTAGTATATATACGCCAGATACATTAACATGGAAAAACCAGAAGCAGTGAAGCTGGCTGATCATCACTGCAACCCATCAGTGGTGTAACTAAAGGGACAGGCCGCGGTGCGAACATCAATTGGGGCCTGTTATGGATGAAACAGTGCCCTCCTTCTGTTATTTTAAATTAACTAGGCAATTAAACACTGAAGCAGCAGATACAAATGGTGATTTTTCTTTCCTGTACATGTTTTAGGTAAGCACAAATCTGATAAATAAGGTAAAGGAGCTGCAGATAGGATCCCCAGACCTTCTGGGCCCCAATGCAGCCCCTGCATTCCCTATAGTAACACCCCTGCAAACCATCAACTACCATATCCACAAGGTGGTCAGCAATGGCTCTCTGTAACTACAACTTTACTTAAAGTAGAACTACACCCATGTTATACCAGATGGGTGCCATGTGCTGCATAGCTGTGATCAACACAACAATGTGTGAGCCCCCCAGAGCACCACAAAACTCACCTTTTCCTGTGGCTCCCTCTGCAATGTAAACAATCCAGAGGGAGAACGCCGCATCCCGAGCATCTATTGACTCAGGCGTGCTCCTGTGATCAGCCATTTAGATAGGCCGGGAGAGGGAGCACGTCCTTGTGGCCACTTTTGCTCCCTGCACAAAGCCCGAGGATGCAGGGATGCGGCCACACCCACTCCCCATTCACAACTATCAGAACTGACTTTCCAAATGATGTCAGTCCAGTGGGTGCCGTTAGTTTGATGAGAACGCGTGTGGGCGCTGTTGGATCGGGGACAGGTGAGTGATTGCCGGTGCCCTGGGGGGATTCACACAGCGGAATATCGCAATTCAGGGTGCCCAGTGGAAGGCCAGCATCTAAAAGTTTCCAAGTTAAGTTTCTAAAACTTAAAGCAGACCTTCACTCTGAATAAGAGTCTATCTTATATGTTTCCCACACCCTGTACATACAGATTGTCCACATTAAAAATCATCCTACCTGCATCTACTGCATGTTATGAGCCTTTAAACATCCAAGATGGCGGCTTATGGAAGCCGACATCTTATCAGGCAGCCTGCAAACAGGAAGTGCCTCCTGACTGTGCTGCTCTGCATTCTGGGACTGCTGACCTTTACCTGACCCCAGCTCTGCTCTGTCTGAGCAAAGCACAGCTATAACCCGCTGCCCTGTACCTTATCCCACTCTCCTCTCCTCAGTAAGTGTGATGCTTCTGAGTCAAGATGGCGGCGCCCGTATCCTAAATTCCTGAACAGAGTTGCAGCCCAGTGGGGGAAAGAATAATAAGTTAGTGACTAAAAACGTGAAATATATTAATTTTAGATGCTGGGGAACCGTTTTTTAAGAGTTTGGGCTTTTCATTAAATCATGGTGAAGGTCCGGTTTAAGATGCTGAGCTTTTTTTCTTATATTACATAGTTACATAGTTAATACGGTTGAAAAAAGACATATGTCCATCAAGTCCAACCAAGGGATGGGTTGGAAAAAGTTATTTTTATTATTTACTGATAACAACTATTAGTAACTGTTAATGTTATTTTCTTAAAAAAAACACCTAATTATTTTTGAAGCTGTCAGCTGTTGATGCAAGCTTCTGTGGGAGTCTATTTTGTTCTTATGGTAAAAAATGATTGTCACCTCTGGAGACTGAATCTCACAGGCAGAGGGAGTCCCTCCTCATCTTTAGAGAGGATTTACCTGAAATAGTGTTTTCCCATATTTTTGGTATTGGCTAAGTTAACTTAAATAGATTGCATTCCCATAATCTTACGTCATTCCTGTTATCAGTTGGGTGGTTCTCCTCTGCAGCACCCTTTCTATAATCAGGGCATCCTTTCCCTAGCAAAATCTTGGTTTCACTATCTGCAATCTGTTTCTATTGCCAACCGTACACCAAGAAGAGAAGTGAGCCCTATACATTGCTTAGACCGCTGAGAGCGATAGCTGAGATCCGGAAATTTGTCATGCTGGTATGGCGGAACTATTCTACTGAATATAGCTTATTAGAGTGGACCTACACCTACCAGTGGTGCAAAACCAAATCTCCCTGCTGACAGTCCTCTCCCTGGGAATAGAAAAATAAATTGCTATTTTCTTTTATTCTGACATATTGTAAACACCATCTTTTCCCAGGCTCCTATGGTCCTACCACTCAAACCCTGGCTGGGACTGGGGAAAATGCTATTGCTAGACAAATCGAGAAGACAGGATGACAAAACCATTACTGCCTGTGGGGTGAAAATTGCAAGGGATATTAGTATAAACGTTTTGGCCTGCTTTGATTAAACATATAAACTGAATGCTATATTTAATACATTATTACAGTTACATAAAAATATAAGAATTTAAAGGATCAATCTAGGCAATGGAAATATAAAGGCAGCAAGGAGGCTGACGCCTGCTCCATTACTTCATGGCTGTGATTGCACATCCACCCCCAGGGCTGGCATCAGAAATGTCTGGGCCCCATCCAGCTGAGAGACACTATTCACAAAATCCTTTTAGAGCGACAGGTTTGACTTTTTCACATCCCCACCATCTTCCTCTCTTTTCAGCTCCTCTGTCTCTGACTTTTTTACATCTTACTTCATCCTCTATCCTTTTTCCATCTTTTTCTCTATTATTTTTTCCATCTTTTTCCTCTATCCTTTTCCATCTTTTTCCCTGCTCCATCCATCTCTGCCTCTTTTCCATGTTTCCTCTGTCTTTCCCACATCCCTCTTCTGCTATCCCTTCAATTTCCTATATTTCTCTTCACTTTTCCCTTTATTGTTGTTCTCCTACTTTCGCTCCATCCATTGATTTAATTACAGTATTGGGATGCCCCAAGTTGTGATGCCCCACAAATAGAGGGAGAACACTGGCCCTCGAGTCCATTAACTTAGGGCCCAGCTCTAGAGTCTAAAAGACTTTGCCTCTTACCTTGAACTGCTGATCCCAAGGCACATACATGGGCCTCCTCCAAAATCCCCTGGGCAGTTGGAGGATGTGGGCAGCAGGAGGCAAAGGGCAAAAACTACAATGCTCATTTATTGCCTCACATCACTATATATATGCAGGAGGCCCACACATGTGCAGGGGGATATCTGAATTGAGGTGAGTATATGGTGAACTGGGGGGAGGGGGTTCACAAACAGGGGCCAGGGCCATCAGGATTTTTTGGGCCCCATGAAACCACATTCTCACCCCACCCCCACCCTCGGTCTTGTAAATCCTCTTGCCTAGCCCTGACTTACCACCATCTTACCATTTTACATTCCCTCCTATGATTGCCATTTTGCCAATCCACATGCCCACTAATAATCATCTCCATTGTAATACTGTCACCCCCTCCCCTGATGCGCTGTTAGGAAAGGGGGAGGGAGAGTTCCAAAAAACAGCTTATATTGCCTAGTATCCAATGTCATACCCTGACACTCTGGGCCCTTGGAGTGGCACCCCCCCCCCCCATTCAAGTGAAAAGGCATGCTAACAGAGTGGGGGATGCCACCCTGTTCAGTCTCTGTGCAGCTACTGCCAGAGCGCCAGTGGCAGTGCTGGATTTTGGGTGACATAAGGTGTTTGTTTGTAACCCCCCATCCTGCCTCAATGGCAACCTAGAATGGAACAAAACCCAGGCCGTCTGCCATCCTTCCTCAGGTAAGGGAGGCAGAGCAGCAGAAGGCATGGAAGGGTGGCAGGGCAGATGGAGGCTTAGAAGGGTGGCAAGGCAGAGGGAGGCATGGAAAGGTGACAGGGCAGAGGGAGGCATGGGGGGTGGCAGGGCAGAAGAAGGCATGGAAAAGTGGCAGGACAGAGGGAGGCATGGAAAGGTGGCAGGGCAGAGGGAGGCATGGAAAGGTGGCAGGGCATAGGGAGGCATGGAAAGATGACAGGGCAGAGGGAGGCATGGAAAAGTGGCAGGACAGAGGGAGGCATGGAAAGGTGGCAGGGCAGAGGGAGGCATGGAAAGGTAGCAGGGCAGAGGGAGACATGGAGGGGTGGCAAGGCAGATGGAGGCTTAGAAGGGTGGCAAGGCAGAGGGAGGCATGGAAAGGTGGCAGGGCAGAGGGAGGCATGGAAAGGTGGCAGGGCAGAGGGAGGCATGGAAAGGTGGCAGGGCAGAAGAAGGCATGGAAAAGTGGCAGGACAGAGGGAGGCATGGAAAGGTGGCAGGGCAGAGGGAGGCATGGAAAGGTGACAGGGCAGAGGGAGGCATGGAAAGGTGGCAGGGCATAGGGAGGCATGGAAAGATGACAGGGCAGAGGGAGGCATGGAAAAGTGGCAGGACAGAGGGAGGCATGGAAAGGTGGCAGGGCAGAGGGAGGCATGGAAAGGTAGCAGGGCAAAGGGAGGCATGGAGGGGTGGCAGGGCAGCAGAAGGCATGGAAGAGTGGCAGGGCAGATGGAGGCTTAGAAGGGTGGCAAGGCAGAGGGAGGCATGGAAAAGTGGCAGGGCAGAGGGAGGCATGAAAAGGTGGCAGGACAGAGGGAGGCATGGAAAAGTGGCAGGGCAGAGGGAGGCATGGAAAGGTGGCAGGGCAGAGGGAGGCATGGAGGAGTGGCAAGGCAGATGGAGGCTTAGAAGGGTGGCAAGGCAGAGGGAGGCATGGAAAGGTGGCAGGGCAGAGGGAGACATGGAGGGGTGGCAAGGCAGATGGAGGCTTAGAAGGGTGGCAAGGCAGAGGGAGGCATGGAAAAGTGGCAGGGCAGAGGGAGGCATGGAAAGGTGGCAGGGCAGAGGGAGGCATGGAAAGGTGGCAGGGCAGAGGGAGGCATGAAAAGGTGGCAGGACAGAGGGAGGCATGGAAAAGTGGCAGGGCATAGGGAGGCATGGAAAGGTGGCAGGACAGAGGGAGGCATGGAAAGGTGGCAGGACAGAGGGAGGCATGGAAAGGTGGCAGGACAGAGGGAGGCATGGAAAGGTGGCAGGACAGAGGGAGGCATGGAAAGGTGGCAGGGCAGAGGGAGGCATGGAAAGGTGGCAGGGCAGAGGGAGGCATGGAAAGATGGCAGGGCAGATGGAGGCTTATAAGGGTGGCAGGGCAGATGGAGGCTTAGAAGGGTGGCAAGGCAGAGGGAGGCATGGAAAGGTGGCAGGACAGAGGGAGGCATGGAAAAGTGGCAGGGCAGAGGGAGGCATGGAAAGGTGGCAGGGCAGAGGGAGGCATGGAGGAGTGGCAAGGCAGATGGAGGCTTAGAAGGGTGGCAAGGCAGAGGGAGGCATGGAAAGGTGGCAGGGCAGAGGGAGACATGGAGGGATGGCAAGGCAGATGGAGGCTTAGAAGGGTGGCAAGGCAGAGGGAGGCATGGAAAGGTGGCAGGGCAGAGGGAGACATGGAGGGGTGGCAGGGCAGAGGGAGGCATGGAAAGATGGAAGGGCAGATGGAGGCTTATAAGGGTGGCAGGGCAGATGGAGGCTTAGAAGGGTGACAAGGCAGAGGGAGGCATGGAAAAGTGGCAGGACAGAGGGAGGCATGGAAAGGTGGCAGGGCAGAGGGAGGCATGAAAAGGTGGCAGGACAGAGGGAGGCATGGAAAAGTGGCAGGGCAGATGGAGGCTTATAAGGGTGGCAAGGCAGAGGGAGGCATGGAATGGTGGCAGGGCAGATGGAGGCTTATAAGGGTGGCAAGGCAGAGGGAGGCATGGACAAGTGGCAGAGGGAGGCATGGGAAGGTGGCAGGGCAGAGGGAGGCATGGGAAGGTGGCAGGGCAGAGGGAGGCATGGAAAGATGGCAGGGCAGAGGGAGGCATGGGAAGATGGCAAGGCAGAGGGAGGCTTATAAGGGTGGCAAGGCAGAGGGAGGCATGGAAAAGTGGCAGGACAGAGGGAGGCATGGAAAAGTGGCAGGGCAGAGGGAGGCTTATAAGGGTGGCAGGGCAGAGGGAGGCATGGGAAGGTGGCAGGGCAGAGGGAGGCATGGGAAGGTGGCAGGGCAGAGGGAGGCATGGAAAGGTGGCAGGGCAGAGGGAGGCATGGGAAGGTGGCAGGGCAGAGGGAGGCATGGGAAGGTGGCAGGGCAGAGGGAGGCATGGAAAGATGGCAGGGCAGAGGGAGGCATGGAAAGGTGGCAAGGCAGAGGGAGGCATGGAAAGGTGGCAGGGCAGAGGGAGGCATGGAAAGGTGGCAGGGCAGAGGGAGGCATGGAAAGGTGGCAGGGCAGAGGGAGGCATGGAAAGGTGGCAGGGCAGAGGGAGCCATGGAGGGGTGGCAGGGGAGAAGAAGGCATGGAAGCGCGGCAGGGAAGTGGGAGGCACGGTAGACTTTTGTCCAGTGAGAGCCGTCTGCTATGACTAGGTCATTCGGCAGGCGGCTCTCATTGTTTTCATCAGGCTGGGATGGGTGCACGCACAAGGCCCGGGGAAATGGGGGATGTGGCTCCCCACTAAAGTCGTTTGGTAAAAGAGGTAAACAAAATAGGTGATTTGTGTGGGGCTTCCTGAGGGGTTTCACATAGCGGGGCATCCCCGATCGAGATGCCCCCAGGGAACAGAACAAAATTCCCAGGTTTTGTTCTGCTTTAAGTGCAATGCAAATCATCACCACACACGCCATGAAGTTCTGTGGTGCAGCCTGGATTACACAGCTTTCTCCCCATTGTTGGTTCTTATATATGGTAAGTTGGCTTTATTTTGTAACACAATTTTTTGGGAGGAGGAGGTGGGTTTTGTTTGTGGGAAACAAGTATTTTATAGGGCAGGGGCTAAGTCATGGTGATTTATTACTTTCTCTGAACGTGGCTCACGACCTCCCGGTGTGGCTTTCAAGGTGAGTAAGGTTGGGAATCCCTGCTCTAAGCTTTTGTAACTCTACCAGAAAACTGATGTCGTTATGAATATACCCCGCCAGGGGGCATCTGAGGAGGCAGCGCTGCCACCAGAAACACATGATGAAAGTTATATTTAGCGTGTCCCTTCAGCGCCCTCTGCTGGACACTGCGGCGACCAGCAGTGTTTTCAGTGGCGTCACTCTACACAGACAACACGTGGTGTAGCGGGTCATGTGACTGACAGAGCCATGCTGAGGCTGTTGCTGTGGAGGTCGGTGGTGGGATGGCGCTATGGAGGGAGGAGCGGGCTGCTCTTGGTGTCCCCGCGCTGCCAGCACTTGTCGCTGCTTTGCTGTCACCGCCCTCGTGGCCTCTGGCTGTACACTGTGTGGAGGGCTCGCCATTGGGACAGAGGACATACCGGGAACTGGAGCTCTGCTGACGAGGATGAGGAGGACGATGACCCTGAGGTGGAGGAGCTCTTCACCTCTCAGACCCCCGCCCTGCATGGCGCGCAGAGGATCCTCATAGTGCACCCTGATGTCAAATGGGGCGCCAAGAAACTGCGGGACACCACCGGTAATGGCTGCCCACACAGCTTACTATGTCCTGTTACCCAATGCAGGATGCCCAGGGGCATGGGGGTGCGTGCGGTGGCACAGGGCGCCATCACAACCCTCCTGTAAGGGGAGCTTTCAACTGCAAAAGCAGACTTTACTTATTTCCCCCACCCTGCCCAGAGGTAAAAATAACCTTTATGGCTTGTCTTCACCTTAGGTCCCCTATGAAAAGGAGCAAAGCGCTATGCTGTGCTCTGTCCCCCACCCTGCTCCTTCTCTAGAGAGCTTTCTGATTTGGGATGCCCCACATTGTGAAACCCCACTGGTCTGCCATGAACGGCCCCACAGTGCATGTGCTTGGACAGTTTTTATGGTGGGGTGTGCAGGGGTCTGTGGGAGGGTCCTTATTGCTTTAGCACCCCTGCGCCCTCCACCCTGCATTTTTCCCTCAGTTGGTAGACAATTTGCCAATGCTTTGCATGTGTTGTGGCGAGTAGAACACTGGGGGGCTCTACACTGCAGATTTGGAGTCTTTTAGATGCTCAGTGGCCCCGCTGTGTTGCTATTGGCACCCGCATCCCCTGCATCGTTGGGCTGTGTCCACTCTCACCCCCAGCCATTCAGATATGGGATGCTGCCGCTCACACTCCTGACTGCCACAAACTGAGCCGTTTGCCGAACATTATGGGGGTTATTTAAGAAAGGCTAAGGCCAGGTAGTGCCAGATGAGCGTCAGGTCCCAGTCAAAAAGGTGTATTTATCAAGTCAGAAATCCAGAGTGCTTGTGATGGTGCCAGGGAGTATTCTGTAGCGATAACCTTTATCGCCGGAGGGCTTCCCCGTCAGAGACGTCCTTTTCCCAATGGTGAGAGGTGCTGCAGGAATCCCAGAGTCATCCGTGAGGGAAACAGGAACAGCCCTCACAAGGGCTAGGGAATTGTAATATAGCGTTTCCCCCAATAAGAGACAGAACTCAGTATTGAGGGTGAAGATGAACTTCTTTTATTAGTGCCACCCTGTGCCTTATATGCAAGTCTCCAGGCAAGGGGACCTCCCCCGTGGACCTGATGGAGAACTGCATGACAAACGCACAGACCAATGGGAGCAGGGCACACAATCCCTCAACTCTGCCGGTAACACAATCAGTAGAACAATAGCAGTCTGTAACACAATCAACAATACAATGACAGTCTGTAACGTAATCAATAGCACAATGACATTGTCTGTGACATGATCAAGAAAATGAAAGTAATGAGTCTATGCAAAAGTCCAAGGGCAGAAACAGCGCCTTTAAAATCCAGAGAGTTGTCACATATCCCATCTATCAACAGTGCCGGCAATGGGATAAGTTCCCTACAGTAGTCTTAAAGGGGCCACAGCACTCAAACCAGTTAGCTTGCTGACCAGCCTACAATCTGTCTCTAAACTAGGTTAAAAGCAGGGAGCTCGGTCACACACATCTGCAGAAGTATGCTTAAGCTGCACCACCGGCGCCAAGGTGCCCCTGTGGGGTGCAGTCCTAACTCTAGTACTAATTCTAGTCTCTAAGAGCCCCATTTGGGACATACAATGCAATAGATAAATTGGGAGCAGGCTTACCTGAGGTTGCCCTAAACCTCAAGTGCAAGCCATGGGGTGGAAGGGTCAAAGACCTTGCAATACAGCCTAGACCCCACACTCCATGTGCTTGCACAAATTCAAAATTTGAATTGCACTTGAGGTTTAGGGCAACCTCAGGTAAGCCTGCTCCCAATTTATCTATTGCATTGTATATCCCAAATGGGGCTCTCAGAGATTAGAGTTAGGACTGCACCCCACAGAGGCACTTTGGCGTAGTGGTGCAGCTTAAGCATACTTCTGCAGATGTGTGTGACCGAGCCCTCTGTTTTTAACCAAGTTTAGAGACAGATTGTAGGTTGGTCAGCAAGCTAACAGGTTTGAGTGCTGTGGCCCCTTTAAGACTTATGTATTCTAATTGCCCTGCTAACATTCACCTCCCAGGTTAGTTATAAAATGGTCTGAGCGGCTGCCACCCCCCTTTTATAAGTTCCCTACAGTGCCAGATAGGACCAAACACTCACCCTGCACTGTGTGGCCTTATCCCATACATTTCAATGGGCTGGGATGGTTACACTTATTTAAGCATTTTAGTTACATTTTTTTGGGGCTGGTGCATGTACCACCGGATCCCTGGGCTGGTTGGGATTATGTTTATATGTATTTTTAGCACTTTTTTTTGTGCTGCAGACTTGTGATTTGGGCCGTGATAAAGATATGTCATGTTAGTCTAATGTCCCTAATGCAATTCTCATTTTTCAAAAATTGAAAAAACACAGAGCTCATTAAATTAGTAGTAAAGTTTCCCAAAACATGCGTGGTATCCACCGTCTCGTGCCCGCCACCAGTATCTCAAAACTCTTACCAGATCATAAAAGGATAGTTGCATTTAAATGAAATGGTGCAGTCACCTCCAATGTAAACGTCTAAGCACTCCAGACAATATGGATGATAATTGCTCTCAAATATAGGAAATCGGGGTGGGCATGATTTTAGCTCTCCCTTAAAGTAGTTGTGTGACTTAGGATGAACAACCTCAATGCCACAATTCCAAATGGGCCAAGAGAAGACTCCAATAGCATGTAAAAAATATATAAAGAAAGAAATCTAGTGCAACATTGCTAGGTATAAGAACAACCTGCTTTAATACCACAGAAATGTACTCACAAACACACAAAATAAAATCAGCATATCAAGGGTTAAAACCGCGAACAGCTCTCACCGCTCCCGATTGATGTAACTTGCAAGTGTAAAAAGCGCTTCCAGTAGTAAAGGAAGCAAATTCCCATTTTTAATTAAAAAAAACAAAACAAAAAAAACCCTAAAAATAGGGAATCCAACAGGCGCTGTGTGCCCGAATTCCATTTGTTCTTAGTGCCTCTTGGAGCGTCTGGTATTTTTTTGATAAATTTTGTCAGCTTATGGCACTCTCAGCTGGTGCTAGGAGTCACTTGCGCAAAGGCTTTTATAAGCCATGCACTGCGAACGCTGTCCAGCCAGGAACGCTACAGCTGACAGCAACGATTCGCTAAAGTGGCGCCCGCACCAATAATGGTAAATTAGCCTCCCCATATGCATGGCAAATAGCTCTCATTGAATCATAGCCTGCGCATGTGTGGTAACAGGGAAAGGCGATGGGTTTCGTACAGCCGGGCATCCTAAATCGACATGCTGGGGCACGGAACAAAACCAGAATAGTAAAAATCCTGGATTTTGTTCTGCTATAAAGCAGATCTCCAGTCAAAAAGGACATTTTAGTAAATTGCTTCTTCCTTATGATCAGTAGCAAAAGCAGTTTGAGAAGGTTTAAACCCATGCAGACTTTATGTAATGGCATAAAGATTATTCACTATAGAATTACATGGGGTGGCCATCTTGCCCCACCTGATAGTCCTGCTTATACATGAGAAATAGGCGGGTGCTGCGCCAGCAGCAATTTACACTGAATAAACCGCTAATGTATCAGAATCTGTGTGAGGGGAGAAGTTACAATGTACCTATGTGGCACTCAGTCAAGGGATACAATATATTTAGAAGATGTCAGCAGCTTGCAAAGCAAAGATGAGTTGTTACAGCTGAAGGCTTATTACTACTGGCTAGAAATAAGAGATTACTTCGAGCTATAAGGCAATTTTGATTAGCCGGTCTCTCCTGTGTGGCTAGATGGCCGATGCCATCCATGTTGAGCACAGAATCTGCCTGATATTCCAAACATCTGCATGGTGTTAAACCCTCTCAGCTTATTTCACTGTACTGAGTGGTTGCTGTGCAAATTTGCAGAAACTGACGACATGACAAATGTCCGTAATGTCCTGTCCTTTGGATGATTGTTAGTATTTGTATTTATTTGGCATGTTTATGTAGCGAGCTATTGCACCATAGCAATTTGTTTGAAATGTTTTGTTTGTTTGTTTGTTTTTTTTACCAGCTGAACTGTTGGTAGCTGAAGCAGTTGCTCTAATACACAGCATACCTGGCTGGTCAGTGGTGGAGAAGATAACCATGTCTACCAAAACCCCAGATGCCAAGTACATTTTCGGTAAAGGAAATTTCCAAAGCCTTACAGGTAATTATTTGAAAACTTGGTCATGCTTATCAAAAGTGCATATTTATTCATTAATTCTCTTTCACTCTTGAAATGGGGCAAAAGGGCAAATTACTGTCAGCAATTGTCAGCGATGGCCACTTTTGTTTGAGGACATCTGAGTTTTCCAGGCAGACAATTGTAACAACTCTTACCTACTTTCTACTATCACTGGCACTCAGGATTGAGATATATTTAATGTATATTATTTATCTATATTATTAGGAAGGAAATTGTACTCTACAATATATATATTTAAAGCCTTTTGTGTGGGCAACTGCCATTCTCCGTCATTGTGTTTGTGTATTTTAACTTGATTGTTGTGCATTTTTGTGTTTATTATCTTTTAAGAGTCTCTTTATTACTAATAAAAATTACATTTTAGTATATAAATTTCTTTGAATAATTTTTTGAATAATTTGTTGTGCTGAGTGCGGACCATCTGGGGGCCTGTGGGGGGATTTCCAGAACTCCCCCTAAAGTGTATTTGTTTACTGTTCGGACAGGCACGGACGGGTCCAGCACCTGCACTATTTATATTGTTAGGCTGTGCGTATCTATTTTTGGTATATTTATGCACGCAGTGGGCACACTTGTCTGGCAAACTTTATTGTCCGCCAATGGTCACATGGGATGCAGGCTTGTGTACCTGGCAAGTTATTTTTTTTGTTTGTGAAGCTTGCTAATTGGGACGCCATGGGACTTTTTGACAGGGTCTGCTCCAATTGATGAAAACCCGCCACTTGACTGTCCTGAGATGCCCCTGCTTAGTAAAACCCCCACCTAAACTATTCACCTTTTCCGGGGCTCAATGGCGTGCCCAATGCCACCTCCCTTTAGTTGAGGCGTGATCCAGCGTTCTGCCTTTCAGATAGGCTGGGAACAGCATGCGTCTTAGACTAGAGGGAAGACGGGGATGTGGCCAATGGCTTGTCATGTCAGCCAGTACATTTAAGATCCACCAATCAACTATCTCAGATCTGCCTGCTGGGTGTGGCTGTGGTGGCGAAAATAATCTGAGCCAGCAGCATCGTGCAACTGTGGAGTCGGTAAGCCAAAGTCTGACTCCAGCTCAATAAATGGCCAATAATTGGTAATACATTTACTGTGGCAAAATGTTAACATCAGGCTTTTTCTCACTGTTGTATAAGCAATAGGGTGACTTGTATAGAACATAAAGCATATTTATTGGAATACAGGTTCTGAACAAATAACTTAGAGACATTCCAAGAAAAGGGTTAAATTAGCTGATTTCTGCTTGCCCTATGCTGGCTGTCAGGGTGACCTCTTTCATTCACCAGCACTTTACATTACCTGATAAACTTACATTTCTGCTGACTCCTCTTTCTCAGCCCCCAAAATGAATTTCCTTCCGAGGGGACTGTCACACTGAAAAATGCATAGATGGGTCATCCTCTGTTGCTGTGGAGGTCCAGCAGAAGGGAGGGAGTTCACTATGGTAGGTCTTAAAGCGAAATATAAAGCAGGCTGGATAAATCAGAAAACAGTTTAACCCTTCTAGTGCCAGCTACGTGACTCTCACGTAGCTGCCTCTCCAACCGTTAAGTGCCACTTTAGTGGCCCATAAAACAAAAATTAAAAAACATACAGACTTACCTTACCTGATCTTCAGGAGGGGGCCCGTAATAGGCACCCCCCCCCCCCCCCCCCCCCCGCCGGCGCCGACATCTGAAAAAAAAAAAAAAAAAGTAAATGACATTTACTCACCTGGCAGCGCGATGGCTCTCCCCGGGTCTTCTCTTCACCAGGGGGGGCTCCGATCCCCCCCTTGGGCTTTCCACGCTGCTTGTGAGGGCCCAGAAACGGGCCATCACCATCCTCTTCGGCCGGCGATGGCCCCGCCCCTAGCCCCGCCCCTAACTCCGCCCACTTGATTACTTCATCCCGCTCCTCGGGTTACTGGCACCCAAGCTCCGATCTGTCAGTTGTCAGCAGCGATCGGAGCAGGGAGGGTGGCAGGCAGGGAGGCTCTGATCTCCCTGCCTGCCACCCTCCCTGCTCTGATCACTACCGACAACTGTCATCTGCAGCAGCGTGGGACACTGGATGGGAGGTAAGTATAAGTGAAAATAGAATAATAAAGAACTTGTCTGGTGTCTTTTTTTTTAACTTAACCCTTTGTGAACTGGTAAGGGGTCCATGAGACCCCTTATACCAGTTCACAAGGCTCTGGGTATGGCAGGTCACCTGCGGCAAGCGGGTGACTTGCCATAACCCCCAGCCCCCCATTACCTGCCTCCCCAACGGCCAGGGGGGGGGGGCAGAAGGGCCCGGGCCACGTGGCTATGTGGGCTAGTAGCCTGCAGGGCCAGGGGCCACCAACGCTGGCCCCTGTGCCCTGTTCTACAAGCCCCCATAGCTGGTCCGGGTCAGTAATGCTGGGTAAGGGGGACCCTATGTCATTTTTGGGGGGGATTTTAAGGGTTTTTAACCCTTAGAATTCCAAAAAAGAAATGAGGTCCCCCCCCCCCCTGGGAGGGGGAACCCTATGTCATTTTTTTTTTTATTAACCCCTTACAACTATGCAATCATATTGCATAGTTGTATCCTATCTGGAATCCCCTAAACTGCTGTTTCAGGAAAAGGGGTATACCTATACATATGTGGTACCATTGTAACCGGGAGAAATAGGGCTTTCACACGCAATAATATTTTATTAACAAACTTACATTTTTTATTACAAAAAAAACACTACAAATTGTAAAAAATTGGTTTTTTTCATTTTTTTGCACATATTTCACCCAAAAGTATTGAGAATACACTAAAAAAAGGCCAAACAAGACATTTCATGTTGAAGCCCAGACTCTGCTGAAAAAAACAATATATAATTTTCATCGAAATCCCTGGAAATCCCTTCAAAAATCAAGGTTGCACACGTGTAGCGCAAAAACGTGAAAAGTCGTCTGCCAACAGATTGTGACAAAAAATCTCGGTAGGCCGGCACTCAGGGTTAAAGTTCCTGCAAAGGCAATAACGCAAAAAAGTTCATATTTATCCTCCACAGCTCCTCTGTACAGCACCGGCATCTTCGTACTTACCAATGAGGGACAACTAGTGATCCATCCTCCATCGCTGGGCAGACATGGTGGTGTCCATCAATATGATTTTAGGTCACCTAAAACACCTACTCAGCCCTGATGCTTAGGGGTGGATTTTAGAGGGTTTGGGTCTGCTTTAAAGTTTTTGTCTGGAATCCAAAGTAAGCTCACTCACGTCAACCATTCTATTTTGTTATTTCTTACAGAAAAGATTAAGGGCCTTCCTCAATTAACTGCAGTTTTTTTGAATGTTGAAAGAATATCTTCTCTGACTGAGGTAATATTGGTTTGCATAAAAATTACAAATCAAAGGTCAAACATGTTAGTTGCAGCTCGTTAGGCGATTTAGTTAAGATTCAAGTTATTTGGTGATCTAGCATGGCTTTATCTCATTGTGTATGTGCCATATTAGCTCATTTTGTAACCTAGAAACTATAATTTGCCAGGTCCTCTGGCTTGGGGCTGGGGCTATATTTTCATTAGACACTTCTCTGCCTCTCAGCTGATTGATCCATTACTTTCTACTACTGCAAGGTAAAAATGTTACATTGAGATACATTTTGAAATCAAAAAAATAATACACCAGTCCCCTGTGTTTACTTTGCAGTAGGAGAATGTAACAGATTTATCAGCAACACACCAGAAGTCCTGACAAATGATAGTTGTCCTTTTACATCCTTGTTTGCTTTTTGCAAAAAATGTGTTTTTCTGTTTCTCTCCTTTAAAAAAGAAATGCCCCATCGTTCACTGGGGATAGCGAAAAAGTGGTTTCTGCTTATAGGGCTATACTAGCAAGCACAAGCAAACGCCCCCGCCCCCCCCCCCCCCCCGCACCCATGCTCCCTGCCATTCATGTCATGACAGAGCAGGGATGCCCATGGAGGCCCACCCATGCAACATGGACTCAATCAAGGGTTCTGGTGAGTATTTGCCAATCTGGAAAGGGGAAGTTAGTCTCTAAGGCTAGGGTCACTGTGTTTTGGTCGGCTTTAAGGCTTATTGGCCTCTGACCTTTTTTGTAATGCTTTGCCTTCGGATAAGTCATTAAACCAAACCAACAGCTTGGCAAACTTGCCAAAACACACTCGCCCGTCTGCATGCATGATACTGTAGCATTGTCAGCACTTACATTTGTTCTTGCATCCACTTAAAGATAAAACCCTGCCTCACCAATTTTTGGAGCTTCCTTTCCCAGCATCCCAGCCGTGATGCTACCTGGATTCAACTGACATAACTGACAATGCACAGTAACAGGAAACCCATCAGCACTTCCTGTTTGCAGCTACAGCAGAGGCCATTTTGTTTTTTAATTTTACCACAGCAGGAGTTAG
Source organism: Gastrophryne carolinensis (assembly GCA_027917425.1). Taxonomy (NCBI): domain Eukaryota; kingdom Metazoa; phylum Chordata; class Amphibia; order Anura; family Microhylidae; genus Gastrophryne; species Gastrophryne carolinensis. The sequence continues at coordinate 196,857,504 of CM051236.1, forward strand.
AAAAATGTAAATTTAAATTTTTATTGGCAGCAATCTGAATTGCACTGGGGAGGGATGCATATATGAGCACTGTTTGTTGTAAGGGTATTGGTCCGTTATAAAAGGTTGTTGGTCCACTTTAAATTCAACATTACATTATAGTTCATAAAGAGTGAAAGGCTGTGGTGGAACTGTATAAAAAGCTCCGGAGCAGAGATCCAGGATTCTAGGAGTTAATCCTAGATAATGCAAAACGAATGTATAAACATGAAAAAAGGTAAGTGCAGCAAATCAAAAAGAATAGCCAATGTTTCTGGACCTCAGGATGGAGGGTGCATTGTGTCCCTGGTGTGCTGGCTCTTGTGTTGCTGTCCTCCTCAGGTGTCTTGTGAGAGTGGCTTTGTGATGGGTGGTCCAATTACTCAGAACACCTTGCTTAAAGTGGACCAAAATGCACGTACAAGCGGCGTCCAACCACAGCGGCTTTGAGCGCTGGAGGCCGCGTCTCGCGCTTCCCTCTAACAGGGAGCACGTCCGCGGCGGCTGGCACGGGTTTGCGCCTTGCTAGAGGGAAGCGCGAGACGCGGCCCGCGCACGCGCCGTTGGAATGGGGTTAAGGTAAGGTTTCTGGGCTTCCTGGGGGGTTTCACCCAGCGGGACATCCCGATTTCGGATGCCACGCGGGGAGGGATCTGATCGGCCTGGGAAACTTATAGATTCCCGGGCCGATCCCCCATGGGTGTTGGTCCACTTTAAGGAGGTGGTGTTCTCTGTGGTATACAATGGAGTTGTAAAATGGAAGTGCCTTGAAAATCCATTTAGGTTTAATCTCACAAGCTTAGATTGGGTTCCCATGCTCATCTCTATCTAGCAATGGTGGACATCAGCCCAAGAGCTGCACTTTCTAGAACACAAACATGTTCTTTGAGCAGGAAAACAGAATTCATGGTTACATTACTGAGAGTTACGGGTTTTGTTGGCTCCGTTTTAGTGAATGGGTAGCCTTGCTCCTTTTGTGTGGAGGAATATAGTAGTATTTTGTTCTTGTCATTGAATTTGTTCATGACACACAGGCATTGTTTTATATAAGCTTTTAATTTACATTTAAACCCAGAAAGAACTGGAAAGCACATGGGGAGTGAAGGTCTTTGACAGATACACAGTGGTACTCCATATTTTCCGATACAATGCCCGCACAAGAGAGGCCAAGTTACAGATTGCTCTGGCGGAACTTCCATTGCTAAGGTAGGAATTTATTCATCCCTGCAGGTCTGCAAATTATGTTTACGAGTAAACCATTCTAGACCTATGCTCTTTATTTGTCAAGTTTACTTTAACCAGACCTCCCAACAGTTTGTGCTTTTACTGGGGCCTGTCTAAAGACAACTCTGGTTGTCGAAATTCCAACTGCAAACCTTTACCTGCACCAAACGGTTGTATTAAGCATTTCTGAGGGAAATTCTACTAGTGTGGCCATCACACAGGAAGTTCCCATATACAGAGGTGCCTATGGTTCCTAATAGGAAGCTCACATATACAGGGTAGGCCCACCCACTGGCCTGCCTTCCTTTTGGGAGAACAATGAGCAGCACCAGAGTGGCTGGCAGGTAAGTGGGAGTCTCATACCTGATTAAAGGTCTGTGGGAATGTCCATAAAAATCGCTGTTGCAATATAAACATTGTTTGAATTATACTAGATTGGAATTAAAAAGTTGGTTCTGGTCACTTTTTTGTTGTTTGAGAGTATCTCTGTTAGAAGTATTATACTATATCTGTTCAGACTGTTTAGAAATCAGTGATTAATATTTAGACACCATTATTATTTAAGGTCCAGATTACGAAATGAAATGGCCCACTTGGACCAGCAGGGAGGAGGATCTAGGTATATAATGGGCTCAGGTAAGTACATTTGGCTATGGATTCAGTTCTATTTTTATTCTTGGATTTTCTATGCATGTTTTTAGAAATGGGACCATTTTGTAAGATTAAGTACATGTGTTAGAGCTGACAGGTTAGGATTTTGGTATCCCCTATTGTGGAAAAGATCTGAATTTGCTCTTGTGCTAATGTCTTGGGTAAAGTTGTATTCCATCCTATATTCAGGTACCGCCGCTAGTTCATCTTTTAAATATCAAAGGTGGAAGCAGTGCTAGAAAGGAATATAAAAAGTTCTTCTTAGTGAGACAGACCAACTGCGTCCATGAGAGATGGTTAACACTGAAATTCAACCCAATGAGTATCAACAAATCACAGAAAAAAGTCAGGCGCACTGTATAGCCATATAACTCATAAAGGAAGTACTGTCTCCACATCAAATAAACTAAGCAGACAGGTACGGCTGGGAATCCAATCCACTCACTTTAGTCCCAGACTCACCAGCAGAAACTGTGAGTCACGGGGCTGTAGATCCTCAGAATGCCTCTTATTCTCTTAGCAGACACCCAAATCTTTAGGTATAGCCAATTGTCTACAATATACGCCCCTTTGATATTCTACCTGCATAAGCAGCAATGACACTAGGAGCAAAATCCAGGAGATTTGAATAGTGGCTAGTAGACGGGTCAGAATCCTTTGAGTGACATCACGGGACTAGAGCCGCTACTGTTGTTCAAGGCACCAGAACCAGGGGAGACTGACTTCAGTGCTCTAAACAATGGGAAGGCATCAGGATGACGGCATTTCTGGAAAAAGCCTGCAATCTAAAGGTGTTTGGGGGGAGGTATGTAACCGATTTTAAAGAGGAACAACATACATTGGATAGACAAATTGGAGTCTGAATAGTAATCACGTGTAATGCTAAGGAAATGTGTGGCAAAAAAACTGTTTGAAATGTTGTGGTTGCCAAATGATAGGATGTTAGCGGTTTCTAAAATAGCCTGGGTGGCGTCACTCAGGAAGAATCCATGCGGGTTGTACGGAAAAGCTCCATGCTTCTTCTTTGTGAATTGAGCGGGGAAGCTTTGTAGATGGAGGGAGTCAGGGGAGGAGTAGGCAGGTCTATTGCAGTGGCTTTCCTGTAGTGTTGTGAGCCTTCGTTTATGCTGCCAGCTATGTTGGGCAGAGAATTGGGAGAGATGTTTATGCTGCCAGCTATGTTGGCTTGAGAATGTAGGTAGATGTTTATGCTGAACGGAGAGAGACTATGGTGGAACTTGGTTCACCCAGGTTTTGTTTCTTGCCTTGGGATGCCCCCGCTATGTGAAACCTCTTTGTTTGCCTGTAAAAACATACCTTTTCCCGTCCCATGGCGCATTCACGGGCTCTCGTCCAATCAATGCTGTTTGCATGTAGAGCTCGTCAATGGGGAGCCAGAGTGGCAGCCTATCTGGGAGCGCTCCTCAGTCTGGAGATGCTAAAGATTCGACTGCAGCTATTTACATCGCCATGGGAGCCAGGAGAAAGGTGGGTTTTGTGGTGGCCCGGGTGGTGTTTCACACAGTGGGGCATCCTGATTTGGGATGCCCAGGTGAAGGCCAGTGGCCAGCATTGTCTTTTATACTCCAGCTTTTGGCCACTCAGGGTTTTGCTCCACTTCAGTACCTTTTTTTATAAATACTTGCACAGTCATTCAAAGTATTTTTTTTTCAGTCAGTTTAGTTTATTTTGTAGAGATTTTATGTATTGAGTTATCTGGTGGTCTCATCACAGAAGCAGCACCTCACACACACAGAGCCTGCATGGTGCTGGGACTGCACTCTATGGGCTGCATTAGGTGGCTGAAAGGAAGTTTTTTCTTGATGTACTTAGTTGCATCCTATGAAATAAATATAACACAGCACAATGTACATAAATGCCACCATCACCAGTTTTTCTACCTCCTTATCCAGTGCTGTATCCCATGGCCTTACTGCCATAGCACACCAGACAGGTATGCTACAGCTGGGTCTGTCTTTGTTTTGTAATTTAGGCAGCTTTGCAAGCCTTCGTTTCCAGCATGTTTCAGACACTGCTACAGGCAACCAAAGCTGACACACTGCACTGCCCTAGGTGACCATTACATCTGGTTTCCTGTGTAGATGGCATGACGCCGCTGGACATGTATACAGGCGTTATTGCACCCACTTCTGTAGAAGCGATACATAAGTCTGTGTGCTGCCTTGCCTCCACAACAGTACTGTGGCAAAATCCATTACAGACTGATGTGTTCTAGTATTAGTACTTATGCCTACATAGAGCAGGTTGGCTCCATTATCGCACTTTACATAATTATGCACAGAAAATTCACACAATACCATTTTCACTTGAGGTTCTCGTTTCTGCTTAACTCATTGACAATTGCTCTGCAAAAATCTGACATATTAATACCGATGGAACCCATGAATACCAATTTCCTAATTAGTAACTTACAAATGAAAAAAAATGAAGTAACCACATTGCAAGCAATTTTCAGAGGCCCTCGGCTTTGTATTTAACAAGAGGCCCGTTCTGTAGACATGTACAGTAAATCCCTTACGGACCTCTCTGCCAGAATTAGTATGGATCTTTTTAATATTTTACCAAGAGAAAATGTATTTCTGTACTCACGAGGAACTTCCAGCTTGGCTTCAATAGAGTAAAACTTCCAGACTTTGTGTCCATTAAAATCGCCAATCCATGGTACAAAATACTTTGTCATCAAAACACTTTGCCCTTAATCTTACAATAATGCAATGCCATGCAATGTTTAAATACACATGGAAAATGGATGACACACCTCTCTCTTCCTCTGGATGTGCTGGTTTTGTATGGCAGCTGCGATAATGTGCATATAAATATCCAATACAGAAATGAATTTAATAAATTGTACTAATCAGAGTGGTGGATCTAATGCATGGATCCAAATTGGGCCATAAAGATCTACAAATAAAATATGAAATAAGATTAAACAGAGAAAAAGAGCTTATGTTTCTTATCGCTCTATTTCTCGCGATGCTTGGCCCAACTATAGAGCAAGAATCAAACAAGATCGGAAGTCTCCAAGCACTCCAATGCGCATGCAAGGATAAAATAACTTACGAACATTATTTGGGAGAGGAGATGAGGTTGCGCCCTCTCTCCGCCTCCTGGATTAAAAGGCACAGCCCATATGAGGAAGGCAAGACGCCATCTCACAGGGCAACATCAGAGGCCAGGGGCGGAGAACCAGACAGAACGCATGCCCCCCGCCTCAAATCCAAGAAGGGGGCGTTAAACAAGCGATGTGGAATTAATGCTGGCACAATATTCTTAAATCGGAGCAGTGGAAGGCTACAATAATTAAACTGTCTTGAACACTTTTTAGGCTAGCATATGGACAAAATTACGATTGCCAATATTTAGGATTGTGTCTCCCCCCCCCCCCCCCCCCCCCCCCCCCAAGGGTCTATTACATCCCACATATTGTGTCCTGCAATCTGGGCAGGATGCCAAATAGATGACCCACTTTGAATTGCAGTGTAACAAGCTGCTAATGGTGTATTTCTTTCCAGTGGCAAAGGATTCAATTTCCTTCCTGTCTTCAAAACGCTACAGTACTTACATCTACTACTACCACAGTTAAAGCAACCATGAGTGGAAAGCCGGGTTTGCATATTAGCACCTGTACTAGAGAAAATACTTTATGATAGAATATTACTCTAACTAGGGGCCTTTCTAGACACTTTCCTAACCCTTCCTAATCCTTTAGACATACCCTCCATTTGGGATCACACATTAATATGGGTAAGTTCCTGTCTAAAATACGACGGATATGCTCATACTCTGCACTATAGCAGCTGGAGAAAGTAATTATGTCATTACTAATTTTAGGTTTCTTCTCGGCATAAGGAATCTCCTGTCTATCTTTCCTAAGGGCTGCTTCAGGTTAATTCTGCCATAGCCCCTGGCCATAAGCCTGGTGGCAAAACCAACTGCCTCCCTCTGGAAGTCATCTAATTCTGACCAGTTTTGCCTGGACCTGATCACCTTACCTGAAGGAGAATGGCACAAATAGTGTTTGGGATGTAGACTATTTGCTGAGACATGTGTAGTGTTCCCTGCAGTGAGCTTTCTGTGTGTGGTGGCAATGATTTTTATCATAAACCACCTTTAAATGTAGGCCCCAAAATCTTCTCTCCTGCTCCATGTCCCAGTGATTTTTAAATTGCTGTCATTAGAGTTAATGAACACTAGAAATGTCTGTCTTCTAAAGGACCTGTCCATATCATAATAATATCATCTATATAGCTTCCATGGGGAAAATGGCGCTCCCATGGGAGCTTCTTTTCTCTGCAAAAAGATCTGACCATCAAATTGGAAGAAATTGTGGGAGAGCAGGTATTCCAAGGCTTTAAAAACCCTTTAGTCTCCTGTCGATATTGGGCACACTTAAGCAAATTGAACTGTACAGCAATGATTGCCTGATCATGTGAAATACACATATCAAGGGCTGTTATATAAAAAGGCCAATCAAGGCCAATTTTCCATGTGTATTTGAACATTGTATGGCATTGTATTCTAAGATTAAGGGTCAGTGACCCGAAACGCGTCATGAAGTGCTTTGATGACTTTTTAAGTATTTTGTAACATGGATTGTATTGAAGCCATGCTTCAGTACTGTATTGGTTGGACACCATTTCGGTGCACAGGACCTATAACCTGTATAAGGGTGAAGTGGATTGCGACTTCTAGAGCTGGCAGTTTGGTACAAAACTGGCATAAAATGTATTTCTGTTTCTAAGGTGAAACATTAATGGAGGTCCAGCAGAGGCTACTAAAAGAGCGGGAACTAAAGATTAAGAAAGCACTAGAGAAACTAAGGAGGAAGAGGAAACTGCTTAGAATGCAACGCAAGCGGCGGGAGTTTCCAATAATTTCTATTATGGGATATACCAACTCTGGTATGTAGAAGTCGCAGGTAACACCAGAACTAGAACTTCTAAGCTCATATATACACAGTAGTGTCTTTGTGTTGTGATTGTTGCAGGGAAGACAACCCTAATAAAGGCGCTCACTGGCGACGCAGACCTTCAGCCACGCAACCAGCTCTTTGCTACGCTTGATGTGACAGCGCATGGTGGATTGCTTCCTTGTCGTATGCCAGTCATATATGTGGACACCATAGGTTTTCTCTCCCAGCTGCCTCACAATCTAATAGAATCGTTTTCTGCCACTCTGGAGGATGTCATCCATTCGGTAATTTGGTTGTGACGCCTGCTTTGTTCAAGCAGATTAGCATTTTTGGTGCTAAAATACAGATGTCTTGAGTAGACCTGCACTGTAGAGCCATAGATAAATCTGGCCTTTTGCAAAGGCTTGACCTCTTCCAGCAAATTCTTTGACTATTAGATTTTAAAAAGTTCAAAGCCATTTTGTAACTACAAATATGCCATGTCTTACACAAGTATTGTTGTGTAACTTTTTTTGTTTCTTTTCCAGGATTTATTGATTCATGTGCGGGACATTAGTCACCCTGAGGCTGCTAATCAGAAGAAGAGTGTGCTTTCTGTACTCACCAGTCTGAACGTTCCCCAGAAACTCCTTGATACTATGATTGAGGTGCACAATAAAGTTGACTTGGTTGAGAGGTATGTAAAAGTGATTTCATTTCCCTAAAGGCTCTGTTGATTTAGGTCAGTAGTCCTCAAACTTCCTCCTCAAGGGCCGAGACAGGCCAGGTTTTGCAGCTCTCCACGCTACTCCACAGGTGAATTAACTGGTGCTCAGACAGAGCTATAGCCCTAATTACATCCGTGCATCAGCATAGAGAGCTGCAAAACCTGGCCTGTCTCGGTCCTTGAGGAGGAAGTTTGAGGACTACTGATTTAGGTGAAATAGGTTGCTGTAGAAAAGAGAAAATCTGGGAATATAGCTTTTCCGAGATCCTCAGGCTGTGGTCATGACAATTTACACATGCCTATGTATAACCCATTCTCAGCTTTGCAGTGGCACAGGATCCTGTACAATGTGTGGTGTTCAACAAGGTCCTGGTGGTAAATATGCATTTCAATGGCCTCGAGAACAGCATACCTGGATGATTTGATGGTCAGGGTGAAGCCTGTTGGGCATATAGAGCTCATATTACTTGGCATTGGAGGACTTTGGGTAGTTAATTAATTATATCAAAACTCAGTTGATCCCATTGTAGCTGGTGAATTTCCTGGGGATATATATTTGCTGGGAATACAGTGCCACGATTTGCTGCCAGCATTGGCAGCACATGGGTAGTGATAACCTGGCCACTGCAAAGCCCGTTCATGTGAGTTCCAGATTGCCAATGGCAACTCTGTATGTTGTTTAACTGAATGCGTGTTTTTTTGCCACTCCCAGTTAACAATTTTCTGCCATGTTAGTCTCTGCTGAGCACTTGTTTGCCACAAACTAAAAGCAGCAGGACAATCCGTAAGGTTTAGGGCTGGGGTGAAGCTTTTCCTTACATTTTCTTAAAGGGAGTTTTGGGGGTGGGCAGTAAAACTATACATACTCACCACTAGTCTCCTGCAACTAATTGGCCCTATTCTGAGGGTTTGAAACTTGCCTCTGCCGAAGATCCGGACCACGGCATCCCTACTCGCGACTGCAGCCTTTGGACACCTTGCTGCCAGCTTGCATCTAGCACGGCTACTGGCCACACCCACTCCCTTCACTTTAATGAAGAAGGTGTGCTGAGGAATAGTATACTCTCTCCATTGTAACGAACAGAGTGCCCGCGGACAGTCACTGGGACGGACACCTGGCTCTTGGGTAAGATCGCCCATGTTGGTAAATTTCAAGCTATCGGTATTGGGCAAATTAGGTTTTTTTAGTTTTTGCCTGGGCAGGAACTTTAGTTGTACGTGAAGGCATGCCATAACCCACATAAACCTCCACTAAGCATTCAAAATTGAATAGGCAGAAACTAGTACACAAAATCAAAATGGAAAAAATATTTGTTATTTAGCATTTTTATTAATACATGAGGGTCCTCTTTTTAGTTTAATCTCGTTTTATTAAAATTTTCAAATATAAGGAGACCTAACAGTACCGGAGTAAAAGGTACAGTCAGATAAACAGTCATTCCAGGCCCCCACCCCACCCCCATCTCCAGGCGCAGCTGGATCAACGCTAATTCCCCTGCCAGCCAATCACACTCAGTGCACAGCGCACGCACCAGACAATATACTGTGTTTGCATCTCTTAATCCCATTGGCGAGCTGCTGGGTTACCAGGATGCGGGTCAACCAGACATTTATCCGCAGCACGGCCATGGCCGCCGTCAGGGGGCGCTCCCAGCGCCACAGTGGATACGTAAGGGGGCCCCCCAGGCCGCACCGCGCTATGCCACCCCCCGCCCCGGAGTGCCCCACCCGGGGGGAATCATGTGGAGAGTTCACAATATGTAGCCCGGGTAAAGGGCCCAGGACTCGCCCTACGAACGCCTCCGGAGGTGGAAAGAAGGCCCGAAGAATGCGCGCCCCAAGAGGGCCCCCCCCCCCAAGAACAAGACGAGATAAGAGGGAGACCAGCGGGAGCAGTCCAAGTCAAACCAGGGGGAGGGGGAACCCATGACTTAGAGAGACAGCAAAGAAAGGAAGAGAAATAGAAATTGAACAGAGGAGGGGGGGAGAAGCAGGGGCAATAGGGAGGGGGGTAGGTAGCATATAGGGAGGGAAGGAAGGTAAGAGTATAGTCAGGGGAGCCCCGTAACAGCATATGCACTGGATAGGCGTCTCACGTATCGGGCCTCGTCCCTGGGGACTCATCCACGGCCACCATCCGCCCCTACGAAGGCCTTTGCCACGTCCGATTCCCTGAACCTGATCCAGTTCATCTAGGTTGTCCAGTGTGAGTATATTTCCTCTCTACCCTCCGCTATAAGTTCTTCCATTCTAAATATGTGGTCCATTTCAGCGAACCATTCTGCTATATTTGGCGGAAGGGGGGGGATTTCCAGTGCCTGGGGATGATTGATCTTACAGCTGTAAGGAAGTATTTGAGGACTCCTTTCTTCGCCTTAGCTATGGAACCAGGGATCAAAGAGAGCAGAGCGACCCCTGCGTTGTTCAACACCACAGAGGCCTCTACCTCCGATCCGGAAGCTCTGGGACACTGTCCTCAAGATTCATACGGAGGACACTCCCACCAGATATGTAAAATCCCTCCCCAGGTTGCCCCACATCTCCAGCACGCAATATCTGCTGGGCATCTATAGCACCGCGTGAGGACTTTTTATAGTTTTTCTCCTTGGCTGAGATGGCCCCAACAAGCTTATGTGTCAACGCGAAAATCTTCCGCGTTTCCTCTTCTGTAATAGCCATCCCCAGGTCTCTTTCCCGTCTGGACATAAACCTCAGTCCCGAAGTGTGCCTGGAGGCTACTAGTATACTGTCGGAATCACGTGTTCCAGTGGTTGCGCCTGTGTGAGGCATTCCTCCAAAGGCGTCAGGGGGAGGGATGCCCTGGCTAAGTGCCCCGTTGTAGTAAGAAATGCCTCCAGCTGCCAGTGGTGTAACCAAGATAAATGACCACCTACGTTTTGTTCTCTCATTGCTGCTAGGGATGGCAGCCTCCCTCTTACCAGTATGTCCCTCAACCTAATGTCCTCAGCTTCTCTCCATTTCAAGAATCGGGGAGTGTTCCGTCCTGGCGTGAACTCCGGGTTGTTAAATAGTGGCGTGAGGGGGCCTGGCCTACTCGCCAGCTCTTCCTGACGCTGCAGACTGTCCCAACTGGAAAGATAATGCTGGACCAAATAGGGAATCCCTATTCTGTTTGCATCACCCGCGGTGGATACCCACGGGAGGGAGCACGGGTTATATCCCAGGAGATCCTGTTCCATTTGCACCCAGAGCTTGTCCTCTTTCCTGTATTTCCAGTCCGCCATCCTCGTGATGACAGCAGCAGCATGGCAGAGTCTTAGGTCCGGAGCCCCAGTTCCGCCTGCACTCTTAGGCCTAGCTAATATATTGAATCTGACACGTGGCTTCCGCGAGCCCCAGATGAACTTCAGAAATGTCGCTTGTATGGCTTTGTGGAAGCCTGATTGGTATTGTTGGAAAGCGGTATAGGAACCGGGGGAGTACGTCCATCTTCAAGATGTTTATCCTTCCGAACCACGAATACCGGCCTCTATCGTATTTTGCAAGATAAGGTCCTCTTTTTAACAATCATTTAACGGTTTTGTTTGAATATTCAAGTATTTAAAAAAAAACAAGGAGATGTTCTAAAAATGTAACAGATAGCGGTGCATGTGGCCTTCTGACAGAATATAAAACTAAGTAGTAGCATTATTGTTTATAGTAATCCCATCCATAGCGCATATATATAATAATTAATCAATGACTTATTGGCCTGTGATGAGGGAATGGCAAGCTGGATGAGCAAGATATCCTGTGCCTGTTTCATAGTGTGGGGAACATATTTAAGTAGTGCCTTTGTTGCAGTAGAAGACAAGGTTTACCATTTTGTTTTGTAAAATATTGAAGATACAAAGAGGGAAAATCAACATCGTCTTCTGTTTTATTAAAGCTAATACTTTGCAAGTTATTTCCAACTTTAGTAGTAAAGTGTTAACTGTATTGTTCTGTGTCCATAGACATGAAGCGGATGATGCAGCCGTGCGTGTTTCAGCATTGCTGGGTCATGGCCTGGAGGAGCTGAAACATCACATAGAGAATGAAGTGATGCAGAACACCGGAAGGATGGCCACCACTATCCGAGTGAATCTGGAGAGCCCTCAACTGAGGTATGGGGCAGTCACCAAATAAGAGTTGCTTTGAAGTGGATTATAACCTTCACTGCCAGGCACTTATATTTCGGGATGCTGCACTGTCTTACCAACCCCAGGTGTCTCCCCCCTGCAACTTTCTTTTCCCAGGGCTCCCTGTAGTTGAGGTATGCCCAGCCATTCAAATAGGTCCTTAGACTGGAGGGAAGCCGCTTTTCAGAAGTGATCATCCACTTTAGTAGTAGTCACATTTAAAAGCTGACCTTAGATTTCTTGGCAACTGAACCAGGAAGGGTGCTAATATTCATGGACCCCAACACACCCTCTTGCCACCGATATGTCTCCCTATTGGAAAAAAAGCATCTCTGCGCTGTAACTGAACTGTCGTCGTATAACACTGCAGTGTTTTGGCCTCTCCTATGCCAAAAGGTGGGCACATCACATTTATAGCAAGAGGCTATAAAGAGGAACACTCCCCGGAAATTCTGCTCTCCCGGGTATTTCTGTATAGTCTCCTTTCTGTCGTTCCCATGGGGCAGATGTAGCCGATCAGCGTACTAGATGCCGCTCTGCTCCCTCACAGCTAGAGGTGAAGCGGTGGCTCCTTTGTTCCTCTGGCTTGTAATAGCATGCTAGGTCCTTAACACTTATTTAGTTAGGCCAGATATTCTAAGTATCTCACACACCCCGCTTCAGGTTACTTAGATCATTAATCATGGGTTATACTCACCGCTAGGTGGCACTCTTGAAGAGAAGTCCAAAGAACAACAAGCCCCTCCCGGTCTATACATACCTGGTACCTCCTAACAAATCCCCAGTGTTCTTCTCTGCAAGGTGGCGACAAGACAGAATAAAAAGAAGTCTCCCCGCCCCCCCCATGGTCTATTTCTGCCCGGTTTTAGTTTTTTTACCCCTGACTAATTGGTAGCCTCCCAGCTTAGGCTGGTGGCCGGGCAATGGTAGATGGCACTTAGCAGTGCCCAGGAGATTAGCTCCTCCACTCGTCCCCATATTATGGGGCATAGTGGTAGTCCGGCCGTGGTGATCCGGATGTGGGATGCCCCTGTGTTAGGTAGGATAGGTCCCCCTATTGGCATTCTCCCTGTCGGTTTTATTATTGTTGTACTTGTGTGTGTGTGTGTTTGTGCAACAGTATACATGCTTTGGCGGGGACGGGTGCCTGGGGCCCCGTCGGCTCGCCTGGTCTCTCTTTGTCAGGGGGGATGGCGCTTCTGTCGATATTGGGGGGGGGGGGGGGGGGGGCGGGTCGGGCGGCGCAGTGCCGCCGGCCTGCCGCTCTCCTCTGGTGGACAGGCGCCATTCCGCGGCGCCCGCCTCGTGGTCTGTTCCTCAGGCCGGCGGTGGGCGGGGCCGGGCGGCGCGAGGCACCGCCAGCCCGCCTGGCTGTCGGGGCGCCGAGTGTCACTGCTCGGCGCCTGCTGGCGATGTTAATCGTTGCAGGGTCCGGGAGGCATGCGCGCCGCCGGCCCGCCTGACGGCACTTGCGGGCGCCATTCCGTGGCGCCCGCCCTTGGCGCGATCCTGGAGGGGTGGGCGGGGCCGCGTGCTGCGCGGCCCGCGCCGTGTCCTTCTGGCTTGGTGAGGGGCGGGGCCACAGCGTCTCCCGCTTCTTGCTGGGTCTGCCCCTCTTCTCCTCTCGCTCCTCCGTGGCGCAGCCGCCATTGCTGTTTGGATCAGGTAGGCGGTTTCTTCTTTTTCTTGTTGGGGTACCGCTGGACAGGGGGGTGGGCAGCCTTGGTTTGGGCCCCCTTCCTCGCCGATCGGGGGGGGGGGCGGCCTTCCCTTTGTCCTGGCCAGCTGGCAGGGAGCTACTGCGGCCTGGTCCACATCAGCCTTGCCTGTGTGTGTGTGTATATATAATATATACACTCCCCGCATGGGTATGTATATATTTATAAATATTTTATGCAGACTGCCTTGGTCTCATCATTGTTATATAATCATCCAGGTGTTATGGTGTGTTTGATTGACGGCTGTCTTTTTTGTTTTTCAGATCCCGGGATCCCACGCTGCGGGGCTCTCCCGGTCTTAGATACCTGGCTAGTTGGGGGGGCCATTGTTTGAATTGGGATTTTTTTGTGTCTAAATTCTAAGTTTTTGAGGATAGCTTTTTAGTCAGTACTGAAGGGGCATCCCGGGTCGTGTTAGGCGTAAATCCCTGGTTACTGCATATACCATAATTTCACCATATGGAGGCTACCAAAGATACCGGAAATGGCTCTTCGGGGCAGTCCAGGCTCTGTGGGGGGCGTGGGTCTCCGCTCCCAGGGGATGATGTCATTTTATGTATTCCATGTGCACGGCGGAACATCGAGCGCCAGTCCGGCACCCCGGTGCCCGGTACGTCCTCGGCCGCACCATCTCCCTCCCCTCCCCGCCTGTTCCGGACCCCGTGTGACGTTGTCGTTGGGGGTGATTCGCAGTCCGAGGTGTGCGCACGATTGGCGGATGTTTTCCGCTGTGGTCGCTCAGAAGGCCCCGGCTAAGCGGAGACATCTGTCCCCGCCTCCGCCGGACTCAGATGAGGAGGTTATTGAGGATCTGGATTGGCCGGATCGGCCCCTTGAAGAGGGCGAGCTTGTTGATGAATTTGAGGATCCAGAGGGTCAGCAGTTGCTGGGTGCTGAGGGTGATCAGTCTGAAGGGCCTGTCCTAGATACACCTTCCATTCTGGCCCAAGTGTTTGAGGTTTTGGATTTGGATCCGCCTGAAGCTGCTCCTCGGCCTAAGGGTCAGCTTTTCGGGGTGTCCAAGCCGCGCTTGGAGTTTCCCAGTCAACGGCATTTTGAGGACATTGTCCTTAATCAATGGGAGCAACCTACGCGTCTCGTTGGGGTGCCGCCTAGCTGGGATAGGAAGTATCCTTTTCCGGCGGACTTGGTCAAGCGTTGGTCTGTCCCTCCCGAGGTTGATGCTCCGGTTCTGGGACTATCTAACACGGCGGTTGTTCATTCGCCTGACACTACTTCTCTCAAGGACGGTGAGGATCGCCGGATTGATCAGCTGGCCCGGCATGGTTTTGTTTGTGCGGGTTCAGTTCTGAGGCCAGTCTGTGCTTCGGCACTTTTGTTGATGGCGGTTAGGTCTATCATCAGGGATTTATGTTCAGACCTTAATCCCACTTGTGCTGAGTTTCTGGCTCTTAAGCGTTGTGATTCTTTTTTGTCTTTCATTCTGGCAGCCCAGGATGATGCCATGTTGATGTCAGGCAGGGCTACGGCTCTGTTGGTCGCCATTCGCCGTTCAGTATGGTTGCGGCAGTGGACGGCTAACTTTAATTCCAAGAGATCACTCACGTCTCTTCCCTTTATGGGTCTGAGGCTTTTCAGTGAAAAGCTGGACTCTGTTGCTAAGGGAGGTAAGTTGCCTCAGCGCAAAAGTTTTCGTCGTTCCTTTCGGGGGGCGGCCCACTTCAATTCCTCCTTTTGGGGAGCCAGAGCTGGCAGGAGTGCGGGCTTCTCGGCTTCCAGGGGTGCTAGCTGGAACAGGGGAAGAGGCCGTGGTCGCCCTTTTCACGTCTGGGGCGCCAAGCCCAAGCCAGCTGCCAAACCTACTCAGCAATGAGGGGGCGCCCTCACCCTTACGGGTGGGGGGACGGTTGCGACTCTTCTCCCGGGTGTGGGACCAGGAGGTCTCGGACAGGTGGATCCGGGAGGTGGTGTCGGCTGGCTACAGGCTGGAGTTCGAGTCCCGCCCTCCTCCAAGGTTTTTCAGATCCCGTGTTCCTCCAGATCCCTTGGCCGCACAGGGGCTCCTGGCGGCGGTAAGGAATCTGCTGGAGTTGGCAGTCATCTGTCCGGTCCCGCCTTCGGAGGTGGGGCGCGGGTATTATTCCAATCTCTTCATTGTTCCCAAAAAGGATGGGTCGTTTCGTCCCATCCTGGACTTGAAGTTTCTCAACCGGTTTATTCGTCCCCGGAAGTTTTGCATGGAAACACTTCGGTCAGCGATCGCTTCGCTTCGGCAGGGGGATTTTATGACGTCCATAGACATCAAGGATGCATATCTTCACATTCCGATTTTTCCGGCTCATCAGAGGTTCCTTCGCTTCATGGTGGAGGACCGGCATTTTCAGTTTGTAGCTCTTCCGTTCAGCCTCACCTCGGCTCCGAGAGTGTTCACCAAGGTGTTGGCGGGAGTTATGGTCTTGCTCAGAGTTCAGGGGATTCGGATTGTGCCCTACCTGGACGATCTTCTCATCATGGCGCCTTCCTTCAGTCAGGCGGAAGGGGACACCAACATGGTGGTGTCTATTCTGGAGAGGTTCGGCTGGGTGATCAACTACTCCAAGTCCTCCCTGGTTCCGGTCAGGGTGGTGACCTTTCTGGGAATGTCCTTGGACTCTTACCAGCACAGAGTGTTTCTTCCTCAGGCCAAGGTTCTTTTGATTCAGGAATTGGCTCAGCTTCTTCTTTCCAATCCTCTTCCGTCCATCCGTCTAGGGATGAGACTGGTGGGGTTGATGGTTGCTTCGTTCGAGGCAGTTCCCTTCGCGCAGTTTCACACGCGGACGCTTCAGCTTCATCTGTTGGCATCTTGGGACCGGCGGCCGGGATCGTTGGATCGGTCCTTCCGGATGTTCCCCCGGGTTCGGCAGTCTCTACGGTGGTAGTTGTTTTCGGACAATCTCTCGAGGGGCAGGTCATTTCTGACCCCGCTTTGGGAAACTGTCACCACGGACGCCAGTTTGTCAGGCTGGGGGGGCTTTTGGAAGGATCTTCGGTTCCGGGGCCGGTGGGGTCCTCAGGAGGCTCACTTACCCATCAATGTTCTGGAGCTGAGAGCCATCAGGTTGGTTCTGTCTCACTTGACACAGCATCTACAGGGTCTGCCGGTTCAGGTTCGTTCGGACAATCGGACGGCGGTTGCTTACATCAATTACCGAGGAGGGACTCGCAATCTGGGTGCCCACAGGGAGGTGTCTCTGATCCTGGTTTGGGCGGAGACTCATGTGCCGTGCATCTCGGCGGTGTACATTCCAGGAGTGGAAAACACGGAGGCGGACTTTCTGAGCCGGTGTTCGTCCCGCCGGGGGGAGTGGTCTCTCCACCCCCAGGTGTTTCGATCACTTTGTCTTTGGTGGGGGACGCCGGAGGTGGATCTGTTTGCCTCTCGTCACAATCACAAGCTTCCGACGTTCGTGTCGTTATCCCAGGACCCTCTGGCTCTGGCGGCGGATGCCATGGCTCTGAGCTGGAGGGACCTGGGGTTCCTTTATCTGTTTCCTCCGATTCCCATGCTAGGCAGGGTTCTGCGAAAGCTGGTTCTGGAAGGAGTTCCCGCCATTCTCGTGGCTCCAAGGTGGCCAAGGCGGGTGTGGTTCGCAGACATCGTTCGTCTGGCGGTGGATCAGTTCGAGCTGCCTCTTCGGCCGGATCTTCTCACTCAGGGTCTACTGTGTTACCCCAGTTTACCAACGCTGGCTTTGACTGCTTGGCTGCTGAAACCTCCATCTTGAAGGAGGAAGGCCTTTCGGATTCGGTCATTCGGACTCTTATCAGTGCCAGGAAGAGATCCTCCTCTTCCATCTATTATAGGGCTTGGAGATCTTATATTGACTGGTGTGAGGCGATATCTTTGCCCTGCTGGGTCTTTTCTATCTCTAGGATTTTGGAATTTCTTCAGTCTGGGCTGGACTCTGGTCTGCAGCTTAGTACTTTGAAGGGGCAGGTTTCTGCATTGTCTATTTTTTTTTTTTTTTCAGAGGTCTTTTGCCCTCCATTCTTTGGTCAAGACTTTTTTTCAGGGGGTTTCGCATCTGCGGCCTCCTAGGAAGCCTTTGCTTCCTGTTTGGGATTTGAATTTGGTCCTTTCTGCTCTTCAGGCTCCTCCCTTTGAGCCTTTGCAGGATGTTGCTCTTTCTGTGTTGACTCAGAAGGTTGTCTTTTTGGTGGCCATCACTTCGGTTCGGCGTGTTTCGGAGTTGGCAGCCTTGTCTATTCAGGCTCCTTATTTTGAGAAACATCAGGACAAAGTGGTTTTTCGCTTCAAGCCAGACTTTCTTCCTAAGGTGGTCTCTGCTTTTCATCTGAATCAGGACATTGTTCTTCCCTCCTTGTGTCCTAGGCCTGGGAATGACAAGGAGAGGGCGTTGCATTGTTTGGATGTGGTACGTTGTGTCAGGTACTATTTGCGTATTACGTCTTCTTTTCGTAAGACTGATGCCTTTTTCGTGGTGCCCTGTGGTGCTAGGAAGGGCTTGGCTCTGGCTAAGTCTTCCATTAGTAAATGGATTCGTCAGGCGATTGTTGGAGCCTACTCTGCCAAGGGGAAGGTTCCCCCTTTTCGTGTTACCGCTCATTCTACTCGTGCGGTTGGTGCGTCCTGGGCTTTTCAGCACCAGGCTTCTGTTGAACAAGTTTGTAAGGCTGCTACTTGGTCTTCGGTTCACACTTTTTCCAAGTTTTACAAGGTTGATGTGCGGGGCCTCAGCGGATGCTGTTTTTGGCCGCAAGGTTCTGCAGGCTGCAGTGGTTTGAGTTTCTGCATTATTGCCTGGTTGGATACCCGCCCTTTTTTGGACACTGCTGTTGGATGTCCCATGATTAATGATCTAAGTAACCTGAAGCGGGGTGTGTGACATACTTAGAATAATACCATTTTGTGATTACTCACCTGTAAAATGGGTATTATAAGTATGTCACACACCCCGCTTCACCCACCCTTTTTGGTATCCTGGTTCTTTATATGGTGAAGCTTTTTTGTTATACTTGAGGGTTACCGTTGGTTTTTTTTTCCTGGTACCTTGTCTTATTGCTGTTTGAATTACTGGGGATTTGTTAGGAGGTACCAGGTATGTATAGACCGGGAGGGGCTTGTTGTTTTTTGAACTTCTCTGCAAGAGTGCCACCTAGCGGTGAGTATAACCCATGATTAATGATCTAAGTAACCTGAAGCGGGGTGTGTGACATACTTATAATACCCATTTTACAGGTGAGTAATCACAAAATGGTATTTTTTAGGTTTCACAATTGGCGTATGTGCAGTAGTGCTGATGCTTTAACCATTCTAAACATGCCTGCGTTTTTTTTTTCCTCCAGCTGGCTTTACAAGGAGGCTTCTGTTCAGGAAGTGAAGGTTTTGCCAGAAGATGGTACTGCTGATGTGTTAGTGGTTATAACCAGTGCTGCTTATGGAAAATACAGAAAGCTGTTTTGCAAATGAACAATGTCATTGGTCCTGCTCCCTGGAAACTAAAGTGCACTTATTGATGTCATTAGTTACAAACCATATTGGAAAGCATTAAAATGTTACAGAAATAGGTAAAGGCTGCAGCCGGCAATGCTAATACAACTCTGTCTAGAGACAGAAATGTATAACTGTTCACTGAATCAGTGATAGTATATATTATATATGTAACTAAGTGTTGCTGTAAACAAAATAAAAACTCTTTTGAAAATGGATTGGTTGACAAGACCTGTTCCAAAACATGTGTTGCCTCTTTAAACTGGAACACCACCTGGTTTTTCATTAGTGGGTGTTGGTCTTGCAGTCAGCTAATCAAAACAAGCTCAGGGGGGCATCTAGAATGCTGGAGTTTCCCCCTCTGCCTACATATAACCCCCCCCCCCCCGCCCAGAACGCCCATAATTCTCACCTTCACTATAAGGCAGTGCTGGGATTGGAGTCCCGTGATAGGCAACAATGGCAGGTTGTTCCAGCAGCCGGCGCTGAGGACGTGACCACCCGGTGGCCAAACGTGGGACTCCTTTACTGGCGCTGGCTTGTAGTGAAGGATTACAGGTGTCCTGGGGGGTTATGTGCAGGGGGACTCCTGCATTCTGGTAATGGGAGTACAGAAGACACTGACATTTCAGGTTGATGAAAACAGGTATCTGCCTTGCAGACCTGATATCCAATCTTGGTGACAAAAGAAAAACTTAGATCATAAAATCCAGGTTAAAAAGAAAATAACACGAAAGATGCCAGCCCTGGTCTTAGCTCCCACTGTATGAATGCCCTGAAAATTCCCCTTCCTTTCTGCCGTTCCCATGCAGAGTTCATGGGCCTATCGGCGCAGCTGAGACGTGCTTCGAACTAGGCTAGAAGGTGCAGCCGTTCGCTGGAGCTTTGGCACAAATCGTGCATTAAAAAGAATCAACCTCCACACAGGGAAATTTTCATTTGACCTAATCCAGATGTCCATGGACCAAATCCCAGGTTTTGATTCACTTTTATTGTACAATGGCTTAAAACAATGTAGAAGAACTTTCATTGTATTTAGAGTCTTTCAAGCTTGGAGCCTAGAAAGGTCACACTGAGGTTTCTGAATGTGTCACGGCTAGCCCTTAAAGAAATGACTATAGTCCCTCTTTAATATGCAGCAGCACAACCCAGGCTGTCCATCACACAGAAAAAATACAATCCCGGGAAACTCACCTGTAGAATTGTTTTTGGATACATCCAGTCCAGGTCGTCCCAATATCCTTACGACTGGGTGTTCGCCCCAAGGGGGGGCTCGACTGCAGGATCAAGGATGTAGCTCCTCCCGGTCCCCTATAAAGGCAGCTGTCCCTCTATCATTCCCCAGTGGTAAAAAAGCAGTATTCAACAAAGAGGACAGGCCGGGAGGCCTAAGAAACCATGTTACTTCACATAGCTTCAGCTTATACTCTCTATAAGCAAAAGGTTAGAAAAAAAAAAGTGTCCTATGAAAAAGAAAATGGTTGATCACCATAACAGGCAAACAAGACATAATGAACACCTGGAGTGGATGACGACCTGGAGTGGATTTATCCAAAAACAATTCTACGGGTGAGTTTCACAGAATTTTTTTTTTCCCTACATCCAGTCCAGGTCGTCCCAATAGCCTTATGACTGGGACATCCAATAGCAGTGTCCATATGGGCGGGATCCCCAGTGCGGAACAGCATGTAGTTCATTTCACTACTACCTGAAGCAACTTTCGGCCAAAAACCGCGTCAGCTGAGGCCCCGACGTCCACCTTGTAAAACTTTGTAAAAGTATGAACAGAATACCAAGTTGCGGCCTTACAAACTTGTTCCACTGGTGCTGAAAATCCCAAGAGGCACCAATGGCTCTGGTAGAATGAGCTGTGATCTGAAAAGGGGGTTCCTTCTCCCTGGCAGAATATGCTTGTACCACTGCCTGTCTGATCCACTTACTGAGAGTGGACTTGGCTGGTGGCAAACCCTTCCTAGAGCCCTCTGTTAGGACAAAGAGCAAATCCGACTTCCTGAAGGATTCAGTCACAGCCAAGTAATAATTTATGGCTCTGACCACATCCAAGGCATGGAGGATCTGTTCTTTGGAATTAGCAGGTGCTGGACACAAGGAAGGTAAGACAACTTCCTCATTAAGGTGAAAAGGAGAAATGACCTTAGGCAAAAAAAAATCGGGTTTAAAGCAAAAAAACACCTTATCCCTATGCAGCTCAAAGTAGGGTGGTTTCATACAAAGCGCGTCCAGCTCTGATACACGACGCACAGAGGTGATCGTTACCAGAAAGACCACTTTGAGAGTCAACATAGACAATGCAGCATCGCTCAATGGCTCGAAGGGAGGACCATGAAGAGCAGACAGTACTAAATTCAAGTCCCACACCGGTAACACTGACTTACGCGGTGGCTGGACACGGGTAACTCCCTGGAAAAAAGTCTTGATCAACCTATGGTTGGCAATGGATCTCTGGAAAAAAAAAATGGCTAAGGCCGAGACCTGACCCTTGAGGGTGCTCAGCTGGAGACCCAAGTCTAAGCCATGTTGTAAAAACTCCAGAATCCTAGAAATAGAAAATGTGTGGCAAGGAAGACTCTTGGCCTCGCACCAAGCGATATAGGCCCACCAAACTCTTTAGTATATCATGGAAGAAGATTACGTCCATGCCTGAATCATTGTTGCCGATAACCCCTTCTCCGTCAGGATTGAGGTTGAGGCGTCCGTAAATTGGGGTGCCGCAGCGACCCCTGTGTGAGAAGCCCTGGGTCGTCGGGCATGATGTAGTGATCTATTGACATCTGGACTATGCAAACCAACTCCTCGGCCAGCGAGGAGCCACCAGGATGGCTGGTACCCCTTCCTGGGCTATCTTGCGAAACAGGGAATACATACAGAAATTTGAACTTCGTCCAAGGAATCGCCAGAGCCTCTGTTGCAATGGCCAGAGGATCTCTTGAGAGGGAGACAAACCTTGGAAGCTTGTGTCTGGACACAAACAGATCCACGTCCGGCTGACCCCAGGGGGGAGACAGAGTGAAAAGTCACGCTGCTGAGGAACTATTCCCCCAGGCTCAAGGCACTCCTGCTCAGGGAGTCTGCCTCCTGGTTTTCCACCCCGGGGATGTAGACCGCTGAGATGCAGGGAACATTCTCCTCTGCCCAAGACAGAATATGGGTTACCTCCTTGAGGGATCTCTTGCTCCAAGTACCGCCCTGGTGGTTGATGTAGGCGACAGCCGTCTGATTGTCTGAACGAACCTGGATCGCACAACCTCTTAAAAGGGGAGTCAAGCGTAGAAGCACCAACCGGATCGCTCTCAGCTCCAAGAGATTTATGGGTAAGCGGTTCTCCTGCGGACCCCACTGATCCTGGATCTTCTGGGTCTGCCAAACACCTCCCCAGCCTGTCAAGCTGGCATCTGTGGTAACTATCTCCCAATGGGAAGTCAGAAAGGATTTGTCCACCAACAGGTTCCAGGAATCCAACCACCAGAAAAGGGACTGCCTGGCCGGGGGGGGGGGGGGGACAGAGAAAAGCCTTGTTCTAGGGACTCCTGAGTCCGATTCCAGCCAGTCAGCAGGTTCAATTGAAGAGGTCTCATGTGAAATTGGGCAAAGGGCACTGCCTCGAAGCATGACACTATTAGGCCCACCAATCTCATCCCCAGACGTACCGACGGCTGCTGACAAGACAGCAATGCCTGCACCTGCGTCTGGAGACCTAAAACCTTCTGCTGCGGCAGAAAAACCTTGACCTGAGCGGTGTCTATCGTCATTCCCAGGAAGGATCTCACTGTTGAGGGAGTGACAAAGGACTTGGGGTAATTGATTACCCAGCCAAAGGCCTCCAGGGTTGACAACACCATCCGAGTATCGTTTGCGGCCCAGTCTCTTCAGCAGGCTGAAATCAGCAAGTCGTCCAGATAGGGTAGCACATGAATACCCTGACTCCTCAGGATAGCCATGATGCCCGCCAGCACCTTGGTAAACAAATGGGGCGCTGAGGATATCCCGAATGGAAGTGCTACAAACTGGTAATGCTGATCCTCCAGAGCAAACCTCAGGAACTTCTGATGTTCCTGGAAAATCGGGATGTGCAGATAAGCATCCCTGATGTCCACCGTGGTCATGAAGTCGCCAGGCCGAAGCGATCTCACTGCCGACCGCAACGTTTCCATGCGGAAATGTCTGACTCTTACAGTCTGACTCCTTGAATGGAGAAATCTTGTGGGCGGCCTGGCTGCCGGCTCTATTTTGTAACTGGAGGATATTACCTCCTGAATCCACCGATCCAAGACGTGACGTCTCCAGATCTGAGCAAACAGCAGAAGCCGTCCCCCCACCCGGATGGGTGAGGGCACCCCCTCATGCATGAGAGGGCTTGGACTTGGCTCCCCATGAGGGGTTGGGTCGGCCGCGGGACCTACCTCTGCCCCAGGTATCTCTGCGGGTGCCTGGAAATGAAGAACCTCTTCCTCCTCGAAAGGAAGAGGGGTTTCCGAAAGGACCGAGCAGGCTTCCTTCTCTGAGGGAGTCTACCATCCTTGACCAAAAGGTCCAGGGGCTCCCCAAACAGCCTGCTTCCCACAAAAGGGAGAAGTGTTAGAGACTTCTTGGCAGCCGCATCAGCCGACCACTGCCTCAGCCAGAGCGAACGGCGGAGGGCAACAAGCAAAGCCGAAATCTTGGCACCAAGCCGGACCACATTATCCATCCATGGCAGTAACAACAAAGCCAATGAAATCCAAGCAAGCCTTGAGTTCCTTATACTCCTCAGCCCGCCTGAGAGCCTTAGCTCTAGCCACAAGGTGTCTCACCTTTCTCCTGTTGGCGAGTGAGACAATTGCCGAGGCGCACACAGGACGAAATAGGGCACCAGCAAAGGTGAACGCATGTCAGACAAGCTGATCCATGTGCTTGTCTGCAGGGTCATGTAAGGGAGCATTGTCAGGTGTCCACCTCGGGAGGGTGACACCATAACTAAACCAACTCATCAGGGAAGGGATACCGCCTATCCAGGCCCTTAGGGACCGACGGTAACTTGTTAGGCCCCATTCGTTAAGGATCATGTTAGAAAAGTGAGGCTGCCCCTGGAAGACCCGACCTTTGTCTTTCAGGCCGAAATAAATCATCCTGCTTCCTCTTAGCCGCTCTGGGAGGAACAATGTGTAGGGTATCAAACACAGAGGAGAGCAAATTCTCTGTATCATCCGGGAGCCAAGAATCCTCATCCGAGGAGGAACCAGAAATACCGTCATCGCCAGCAGAATATTCCACCACTGAGCGCGAATCATCTGGCAACTTACCTTCCTTCGCAGAACCCAAGCAATCAAAAAGATCATCATCCTCCGGGTAAATCGGCTCCAGATGCCGCTTCTTACTCGAGGCTTTCTTAGGGGCTGTCAACGAGATCTGCCTCTTGAGACTGGCCAGTCCATGCGCAGTTAGTATGAGACCTCTTGCTGGCTCCCTCTTCGCTAGGGGCTGAATGCAGCAGCGCAGGGCCCGGAGAGACCGATGGTAATACAGGGCTAGGGTCAGGGACAACCGCCCGCTCATGGTCCAAAAAAATTGCCTCTGGCGCATGTGGTACAAACAGTGCTGAATCCGCCCAAAGAATTCCTTCTGCACAAGGGGCAGAGCCTGTCCTGCCCAAATGGGGCCCCCAGCTCACTATCCCCTGATGCCTCCATTATGGTGATTAAAAACAGTAAAATTCAATAAGACTACAAGACTCTACTGGTCTAAGCCTAAAAACGATCCCTCTTATTAAAAAGGGGGACCGGGAGGAACCACAACCCTCAACCTTAGCCCACGATCTAGACAGAAGAGAAAGAGAGAGCCCCTGGTCAGCCTTGGCATAATACAAATGACAGAATCAATGCAGCAAAAAGAGGGACTCATGACACCGACAGTAGGGATCCCCGCAGCCAGCAGGCCCGAACTTGATCCCCAGCAGCAGCAGAGCGGCAGCAGCAAGAGCAGACAGCGTGTCCGGCCCGGCCACCTTCTAGAAGGATCCTCGGGGGGTGCGGTGCCGAAGCCGGGCTCCGCCCCCTCCACGCACGCCGCAAGAGGAAGCCCTTCAGCGCTGCTCAAGACTGGCCCATAATGGCGGCGGCGCCTGAGCGGGGCCGCCACCTATACAGCGCGATCACGCCCACAGACAGCGCTGCAGCGGGCGGCGAAGGCCCACGGGATGCACCGGCCGAGAGACGCACAGGGAGGCGAGTATGAAGCCAGACCACAGTAAAACACAGTAAAAGTACACTAAAATAAAGCTTGTGGGCAGGGAGGGATACATACAAAAAAAATTACATAGTGGTTCCCCCTCAGGCTCACCATAAGCCTGTGGCCGGCTACCTTTTAGTATAAGGTCTGCAGCCCAGAGCCTAAGCTCTGCCGAACGCCACAGACCCCGGCGTTCACCCTACCGTCCCGGATCCCGTAGCAGCCAAAGGCTGGGAGGCAGGGATAGGTCAGAAGAGATCCATGGAAATAGAGTCCACAGCGGCCGACGGGCTAGGTGGCCCCGCTCTGCTGCCAATATCTGAGAGAAAGTGCCAACGATCTTATGCAGCCAAACTGAAAGATGAACACTTGGAGAATGATAGAGGGACGTCTGCCTTTATAGGGGGCCGGGAGGAGCTACATCTTTGATCTTGCAGTCGAGCGCCCCCTAGGGGCGAACACCCAGTCGTAAGGATATTGGGGTGACCTGGACTGGATGTAGGGAAAAACAAAGAGCCCAGGTACTTGCCACTTCCAGGATCCTCTTCTATGGCCACCGTGGAGCAGCCTATAGGCTTCCACAGCCAGTGCCAGCTGCGCTGATGACCTTCTCATGGAAGTCTAAACCACAAACATGTTAATTAGTTACACAACTAAATATAAGGCAGGCTCTGGCTAATAGGGGGATTATGGGCCACATGGGGGCCTGGGCAGAAGAGAGCTGCTCTAGCCCAGAAAACACAGTAACGTGTGGTGGGTGCAAATAGTTACAAATGAGGTAGATGAAAAGGCAGATATTTGCCATATTTTGTCCTTGATGATCAGCCTTCAGCTGTTTATTTTGCCATGCTGGTGCATTTTTTTTTTTTTGTTTCCCTGAACATGGATTTCAGTGTTTGTAGTAGCCCTTGAAAGAAGAAAGCTCTATACAAATCAGTAGCAATGTATCTCCAGTCCTTCAGCAGTGGTAGAACGATGATTTCAAGAGCTAATCAGTTTGTTTCCAACAGCAACTTGTAATTAAGATCAATAACATCAGAAACAAATTCGCCACAGCCTATGAGGTCTTCTGCAATGATGTTGATCGTGTCTGAACCACTGCCAGGACACTGCTTCTGCACCCAGTTGTTTAGGAAGGGAAGCTTAGGCAAAGTCAATTTCCTCATGGATCCTAGGGGGTGTCTGAAGATGTACATTGTATTTTCTGTCAAATTAAGACCGGCCACAAAAAATCCATCTAAAAAAAATGTTTAAGATATTTTACAATAGTCTGTTGCTGTAGTTAGGTTTTTTACCAATCTATTTATAGCTGCAATTCAATCCTACATATAATACACACACTATTTTAAATTCTATGTTGCTTAACATTTCTCATCTGCTATAACACATCATATTTTTTGTAATGTTATATTTTCTAATAAGAAATGGAAGCCCAAACACATATCACCAATCTACAGGTCCTTCTCAAAAAATAGCATATAGTGCTAAAGTTAATTTTTTTTCCATAATGAAATGATAAAAATTAAACTTTCATATATTTGAGATTCATTGCACACCAACTGAAATTTTTCAGGTCTTTTTTTGTTTTAATACTGATGATTTTGCCATACAGCTCATGAAAACCCCAAAATCCTATCTCAAAAAATTAGCATATCATGAAAAGGTTCTCTAAACGAGCTATTAACCTAATCATCTGAATCAACTAATTAACTCTAAACACCTGCAAAAGATTCCTGAGGCTTTTAAAAAAGCCCAGCCTGGTTCATTACTCAAAACCGCCATCATGGGTAAGACTGCCGACCTGACTGCTGTCCAGAAGGCCATCATTGACACCCTCAAGCAAGAGGGTAAGACCCAGAAAGAAATTTCTGAACAAATAGGCTGTTCCCAGAGTGCTGTATCAAGGCACCTCAATGGGAAGTCTGTGGGAAGGAAAAAATGTGGCAGAAAACGCTGCACAACGAGAAGAGGTGACCGGACCCTGAGGAAGATTGTGTAGAAGGACCGATTCCAGACCTTGGGGGACCTGCGGAAGCAGTGGACTGAGTCTGGAGTAGAAACATCCAGAGCCACCGTGCACAGGCGTGTGCAGGAAATGGGCTACAGGTGCCGCATTCCCCAGGTCAAGCCACTTTTGAACCAGAAACAGCGGCAGCAGCGCCTGACCTGGGCCACAGAGAAGCAGCACTGGACTGTTGCTCAGTGGTCCCAAGTACTTTTTTCTGATGAAAGCAAATTTTGCATGTCATTCGGAAATAAAGGTGCCAGAGTCTGGAGGAAGACTGGGGAGAAGGAAATGCCAAAATGCCTGAAGTCCAGTGTCAAGTACCCACAGTCAGTGATGGTCTGGGGTGCCATGTCAGATGCTGGTGTTGGTCGACTGTGTTTTATAAAGGGCAGGGTCAATGCAGCTAGCTATCAGGAGATTTTGGAGCACTTCATGCTTCCATCGGCTGAAAAGCTTTATGGAGATGAAGTTTTCATTTTTCAGCACGACCTGGCACCTGCTCACAGTGCCAAAACCACTGGTAAATGGTTTACTGACCATGGTATTACTGTGCTCAATTGGCCTGCCAACTCTCCTGACCTGAACCCCATAGAGAATCTGTGGAATATTGTGAAGAGAAAGTTGAGAGACGCAAGACCCAACACTCTGGATGAGCTTAAGGCCGCTATCGAAGCATCATGGGCCTCCATAACACCTCAGCAGTGCCACAGGCTGATTGCCTCCATGCCACGCCACATTGAAGCAGTCATTTCTGCAAAAGGATTCCTGACCAAGTATTGAGTGCATAACTGAACATAATTATTTGAAGGTTGACTTTTTTTTTTTATTAAAAACACTTTTCTTTTATTGGTCGGATGAAATATGCTAATTTTTTGAGATAGGATTTTGGGGTTTTCATGAGCTGTAGGGCAAAATCATCAGTATTAAAACAAAAAAAAAACTGAAAAATTTCAGTTGGTGTGCAATGAATCTCAAATATATGAAAGTTTAATTTTTATCATTTCATTATGGAAAATAATGAACTTTAGCACTATATGCTAATTTTTTGAGAAGGACCTGTATTATGAAGCCCGGCAGCAAGTTTCTAGATCATAAACCAAACCTGATGTCTTAAAAAAATTAAAACAAAAGCCTGAGAAAATACCCACTTCCTGGTTCCCCGAAGTAGCACTTGTGCTGGACTGACAGTATTTTTAGGCTTTTTTTTAGGTTTCATTTTAGTGTGCAAGACAGGATAGGAAAACATGTTTAGCTGCACAGTAGGATACAAATAGACCAATGACTTGGATTTAGCTAAAACTGAACCAAAATCGATCATCTTGGAAAACCCCTCTCAGGTCGTCCACTATATATATATATTTTTACAGGTTTCCAATCAGTTTCTTTGGCCACGTATATTAACATGCGTCTTGAAAGACAAAGGACGTCTAGCCTCACTTGGCAGCCCCCCCCCCGCATATCTACGTTGTGCGTGAGATGATCCTGCCACCAGCTTGCCGAAGAGGTAAGGAAAGCGGACGATCAGCAGGGTTTCGCATAGCAGGGCATCGCAAAGCAGGATGCCCCAGAGATGGTTTAAAGTGGACCAAAGCCCAGGATTTTGACTATCCTGGGTTTTGGTCATTTCCATTGGGGCACCCCGATCGGGGGTGACCTGCTGTGCGAAACCCCCCAGATCGGCAAAGCCAACTCACCTCTTCCTGGTCCTATGCGCATGCACGGCTGCTTGTCCAATCAGCGCGCTCTGAGCCTGTGACATCATGTTGTCTAAGACTTCATCTAAAACCAGCGGCACAGAGCGTGCTGGGGCCTGCATCCCCCGCTTCCCTCTAAGAGGGAGCGTGCCCATCCTCAAATGCCTGGCGCGGGAAAGCGCCCTGCTAGAGGGATAGCGGGATGCATCTCACGCATGAGTAGTTAGACCGAGAAACAAGGTAAGTGTATGGGGTGACCTGGAGGGCTTCACACATCCCGATTTTTGGATGCCCTGGGGAAGGGAATCGATCTTATAGATTTCTGGGCCGATGGGCGTGGGTTTTGGTCCACTTTAACCAGACCTAGCATTGTCTGATTTTGGTCCACCTTAAACACACTTTATTGTTGCAGACAATGTAAAATCACTTATTCAAACTCATCATCTGCCCTTTACAAAACGTGGCCTGTTTAAATGTGCTTGGCACGTATGCATGTGATTTTTATTTTTTTTTGCCTATGCCCAAATAATATTGAAAAATAACCCCAGCAGTACCTGGGCGTCCAGCGTGCTTTTTTCTCTCAAGAAAGCGGATCAAGTGGAGTTTATTTGTGGTGTTTGCCCACCAGTAGGGTATCGATGGCCACAGATATTCATGTTTCAGTGCCATGGGGTTGCCATAAGAAACAATAACCCGGAAACCCTTTTTCCACATATTCCTTAGTGTGGGTGGTTCCTGGAGAAAAACAAAAAACAGACAAACATGAATTTAGACCAATGCTTCCAATCACAAAACCTTCACCCGAATTGCTTCCAATGAAGACAGAAAAACATAATAACTAATCTGAATGACTGCTAGGTAACATTAATGCATGAGAGCAAACTACTTTCAGGGGGGAAGCCGTATCAGACCACCAAATGTATTCCCACAATGTAACTCTAGGAGCCACCCCTGCTACTGACATTAAAGTCCCTGTCCAAGCAAAACACAAAAACGTTTTATCCCCTGCAGTTGTATAAAAATGTACCAGGTCCAGAGAACAAGTCCCACAGTGTGCAGGCCCATCCTCCATCTGACTCCTGGACGACTGTCCAATGAATAGAGTGGTCACGCGCTGGGTACTGTGACTACTTACTCCCCACTGTGGGGAACTGTTCGGCCCAGAGGTCTCCAGTTAGTGGAGAACTTGCTTGCATATGGTGGGACTTGATCTTGGGTCTTGGTAAGTTTTAACCAGAATAGGACTAAAAAGTTAGATTGTGTTTTGCCTGAACAATCTTGTTTAAGACAAAGCCTGCCCTGCACCACCTGAGGTTGTTACTCAGAAAGAATTTCGCATTGTGCTCTTCCACTGCATTTGCCACCATTTTTCTAGCCCACTTATTTGAATAATGCCAGTTTGTCGATAAGGCCTCCAGAACTGCTCACAGTAATCTGACTGTAGCTTTACTCTATACAGCAGCATCGCAACCTTCCTCTTCCTACTGGTGATGCCTCAAGCTATGCAGACGAGCATCCTCCTTACTTTCCCTGCTGCCTGGCTACATTGTCCACTCACCTTGTAGCATTCAGTAATGCATATCCCTAAATCTTTCTTCTGAAGTCATGTCTAGCAGTACTGCCCATACAAAACAAGGAGGGGATTTCTTCTACCCAAGTGCATCATTTTACATCTAGTAAAATCTATCTATGCTGTGGTTACTGCAGCTGCATTGAGTCACTTCCTGTGATAAGTATACAAGAAATAATGAGATAGGCAGTACTTGCATATTTACGTGTGGGCAGAGGAATTACGATCAGGACTTGAAGATTTTTGACTCTAGATTTGAAACCAGTGTCAGGACACGTAGGCAACATGCCATCAGTCCTGAGATATCATTAAGGTGCTATACACACTTGGAACTGGAATGGCACCAGGAAATACAATGGGTAAGGTTCTGTACCCAATCTTATTATAATCACAAGTCTAGTTAGCCCGAAGCAAGAAAAAGTAGCTGTTGCATTATTGTAGCCTCAGCTTGAATAAATTCAGTCAGACAGATATACGTACATGTTTTGGGCATAATCTGGGTCCAAATATCCTCTGTATACAGTTAATTAGGTACAAGTGGTGTACCGGGGACATCGATTGGAGATTATTACATGCTAAAATGAGCAGCTCCTTCGGGTTCTTCTGCAGCCAATCTGAGATCTCATGTAAAATTTCCTAAAGTGGGGAAAGATCAACAACAATCATTGCAATACACCTAAATTAGGCAATAAGAATATGAAAAAAAAATAATAAAAATAAAATTATATATATCACTTTAAAACAACACAAGTCCACAGTGCTGTGAAATCAACCTGTCCAATTATAAGGCGACAATAATTGTGACACTTTCTTAGGAGAGAAAACCGCCATTTACTTTCATTGTCTACCAAGTGTAAATTTTTACCTGGCTCTGAATCAGCCCCAAGGTAGACAATAAAAGTCAAATTCTCTCCTAAAAAAGGTGTGAGAATTATCTCCTGCTGTTGTCCAATAATTAGCAAGATAACCCCTAGAAAAAGAGTTCTGCAGGTGGTGTCCAAACAGCCAAAAAGGATGAGAAAAGAGACGTGGTTTGTGGTCACTTTTGTAATTGCTCTCACCCCTAGAGGTAGTATGATGCGGTGTCTACCAAAAAGGGATGTCCTCAAGATGCTAAACTAATCTAGTATTTTTTTTTTCCCCGTTTTCCCCAAGCAAGAGAATGTGTTTTGTATGGAAGCAGTTTTTACTATCTGTAATATGTTGCTACTGGCAACCGTACACAAAATCTGTACACCAAAATCTACAAGAAGAGAGAAGTGAGCCCTGTACACATAGAACACTGCTGCTATGGCCGCTGCTGAGGTGAGGGAGTTCACGCAACCTTACACATATGCAGCAGCAGTGTTCTGTGTGTACAGAACTCACTTCTGTCTTCTTGTCTCTTCCACAGATTTGGTGGATGGTTGCCAATAGCAACAGATTGCTAGATTGACTGAAAACTGTTTCCACAGAACACACATTTTTTAACATGTAAAAAAACTAATTCAGCTCAGCACATCGAGGACCTCATTTGGCACACAAAAATATACACTTCCACCACCAATTTCCAAGCAGAATGTCCCTTTAAGTAAACATTGCTGTCTTGAAATCTTCAGTGCTTTTCAATGGTTTTTGTGTTCTGAGCCAGAGAAATCTCAGAACTTAAGTGCGCTTCATCTGTACTTCTCACCATTTCTGCTTATTACAAGTAAATGACCGTTTACTTACCTCTACTGTGACGGATGTGTAAAATCCATGTACAAAATACAGGTTTGGCGAGGGAACGTCCGGCCTGTGAGCTATTCGAAGGTCAAGGTATCTTATACCAGCATCAAGCTGCTGAGCAACTGTTAGAGACTAGAAGATAGAACAGAAATTGTAAACAGCAGCACTAATAATGATCTTGCTTCAGACAGGCATGTTAGCATTTGTCTGCACAGGCCCCAACTCTGTGAAACCAGCCCACAGTCAAGTATCTGGTTACAGTCCCACAGGCGTCAAAGGCCTTCACACATTAGAAAACAACCGGGAAGCATCAGGCAAAGCGCTAGGTCTTGCCTTTCCTCTACAGGATCTTTATAACCTCTGCTTTTCTGTTTTTTCATGGGGTTGCAGCCCCTGCAGTGCATGCACTCCCGTACCCAGCCTATCCTGGCCCCTGGAGCACGTGCACAGCCCAAAGATCAATCGGAAGCCACCCCATTGAGGATGCTGGAGGGGGAAGGCCAACAGCTGGCCCCTGAATATTTTAGCATCTACTTTTTTTTTGTTTCACTTTAAAGGGATTGCCCAGTCCAAGTGTTAGAATAAATCATTGTTTGCGTAAAGGCCATAGAATAGGATTTATTTTGGTAAGCTGCTGAATAAAGATGTTTCAGGAATCTAGTCCCTTTTCTGTTGCCCATCCCCTGGCCCTGTGACGTCTGCCCAACTCCTGGCTTCGGCAGCTCACTACTGCTGCAGGTATGTCCTCCGCCCCACTCCCAGCTTCGGCAGTTCACTACTGCTGCAGGTATGTCCTCCGCCCCACTCCCAGCTTCGGCAGCTCACTACTGCTGCAGGTGTGTCCTCCGCCCCACTCCCGGCAGCTCACTACTGCTGCAGGTGTGTCCTCCGCCCCACTCCCGGCAGCTCACTACTGCTGCAGGTGTGTCCTCCGCCCCACTCCCGGCAGCTCACTACTGCTGCAGGTGTATCCTCCGCCCCACTCCCGGCAGCTCACTACTGCTGCAGGTGTGTCCTCCACCCCACTCCCGGCAGCTCACTACTGCTGCCGGTATGTCCTCCGCCCCACTCCCAGGTTCGGCAGCTCACTACTGCTGCAGGTGTGTCCTCCACCCCACTCCCGGCAGCTCACTACTGCTGCAGGTGTGTCCCCTGCCCGACTCCCGGTAGCTCACTACTGCTGCAGGTGTGTCCCCTGCCCCACTCCCGGTAGCTCACTACTACTGCAGGTGTGTCCCCTGCCCCACTCCCGGCAGCTCACTACTGCTGCAGGTGTGTCCCCTGCCCCACTCCCGGCAGCTCACTACTGCTGCAGGTGTGTCCCCTGCCCCACTCCCGGCTTCAGCAGCTCACTGCTGCTGCAGGGATGTCCTCTGCCCCACTCCCGGTTTCAGCAGCTCACTGCTGCTGCAGGGATGTCCTCTGCCCCACTCCCGGTTTCAGCAGCTCACTGCTGCTGCAGGGATGTCCTCTGCCCCACTCCCGGTTTCAGCAGCTCACTGCTGCTGCAGGGATGTCCTCTGCCCCACTCCCGGTTTCAGCAGCTCACTGCTGCTGCAGGGATGTCCCCTGCCCCACTCCCGGCAGCTCACTGCTGCTGCAGGTGTGTCCCCTGCCCCACTCCCGGCAGCTCACTACTGCTGCAGGTGTGTCCCCTGCCCCACTCCCGGCAGCTCACTACTGCTGCAGGTGTGTCCCCTGCCCCACTCCCGGCTTCAGCAGCTCACTGCTGCTGCAGGGATGTCCTCTGCCCCACTCCCGGTTTCAGCAGCTCACTGCTGCTGCAGGGATGTCCTCTGCCCCACTCCCGGTTTCAGCAGCTCACTGCTGCTGCAGGGATGTCCTCTGCCCCACTCCCGGTTTCAGCAGCTCACTGCTGCTGCAGGGATGTCCTCTGCCCCACTCCCGGTTTCAGCAGCTC
Source organism: Gastrophryne carolinensis (assembly GCA_027917425.1). Classification (NCBI taxonomy): domain Eukaryota; kingdom Metazoa; phylum Chordata; class Amphibia; order Anura; family Microhylidae; genus Gastrophryne; species Gastrophryne carolinensis. Next base: position 196,891,455 of record CM051236.1, read on the forward strand.
ACTGCTGCTGCAGGGATGTCCCCTGCCCCACTCCCGGCAGCTCACTACTGCTGCAGGTGTGTCCCCTGCCCCACTCCCGGCAGCTCACTACTGCTGCAGGTGTGTCCCCTGCCCCACTCCCGGCAGCTCACTACTTCTGCAGGTGTGTCCCCTGCCCCACTCCCGGCAGCTCACTACTTCTGCAGGTGTGTCCCCTGCCCCACTCCCGGCAGCTCACTACTTCTGCAGGTGTGTCCCCTGCCCCACTCCCGGCAGCTCACTACTTCTGCAGGTGTGTCCCCTGCCCCACTCCCGGCAGCTCACTACTTCTGCAGGTGTGTCCCCTGCCCCACTCCCGGCAGCTCACTACTTCTGCAGGTGTGTCCCCTGCCCCACTCCCGGCAGCTCACTACTTCTGCAGGTGTGTCCCCTGCCCCACTCCCGGCAGCTCACTACTGCTGCAGGTGTGTCCCCTGCCCCACTCCCGGCAGCTCACTACTGCTGCAGGTGTGTCCCCTGCCCCACTCCCGGCAGCTCACTACTGCTGCAGGTGTGTCCCCTGCCCCACTCCCGGCAGCTCACTACTGCTGCAGGTGTGTCCTCCGCCCCACTCCCGGCTTCAGCAGCTCACTGCTGCTGCAGGGATGTTCTCTGCCCCACTCCCGGTTTCAGCAGCTCACTGCTGCTGCAGGGATGTTCTCTGCCCCACTCCCGGTTTCAGCAGCTCACTGCTGCTGCAGGGATGTCCTCTGCCCCACTCCCGGCTTCGGCAGCTCACTGCTGCTGCAGGTGTGTCCCCTGCCCCACTCCCGGCAGCTCACTACTGCTGCAGGTGTGTCCCCTGCCCCACTCCCGGCTTCAGCAGCTCACTGCTGCTGCAGGGATGTTCTCTGCCCCACTCCCGGTTTCAGCAGCTCACTGCTGCTGCAGGGATGTCCTCTGCCCCACTCCCGGCTTCGGCAGCTCACTGCTGCTGCAGGTGTGTCCCCTGCCCCACTCCCGGCAGCTCACTACTGCTGCAGGTGTGTCCCCTGCCCCACTTCCGGCTTCAGCAGCTCACTGCTGCTGCAGGGATGTCCTCTGCCCCACTCCCGGTTTCAGCAGCTCACTGCTGCTGCAGGTGTGTCCTCTGCCCCACTCCCGGCTTCGGCAGCTCACTACTGCTGCAGGTGTGTCCCCTGCCCCACTCCCGGCAGCTCACTACTTCTGCAGGTGTGTCCCCTGCCCCACTCCCGGCAGCTCACTACTTCTGCAGGTGTGTCCCCTGCCCCACTCCCGGCAGCTCACTACTTCTGCAGGTGTGTCCCCTGCCCCACTCCCGGCAGCTCACTACTTCTGCAGGTGTGTCCCCTGCCCCACTCCCGGCAGCTCACTACTTCTGCAGGTGTGTCCCCTGCCCCACTCCCGGCAGCTCACTACTTCTGCAGGTGTGTCCCCTGCCCCACTCCCGGCAGCTCACTACTTCTGCAGGTGTGTCCCCTGCCCCACTCCCGGCAGCTCACTACTGCTGCAGGTGTGTCCCCTGCCCCACTCCCGGCAGCTCACTACTGCTGCAGGTGTGTCCCCTGCCCCACTCCCGGCAGCTCACTACTGCTGCAGGTGTGTCCCCTGCCCCACTCCCGGCAGCTCACTACTGCTGCAGGTGTGTCCTCCGCCCCACTCCCGGCTTCGGCAGCTCACTACTGCTGCAGGTGTGTCCTCCGCCCCACTCCCGGCAGCTCACTACTGCTGCAGGTGTGTCCTCCGCCCCACTCCCGGCAGCTCACTACTGCTGCAGGTGTGTCCCCTGTCCGACTCCCGGCAGCTCACTGCTGCTGCAGGGTTGTCCTCTGCCCCACTCCTGTCTTCGGCAGCTCGCTACTGCTGCAGGGAGGGGCTTTTTAGATCAGCAGCATGAGCAGACAGCCTTTCACTCTGCTCCTATAAAAATCCCCTCCCTGTGGCAGGGAGCAAGTGGTTGAAATGCGGAACAGAGAAGAGATTGATGGCTGGATCGATGGCTGGATCGATGGAGGGGTCAGGTGAGATTCTATCTTTTTTTACTTTTCTCTGCTGTCCTTTTGTATTTTCTTTTTTGGGTGATGACCATGTTGGACAAAATTGTAGTAGATAAAGAGGCTTTAGCCTGTGTTGGACTGGGTTTCTTGGCCTCAACAGTAGACCTGAACATTTAAAACTGGAAAAAAAACCCAACACAGACAGCCCTGGAGTCTAAAAGATTCCAGTGCCGGCCCCTGACCTTCCCCTGGGGCATCCCAAATTGGGATGTGTCACTGTGTGAAATCCCGCTAGTAGCCGCAAAACCTTTTTTGGTGTCCCCTCCAATGTAAACATCGGCAGACACTCTATTCCCCAAATGTTGAGAGCAGAGCCGTTTGTCGACATTAATATGCATAGCAAACAGCTCTGAATGGGATGCACATGTGCCCGCCGTAGGACTGGGAAAAGTTGTTTCTTTTAATGGCAATCTGGGAGGTTTCACAGCGGGAAGCCCCCGGTTCAAGAAACAAAACCCGGGATAGTCGAAATCAAAATGGGGTTTGTTCTGCTTTAAAAGAGAAGAGAGAAAAAAACAGATATATACCTGTGTTGTAGTCCACCGAAAAATAATATTGCGGGTTACACAAGGCACATATTTTTCTAAAAAACGCATCAGTTTAGGCGACTGAGGATCAATTGGTGAACATCTGTCTAAACAATAGGTCATAGTATCGTGACTACCTGCAAAAAAAAAAAAAGCATGAACCCTGGGGCAAAATATCATAAAATGTGTCAGACTGAAATTCAACACTTCAGGTTTTAGACTTAATTTCACATAGATTTGCAACAAAATGAAAAGATTTTCCTTAGTGGAATATACAGATTAGAAGCTAATTATATGATGACACAGTATAAAACAGTGCCTGGCAGCAGAAGACGTCCTTGTTATTACAGGTCATCGCCAGCCCTTTTCCCACTGCTCAGATATGTCTTCATTGGCAAGAATGCATCCTGCTATCCCTCCTCTGTATGAGGCTCTGTGTAACACTCATTAGTCGCAACAGTACACAGTTAGGGGCATAGCAGGAAACCACATTAATGCAAGCTATAAAGAATACATATTTTCAACCCTAAACATTCAAAAACACAGGTTGCTAAACATTTGCTAAGTAGGAGTCCAGTCAAAAAACAATCCTCCACCCTGCAACTCCCTCCTGGCACCTCAGCCAAAGTCCAGCGCCGTTCTCCCGAGCATGGGCGGCAGCTGTACAGAAAGACACAAAGTAGCGCCCCCCAGCACTGTGCGCACCCCAACCCGCCACCGGGGGATGTCGCCTTATGTCTTTCTAAGCTGCCGGCCGCACAGAAAAAGGAGCATGACCATGCTTTAACCCTGGTCACACTGCTGCCCGTCCCTCAGTGCTCCCAGCACGATCGAGTCCGCCAAGCCAAGAGTGGAATTTAGCAGATTCTCCTTGGTTCTGCAAAACCATCAGTTCTCAGAACCGAGAAAAACTGAAACAAATAAGTTATACAATCTCTTAATATGGTTTAGACAAATTATAATAGTATTACACAGTTTGCTGTTTATTACATTGTATGCAAACAATATTATAAAAATATAAATGTGTGCAGCATATAGGAAACAGGTGAATCCCAGCTCTACGGCAAGCCACTGAGGTTTGCAAGCTTCTTTCTGCCCTATTATTGCCATTGCCTGGACTGTCCCTTAAAGTGGACCAAAACTAAAACCCTCCTGGGGCATCCAAAATCAGGATGTCCCGCTGTGAGAAACCCCCCAGGTTGCCCCATTCACTTACCTTGTTTCCCGGTCCCATGGCGCGTCTAATAGCAGGGCGTGTGTCCGTGCCAGACATTTGTGAATGGCCGGCGCGGGAACGATCCCCGTTAGAGGGAAGCGGAGGATGCGGCCATCAGAGCCGCTGCTTTGAAATGCGCCGTGGGCCCGGGAAGAGGTGAACTGGTCTCTGCGATCTGGGGGGTTTCACACAGCGGGGCACCCCTGGGGAACGAACCAAGACCCAGGATAGTCAAAATCCCGGGTTTTGGTCCACTTTAAGCTTTCCAGTATGTCAAACCATCCATAAACTATTTAATACATAGGATGATTATCCAGGGTTATCTTTATAATGGCTGTAAACTGTGGGCAAAATGTAGCTAGTCCCAAACTTGAACTTGAATAAAGGAGTTACAAGCAAAATAAATGTAGCTCATAATCAAAATGTAACAACAATAGACAGTTTCTCCTTTTAATTTACAGTATGTCCCCTGTGCATTATGGAAAATCAGGGGTGACAGGTGCTGCCACCCATTATACACTAAGCCTGCCACCCTTCGACCCCTGAGAAAAACACAAGCTTGGCGGAAGTTTTATTCAGGTCAGGTGTATAAGTGACCCCTCCTCATTAGCCGACATGTTCATATCGATTTTTAATATTACACAATTTTGCAATAGTACATAATTTGCCCTATACAACAAATGGATTATGATCTGAAATATAAATCCCTATGCAAACTGAATCCAAGTGGGTGGTCCAGGGGTCAGAACTTTGCCCCTTCCTCAAAGATGAACAACTTTGCTGCGGCTGCATTTTGCTGCACTTTTGAGCAGAGCAGGGCAGACGTTTGCATTGGTGGATGCTCAGCGGAAATGGGCTGCCAGACAATTTCTATGTAAGATAGAGAAGCACTCAAACAAATGCAGCAACAAGGAAGAGGAGGCAGGAGAGGGAGCTGTAAGTTCATGGAGCACAGGAAACCTGCACAGGGGCAGAAATGACCATAGTCCCTGTTAAATATACAGCAGCAGCTGTGCATCAAGCCGCTAAAAAAAATTCACAAAAAAATCATCTGGAAAGCATCTGGATACTTACTTCTTCTGGGTTGTACTCCCACATGACCGCAAGCAGCCTATCAGCATGGCCAGTGGCCGAGCATATCAGCACAGCCCGTGCAAGCTGATTGGCTGCTCCACTGCAAGTATCCCACAGTGGCTGTCATGGTTCAAAAGGTGTAGGGAGCGGGTGCCTGGCCAAAAAGAGTTCAGCAGCAGCCAGAAAGTTATACAAATTGCCCATCAATGTTCCTGCAGCAGTCACATGCTCACCACTTTGCCACGCAGAAGCCACTACCAAACCCCATGCAGTAAAAGTGATCAGATATGAAACAGGGTTATGGTTATGGCCAAGTTTATTCCTTCATTTGTTTGACATTGTATAATGAATTGGTACTTTGTGTATTGAATGTACATACATGTAGCTCTGATAATTGTGGGACTGAATGACCCATTTGAAGCACAGATTTTACTGAAAGTAGAGCCTATAAGAGTATAGGGTCACCAAAAGCTGCAGGAGACAGACCGCAAAACAGGGCAGCTACCGTGGCTGTGACTAGGAGATGAGACCAGCAGCTGGGCAGGACCTCTGTCAGCTCAGGATACCCCCCCCCCCTTCTGCCCTGGAAGTGGGCATCAAGCTGAAAGGTGAGTATTTTACCTCAGTGAGCATCACTTGTGGGAACGAGGTCACATGGAGCAGGGGATTCCCTTTCCAGACATACTGGATCCGCCACACTGTATCTGCCATGACAGCCCCCATATATTCTTCACCATTGTTCCCTTTTATACTCTCTCTGGGTCTGGTGATCCTTACCTTTGTGTCATATGAAGCTCTGCAAAGGCAGAGGTCATAACAAGAGGAGGTTTAGTCTGAAGAAACTTCATCCGCATGCCATCTGAGTGCTTGGAACATCTTGCTCTGAAAAAATGTGCACCTGCCATATAGTGGCACATTTGTGTTTCAAGGGCTGTGAGCAATGCTAAAATAGTCCAACAAGGAGCTGAGCTCTGGGGATATTATTCTGCTGTAACCCAGCCTAGACATGGAAATTCTACACGTGGGTCCATGATTGTCATTTTTAAATAGAGAAACATTATGTCTATTATTAGCATAGATAGAATGCAGAAAATATCACTAGCCCCTTTTGTAAGGAATCACTCTACCAAGCTAATACGAAGCTAAGGTATACTTGATTCTACATATAGATATGTATACAGATTCTTGTCCCATTGTCTTGGGCTACACGTTGCGCTGTCCTAAACTTCAATGCGTTTTCAAAAAGACCCTGTAGTTCCTAAGTTATCTTTTAAAAGTATTAGAGCGGGGGTACCAACCTTTTATCAGCAAGTACCACTTTCCATTTTCTGATTTATATCAGGTAACACATGCGTGCTACATAGTGGCATAATTAAATGTGGAAAGTCCCTTTTAAGGCTCCTACAGTAAACTTTTAACTCAATAGGATGCAGCTAGACCACCAAAGACTGAAACAGCAGACAAATGGTGCTTCCTTTATCTAAATGTCAAGTGAGCACAAATATGTTAAAGTGGACCAACACCCAGGATTTTGACTATCCTGGGTCTTGGTCCACTTCGGTGGGGCACCCCCGATCGGGGTGCCCCGCTGTGTGAAACCCCCCCGATCACCCTAAAAACTCACCTCTCCCCGCGCCGACGGACAAGCGATTTGACAGCCGCTTGTCCGTGGCTCCTCCGCCGCGTCCCGCGCGTCCCTCTTGACGCGCACGCCTAGAGGGGCGCGAGGGAGGCGGCGGTGAAACTAAGGTAAGGGGGTTTGGGGGTTTTGGGGGGGTTTCACCCCGCGGGACATCCCGATCTCGGATGTCCCGCGGGGAGGGAGGTGATCGGCCCGGGAATCTTATAGATTCCCGGGCCGATCACCCGAGGGTGATGGTCCACTTTAAATAAGGTGGAGGAGCAACAATGATGGGGCCCCTCCGACCTCCTGGGCTCCGGTGCGGACACACCACCTATAGTTATACCACTAGCATTCTCAGTCGCCTTAAACCATAATCCGAAAACACAAAATCTGAAATTTAAAGTAAATGAATCACTCAAAAATGTGGCAGTTTTTTTATTTATGGTGAAAAATAACTTGCGTGTGAAGTACAGATAGCAGCAGATCAGATTTGGGTACAGGTAAGTCTACAGCCTTGTCAAGTACCACCTGAGATGATCTGGAGTACCACCAGTGGTACTAGTACCACCGGTTTGGAACCCCTGTATTAGAGCATTTGAGATCCATAGAAAAAATGAAGTGAAACAGTGGATGTGGCAACAGCGATATGATGTAAGCACACTGATCACTGTGAGAGAAGGGCAGGGTTTCATAGCTGCAGAGAGAGGCTGCCAATCAGGATGTCTGGACAGGGAATGGGGGTGTTTCCATTCTTAGCACACTAAATATTGATTGGCGGAACAGGTCAGCGGGGCGGGGACTAAAAGCTGAATGAGGAAGTGATTTTCCTCACTAAGGAGACAGGCAGAGGAAGCAGAGCGCTGTAGCCACTCAATGACTGATCTTTATTTTAACTTTTGACTTGCCAAACACTTTATGCGTGGAAAAAATAGAGCTGCCATTGGGAGCTTTTTTAAAACCTTGATGGTCACCAAAACACTAACATGTTAGGTTTACCTAAACTATTTTTACCGAGGGTGACATCAGCAATATGGTTTCCCTCAAAGGCCCGGTTCATAACAAACACAAAACAGAGACAGAAATATTTCAGCCACAACTGATGCAGACAGCCACACAAATATTTTGCCCAAGACAGATGCAGAACTATTTTACACAGTACAGATGCATAATTATCTTCCCTATGACAAACACAATTATTTTTCCCAGGACAGAGGCAACTGCTGAATTAGTTTGCCCAGGGCAGCCCTACACCAGCTTTATAGGCACTGCGCCTGGGGTCAGAATTAGCGGCGGTACTGCACTCCACAGCCTTGGAGTCACAGCACTGGCTAAGGGGCACTACCTGACACCTGTCAGAGGGCCACAGAAAAAGGCTAATAGGAAAGTCGACTCGGAATTTCTACTCAGACCCACGTTAGAGCTGAAGCACTCATGCTCACTTGCCATCCGTTGTGCTCTCATGGGCCGCCTATGTAGTAACCTTGCAGTTCCGCAATTCTAGCTCTGGAAGTGTTCAGAAGAATAAGAGACAAAGCAGAGGAAGCCCATGGGTAAACACACAATTCACAGAAGTGTGGGACCCAGAGATCATTACAATGGCACCCCCAGCAGAGAGTTAGATGGCATTATAAGGGTTGGCTTGGCTGGCAACAGTGGTTCTGATCACAAATCTGATTAAAACGTTCACCCAAGCATAAAAAACATAAACAAAGCAATGGTAATCTTAATACACATCTAAGCATTTTGCCATTCCACAGAAACAGGCGGCACAATACAGTACCTGGAATTGACAGATTATAGAGCGGAATATCCCACAACTCCTCACACAACTTAGACATCCATTGCTGGTGTTTTAATACCTGGGTATCAGGTATCTGTGAAGGGCTTTCCATTTTTGTAACTGTACCAAGCTCTGCAAAATATTACAAATCAATGTTAGTTTGGCTGCAAAAATAAACACTTTACACATAGTGGGTGATGGTCCGAGCCTGGGGGGCATCCCAAAAGACTTCCCTCCCACAGACACCCTTGCAAACATACTCCTTCAGCAGCTAAAGCAGTCTGCACCATGTGACCAGGTCTTGTGGGGGTGTACACACAGGGAAGGCATCGGTAGTCTGGATGACCCCCACCCCGTTTAGGCCAACACCCATTTTGAATAATACAGCCCAATGATGATGCTGAGTTACCAATTAGGATCTGGCAATTCTGACCTTTCAATCTGTATGCTTGTTATAAATCTGGGACCGATCGGGGTGCCCCACTGTGTGAAACCCCCCAGCTCGCCCATAGAAACTCACCTCAACCCAGTCCTATGGTGTATGCGCAGCCGCTCATCCAATCAGCGCGCTTGGAGCGACTGACGTCACACCATCTAAAAACGGCGTCTAAAGCGCGCTGGCAGCCGCAGCCCCTGCTTCCCTCTAACAGGGAGTGTGCCCGTGCCAGCCATTCACAAATGGCACACGCCCTGCTAGAGGGTTAGCGGGGATGTGGCCGTGGCCCGCACGTGCGCCGTTAGGACCAGGAAGAAAGGTAAGTGAACAGGGCAACCTGGGGGGTTTCACACAACGGGGCATCCTGATTTTGGATGCCCCAGGGGGAGGGAATCGATCAGCCCACGAATCTTATAGATTCCCTGGCTGATCAAGCTGAGTTTTGGTCCACTTTAAAACATGGTCAGTGATGACAGCCATTAGGTTTCTCTCACCACAGAGTTTCCTTAAAGAGGAAGTAAAGGCAGCCTATACTTACTTTAGTTGTTGCATGGCTGCTAATCATGTGGCTACTGGTTACTAATCGGTTTTGCTGAGCGGGCTTCCACATCAAAGCAGAATGGCTGCCGATGGTCACATGATTGGCTGCCATACAAGTAAATAAAGAAGTGTTGACTAGACGTTACTTCCTCTTTAGAGCAACTCTTAAAGTGGACCAACACCCAGGATTTTGACTATTTGGCGATCGGGGTGCCCCGCTATGTGAAACCCCCCAGATCGCCCAAGTCAACTGAATGATGTGGAAGGCTAGTCAGCCTTCCTCATCATTACTACTGCTGTGTGTGGCAACACCTATGCAATGGTTGATCACCTGTAATCTTTCAGAGAGGGAGAGCCAAAAAATCAGTGTTTCAGGGCGATTAGCTAAACAAAAATACACATCTCTAGTTCTACATCCTAAGAAGGGGGTATCAGCAGGGGATTTGGCCAAATGTATTTCACAAGTTCAGTGGGTTTTGGTCCACTTTAACAGGCTTGGCATAGAAGACACATTGGCAAAAACCACATATGCAGGTAGAAAAAGCTGCTGTGTTGATGAGGACTTAAAATAATAACCACGCACATCCCAAGTGCTTTTTTAAGATGTGATACACAGTCCCAAGAATGGGTCCCATGGTGTTCAGACCCACCTTATGCAGAGTGAATGTGATGAGGCAGAGCCTGGCATGCCCCCACTGTTATAGACAGAGGCTTACATACCATAGAGGCAGGGAGGGCAGCTACTAATGCCCTGTAGCAGTAGGGGGCCCTGTGCAAGCTGCCATCCTCCACCTTGTAGCACCTGTGGCAAAGCTCAGACTGGCAACCATCATTATCTACTCAATGCAGAGGGCTGCGCTATGTGTGGCTGTGTAGTATTTATTTAATGCTGTAGGATTCAGGGGTGGTATTTTATTGATGTGGAAGGCTAGTCAGCTAAACCCAAAACAGCCCACCAGGCTGTTCTGTCCCAGGGTTTCCCGTTTTGGTTACCCATCCAGAACCCTCGAAATTCCCCAAAGGGTTTAGCCGCAACCTCCCTACATGACCACAGACCATCAATTGAGAACTCAACATGGCATGGAAAGAGGGGGGCAAAAATCAGCCAGCTAGTCATTAAGCATGTTTGTCAGCTGAGGCTATGGCACCGAAGGGGCAGAGGTGGAAATGGCCACTTTTGAAGAGACAGTACTGAACCTTTGTAGGAGCAGATACTATATCAGCCATGATGGGTCCGGAAGAAGTGTCTTAGCTGGTGGTACAATGGCATCAGGTACAGTATGGGCAAGAGACTTGGGAAGCAGGGAGCTGAGGGGGTATTAGAAGAAGACTGAGAGAATTCTAGCACAGGGTTTGTGCGAGGTACCAGCCCAGTTTGCCACAAAGCAGGGCAGCTCACCAGGAATACTAGCTGTGCTCCCCTATAGCCAGTGTGCCCCTGCCTGAGGATGGGAGGGGGGTATACAGTGGTCCTGATGACAGTTACAAAAGTCATCCTTGAAAGGGACAGTCCAACCCAATAAAAAAAACACACAACTTCCAGGATGCAAGCTCAATCTCTCTAAGTACTTGGCTGCAGCACTATTTTCCATAAAGTAGGGAGAGCCTTCCCTGGTGCACATACGAGAGCATCCACTGCTGATAGCACATTAGCGATACACACTGTCATGATGCGCCCCCTGCTGACAATCAATAAAGGGGGCCTCTTCCCTGTGACTGGTAGCAGGACACGTGCACAGAGACCGAGAGCTTGCTGAAGCTAGCAGCAGCCTCCGTGGGATTGAGCCTGCTGACTGGCAGGTAAGAAAGGTTTACATCATTAGGAGCCTGGACAGTTTCTTTACATTTCTCAGCAAACATAATGGCTGTGTCAGTAAAAGAGTGAGTAGATCTTTTTAAATGTAGGATGTTAGTTTAATCACAGGAGGTGGGGGGCTTTATAAATAAACAATATTAATAATTAGTGCCAATGCCATGCTATTTCTGTGGTCGCCCCATTTGAGAGCTCTGACATCACTTGGTCTCTGTGGTCAGGATGGCTAGTGCAGCAGAGAATAGAATGGGGCAACTTTCTGCTGTCTCTGACCACCATTAGGAGGATCCATTCGGTTACCGAAAGTTAGATATTCATTTTACAGTTTATCTATGGGTGTCCTCAGGAATATAAGGACAAAATAAAGGGCTCCACCTCTGGTGAAACCCATGGCGTTTGTGCTACATAATCTTTCCATCACATAAAAGAATGTAGCAGCCAAATGGGGTCACAGACAACTAGTAAAGTGCTTCCCTCGGTTCCTGGAACTGTTCCTCTGTTAGAGCTGTGACTAAAAAAAGGGGCAGACATTAGAAAGATGGGGGCTATGCCGGTGCTGGCCTATGGAAGCTGCTTCTGAGGGCTGGCATGTTCCCCTGGCAGGAAGGAGGGAATGGCGTACTCACCCGGCTGACACACGGAGCATTAGAGGCCGCCCTGAGCCTCGCTGGCTGCAGCCCCTCACTCTGAGGACCGTCACACACAGCTGTTACCCGAATCCGCCCATCACGTCAGCCATTGGTCTATCTCTCCTCCCCCTCCTCTACTGTGTAACAGCCCACAATCAACAGAGACAGGACTAGACCATTGTGATTACGGGGGTGGAGACAGCGCGCTTCGTGCAGTTTGCCTAGAAAGGGGAATAATCAGAGGCATGTGATAAATATAATGCTCATAGCAGCTTCCTCATACAGCGGACGTGTGTGACCTTATAGTTTGACTTTAGCTTCCGCTTAGACTAATGCAAACTTCCCATCTGTCCCTTATTTGGAGGGACTGTCCCTCGTTGTTCTCATTTGTCCCTCTTTGAAGTGTAACATGCAGAATTGCATCAATCAATGATTCATTTGCCTATTCAAAGTGTTTCTATTGTAGCTGTCACAACCTATCTCCTATACAACTCTCAATGAGGGTGTGTGGCTTGATTTAAAAATTGTCCCTCTTTCCCAACCTGAAAAGTTGGAAGGTATTCTAATGAAGGGAAGATGCAGGCTGTGCCCCCAATATTACCAGAGAGTGATGTGGCACCACATGGGGCTCACCTACTGTAAGTATCACTTTAGACATCACTGTCCCAAAGGTAAAAAAATATTTAAGATCTGCCTGAACACTTAAAGTGGGCCAACACCCTCCTGGATCAGCACGGGAATCTATAGGATTCCCAGGCCGATCCCTCCCCACGGGGCATCCAAAATCAGGATGCCCCACTGTGTGAAACCCCCCAGGACACCCGCTAATCTTACCTTACTCTTACCTGGTCCAACGGCGCATGCACGGGTTGCAGCCGCATCTCGCGCTTCTCTCTAGCAGGGCGCGTGCCTGCATTTGTGAATGGCCAGCATGGGCGCGCTCCCTGTTAGAGGGAAGAGCGAGATACGGCCGCCAGCGTGCTCGGAGCCTCTGGGGTTTGATGGCGCTTTGACGCGCATTCCATAAAGTTTCCGAGTGCGCTGATTGGACGAGCGGCCGCGCATGTGCCGTTAGGAGAGGGATGAGGTGAGTTTTTTACAGAAATCTGGGGGGTTTCACACTGCAGGGCACCCCCGATCGGGGTGCCCCGTGGAAGTGGACAAGACCCAGGATAGTCCAAATCCTGGGTGTTGGTCCACTTTAACCCCTCGGCATATGGCGCACAAAATGTGGTGAAAATAAACAGCTTTTGGATTCCAGTTTTGGCAGCAGGGGAACAGCACAATGAAAAGCACTGCTTGTGAACCCCAATAGCCATAAATTCGGGGGGGGGGGGTATAACTGAAGTGAAGGGCAATGTAGCTGGATGAAGGGTGTCTCCTGAAAGTAAGCCTTGGTCACCCGGCAATCTCACCAGGGATTTTACGCCCCCTTCACTCCTGGAAAGAGTCGCTGCTCCTATGGCCGCCACAGTCCGCTGGCTTTCAGCTATTTCCAGCTAAAAAATACACAGCTCAAAAATCCCCTGAAATATGTCACCTAGGAGCACAGACAGACCTCTGTAAGTCCCAAGTACAATTGTATGTTGCAGGTCCAGCTCACCAAGTGCAATAAAACTTAACATTTAATGATGAATTTTAAAATCATACATATCCTGTGTGGAGTGTATATCCATGGCTACCCAGCCACAAGGTGACGCGTTTCGGGGTTACCTCACCCCTTAAAGCAGACCTTCACTCTGAATAAGAGTCTATCTTATATGTTTTCCACACCCTGTACATACAGATTGTCCACATTAAAATCATCCTACCTGCATCTACTGCATGTTATAAGCCTTTAAACATCCAAGATGGCGGCTTATGGAAGCCGCCATCTTATCAGGCAGCCTGCAAGCAGGAAGTGCCTCCTGACTGTGCTGCTCTGCATTCTGGGACTGCTGACCGTTACCTGACCCCAGCTCTGCTCTGTCTGAGCAAAGCACAGCTATAACCCGCCCCCCTGTACCTTATCCCACTCTCCTCTCCTCAGTAAGTGTGATGCTTCTGAGTCAAGATGGCGGCGCCCGTATCCTAAATTCCTGAACAGAGTTGCAGCCCAGTGGGGGAAAGAATAATAAGTTAGTGACTGAAAAAGTAAAATATATTAATTTTAGATGCTGGGGAACCGTTTTTTAAGAGTTTGGGCTTTTCATTAAATCACGCTGAAGGTCCAGTTTAATCCTACCTTCTCTCCAGCTGCTGCCACCTCACGCGGCAGCATCACTTCTGGTCTTGGTTGGCAGGCATTGCCATCCAGACTAGGAGGAGACGTCACGCCGCCTGGGGTAAAGCAGTTCGGAAGTGGTGGAATGCTGCCGTGAGGTCACGCCAACCCCTGTGAATAAGCCACACCCATAAACCACACCCATGTCACGCTTATCACCCTGTAAACTGGTCCCCAAGGTTGGCATCTATGAAAGAGGCATTTTGATTTGGGATGAACACACACTGATGACATGTGGCAAAGAGCAGGGTGATTTTCTTTGCCATGGCATCCCTGCTCCCTCCACTCTCCCATTAGGCCAGCTGGGTAAACAGAGCAGGGATGCCTCTGCAGAGTAGAGGTGTCTCTTGGAATAAGATGATCCCGGGGTGTTTTAGACTGGAAGATGCCTCCTAGGAAAGGATTTCATCCAGACTACCCTAATTAGCAGGGTTTTGAGATGCCCTGCTGTGTGTATACCCCAGGATTGCCCTTACACTCACCCAAAGGTGGCACCTCAGCTAAGCAGCAGCTCACATTTCATTCATCCTCGCTCCTCCGCTTGCTCATTCCAGCCATTCAGCAATGCATAGCACTGGTATGCGCCTAGACATGGCGCATGGGATCTCCAATGACGTGATCCCACAACACATGCATGGGCTGCTGGCCAGTCGACCGGCTCACATTCCACAATCTCAGAGCAGAAAGAAAAGCTCAAAAGAGTGAGCCCTGCTGGTATTCCAAAATGCCTGGCACGGGGATGTATCCTCAGCTAGAGACTAGTCAGTTGAGTTGCTTATACTGGGCAATACCTGGGGATACACACACCGAATTAGGATGCCCCACAAATCGGAACCAACTAGCCAGTGGTTGCTCCTATTTAAGCAGGGCTACATTCTTCCTGAAAATGGGGGAGAGGGTGGATATTTAACTATTCTTTGCCTACATTGCGGCTTTTAGTTGAGGCATAATGCAGTCCCAAAGAAAGAGCTGTCTATCAGATGGCCAGTCACAACAAGTGTCACAAAAGATCCTGTAACTGATTTAATTATTTTTGTTTTCTGCTATGGTGTCATGATGGGGCAGTAAGTGTGTGTGTGTGTGTGTGTGTGGGGGGGGGGGGGTTAGGGGTAGATTAAGCGAACATTCCAGGCCAAGGGTTACATTAGCCTGTGTTCTGCTCTCACCATGTTGGATCTCTCATTTACCAGAACTTTGCATTTCCTGATAAACCCTGCTGTAAATGAAGCCCCGGGTTGGGGGATGTCAAGCAATCCACTGGGTTTTTCACAGCAGGGCATCATAATTTGGGATGCCCTAAAGATGGAGGCCACTGGCCCAAGAATCTTAAATCTCTTTAATATATAAGGCCATATGCAAGCCTTACAGCAGAAAATAAGGCAGGAATGTAACATTAGGCTTCACATGTGATACATTCTTGCGTGCTACCTGACATGTACGGGCTAATCCCCCTTAGCATAACTACTGAGCTATTCCCATCACTGGGGAGAGCTTTGACATTCTAGTTAAACATAACTCAGAAGTGTGTTTTCAATGAAATTGATATAGTAAGAATGTCTGTTTGACATCCTTTGGGGATCGTTGTTAGCCAGCACCATTGTTTCTTGTGGTGTCCTGACCATAAACAATGCTGGGCCAAGCACATTGGCTGAAAAAGGCGATGGAGCAAAGGATAGGATTTTTCTTACTGTTCATGATCTGCAGAGATGAATAGTAGATTTGCTAGCTACTGCAGGTAGAGATAATAGGTAGGTGCAAATAGGTGAAGACTGTCTGTCCAAAATCTGGATGCCCCGCTGTCGCCTGCAACACTTACCTTAATCCCGGTCCAACGGCGCATGCGCGGGCTGCGGCCGCATCCCCGCTATCCCTCTAATAGGGCGCAGTTAGAGGGAAGCGTGAGATGCAGCCGCCAGCGCGCTCGGAGCCGCTGGGCTAAGATGTCGTGCAGACGGTCATAGCTCAGTGGCTCAGAGTGCGCTGATTGGATGAGTGGACGCGCATGCGCGGTAGGACCAGGATGAGGTGAGTTAATGTGCGATCACTGGGGGGTTTCACACAGCGGGTGCCCCGGGGGAGTGGACCAAAACCCAGTATAGTCAAAATCCTGGGTTTTGGTCCACTTTAAGACTCTGTAATGATTAAGGGTTGAATAATCAAATATGTAGTGCTTTAAAACTCAACTACAGACAAATATTTGTGTGTTGGGGCAGATAGCTAAAAGGACACAAGATAGCTGTTAAAGAGAGCAAGAGCCATAAAGAGAATAGAATAGAAATAGGTAATAAGGTGTAAAGACAGAATTGAAGAAAATAAGCAGTAAGAACTGGGTAGATCTGCTTCAGGAAAGCCTATGGGGAAGTCCTGACACATAGTGTGCATGTTCAGTACATGTAACCCATGTGAAAGAACTATTACATTGTTCAGCCTAGGCAGAACCAAAGCCTGCATAAGGTGAGAGCCCCTAGTGAAAGAGATTGTTTTAGAACAGAATAGTCATAGTTTATCTGGCAAAAGAATCCTGGCAGCCCAGACTGGTGGCAGCCCCAAATGGTTTAGGAGGCAACACTGAAAGAGCTGGATTAAGTGTAGCCATGTCTAGTGTTCTGCCCAAGGGAATGTGGAAATCTTGCTCTAAAAGAGCCTGTACTAGCAGAAGCGTTGCTGTGCTTTTGTTACTGTTAAAGTTGTTCCACACGTGAGGGAAGAATAAAGGAACACTGTTTGTTTTAAAGATATTGGAGTCTCTAACAGAGGTTGTAAAGCTGAACTGTGAGAAAGAGAACCTGTCTTACCTTACACCTCAACCCACATAGAGCATAGGACACCCTAGGTCCCAAGAACAACCTGCTTGCTGCTGCAGGGATAAGGGCAGGCACGTGTGGACGACAGAAGGATTGCGTTCACTTTATCGGATTGCTGGAGTCCCGCCTGGTGCGTACACTCACTGCCACCCCCATTTCACTTAACTCTATTGTAATGCCCCAGCGTAATCAGGACTTGCAATTGGCCACACGGGCCACTCCCCAAGCATAAAGAGAACCTGTGGATACAAGGTACAGGTGGTATCTCTCCCCAAGCATAAAAAGAACCTGTGGATACAAGGTACTGGTGGTACCTCTCCCCAAGCATCAAGAGAACCTGTGGATACAAGGTACAGGTGGTATCTCTCCCCAAGCATAAAGAGAACCTGTGGATACAAGGTACTGGTAGTACCTCTTCCCAAGCATAAAAAGAACCTGTGGATACAAGGTACTGGTGGTACCTCTCCCCAAGCATAAAGAGAACCTGTGGATACAGAGTGCAGGTGGTATCTCTCCCCAAGCATAAAGAGAACCTGTGGATACAAGGTACAGGTGGTAACTCTCCCCAAGCATAAAGAGAACCTGTGGATACAGAGTGCAGGTGGCACCTCTCCCCAAGCATTAAGAGAACCTGTGGATAGATTCGAGAACGTCATGTCCTCACGAGATGGTACCTATGAGAAATTTGCGGCTACCTGGTGTAGTTGGATGGCCTTTACTGAGTCACCCGAGGGTAAGGAATTTTTGAGCCTGGGGTGAAGTACTCCTCCCCCCGTTAACCCTGCCCCTTCCCTTCCCCACCTCTCCCTCTCTTCTTCGCCATTTTAGTTTTGTATGTACAAGTCCACTATTAGAGTATTAAGTTATCCTTGTCGTCAATTGCCTAGAATCTGTACAGTCGGTTGGTCAAAAATAAAGCTTGAGTATACATGACTTTATCTGTATAACCGCTCGACGGACAGAAAGCAGTAATATTTAATCCTTTTTTTTCCTTTTTATTGTTGCACTGTAACAAAGACAATTGACATATAACCTTCATATCTGTCATTGATTGGATTTGTGAAAAGTTTCTAAAAACCTGAATAAATAAAGAATTTATAAAAAAAAAAAAAGAGAACCTGTGGATACAGAGTGCAGGTGGCACCTCTCCCCAAGCATCAAGAGAACCTGTGGATACAGAGTGCAGTTGGTACTTCTCCCCAAGCATTAAGAGAACCTGTGGATACAGAGTGCAGGAGGCGCCTCTCTCCAAGCATTAAGAGAACCTGTGGATACAGAGTGCAGGTGGCACCTCTCCCCAAGCATTAAGAGAACCTGTGGATACAGAGTGCAGGTGGCACCTCTCCCCAAGCATCAAGAGAACCTGTGGATACAGAGTGCAGGAGGTGCCTCTCTCCAAGCATTAAGAGAACCTGTGGATACAGAGTGCAGGAGGTGCCTCTCTCCAAGCATTAAGAGAACCTGTGGATACAGAGTGCAGGTGGCACCTCTCCCCAAGCATTAAGAGAACCTGTGGATACAGAGTGCAGGTGGCACCTCTCCCCAAGCATTAAGAGAACCTGTGGATACAGAGTGCAGGTGGCACCTCTCCCCAAGCATTAAGAGAACCTGTGGATACAGAGTGCAGGTGGCACCTCTCCCCAAGCATTAAGAGAACCTGTGGATACAGAGTGCAGGTGGCACCTCTCCCCAAGCATTAAGAGAACCTGTG